>OU538828.1:646041-1292083 GCA_912999785.1 Hydriomena furcata | reverse complement strand
TAATTTCGTGCTTTTCTCCGCTCCATTATGGCTAAATTGCTTATTCTATTTTTAGCAATTGCGGATTATTTTTCCATTCATTAAGTCCGGCTTTGAAGGCGAGCAATAAACTCTCGATAAGGCAAACAATCTTCGAATAATAGACGCTTAAAGCGCACCTACGGACCCATTTTCATAAAGTCTTCCGCGAAGAAACAAAACAAATAATCCCATTAGAGATCCAAATAATCCCAAAATCCTCATTTAAGGCGTTTATTTCGATGATTTCTAAATAGGTAGTCAAAGGCACGTCCAAACATTACAAATTGTAGTTAGCATTAAATATGTCACAGATAGCAAATCCATCATCACTTAATAAGAATACTAACTGCTTTTCTCACGATGTTTTCCTTCACCGTTTTAATCTTATCATCAGTGTCACTTCACCTAGTTCCTAAGACGTTTCAAAGTGATCCTTGTGATTTTATTGAAATAAATTATTTTTGAATTTATATCTTTAAGCTGGTGCAAACTTCAAACTACGTTTGCATGAAACCAGGTCGAGAAAAGTGCAACTTTAATCCACGGAGCGAAGTAATCTAAAGAAAAATAACATTAGCAATTCAGATTACTCCTCTATCGGCCCTTTATTAACTGTCAAACTGGGAAAAGTGAGGCCTTGAGCAAATTGACTTTTCAGAGGTCGTCCCGGAACTCGATTTACTTGTTCCCTCAGCACAGGTTTACGAAACTGCCAGGCTGTGACAGCAAGGAATTACAAGAAATTGATTTGTATAGAAGACTAGCTGTCCCGACAGACGTTCTTCTGTCAAATTCATTTTTAGGGTTCTGTACCCAAAGGGTAAAAACGGGACCCTATCACTAAGACTTCGCTGTCCGTCTGTCTGTCCGACTGTCCGTCCGTCTATCTGTCACAAGGCTGTACTTCATAAACCGTGATACCTAGACAGTTGTAATTTTCACAGATTATGTTTTTCTGTTGACGCTACAACAACAAATACTAAAAACAGAATAAAATAAATATTTGAGTAGGGCACCCATACAACAAATGTGTTCTTTTGGCGTTTTTTATAGATAATGGTACGGAACCCTTCGTGCGCGAGTCTAACTCGCACTTAGCTGGTTTTATTTAAATTATGAACATTCTCTTGACACTCGTTAGTGTCAAGAGATTACAAAAAAATAATAATAAGCAAAATCAGTCCAACCATTTACGCAAGATGCTATGACCAAGGGAAATAGGGATTAATTGTTATAAATATAAATAACTAGCGACCCACTCCGGCTTCGCACGGGTAGCATGTTATTATACATATAAACCTTCCTCCTGAATCACTCTATCTATTTAAAAAAACCGCATCAAAATCCGTTGTGTAGTTTTAAAGATATAAGCAAACATACATACAGACATACAGACGCGGGAAGCGGAAAGCGACTTTGCTTTATACTATGTAATGATTAAGAACTACGATAACAATAAAATAAATAAATATTGATGGACATTTCATTTCATTTCACAGCGCCGTCAAGCTCCAAATTAAGCAAAGCTTATACTATGGGAACTAGATAACTGATAGAATACTTTTTGTTTGTAAATACATACTTATGATACATTATAACACCCAGACACAGAACAAATATCTATGTTAATTACACAAATATTTTTCCTGGGTGAGGACCGAACCCATAACCTACAGCGTAGAAGATAGCTATTAAATAGCTTTTGTATTTTTTTATCTAAATAATTATTTGTGACACTAGAATTTTATATATGTATAAGAAATATTTGTTTGTACGAGTATTAAGTAATGTGCTTATTGTCTTAACCATAATAAAGCAGTGTCTAGCTAATTGAAGCCGCGCGGAATGGTGTGTCGGAACGAGATTGTGGACGTTATGAGCTCGTAAATTAGGAGCTAGCCTTCGTTTCGTATTACCGGCGCTTCACTTAGCTTCACAAACGCAAATACTCGTACGTACCTATCTATCTATACATATAAAATAAAGTCAAAACGGCTGAACCGATTTGGCTGAAAATTGGTGGGAAGGTAGTTTAGAACCGGGAGACGGATATTGGATACTTTTTACGTTAACGGGAACGGGAACGGGAACGGGAACGGGAACGGGAACGGGAACGGGAACGGGAACGGGAACGGGAACGGGAACGGGAACGGGAACGGGAACGGGAACGGGAACGGGAACGGGAACGGGAACGGGAACGGGAACGGGAACGGGAACGGGAACGGGAACGGGAACGGGAACGGGAACGGGAACGGGAACGGGAAGGGGTGTAGGTTTACACAGTAGGGTAGGGTACATAATAGATGCCTGAGCATGTGTAAGTTTTTGTTTGGTTCACATGTCAAAGTTATAACAGGGGCCGTACTACAATCTCTAAAGTAAGACAAAAGCAGTATTACTCGCGTTATTACTTATTGTAATACTGCTTTAGTCTTACTTTAGAGATTGTAGTACGGCCCCTGGCGGCGGTTCAGAAGCGATGGTTGTCATATAAAAGCAGTGTAATTTGACACGAACGTTTAGTTGATCGATACCTACGTATCGATCAACTAAACGTTCAGTTTTATTGGTCACAAGCTTTTACCCGCAACTACGTCTGTGTAGATTTAGAAAATCGATTTTGACGACATTATCGTAAAACAATGAAAATCCTGAAAATCAAAAGACAATTTTGGGAAAAAAGTAGCCTATGTACAACCCTTAATACTTTACCTTAACCCAATACTTTTAACTATTTCTATATGAAATTTCATCACAATCGGATTGGCGGTTTGGTCGTGATAACGTCACAGACAGACAGACAGAGTTACTTACGTATTTATAACATTATTAAGTATAGATTCGATGAAAATGTTCTTCGATAAAATGAGTTTTAGTCTGTTTGCTGTCAACTTTTTCGACTGATTCTGTGCACTTTTATCACACTCGTTAACGATCCGATAACTTCGCAAACTTGTGTTAAGCTGTAGTTACTTCGTATATAATCACTTCAGAAATGTCTCAATGGTAGAATCAATATAGTTTTATAGAGTTCTAGGTCTGCTGTTTTTGAAAATTGATGTGAAACATCTATAGCGGCGGGTCAGGAAACGTCCAATCCAGTTCGCGATATGCTGTCACGCTCTTTTGTACTAAAATAATTTTCTGTTTCACTCAAGATCTCGAGTTATACTTTGCTCGGTATAGAAAGAGAGCTAATGTTGATCTGCCAAGTTAAAATTCTCATTTATGCATATAACCTGTACAAAATATTTTTGATGTTTCACATCTAAATCTTGACACCTTGCCAGGTTTCCCGCGATGTCTAATATTTTTCTTATAAAATCGTAATTTTTGGCGCACACTTCAGTCAGAAGAAATATAGTACCTACAGTTTCCTGCAACCCATAATTGGTTTTGATGTTATAGCCAGTAAACTAGAATGGTGAGCGAATTCCGCCAAATTTATTCAACCATCATAAAAATAATGGAGCACAGAGTAAACATCCAATAGAATTACAGAGAAAAACATTAATATCATAACTCTACTTCGATGAATAATGGAAGAAGAAAGTGAAAAGATCATATCTCTTTGTTGCAAAATGAACAAAATGGAAAATGATTACCGCCCCAAAGGTATTCTTAGTCGTTGATATTTTATCCTCGCCTCACGACTGATTTTGATTTACTTTTACTTTGCTGCGACGGGTTATTTAAATGTCTTTTCGAAATTACTTTCTTGACGACTACGAATACCAAAGGAGTTTGCCGTTGTTCAGCCTCCCACATAAATCGATAGGACGAACAAATTTTAATTATCATGGAAAAAAGTACTTTATAAACTTTACAACCAATATATTATTTTAAAGTCCTAAGTTATGACTACAAAAAGGAACTACCAAAATACAACATTTTGGGAGTTCCTTTTTAACTCAACACACCAACACACACGTAAAACACAAATACACACAAATATACCCTCGAAGTTGTTGGATCTGTGGTGAAACTGTGCGGCGTTGATAGATCAGTCAATCAGTAACAATTTAATAATTAAACTACAATATTTAGATTTAGATATACAATGGCACGTACACATTACCGTTGTAATAACTATCCCTTTGAAATACTAAAGTTTGAGTATTACTATTGGCATCGATAAAGATACCTCGGTATCGATCGTAATATGTCACGTCGACGCCACAATAATAATTATATCAGAGCGCGGTTCAATGAAGTAAACACTCGCTACCGGACTGGGGCTTGTGGTCTGGCTAGCACGAACCACTATCGTATCGTCATCGTATCGTATCTTACGATAGTATTAAAAAACTATTATGCTCTCTTTTTCTAGACCACTTTTTTTCTTTTTCGTACTAAATCTAAAAACATTAATCAGATATTTTTTACATAGTTCATTAAACAATCATAGATCTTACCTAATATAATCATAGTTCCTCAATTAAAGACATTATCTTTGATATTTGATCATCTATCTTTGGTATTTGAAAAATTGTGTGTAAATTGCTACCTGAAATGTTAAATCGATTGAATTATAGGTACCTACTAACGCAGAGAAGTCGGTACATTTTGTTATTTTATCTCAATTTTTTTCTATGAATTTCGACGGAAAATTTACCCTCGAAGTATAAAAACTTTTATTGAAAACATTTTATTTGAAGAGCATTTCACCTAAGTATTATTAGATTCCACACTCAATTTAATATTTCTTGGTAAACAATATATTTTCAAATGAACTGGTAACCAACCTGAAACACCAAAGAGCGGTAAAACTGTTTGAAATATTAGTCCCAGACATTTTAGGTAGGTACTCTTATGTTTTTGTGTTTAAATCTATACTTACTAATATCATAAGGAGGAAAGATTTGATTGTTTGTTTGTTTGTTTGTTTGCATCGAAAAGGCTCCGAAAAACTTGACCGATTTCAAAAATTCTTTCACCATTAGAATCCTACATTATCCTTGATAAACATAGGCTATCGAATATTTTCTTTCGATTCAGAAATGTTAGGGATCTGTATGAAAACTTCGATAATGTAACCCAACGTGTGAAAAAAAAATCAAAAAAAAATCCTTATATCGCTTACGCTGCGGAAATTATTGACAATAGAGCAAAGTAATGTACAACAGTTTTATAGATAACATCAAATCTACAAAAAAGTCTATAATACCATATGTCTAACTATTAGGGATCCGTATGAAAACTTCGATAATGTAACCCAAGGTGTAAAAAAATTACCTATAAAATCATTATTACACCCGGACGCCGGGGCGCACTGCTAGGTATTATAGATTTTTCTAAGTTTGCAAGTTCGTAGCTAAATTACATCTACTTGTTTGAGTAAATAGGTATACTTACTATATTTTTTTTTATTGTCTTTTGGGAATACAAATTAATTCTTTGACTGGCCTCACAGCTCAGTTGCTCTGCCTTCTGCGCTGTAGGTTGTAGGTTCGATCATACTCATGACAAAAAATTGTGTGACATTGATATTTGTTCTGTGTCTTATCATCCAGACAAAAAATAAAAAAAAAATATAAAAAAAAACCGGCCAAGTGCGAGTCGGACTTATCAAAACGGCAAAAAAATATAATAACGTAGTAACATCAAATGAAACTAGATGGCGCTAGAATGCGAAAATCACGTTTGTTGTATGGGAGCCCCCCTAAAATATTGATTTTATTCTGTTTTTAGTATTTGTTGTTAGAGCAGCAAAAGAAATACATAATCTGTGAAAATTTCAACTGTCTAGCATCATGATTCATGAGATACAGCCCTGTGACAGACAGACAGACAGACAGACAGACGGACAGACAGACAGACGGACAGCGAAGTCTTAGTAATAGGGTCCCGTTATTATCCTTTGGGTACGGAACCCTAAAATGTACATATAAGTATTAATTAAGTTAAAGTTCCTATAGTGCAACTTTTTTATGTCGAAACATTCGGTTTTCTTTTTAGTTTAATAAACATAGTCTTCTTGATAGTGTAATGCTTCCTCAGATGGACAACGCAAAGACCCTACCGCGACCATGAAACAATGAAATAAAGCTTTTAGGCTGTCGCCACACGTTCAGCAGTAAGCTATAATTTGCTCGGAGCGCTCGTCAGCAGTAATGGACGCAGAGATTGCTCAGTCACTTTGCCAGAAAGTATTATGCTTTAAAAGGTAATTTTCACGGTTTGAACTTAACAGGGTGAATTTAATATTTTATTAGAGTAGTTGGTACTTTTGTAGATAACTAGCTGACCCGTGCCCGCTTCGCTGTGCGTAAGACATTTCTAATACCATCGTTGACTTTTTTGTAGAAGTTTTTAAGGTGTACAATACTGTAGTACATTATTTTGATATATCTCGTGGGGTTCAGCCAGCATTTGCAATGTAAGCGCAAAAAAATGTGTTTATTTACGACATCACATTAGAAACCTCTAAAATTATCAGTGTTTCTCCACTATATTATGCATGTATTATACATATAAACCTTCCTCTTGAATCACTCTATTTATGAAAAAAAACCGCATCAAAATCCGTTGTGTAGTTTTAAAGATATAAGCAAACATACATACATACATACATACATATTACATACAGACGCGGGAAGCGGAAAGCGACTTTGCTTTATACTATATAGTGATAAGTTGGGAGTACAAATGTACTTATAAGTTTACCAATAGTCTTATATTTAAAAGCTGTCACAACAGATGTTGTCTTGTCAAATTTAAATAATCCCATAGAAAAAAGCACTTTCAGTTTTTTTACGATTTTTACAATTTCCAGGAAAATATCCCATTGTTCTTTATTTTCAAACCACCAACCACCTGTATTAAAATATAAAAAAACATAACAAAAGATAAATATTCTAATTGTTTTTCGGTTTTAGCGAGACTATTGAACAGCAATTCATTTTTATATTTATAAAGATAACGGTACGACTTTTATCTTTTTACAGAGGAAAAACAGTTATAAAACCAAACCTAACAATAACATTCACTAGTCCTCAAGTCCTAACCAAACACTAGGATTCCTTAGATTTGATAGCATACACACTGCATTATAAATACTGTCTGGCGTAGGGCATAGGCATGCCATTTAGGTTTTCAGTTTTACCAAACTTTAGATTTACTTCAGACTTTATTTTAGAGATACAGGTTTTTGCGATACTCATTTATTTTAAAATTGATTTTTATAATAGGTACCCTATACCTATCTATACTAATAAAATATTATAAAGCGGAAAGATTTGATTGATTGTTTGATTGTTTATATGTTTGCATTGAATAGGATCAGAATCTTCTGGACCGATTTGAAAAATACCTTGGATTATACTTATATATATACCTATATATACATTGGAAATATACCTTATATTCAATAAAATACCTATAAGTTGGGTCTCCCTCGCCAAGGGAGAATGTAAACGACTGTCACTTATCCGTATAATATGAAAATGTTCCACATAAAACATGGTATCTTTGACATTAGTGGCAATGTTAGTGTCACCACAGACCATCTAATTTTGTAAAATACGAACGTTATTAATTTTATAATATCTGCTAGATTAGACAGGCTCCTCTGGACATAGGGCAACCCAGTCTAAGAGCTTGTATCCTTTAGATAACTCTATTTATATGTTTTGTACTTACCTACTGTTGTAGTAATATTTTGTTGTTCAACGTTTTATGTGTGTGATAAATTAATAAATAAAATTGACACTAATTTGGACTTTAGCGTGTACAGAATAAGATCGATCGTGTTTGTTATATACAGAGATTGCTAGTAGTTAAGGATAAATATTTTCTTTTCGTAATGAGGGAAAAGTGTGTGTAATAAGATTTCTTGTCAAGAAACTTATAATAAAAACAAAAATTACGTCGCTCTTTGAGTTTACCTAAATATTTTCAACAAAAAACATCTACACAATCGGATTCCTTTATTTGTTATTGTTAATGATATTATACATTAAATGTACATTGTTAATAATAACTATACAATAGTCGTATCTAAAACCTGATTATATTCGTGTCACAAAAAAGACAACAAAAAAATATATTGAATCAGTAACATTTTAAGAGTAGGAACCCTTGAAATCTCTAGTGCAAGCGCCATTCACAATTTTCGCTCACCATTTGCACACCACCGGGGTTGTCAAAGCTTAGAATTACACGTTTACAAGTGTACACATCGGGGCCTTTATCTTGTTTACTCAGACGGTGGCAACCCTCTCGACATATTTGATTACAATTGAAATTCGTCGCGAGGTCGGTAGGGGGCGCTGGTACAGTCAACCACACAGGTACCTGAGCTGATATGAACAGAACTACATAATGGTGAGTTTCCACCTACGCGGAGCTGTGTATAGCTTCGCTAAGCTATACAGAGCGGACCAATGACAGCGCTCAAATATTGAGCGAAAATGTCGAGCGCTGTGTTTGGCCCGCTCCGCACAGCTCTGTTGGTCGAAACTCACCCTTAAGGTAGTATTTCATCAAGCTATGCAAGAAAGCTATTAGGGGTGAGTGAGTAAAAAGTCACCAAAGCTTGAATTTTCTGAATTTACAAAATTTTCCTAGCAAAATAAAGCAATCCAATTGGTGGATTTTCTTACCGCTCATAGTTTTGGTGGAAAACCTGAGGAGGTAAGGAAATGCTAAGAATTGAATATTTTAGTAAATTACGACGATGAGCTTGGAATCTCTCGTGTATTTTTATACTGCATAAACAAGGAGCATGTGCTAAATGTAGCGTTTGGACACTTTGAACATGTCTCGTGCATAAAATATTTTCAAGGATTCTATCTCCTGAAGATTTTAAGACTTGCTAGGGCCAAAAATTCGGCATTTTTACTTATTAATATCTTCAAAATTTTACTTAAATGAAATTTCAGAAGAATGCAACCGATTTAATTTGAATCTTTTTATTTCTTTAGTTTATTAACATTACACATACCGATAGTATTCCAAAGATAAGACAAAAACCATTTACATCTGAAGGCGACTGTACATTTATTGTGTAGTCGGTACTCATTACAGTCGGTCGTGTTCGTATCGGGGATTTTGGATTTTGTGTAAGTATTTTGATACTCTGCTGATCTTTTATTGAAAAGTATTGAAATGCAATAAATTCATTCTTTATTTAAGTGTTGCGTTTTGCTTTAAACCAACACATACTTTAACAGCTTAGACTCACGGCTTCCGTTGAGTGGTATCTAGATATAAAGTTGTCTTTACGTTATACCAGGTCACTACTATATCTGATCGAGTTTTATCCAAATGGTAAAGTCGTAGCCTCTGACTACCCCCACTAGACATCTTCAAAGGATCTAAAAGTCTGAGGGGATGTCTACCGTACTAGGGGATTACAGTCGTAATCCTATTTATTTTATTTTATAAAGTCGTTACGGTATTATAAAATAAACATACAAAATCAGAAACTTTCGCATTTATAATACCATATATATAAAATTCCCGTGTCACAATGTTTGTAACTAAACTCCTCAAAAACGGCTTGACCGATTTTTTTTGTGCATATTTAGTAAGTCTAAGAGTAGGTTTTAGGGTATTTTTTATACCCCTAAGTGATAAGGGGCGTATAGTCCGGGAAAAACTGAAAGTGCTTTTTTCTGTGGGATTATTGAAATTTGACAGAACGTCTGTCGAAACAGATAGTTAGTATCCAGAGTTTTCGTTTTTAAATAGAAAATGTCGGCGATTCTGTTGTATTCACGCAAAGTTGAAATTTCTAAAAAACGATAGCTCTTATTTCTTTTAGGTTAAAGTTTAAATTAGCGTAATCTCAAAGTGACAGTTCTAAAACTTAGGAAACTCGCGGCTAGTATGACTAAGTTCCAAACTTCTTAAAGTCTTGAGAATTGTATGCCCAAGTTCTTAAAGTCATGAGAAAATTAAGCTTAACAGACAAACCAACGGAATGGACAATAAGACTTCCGTCTCTTTCGGCTGAAGTACGAAATGGGCATAAAACAATTAACAAATTCAAACATTGCTTTGAAATGGTTTTTAGGGTTCCGTACACAAAGGATAAAAACGGAACCCTATTACTAAGACTCCGTTGTCCGTCTGTCTGTCTGTTAGCAGCATGTATGGCATGAACCGTGATAGCTAAACAGTTGAAATTATCACAAATGATGTATTTCTGTTGCCGTTATAACAACAAATACTAAAAACAGAATAAAATAAATATTTAAGAGCGGCTCCCATAAACATAATTTTTTTGCCGTTTTTTGTAGATAATGGTACGGAACTCTTCGTGCGCGAGTCCGACTCGAACTTGGTCGGTTTTTATTTTAATAAGGTAGACTTTTCCCGGACGTACTAAAGCCAAAAGAAACGAAACAGCCTTTTAATTTGGAACTGCTTGATTCAGCCGACTCTATTTTTCATCGTAAGAGGTCCTGGGCCCGTATTACAATCTCTAAAGTAAGAATATAGCAGTATTACTTTATGAGCGAAAGTGACAACGCTATATGAAAACGTATGGCGTTGTCATTTTCGCACCGCGAGTAGTATGGCCCCTGTGGCCTGAGCACGAACCACTATCGTATCGACAACCTATCGTCCAAATGTCAAAACTGGCACTTTTTGTATAGTAAAAGTGTCAGTTTTGGCATTTGGACGATACGTTGTCGATACGATAGTGGTTCATGCTAACCCCCCTGATCAAACATGAAATCGAGTTGTCTTTCAACAAAAAATAATATTGCCTTTTATCCAATACGTATATTTTATCGAGTCAAGCGCGATTTCCTTGTTGACTGTTGACTAAATTTGCTCTGATATTTATTAAAGATTGGTGGGTGAGGTAGGTATGAGGTGAGGTAGGTACAAGCACATTCAACTGTTGTAATAACAGTTGAATGTGCTTGTACCTAGTTACTAAGTACGTAATTCTCAAAGGTTTAATTATTAAGATGTAGGAATCATGCTAAGAAAAAATGGTCGTAAATAATATATATTTTATATATTTTTTGAGTTATGAGCCAATTGCCAATTGTATGTGAATTATTTCTAGGTTGTTTTTATAGTCCCGTACCCAATGGTCATTACTAAGATTTCACTGTCCGTCTGTCTGTCGGTCAATACTAATCTACACGAGATACACCAGCAAATGCAAATAAATAATAAATAAATATTGACGGATTTTACACACAGCGCCATCTAGCCCCAAACTAAGTAAAGCTTGTACTATAACTATAATAACTAGATAACTGATAGAATACTTACATACTTTTTTCTTGTAAATACATACTTATTATACATATTAACACCCAGACACAGAACAAACATCTATGTTCATCACACAAATATTTGCCCTGGGTGGGGATCGAACCCACAACCTACAGCGCAGAAGGCAGAGTTACTACCAACTGAGCTGTGTCAGTTTCAGTCCCGAGAAAGTCACTGTTTGGTACTTATTTTGGTCTACCGGAATTATCAAACTTCTTCCAAAAAATAATATAAAAATAAAAATAAAAAGTTAGACCTCCAGAATACATGCCTAAAAACAAAACTGCGGTGAATATTTCAACAATGTAAAATATTTCATAGGTACATAAAATACCGGCCAAGTGCGAGTCGGACTCGCGCACGAAGGATTTCGTACCAAAAAACGGCAAAAAAACACGTTTGTTATATGGGAGCCCCACTAAAATATTTATTTTATTCTGTTTTTAGTATTTGTTGTTATAGCAGCAACAGAAATACATAATCTGTGAAAATTTCAACTGTCTAGCTATCACGATTCATTAGATAAAGCCCTGTGACAGACAGACGGACAGACAGACGGACACCGAAGTCCTAGTAATAGGGTCCCGTTTTTACCCTATAGGTATAGGTAAAAACATTAAAATTATAAAAAACTTGAGAGGTGTCAAGGGACACCCGGATGGAACGAAGTTCTCACAAAATAACGTGGGACAAGGGAAGGGGAATCAACTTTGACTTCGACTTCGACTTCGACGTCGACCTCGACCTCGACCTCGACCTCGACTTCGACCTCGACTTCGACCTCGACTTCGACCTCGACTTCGACCTCGACCTCGACCTCGACCTCGACCTCGACCTCGACTTCGACATCGACCTCGACATCGACCTCGACCTCGACCTCGACCTCGACCTCGACCTCGACCTCGACCTCGACCTCGACCTCGACCTCGACCTCGACCTCGACCTCGACCTCGACCTCAACCTCGACCTCGACCTCGACCTCGACCTCGACCTCGACCTCGACCTCGACCTCGACCTCGACCTCGACCTCGACCTCGACCTCGACCTCGACCTCCATCTCGACCTCCACCTCGACCTCGACCTCGACACAATTAATAGATATATATATTAATAGATATACTATAGCAAAAAAGTGTCGTGACAACTTTTCGTGACAACTTTTCGTAAGATTTTTTTCCGTCTAGCCCCCTTTCACAACGCGCGATAAGGAACTTCGTTCCAATATTATCTCATACACTCTATATTTATCTTACATATTGAAGGCTAGCCGAATCCTACGTATTGGAGTCAGTGGACTGATCTGACACAATACGCCAAGGTAAACCGTTTTAGCGCTTTCTTTCAATTCCGCACAAAAAAGCACTTAGCACAAAGATAAATAAAAGTCAAAATTTCAGATATTAAAAAAAGGAAATTAACTCACGGCGTAGACGCGGCCATTATCGAAAGTAAACAATTTTTGCCGTTCGAAAGGTTAAGTTCTACGTATATTTTAATAAAATATTTTATTATTATTGATAGGCACCTCTACATTCGACATCTATACTACTATTATAAATGCAAAAAACTCTGTCTGTCTGTCAGTGACCTTATCACTGCTAAACCGTTAATCGTGATGGAATTTCATACAAAGATAGTTTAAAGTCTTGGGACGGACATTAGCTACTTTTTCCCAAAATTTTCTTTCTTGTAATCAAACCTATATCGCAGAAGGCAAAGCTAAAACCAATTGAGCTGTGGAACCAATCTAACAAGATCAATTTATCAGCGAACGGACCGCACTAGTTAACAAAAAATATATGAAACCTTCGATTTTTACCACAAAACGGACGCCCAAAGTGTTTTACCCAGATACGCTATTATGAGAAAGGTCGGCCATTGTTAGGCTAATGCAAGTTATTGTTACGGCATAAATATAATCTACCAGTTCGTATAGGGCCTTCTGGGGTCACACTGCAAGATTCTAATAAAAAATAGGATTTATTTATTTATTTACTTTAATTAACACGGTTGGACACCAATTACATTAATTAATAATAATAAAGATATTTATTTTTCAAAAAGGCTTACACATACACAGTAGGTTTACACTTACGTATGGTTTAAATACTACGTAGGTTAGATTATAGATAATTCCATGTTGTGAGGAAGGTTTTAAGGCCCTGTATGTCGACGATTGCTCTTTTTCCAAACGAAAAATAAAATACTTCTGAACAAGCCACATCTCCTATTTTTATAAGTATATTACTTCAGGTTCCTACCTACATTTCTATTAAGCTGAAAACATAATAGCAGAAACTTTTCACGATAAAAATATTATTTCTAAATGATACGTTTTAGAATTTATGATCGAAATATTTTATATACCTACTATTAAAATCAACTTGTGATTTATTGTTAAAGATAGGTAATATGTAGATCTACAATTCTATTAGAATAGATTTTTGATAAGTAATTATACATAATTTATATCATTAATTTATTCGAAAAGCTAAGGCGGAGCACGCATCGCCCATGGCTTAGTCAGTAGTCAGTACCCCTGTGACTACTGTCAGAGACAGACGTGTGTTTGACGTCATTGCAGCGGTCGGAAAGATTATTTACGAATTGAAAAAAGATGGGTAATATTTCAAAAAAAAAAAAAACAAAAAGAGATAATGGTTACGTACCCTAAGAAAACATGCTAAAAATATAAGAGAAATAAAACAGTAAGTAAACCTTCCTATTTTATCAATTTTACCTATCTACGTTATCTTTGATAATCTTGTGAAAAATATTAGGCAAAGAAAACAGTAAGTACTTACATAACTACATACTTTATCATACATACATACATTTATACATAAAATCACGCCTGTTTCCCAAAGGGGTAGGCAGAGATCACGGCTTTTCACTTGCTACGATCCTGACATACTTCTTTAGCATTCACTCTCATCACATTCCTCATGCATGCTCGTCGGTTTAGAGTACTCTTGACCCGGCTTTTTTTCAAAACGTTTCCAATATGGTCCAGGAAAATACGCCGAGGTCTTCCTCTTCCAACGCTCCCTTTCACACTCGCCTTATATACCTGTTTTGTCAATATCTTTCTTCATTCATTCTCTCCACATGCCCAAACCATCTAATCATCCCTTTCTCAATCCTCTTTCACTTCACAACGTTTTCTTGGATAAATTGTAGGGAAAAATTCTGGAAAAAATCTGGAACGACCAGTCGGATTTGCGTATAACTTTCTCGAAGGATGATAGTTCAGCATCATCACTAACACTTCTAACCATAGCAAAACCCGCAGTTGAACAAAATAGGTACGTATGAATAATAATATATTCAGCGGGTTATATAAATCCCAAGATTTTAGTAAGAATCGGTTCAATGATCCTGTCATTTTTGTTACATAATGTTCAAAGAACATGGCGCATACATAACAGACTACGTTTTGGTGGCTGATTGTGTTCTAATAGGTATATTACCTATTACCCGCCACTCTGTGACACAGAGCATAGTCCCGCCAACCGCCGAACACGCAAGTTTTTTAAAAAAATTACTTTGACAGACAAAGAGTTTTTACTTCCTATTCTACCAAGGAGTATTAATGCCACCTGCTTTATTACGTAGGGATAGTTCATCACTACATAGTACCTATAAAACAAAGTCGCTTTCTCTGTCCCTATATCCCTATGTATGCTTAAATCTTTAAAACTACGCAAAGGATTTTGATGCGGTTTTTTTTTATTGATAGAGTGATTCATGAGGAAGGTTTTTATGTATAATACATGCTTAATATAGTAGAGAAATACTGATAATTTTAGAGGTTTCTAATGTGATGTCGTAAATAAACACATTTTTTGCGCTTACATTGCAAACGCTGGCTGAACCCCGCGAGATATATCAAAATAATGTACCTACACAGTCGCTGCTTAAATACTAAACGGTCATATTTCAAAATTTCTGTTTTTTCAGAAGAGCCAATCAAAGTTTTAAAAAAATATTTTTTTAATTTCTGAGAAATTTTTATTTTTATTAGTTATGAGTTTTGGATCACTAGAAGCGTAATTTTAAGCTGTATCTATCTATATTTTTCGTTTTGCTGTAACTTTAACCTATTGGCGTAAAATACCACATGTGTCCCTTTTGCATATAAAAAAATATTTAAACGTAAATTAAAGTTATCGATAAAAGGCCACATATTATACAAAAATAAGAGTTTTCTTTAGATTTTTCCTTCACTTCTTCGTCTGATGTAAAAAACCTATTAATAAAACAAATATTATACAATATCGAAAGCATGCTAATATTTTTTTTTGATAATACTAAAAATAATTCGCTATTTATTTAAAAAACCAAAAACTATTTTTATACAAAGTTATTGGGGCAAAATAAGAGGTAATTTAATGTTGATCTCTAAACTGAGTTCAACATTATTACTAGCTACACAAAAATAATAATAAAGTCACTATAAAGGCTTCATAAATCTATTTAACTACAAGTATATAAGTGTTTAATAATTAATAAAACTATATATTTTCTGCTAAATCTGTCTTTCTAAAAATCAATGAGTACCTAAATCACAACCCAGTTGTTATTAACTCAAACATATTAATCACTTCGTCATCTTTATAATTTCAGCCATAGAACATTCCATTGCTAAACATTAGCCTTCTTCGTAAAATCAATTCTAATGATCTATTTCGTGCAGTGTGCACCCAATGCCTCCCAGCAACCTTTATCAGGTCATCTTTCCATTCATTCTACCCAACGACCATCAGTTCTTTAAGCCATGTACCTACCCCGCTCACAGCCGCGTCAACTAGCTACTCCTCTTGGGTATGTCGGTGACTTTAGTTCGTATACGGATATAATAACATCTCCGTCTAACGCTTCTCTTCAAAGAAATCGCTTTCGTACACTGCTCCTGCACCCGGACTGACACGGTGGCGTTGTTGTACAAGCATTTCAACACTACAATGTATTGGTAGTCAATACGGCACCGCTGGAATAACCATAGCTTTACACAGGTTTCCACTGAATTAAATTATTTTTCGTAGTCTACAAACGCTAAACATAACGACCGATTATTAGATAGATTATTATCTCTATTAATAAGCTTATAAATTTAGCGTATTACATCGCTTTAAATTATGTTAATATTTTCTTAATAAGTTCTTTGATTATTTCAAATTTGTTTTATCTTGAATAGTAGGTACAGTAATTTCCAACAGTAAGAGATTCCAAGTCAAAAATGTCGCCATGTTTAATTTTTTTGACATAATAACCAAGAAATGGCATTTATGTCTTATAAATTATATTAGAATTCACGTAAAAATAATATTCTACGCAAACGCATTTCGAAATGTGGTACTTATGTATAAAAAGCAATATTTTAACGAACTAAAATTATTATTCAAAACAAACGCATTTGAAATGTGTATAGAAAACAATATTGTACTAATATACATTTTATATTCAAAGCCGACGCATTCTAAAATATGGCACCTTTGTTTAATAAATAGTATTATACATACGTTTATTTTATACTCGATACGGACACATTCTAAAAAATGGCACTTTTGAATATAAATTTTAATTAAAAAACCGGTAGTTTTTTGAAATGTGGCCCTTTTGCATATAAGCTATGCGCGCTTCTGTCAAAAATCAAGTCGCAATTGATAAAATGGCAGTTTAGCTCTGAAGTTTGCCTGCAAAGTGCAAAAATGCTAAACAGACACTTGTATGTTTTAGTTATTTATAGTGTTATAATTAAAAGGATCAAATTTTTATTATATAAAATGACCATTTTAGATCACGTTTTTGCACTAAAAACGATTTTCACATTTTTTGATTTGTGACACTTTAGTATTTAAGCAGCGATCTGTACTACAATTGTAAACGTCTACAAAAACGTCTGACTTCATCATCAGAACAGCTCGCTGTCACCATATTATTGTATTGTGACCAGAACTAAAAGATGCAAAATCTCAGCTCAATCGGAAATGGTCGAAAAATAACTTGCAATTATTGAAAGTTACAAAAAAACAAACAAACATTATACTAACAGTGCTAGTCGATAATAAAACTTGTACAAAAGGACAGTTTTTATTCTGGGAAAAATAAGTTGTGGATTTTTACCATCATATTAAAAATTATTCAAACGCTAGAGCTTCGGCTGCGACACAGATTGGAAAATAGTTATTACGAGCGGTGGACTACATGTTTCAAAGCGGCGTTGTCGCTCTGTGCTTTTGCGTCACGCGGCTACAGGCGACGTTGCCAGCTCTCCAAGCGGGAGAGAGCTTATGACAGTTATTGGGATTTCTGGATATATGCAATTTTCGTAAAATTGACTTCCCTTGACTTTTCGATTGGTCGATACATTTTTGTCGGTTTTTTTTTAGTTTTTAACGTAGGGTGAGAGCGATGGTTGTGGGCACTATAACAACATTTTGAATTTCAAATAAACGGTTTATATTGAAAAACTGATTATAACGACGATTTTTAAACAACATAGAATAGCAAGGGTTTTTTAACAGCGATATTTATTTATTAATTATTCATATTTAAGTAAATAGACAAAACGGGAAATATTTAGTTGTGATCAATCAAATCTAGAGGTATAACGCATCACAACTATCACTAATCAAAACAAGCCATATACAAAGAATTGTATTAACTATAGATTTACTATATATATATATATATATACTACTATATACTATAGAGCCTACCCGGGCTGCGAGCGCCCGCACTGCGCCTGCGACAGTTACAGCCGCACCTTCAGCACCTGCATCTTTTCGCATGGACATTGGCCAAGAATACGATAACGTCACGCAACGCGCGAAGCCCCGAAGCCAATGCCACTGCCTCTCTGCTGACATTATCCGTGAAATTATAAGGGAGGAACTAGACAGGAAATTCACTTCAGTTTTGTTTCGATCGTAATATCTTCTGAATGGAATGTCCGATTAATAAAAAAGCTGACCAATATCAGACATGATAACCATACCTTCGTATAAATCCTTATCCAAATAAATCATTTCATATTGAAAACTGTTTCAATACCAATATACCTATAACTTTTTGAATTACTCAAATCGGACATTCCATTCAGAAGATATTACGATCGACACAAAACTAAGCGCCGAGACCCGCGTCGCGGTCGCGGTCGTGACGATGTGACGTCATAGTGTAAGCGCTAATCTTAGAAATTCAAAAACCGGCCAAGTGCGAATCGGACTCGCGCACGAAGGGTTCCGTACCATTATCTATAAAAAACAGCAAATAAACACGTTTGTTGTATGGGAGCCCCATTTAGATATTTATTTTATTCTGTTTTTAGTATTTGTTGTTATAGCGGCAACCGAAATACATAATCTGTGAAAATTTCAACTGTCTAGCTATCACGGTTCATGAGATACAGCCCTGTGACAGACAGACAGACAGACGGACAGACGGACAGCGAAGTCTTAGTAATAGGGTCCCGTTTTTACCCTTTGGGTACGGAACCCTAAAAAAGGGCTTCAACTTCTCGTCGTTATAAGTATAGGTACCGCCTATCATGTTTTACAATTCATTTTTGTTTGAGTTCCGGTGTAAAAACATGAAGATATGGTTTTGTTTAGGAAACAATCTAAAATAAATTTAAAACCAATATAGCATTGAATACTGACCATTAATTAAAAATTTTTAGGAGTGACTACAATATTCACTTCATTCTGGGATGTTCCCAAAGATTCTCCGGAGAAAGCTGTGTTACTTATAAGGAAAACTGAAACTATTCAATGAAAACAAGCCTGGTGGAACAGCTGGATAATAGAAATTAGTTTGTAAACATGACAATAAACCAGAATATTGATTATTAACACTTTATTACTTCATTTCCTTTCTAATCACATAAAGTTATCATCGCTTCTCATGGTTTTTTACAGCCAGCTAAGTAGGTAGGTATACCGGATTGAGACAATGTAGGTTGTAGGGTTTTTTTTATCCAATCTAAGTTATGTTTAAGAGTATAATAGAAGCACAATAATATAACAATATCATACATATTATAAAAACACAAAAAGTCAGAGCTCTTTTTTCTTGGTGCTTCCCTATGTAGACTATTTTTGTTCAAAAGCCCGATGAATACATCCATAAACATTCTATAGACCCGGAGCACATAATATGACTTGAAGTTTGTATGATTATAAATCGCAATAAAGTAAATTCCACTGCCTGCAAAGTGAACCCAGAAGACAGTGGAGCAGTACCACGCTGATTACGAGTTTCTTCTCCGCGACAGTGAATCCTTCGTCGACCTTCTGCGAGCCACGGGCTGCCCTCGACCGGCAGACAGTTGAGGCTGGCGGGACACCCAGCGCGTAACTCTTCTTCTGCTCGCTTGGCTTGTGAAACGGTCTCAATATTCGCGTCATTTATTTATGCTGACCGGTGTTGTATGTATGGCATTGGTTGACTCCGCCGCGCCAAGGATTTGCGTTTTGCACTGACTTTGACATAGGTACATATAAAATGCCGGCTCTGTTTACATAAACATTTGTTCTACTTTTTTTTTATGGAGTCTGTAGTCAGTGTTACCATATTTACCGTTCCGACTTGGCAAATAGAAAATAGAGTTGGACGAGATGCCCAGACAACATTTTTTTGCTGTATTTATTTGGTTATTTCATTGATTGCATGTACACAAAGTTTTTGTCTTTGAAAACCCATAAAAAAACATCCTGATTTGCCGCGGCGCGCACCTGATTAACTGACATTGACATAACACATTCCAAGTTTTTATAGTTCATCTGTCAAATCGGCATGTACCTAGCGTACTGACCTCTATTGTATAATAGAGGTCAGTGACCTAGCGAGTTGAGTAGTCACGTATGGAATGCGTAACTACTGCAAAATGTGGGCATGTGCCAAATATAATGTTTGGCCGTGCCTCTAACTACCCCCACCAGATAGTAAAGCCTATTACCAGCCTACGTAGGTACCAGAAACGCGATCTCATAAAAACTGTCGATAATATTTACGATAAGCATACGCCATCTAGAGCTTGCCGTTGTCAACTGTCAGTGTCGTTTCGGCCGCGGTTTTCAGAACTTACCGCGCCTTAAACAATACAATGAGCAATAATTTTTAGGGTAATACGTATGACCCTAAAATTTACACACAGTAACACCTTAATTACCTATCTAGGTAAAAACCTTGTGATTTGAATGGCGTAGATACTCTACTTTGCATCAAACCTTGTAGAGTCAATAACATTGACTCCTCGCTCTAACTAAGTTTACACTTGTTTAAAGACGCGAGATAGATATAAATTAAAAGTAAAATATACAAATTATCAAATATGAAAAAATTGTTCATCACGATCATCACGACTGTAAACCCCAAGTACGGTAGACATCTTCTCAGATCTCCAGACGCTTAGATCCTTTGAACATGTCTAGTCAGAGGCACGTCTCTGAGACATGCCCACATTTTGCAGTAGTTAGCATTCCATACGTAATATGTTTCAAGCCCATCGCTGCTTATGAGAATACTAACTGGTTTCCTCACGATGTTTTCCTTCACCGTTTTGAGCACGTGTTCTTGATGCGAATATATTTTTTTTAAACAGAAAAATCCATTGATGCACCCCTGAATTCGAACCCACGACCTTCAGATCGTAAGTCGAGGTACCTCCCACGCGGCCAACACGGCTGTACCAAAACAATATAACTTGCGGTGCGGTTCGTGAGTAATATTGTTTTGATATTACTTTTGATCTTGTGGTACGCCCCCTATTTTTGATGTATTGTCCGCGACAAATACGATGAGCCAACATGTTTAGTTTCAGCTGTTTTCTAAATTTCACGGTTTTTGACACATTTTAGGTCGTTGATAAATAAAATAAATATTGGTGGACATTTCACACATCGCCATATAGTCCCTAACTAAGCAAAGCTTGTACTATGGGAACCAGATTACTGGTAGAAAGCTGTAATATTGCATGTATATTGTATATACATATTAGTAATGTCAACAAAGTCGTAGAATAAAATCTAGAAAACATTTTTTTAGGTTACCTTGTCTACACCTAAAGTGAAGATTTTGAAATTCACTTAAAAATGAAACAGTGAAAATCTATAATATAAAAATAAGTCGGGTTTTCCTTCCTGACGCTATAACTCCAGAACGCACGAACCGATTTCCACGGTTTTGCATTCGTTGGAAAGGTCTCGGGCTCCGTGAGGTTTATAGCAAAGAAAATTCAGGAAAAATTCAAGAGAAAAGCACGAAAACAGGAACGGGAACGGGAACGGGAACGGGAACGGGAACGGGAACGGGAACGGGAACGGGAACGGGAACGGGAACGGGAACGGGAACGGGAACGGGAACGGGAACGGGAACGGGAACGGGAACGGGAACGGGAACGGGAACGGGAACGGGAACGGGAACGGGAACGGGAACGGGAACGGGAACGGGAACGGGAACGGGAACGGGAACGGGAACGGGAACGGGAACGGGAACGGGAACGGGAACGGGAACGGGAACGGGAACGGGAACGGGAACGGGAACGGGAACGGGAACGGGAACGGGAACGGGAACGGGAACGGGAACGGGAACGGGAACGGGAACGGGAACGGGAACGGGAACGGGAACTTAACACAGCATTTGTTAATTCTAAAGCGATACGAAGTTCGCCGGGTCAGCTTGTCACTACATAGTATAAAGCAAAGTCGCTTTCCGCTTCCCGCGTCTGTATGTATGTATGTATGTTTGCTTATATCTTTAAAACTACACAACGGATTTTGATGCGGTTTTTTTTAATAGATAGAGTGATTCAGGAAGAAGGTTTATATGTATAATAACATGCTACCCGTGCGAAGCCGGGGCGGGTCGCTAGTTACTTATATAACATTCTTAGCAGTGAAAACTATGATCGATCATTATATGGTCATAGACCCAGTTTTTTTTGGGCTTTGGGCATTTTCAACTTTGGTAGTCAATAACAAAAGAAGGTCGTCCACCCAGATATAGAACAAACATCTATGTTAATTAGTATTTTAGTTGTTAGGTACACATAAGGTTGAATTAATTATTATTTTATTTTGTTATTTTAATTGAATTCATTATATTGTATTAGTCATAGCAGCTAGATTTTTTGTTAATATTATTAATTGTGAATGTTTATCATATAATTATTATTTAATGTTGTTATAAGTAACTCAGTTCTAGTTTTAAGATAGTTACAAATTGGTGTTAACTGTAAAGCAACTATTATTTTGAATAAATAATTGAATTAATTGAATGTTATTCACACAAATGTTTGCAGCGGGAATTAAACCAACAACCTACAGCACAGAAGGCTTACTACCAACTGAGGCCAGTCAAGAATAACTACTCGTACATCATAATAATATGACGTTTTGACGCCACAACCAAGCAATTCATAACGTCAGAATATTACACATTGTCCCTGAATGAAACAATTTAGTGGTCCGCGTAGAACTACCGACTGTCACTGCGGCCTAGGAACAGAATATTGGAATTTATTCAGACAGCATTTGCAAATAGCGTTTAGGCGGCCAAACCGCTGGGCCGATTTTGATGAAGTTTTATAATAGTGATAGCTTAAAGTCTTGGTACGGACAGCTAATTTTACTCAAGAAAAGAAAGAAAGAAATAGGATCTCGATTGTAATCCCCAAGTACGGTAGACATCCTCTCAGATCTCCAGACGCTTAGATCCTTTGAGGATATCTAGTGGGGGTAGTCAGAGGCACGTCCAAACATTATGTTTGGCACATGCCCACATTTTGCAGTAGTTAGCATTCCATACGTGACAGGTTGCAAGCCCATCGCCGAAATCAAAATGTTCTTTTGATTTATCCGGAATATCAATGATTTACGTTAGAGTCGTCAAAATTAGATTTTTTGTATCTACGCGACTAATTCACGGGTAAAAGCTAGTATTTAAATATGTTACAATGTGATAGATTTTCGTATGAACATGCTCGTTTTAATAAAATTCGATATTCACAAAACAAAGCCCCAGTCAAACTAAAAATATATTCGTGAAAAAATGTTCTCCATTTCTTTTTAGGGTTCCGAAGTCCGACGAGTAACCCTTATAGTTTCGCCATGTCTAACTGTCTGTCCGTTTATCTGCATATTAGTATTATGATGCTGAAATTTTTCACGGATATAAATAAATACTGGTGATGCCTGAAAGGTTTAACATTAAAACTTTGGAAAATTCTTTCATCGTATGTAGTATTTTTAAGCTGAGTTATTTTTTTATATCTTAGGTAATATTGAGTAAGGCTTTTAAAATGTTATTAGAATTCGTATAAATGGGCTATTTGACAAGATTTTAAAAACCATTTTAGATTATTCAGTAGTGTCTATGGAACCCATAAAACAACATTATTTGAAATTCTGATAAGTATTGGCCCTAAAAAATTAACCCATTCAGCTCCGGCAACGCGCCATATGCGTTTTCGCGTTTTTTTCTGGGAATCGCCAAGCACCATATTCGTTCTGAGGTAAGGTAGATTCAAATTGTTTTTTTTTGTTTTATTAATAACTAGCGACCCGCCCCGGCTTCGCACGGGTAGCATGTTATTATACATATAAACCTTCCTCCTGAATCACTCTATCTATTAAAAAACCGCATCAAAATCCGTTGTGTAGTTTTAAAGATATAAGCAAACATACATACATACGCGGGAAGCGGAAAGCGACTTTGCTTTATACTATGTAGTGATATTAGAAACTGGCATTGGTTTCAGGATTTTGGTTTTCTCATGTGTTACAGTCGTTTTACAGTAAAACTAATTGAACAAACCGATTTATATTTCAGGAACAGAATCACCAAACATACATAGAGGGTTTTCTTGAACATTTTTTTTCGCTGGAGTTGAAAGGATTAAATTAATTATCGTCAATTTAAATAACCCGCAAAAACGCATTAATTGTGGCGATCTTTGGGGGAGGCCTAAGTCCAGCAGTGGACGTCGATTTGCTGAGATGATAATGAGAAATACGGCTAATTACCACGTTATTTCTTGAATTGCAGACGTTTCGAGACAATTCAGATGTTCTTCATCATGAGTTCATCATGGTTGGATATTAGCATGATAATAACTTTTAGTTTATACAACACTTTTAGTTTATTATACCTAACTCATTGTCGAGTCATACGAGTATAAAACCGCCGGAACCCCTATGCGTCATCAGACACGCTCTTGACCAATTTAATATTAATAGTCCATTTCGCATAAATGTTGTTATTATAAAACTTGTTTTACATATTTTTCAGTGATGTTTCATGGAACTTTATTTTTTGAATTCAGGAAATAGCTACCGATCAAATTGCATAGGTATACTGTTCGTACCTATATGTAAAGAAAACGTGAATATTTTAAAATAAAACTGCAAACGCTGTGTTGGCCGACTGTGATGTACTTCGACTTCAATCCGAAATCGTGGGTTCGAATCCCAGTCGTGCATTAATGGATTTTACTGTTCGAAAATTTAACGCGTGCTTACCATCGGCTGAAGGAAAACATCGTGAGGAGACCAGTTAGTATTCTTGTTAGCGACGACGGGCTTGCAGCCTGTCACTAGTAGAAAGCTAACTACATCAAAATTTGGACATATGCTAAATGTAATGTTTGGACATGCCTCAAACTAACCCATTTAGACTGTACTTGAGTATTACCAGTCGTGATCCTATTTCGTTTGATAAAACTGCAAAATGATATAGCGTTAAGTTATTGAAACTTATAGGTAAACCCACACACATTCTCGTATGAGTTAGTATGCAAAAACAACGTATAAACAACACCAATAAAAATAACTTATTTCAGAATTGGGCACAACAAAATGAAGTTATGCTGAAACGAAATACCATTTACAGATGAAAGCATAACTCAAAATACTAAAAAGTATTTTACGGCTCACTGTTTCATGGACGTTTACAAAATTGCAAAACTTCAGAACAATGTCTGAAATTTACTAAGATACTTACGAACACTTATATACCTAATTGTTTTGTAAAAAATCCAATGAATCCCTATTTAAACCCAACTATTTTACGTATTACATACATAAATCTTTACAATGTCTTATGAGCTCATCAATGGCTACTATATAATTTTATAAAGATGAAACATTTGCATTTTTGTATGTTTGTAACGAATAAACTCAAAAAATACTTGACCGATTTTATATATTCTTTTACTTTTAGAATGCTACACTATCGTTGAGTAACATAGGCTATATTATTTACTAGAAAAAATTAGGGTTCCCTCCTAAAACTTCAATAATGTAAACCAAGGTGTTAAAAATTACCATAAAATCATATATAGCGACGCTGGGGCAGACTGTTAGTTTTTTATAAATAGACAGAAAATGAAAAAAGTGGGTTCAAGTATCTTTGGCTAATTTGTATCAAACAAATAGAAATAAGAACCTTAGTCTGGTAGGTATTTCAATTTGGCGCACGAAGAATTTGAAGGTAATATTTTACAGAAACTGCTATGAATAATGATAGTCTGGGGAGTGAACAAATCTAGACTTCTATTTATAAGAAGGTAAAATTTGTATTTTAGTATTTTTGTTTGTAATGGATAAAATAAAAACCCACTGGACCAATTTAAAAAATACTTTCACTTATCAAAGCCTTTTATATAAACGAGTAACATAATTGGCTATATTTTATTTAAATAAAATTGCAATCTTCATAAGTAAACCCGCGCAAAACCGAGACAGACTGCTAGTCTATACTAATAATTTAAAAAGGAAAGATTTGACTGTTTGTTTGTTTATTTGCATTGAATAAACTTCGAACTACTAAAACGATTTGAAAAAATCTTTTACCATTACAATTCTACATTATCTCTGATGAACAAATGCAAAATATTAATTACTAGAAAAAATAAGGGATCCCTATTAAAACATTAATAATGTAACACAAGGTGTAAAAATAATTGTCATAAAATCATTACTCCGGGACGGACTGCTAGTAATGGATAAACTTAGAAAATACTATTACCTATTAAAAGCGTATCAGCGAGTAACATAGGCTACATATCTTTCTTTTTAATATATATAAATTACACGTCACGTTGTTAATCCGTGATGGATTCCCAAACTACTTAACCGATTTTAATCAAACTTTGCACCTCAAAGTCATCATCTTCGCGGGATAAAGTGCAAACTTTTCAAAGTACTACCTAAGCAATAAGCATTGAGAATACTCTCTCTTTCTTTTTTGTGGAAGAGGCGGAAAAAAATCAACAAGTCTAACTTGCTTAATTAGAAAACTTTGTAGATTCTCCAAACTTACGCTCATTGACAATGAATGGATTCAATGAAATTTCAAGTGGTTATTAATCCAAAGAGAACGAATTAGATACTTAGCCGAAGAATTATTATATTAAATTTAATGATATAGGATCACGAATGTAATCCCCAAGTACGAAAGACATCTTCTCACATCTCCAGATTCTCAGTATATTCCTAAAGGGTATAGTCAAAGGCACATCCAAACATAACATTTAATTATTAATTAATTTTTAAATCTATAAAAATCGAATACAATTAATTATGTGTTATTGCTGTGATTTTATCGAAATCGGTTCAGCGGTTTCGACATGATTGAGTAACAAATAAACATTCAAACTTGTTTTTTTTTAAACATTTGTTATAGTTGTATAATACTATAACTTTACGAAGAAATTAAATAAAAACTGTAAATTGCTAGATAGGTATTAGGTACCATAAACTTCTTTCTACTATCTCTCTGAAGTTTTTACAAACATACGAGTAAGTTAGATAAATGGAGTCATTGCATTTGACTATAATATCGTATAATGTTCCTGGAAAGGGTAATATAGTACAAACACGTAGCGTCTAAGTAGGTACTATATCTAATGTAAGAATCATTTGTTTTTAAGCTAGCACCAACATTAATCACACTCGAAGCATAAATTTTATTTTTAGTTATACTCGTACCTAAATAATAGTTGAAGTCAGGAACATAAGTAAATGTGTTTCTTATGATTTTTTGACTTTCTCTTTTGTAAGAACAAACCTAAAACGTAAACTTTGCGTAGAATGAAAATATACAAGCTACACGTAGGTATCCCTCATCCGGAAAATAAAAAGGGCCCGACGCCAAAATAAAATTACCCGATTCAAACCTAATGCTTCGGCGAAGGCTCGAAAATTGTATTTACAAAATTCCTTTAATTTTCCCCGACAAGTACTCGGACTTACCTACAAAATCCTCTAATCAGGAAGCACAGCACGTCTCTAACGGCTAAAAATACACCGTCATTTTTTCTTTAAAAAATTACACTCGCTTTACATTACGCGATCTCGTAGGCAGGAGCGGAGGGCGATAGGTCCTCCCCGGCCCGAGGTCGGTTATCGACTGTCAATGTCACGCTGCCAACAGTTGCCGGCAACCGTGCCAGACCTCCGAACATCCGAAGCTGCAATGACTACCGCGCATGCCTCATGCAAGCATCTCTGAAGAATCCACAACAACTTTTTAAAGCAAACAATTTTGAACTCTCTTGCTCGGGTTTAAGGTTTAAGGAGGAAGTTTTTTGCTTAAAGTTGTGGGTGAGCGTTTAAAGAAAGTTCAAGTCACATGTCGGCTCAAACGAACTCACTTTGAGTCGGTTTAATGAATGGAAGTGTGAAGTGAGTGATGTTGCTTCACTTTCGCGCGTTAATGCGACTTCGGTGATGTTTCCTTTTGAATTGTTTCGTTTTCATAAACATGTACTAAGTGGAGTTTATTGTACTCACTACGTTAACATATGAATAAGTCTTTTTATTGTTGAAATAAAGTTAGATTTCATGGTTGTATTCATATAGATATACTATCATGATAGACAAAGCGTTTATCAAAGCTTTGGTATTAGTAACCTTATAAATTGAATTTTACTTAACCTTACAAAAGAAGCATTGGATATAATTTTATTATATATTGTTTTCTTCGTACGAAAACGAAAACTATAATTATTTTGTTTTTATTCATTTAAGTTTTTCCATTTAGTATATAAATAGAATGATACCCTTCCAAGCTATAAAATTATTTGATAAAAAAAAAAATTGTAGTTTGGTATGTTTGTAACGAATAAACTTATAAACTACTGGACCGATTCCAAAATTTATTTCACCATT
Source organism: Hydriomena furcata (assembly GCA_912999785.1). Lineage (NCBI taxonomy): Eukaryota > Metazoa > Arthropoda > Insecta > Lepidoptera > Geometridae > Hydriomena > Hydriomena furcata. Next base: position 1,263,647 of record OU538828.1, on the reverse strand, counting down.
AGAATGCTACATTATCTCCGAGTAACATAAGCTATATTTATTATAAGAAAAAAATAGGGATTCTTACTCAAACTTCAATAATGTAACCCAAAGTGTAAAAAAAATTGCCATAATAATTATTACAGCAGTGCAATGCCGGGGCGGACAGCTAGTAATAAAAAAACCGGCCAAGTGCGAGTCGGACTCGCGCACGATGGATTCCGTACCATTATCTATAAAAACGGCAAAAAAATCATGTTGTTGTATAGGAGCCCCCCTTAAATATTTATTTTATTCTGTTTTTAGTATTTGTTGTTAGAGCAGCAACAGAAATACATAATCTGTGAAAATTTCAACTGTCTAGCTATCACGGTTCATGAGATACAGACAGACCCTGTGACAGACAGACGGACAGCGAAGTCTTAGTAATAGGGTCCCGTTTTTACCCTTTGGGTACGGAACCCTAAAAAAGGTAATACAAATCTAAGCTGTGATAAGAGTAAAGAATGAGTAAGATGTTTGCAGAATTGACTTGAACAGATCCATATTGAAAGTGACGATCCACCCTGTGATGATGAGCGTCTTCTGAGCCCTTGCAATCATGAAGATAAGCAGCTTGGTCACTTCGGGGTTCTTACTGGTCTCCCATGGAACTGAATAGATTTCTGAACTTATCCCATCGCCAACCTGAGATGAAAATAATCTATATAGTTAGTTACTTTTACATTATAGATATTAAAATTAGTTAATGATAGCGATTGTGTTAGTACTGTAAACTAACTTAATCGTAAAAGACGCCCGATCTCATTTCTGATTTTGTTAAAGTCGTAATTAGCAATATAATACTTGGATATGTAAAATATTTTTCATTATAAATTATAAAATTGTCCCCTATTTTAGGAGTGTTTAAGTTGTAAATAAGTTATTTGAACAAAATAAATACTTTCGTGTTTTACTAAAGTTAAGTTAGTTTGTAGAAAAAACTAAATTGCCACAAAATTAAATAAGATAAGTTAAGTATACCTATACAAGCCGAACAGGCATAAGAAGAGAATTAAAATTTAAGCGGCGATGGGCTTGCAACCTGTCACGTATGGAATGCTAACTACTGCAAAATGTGGGTATGTGCCAAATATAATGTTTGGACGTGCCTCTGACCACCCCCACTAGACATCTTCAAAGGATCTAAGCGTCTGGAGATCTGAGAGGATGTCTACCGTACTTAGGGATTACAGTCGTGATCCTATTTTTTATTTTTTTTTATTTACCTCAGCTAAAATACTGGCGTAGTTACACGGCCAGTAAATATGGAGTACGCCAAAAATCCCGAACATTGTAAACTTCGGATCAAATCGCTGCAATAGATATATCGAATACAAATTGAAGGATATCATGAAGGACGTCAACAAGAACACAGCAAACAGCCACGGTCCGTACACATCCTGCAGCAGGTTGTAGAAGTCCATAGCGTCCTGGTGATCCCTCACCACATCAATTACAAGATTCTTCAGCTCGTCTTGATCCCTTGCATTTTCATAAGCCTTCTGGAGCTTATGCACCATCAACTTTAGCTTCATACGTAAATGCGTCGTCGCAATACAGAATGAACCATCGAAACCGCAATAATTCGGCACAAGAACGATACACTGACCGCAGTTGTAAGCGAAGTAAAGATGGAAAAATGGCCAGTCACTCTGAATATCTTCGAAATATATCATATCCATATCGTGCACCATTAGTCTCGTGAAGTCGTCCGTCTGTATGCTTTCGATTGACATACAAACCCCCGCGTAGACAGGAAACATAGCGCTTAAGAACGTTGGTATTATTAGCCACGAAAACTCCGCAACTTTGCATTGCTTTATGTGCTCTTTGTAAATCTTTTGATAGTCTTCTGTCATTTCGTTGGCTTTTAACAAATCTTTTGACATCCACTGCAGAAAAAGTGCATACTTTTGGGTAGCGTAGATCACGTAGTACGTTTTTATGAAGAACAAAACCAGGATAATACCCAACGTCATGTTTCTCGAGAAGTTATAGATGTCCAAAGTATATAAGCACTTGAAGGTGTACGTGAAGAAAAAGAAGAGCTGGCCGCCATTGAAAGATATGATCAGCGTTATAAGAATGCATCTTTTAAGCGCGTTGGTTCTATTCGGGTATATGAAGCCATACACGAGTGAAATTGAGCAGAGTGGATATGTATCGTTGAAATCTTTGAATTTTTTTTTACGTTCCCTAACTTTCGTATCCGTTTCGAGCTCCATGTTGTGTTGCGAAAGGTTCTACAATGACAATAAAATGTGCAGTTGTGACAGTCATGCCACAAATTATAGGGTAATTTTAATATTGCTAATTTACCCTTCGACTGCCGCTACAACTCACACTTACAGGTTATTTTCGATTTAATATTTTTTATTGCCACATGCATAGTTATTTTACTATTATCCCATTACAGTCGCATTAGAGTTAAATAGTTTATGGTACGAGTACGAGTGGTATAAATGACAATAACTGTATTTTAAAACACCCGTACAGTATTATTTCAGTTCGCACCTAATTTCTTAACCGACTTAAAAAAAAGGTTCCGGTTTTAAAAAACTAAGCTAAATCTTATTGCAACATGATTTCTACATGTTGTGTCGGACCCCACGTGAAGTAGTAGGGGCAAGAGAAGATTATTTCTAAAAAATTTAGAGTTATATGAGTTGATCGGCCTCACAGCTCAGTTGGTAGTAACTCTGTCTTCAGCGCTGTAGGTTGTGGGTTCGATCCCCACCCAGAGCAAATATTTGTGTGATGAACATAGATCTTTGTTCTGTGTCTGGGTGTGTAGTATGTATTTACAAAAAAAAAACGTATATAAGTATTCTATCAGTTATCTAGTTCCCATAGTACAAGCTTTACTTAGTTTGGGGCTGGATGGCGATGTGTAAAATGTCCACCAGTATTTATTTATTTATTTAAAATTCCTCGTTGAAGTAGTTTTTTTAATTTTTAAAGCGTAGATAATTAATTTATAACTCGAAACTTGGGGCCTTTACGACCATTAAATAACAAGAATGCTGCCTATAAAATAGTTTCAAGAGCTATGCGATAAAGCGATTCGCTAAGTTATCTTAAATAGTTAAAACTGTACGTAGTTCAATTTGGGGGCACGGCAGTGCCCCCGCCAAGTCGAGCGCGAAGCAAACACTGCCGTACCATCCTTTACTGGAACCATTTCGCCGCATTTTCAGGCCCCTATTTGAGAACCTCTGGATAAGACCAGAACGCTGAAATTTTCGTCATCCAGTAAGCCATAATCACGTACTTAAAATCCAAAATTTCAAGTCTGTAGGTCATTTAGTTACGAAGTTAAGCGAAAGCAAAGTTTCGCATTTTAGACAGACACTCACTCACTCACTCACTCACTCACTCACTCATGATCATCAGAATAGAACTAGTACTTCCCATAAACTCAGAGAGCTGAAATTTGGTACAGAGTTAGGGTTTAATGGCCACATAAAGGGAAAACCATAAAAACTAGGATAATCGAAGATCTGGAGTACCTGGTGACCCTGATAAGAAAACACAAGAGCCTAACCAAACTATTAGAGATCGACATACCGCCTTTACAAAAAATATTCAACTACTGGACCGATTTGAAAAATTCTTACTCACCATTAGAATCCTACATTATCCCTGATGAACATAGGCTATAGTATATTTTCAAAAATATTAGGGATCCGTATGAAAACATCGATAATGTAATCCAAAGTGTGAAAAAATTAAAAAAAAATCCTTATATTGCGTTTGCTGCGGAAATTATTGACAATAGAGCAAAGTAATGTACTACAGTTTTAAAGAGGACATCAATATCTACAAAAAAGTATGCAATACTATATGTCTAACTATTAGGGATCCGTATGAAAACTTCGATAATGTAACCCAACGTGTAAAAAAAAAAACCAAAAAAATCCTTATATCGCGTACGCTGCTGTAATTGTTGACAATAGAGCAAAGTGATGTACTATAGTTTTAAAGAGAACATCAATATCTACAAAAATATATGTAATACCATACATCTCACTATTAGGGATCCTTATGAAAAATTCGATAATGTTACCCAAGGTGTAAAAAAATTACCTTTATCATTATTATATCCGTGCGACGCCGGGGCGGACTGCCAGTACGCAATAAAATTAAAGGAAAACTCTGGATAAGACTAGACTGGCTTTTATACTTACAAGTTTACAAGAAGAAATAGTTGAATGATTAACTTTATTCTAATCGAACATTACACAAATTGAATAAACAAATTAACAAATTAAATAAACTAAAATATTAATTTCGCTCAAAATTTGATAAAAATATAATGCATTGGACTAAGAGTGGCGGTGATACCAGCGCACACGTCGCTAGATGGCGCTGACTGTATTTTAAACGCGCTTACGATTTGTTTTTATAATAAAAAAACAACTCATAAAAAGAAAAAAAAACTGTGTCAAATAAGAAAATCTAATAAAATAAATCAATAAGCCCACGTTTCTACAAAAAGAAGTGAAATCCCACCAAAAACATTCTGTAAAAAACTAGCCAAGTCTCGATGGAGCTGCTTGTTTATCTCTAAAAAGTAATGAAATCTAGACAAAGTCGTGTCAAGTCTGAGGTTCTTTACTGCGATTTCTTTATTATTATAGAATGTTATGTGACTTGGCCGTCAAAATACGTCTATTTTATGTTAGATCGGTGGTCGATTTGACGCTCCAAAAAGAAGACAGCAGAAGTCAGCATTGTCAATGCTGAATGCATGTGTTGCACAATCAACAACAGCCTAAACTAAGACACTAGCGTCCAATTACCAATACCTGTATTGGCTATTATCTCGCTTAACAAACATAGGTAGTTACAACAGATATAACATTACGTGTAAACAAAATTGACTTGTACCCACTAACGTATAAAGAATGTTCAACGGCCAAGGCACACAACATTCTATAATAATAAAGAAATCGCAGTAAAGAACCTCAGACTTGACACGACTTTGTCTAGATTTCATTACTTTTTAGAGATAAACAAGCAGCTCCATCGAGACTTGGCTAGTTTTTTACAGAATGTTTTTGGTGGGATCTTTGTTTCAGCTTCCAACCTGCCCATTTGACTCGGAGTTCTTCGAGGCTGAATTCTATGAAGTCTATAGATGCAATTATTTTTGCGTTGATCGAATAGCACAAGATTTTACGATTAAATAGCTAGTATGCGCGATTTTTATTTGCATGAATGCGTAATCAAACGTAATTTTAAGAAGCACACAAACCTCTTTGATTTTATTTCAATTTATTAAAAAAAAGTTATTGTACAAACAAAATTGTTTTATAAATACGGCTAATTACTAAGTTATTTTCACAAAATTTTAAATAAATTGAGTGTTTTTTTTAAATAGTGCTTTGAAGTTAAAAATCTATAGGTCTTTACTCTATTATTTTGAAATTTTTTTGACATCTCGTTAACTTTACTTTTGATACAGAATTATTATATTAATTGAAGTTCGAAGCTTTTACCAACTGGAAAAGCTTTACATAAATATTAGATTTAGTTTCTATAAATCATAATAAATTTAAATGGAATAAGGGTATAATGATGATGAGGGTTATTGACAAAACTCTAAAATCAAACATAGTAGGTAACATTCTAATGTGCTTGATCTAAATACCTAGTCTAGTGATTTCTGATTTGTTCAAAATTAGCTTATGAATCTGCAGCCTCGTTGTGTTAGTTCTTTGGTAATCATACACTCACTTTGGTCATCGACTTCAACAGTCAAATTCCCATTGCGTAACTGTCAAAAGAAAATGAGCTAGCTGATGACAATTATCAGTGAGCTTACGCAATAGGGCTGCTGAAAGTGATAAAGTCAATATTAATGGCTAAATAAAACACATAATGATACGATATTCATAAAAATCTGAATCCTCGTAAAGAACCAAAGAGCAAAAGCAAGAACATAAATGTCTTAATAATACACCATTTCACTTACACACAAGTCACTGAATAAAATAAGCGTAAACCAAATAAAAATACAAGAAAACGCTATCAAAAACCATTTTCTCTCGCGAGAATAAACCTGTGAATAAAATATGAGCAGTCTGAAGACGAAAAATGTCTAAGATACCCCCCCCCCCATTGTTCTGTGAAAAGGCTTTTGAGAGGCTGTAACGCATTGCAGTAGGGAAATGCACAAATGACAATTCTGACTGTAAAATGCTATGATTGTACTAAACTTTGCACAATTTTAGTAAAGCAAAATAAATAAATATTGGCGGACTTTACACACAGCACATCTAGCAAACTAAGCAAAACTTGTACTATAACGGGAACCAGATAACTGATATAATACGTATATAGGTACTTTTTAATAAATATATAGGCACTTATTTACACTCAGACACAGGACAAACATTTGTATGTTGATAACACAAATATTTGCCCTGGATGTGGATGGAACTTACAATCTACAGAGCAGAAGGCAGAATTACTACCAACTAAGGCGCTGTAAGGCCAGTCTAGTATTTAGATATATTTTAGTATTATTCGAGCCTTAAAAATATAGGAGACAATAATTTCAGCGACTATAGCCAGTCAGATAGTTTGTGATAACAACAGTATAGTCATCAAATTGCAAAAATAATTAGAGTCATTACGCGCATCCATCTAAATAAACCTAAAACCCATCACGGGAATGGGAGAACTCATCTCTCGCATTCCATCGCAATACGTCACTTGCATTTAATAAATCATGAAAATCGTCCGTCGGTCTGTCATCGCGCGCCGATGACAAATTGCAAGCGGCATCGCGCGTCTCGACGCTCTGACGGCTCGATTGATGACGCGATGCCGCGGCTGCGCTCGTTGCATTGTTTACGGTACACATTACTGGGTGAAGGACATGACGTAAACGAATATGCATATTTTACCTACGAGAAGGTAATTTTTTGAAAAAAATTCCGAACTATTTTGAAAACACTCGACTTTGCCTCTAGTTGAGGATTCTTCAGTTAACAGTACTGACAACTCAAGGTACCTCGAGATGTACCTTAATCATTCCTGAACGACGCATGTATAACGTTTCTTTGACTTTCGTAACATTTAAAAATCACCAAATTTATTTAGGCTTGACGGTTTGTTTAAGACGCTGCCAGTCGACGATTATTTTTGTTCGAAACGAAAAAAGAAATACTTGTGAACAAGCCACATCTCCTATTTTATAATGTATAGTATATGTGAATAAAGATGTACCCATCTTTAATCACTTCGATAAATAATCCTACCGACCGCTGCAATGATGACCTCCGTCCGCCTTAGCTTTTCGAATAAATTAATGATATAAATTATGTATAATTACTTATCAAAAATCTATCCTAATAGAAATCTAGATCTACATATTACCTATCTTTAACTATAAATCACAAGTTGATTTTAATAGTAGGTGTATAAAATATTTCGATCATAAATTCTAAAACGTATCATTTTGAAATAATATTTTTATCGAGAAAAGTTTCTGCTATTATGTTTTCAGCTTAATAGAAATCTAGGTAGGAACCTGAAGTAATATACTTATAAAAATAGGAGATGTGGCTTGTTCAGAAGTATTTCTTTTTTCGTTTCGAAAAAGAGCAATCAGCGACTGGCAGCCTCTTAATGAAAATCTTCTCGGACTCATGACGTAATGCATTCGACGTGAATTGAGGAACCTCCAAATTATCGATTTAAGATACCAATTATGAGGTACTTTTCGTTGTAAATTCGAAGAGTCTCGAAAGAGTTTGAGTCAAGGTACTTTCGAGGTTATAACTAAGAATAAGGGGAATAAGTCTAGAAGAATCAGGCCACAAATACGTCTTGGTGAGATGGCCTAACGTGACGCCCACAAATAACGACACCAGGATTCCATAAAGCAGAGAATCTAAAGCCTTCTATACTATATTACTATCTATACTCGTCTCGCTCATACTGGTTAATTCCTATTGACTCCTCGAAAGGCCCACAGTTCTTTTTATGGTACTCAACAAACATGGCCATTCCGGCCCAGCTCATTTTCTAGCTTTAAATTCATTAAAGCCCAACAGTCCTTTGCAAAGGACCTGTAAAATTAACTGTTTATTACTTTTATATTTCGCGGGAAATTAAAATTGCATTGATATGGCATTTCTGAACGAAATGTTAAGGATTGTCAATTGAATCTGTTCAATCTGTCAATTTGAAAAAAAATGGTGAAATGATGGGCTGACACTGGCATGCGCTGGGCCGGAGTCACTACTTTTGTGTGGTCCTTTAGAAAGGACCACAGGGTCATAATAACAAGTGAACGATTAGCAGCCCTAAGCCTTACGAGACTTTCGAAACCAGTATGAGCGAGACGGGTAGACAATAAATGAATTATTATTGAGATATGCCGAAAGCACAACTCACCCGCAATTGATCACGGATATCTGAGGCGAGGCAACGCAGGCCAAGTTATGAAAACAAACACCGTTATTCATTGAACAAAACACCGGAGGTGGATTATTGTTGGCAATATGTACGGACTAGGGGTGCTTCTTTGCCTCATATTTGTTAGAAAACTTTAGCATGAATCCTTACTATATTTTTAACCGACTTCAAAGAAAGGAGGAGGTCCTCAATTCGCCTGTACGTTTTTAAGCTATTGCATAGCTTCTATCGCGGGCCTTGAGCGTGGAGACCGAATCCAGAAATTTCGTAACGAAAATTTACGAGACACTCACACTCACGCAATATGCGTGAGTGTGAGTGTTAGAGATTTCTCTTTTTGGATTTCAAAAAATCGATTTTAAAAAAATCGATTATGTAAATTACACATATAAATCGATTTTTGTAAACTAAGTTTTCCGAACGCGAACCGAATCGTTCGTTGGCCATTTTCCCGGACGTGAACCTACATATAGTCGCCTCCCAAACGGAAACCGACTCATCGGTCTTATCTCCGAACGCAAACCGAACCATTGATCGTTTTTCCGAACGTGATCCGACCAATAGTCGCTTCACAAACGGGAACCGACCCATCGATCGTCTCTCCGAAAGCGATCCGAACCATATAATTCGATTTTTTGGAAAATCGATTTATTTGTAGGGACAAAAAATCGATTATTAATTAATAGATTTTTTTCAATCAATATTACATCCCTATGACTCATGTCATGCCTGCTTAGAGTCCTCGCCACCACTCATGTCCTGCGACGAAAACCAAAACTAAATTTGACAGCAACGCCATTTTATCTCATGTCAGAGTGCTCGATGAAATTAGCGTCCATGGTTTTTCCCAATATTTTCTTGAAATCTGCGTGAATATGTCGCGTAAAGTGGTGAAAAGTGCAGCTCGTGAAATGATTCATAAAGTAAAAGAGTTTTGTGAGTTAGAGCAGAGGAATAAAGACGTTTTGATCCCTTTATATACTTAATATACAAAAAAGAGTCGCTGCCATGACAGGTAAATTTTAGGGATACCAGAGTATAAGTTTTTTTCTAACAATAGGTAAAATATGACTAAATTAAAACACTAATTAAATTATTTTGTATTTTAGGTGTTTCAGAGAAAACGGTATCTCGAATTACGAAAGAAGGAAGAGTGGCAGCAAGCACTTCAAAAAGAATTGTAATATTTCAAAAATGATGGACTGGTAGATGCAGAAATAGAAAGATTCATAATTCATAATATCAACAGCCAGTGATAGCGACACTGATTCTGATCATGGCAGTGAATTTCAAGAGACAAGTGACAGCGATATGTCTGGAATGCAAGTAATAAATGATGAAGACCATAATTATTGTATAAAAATAATTTAATAAAATTTACCTATATCGTGAAACTAGGTTGATTTCATTGTTTTACTACATAGCTACACTACTATTACAAAGAGATAAAATTTCTAGTTTTATATTTTTGTTTGTACCAGATAAACTGAAAAAATATAGGACAAATTTAAAAAAATATTTAATCTATCAAAAGCTTCATTAGGAGCGAATAACATCACTACATAGTATAACACAAAGTCTCTTCCGTTGTCTGTCTAAAATTATAATCGTAAGTACAATAAATAAAAATAAATAGAGATCCCACGAAAATAGCAATAATATAACCAAAGAAATAAAAAAATTGCCTATATTCTTCATTATTACAACTGTGCGAAGTCGAAGTGAACTGCTAGTAGTAAATAGTTTTAAAATGTAAACATTAGTTCACTCTCCCTTTTAGTGTAAGGGGTAAATTATGGCTATCTTACTGGCATCATTATAATAAGCGATTGCGACGCTGCGTCTAGCGGACTTGAGTGGTGGCGCGGACTCTAGAGTGATTTTCGCATTCCAGCGCCATCTAGTTTCATTTGATGATACTACGTTATTATAGGTGCTTTTCGCGGTCTCATGCGAAAGCTCGGGGTTTGAGAGGTTCGCAATTCCGCTGGCAGGTGGCGCTATTTTACCACTATCGGTAAATAGGTGGTACTTCACAGACATGATCGACTAAAAAGTTTGAAATTGAATTATTGAATTCATGTAGTTAGGTAAATATCGAATCCTGGCCGTGCATCAATGGATATTTCTGTTCGAAAAATGTATATGCGCGTTACACGTGCTTATAACGGTGAAGGAAAACATCGTGAGGAAACCTGTTAGTATTCTTGAAAGCGACGACGGGCTTGCAACCTGTTACGTGTGGAATGCTAACTACGTAGTTAGGTAAATAGGTAGGTTAAATATTTTGACATCTATCGATGAATAGCAGAACTTTTAATGACTTTTTGAAATATCACGCTTGTCTCTTTAGTTTAGCAACTCGCCAATAGGTGGCATTGGTTGTATCGGCGTTACTGCGCATGCCTAATCCCCCTATTCCCCCGCAATCTAGGGATGTAAAAAAAAAAAAAAAATTTTTTTTTTTTTTCTTTTTTTTTTCTTATCGTTCACCACGCTCAAAAAGTTGAATATCAAAGAAAAACAAAGGAAAAAAGGATAAATAAAATAAATAAATAAATAATTATAAATACATAAGTTGATAAAAAATGTTATGCAATAGCTTTACCGCGGCAGTCTCCGAGTGCCACACGTCTTTTTTTTTTTGTTTATGTTATGCGATCCAATTCAGCATTTGATGATGGGATCCCAGAGAAATCGAGAGAAACCTTCAAAATTGATGGGCATTGATAGAGGTTTTTAACCGTTTGGAGGGCTAACCGGGGTACGGGGTAGGGGCCCCTTGATCTCGCGGAGGAGGGAGCCCCCCCACTACATTTTTTATTTATAAACATGAAGTCGGTTTTGTTTTTAGTTTTTTAAACGTAATTATTTAATAGATAAATGTGAAAACTCAAGCCCAAGCCGCTGAACGGATTTCGATAAGATATGGCAAGTTGCGAGCAATAATAAATATTGGTAGACATTACACGTAGCGCTATCAACCCTTAAACTAAGCAATATACAATTGAAACCAGATAGCAATCCACACAATCACACTAATCAAATTAAAATGCGAAAGTTTGGATTTTTGTTCTCAATCACATCTAACAGCTGAACCGATTTCGATGAAGCCTGATATGAAAATGTACTCCAGTCTGCCCGCGACCATGGCTATTGTAACATAGTCGAAACGTCCGGAAAGTAAATTAAAGGTAATTACGTGATAAAGACCCGTGTAAAAATCTATAGATATGTCTACTAATCACGATAGTTTGAAAAATAATGAAAATGTATTTCAACCGGGTAACATGCAAGCAAGGCCGCGTAAAATAATTCTAAAATTTGGTTATAAAAATGAGGCAACCCTAATTTACAACACTGGGGCGCTTACGAACCTCCCTGCGCCAATCTGTCGATGCATCGACTCGTACGAATACAAAGAGATGGCTATCACTATAATTTTAGATGGTGGAAATGAATGCGTCTTTGAATTCAGTTTAAGTAATGTAGTAAAAATAGCCGTGTTGGTCGAGTGGGAGGTACCTCGACTTTCAATCTGAAGGTCGTGGGTTAAACCCACTTCTTCAGAAGAAAGTGAAAGTAATGAACATGTAAATTTGTGTTTACTAATAAGATGTGTCAAATATGATTAACTAGCAGACAACATTTTAACTAAAAATAAAATAATATAAATAGGATCACGACTGTAATCCCCAAGTACCTACGGTAAACATCCTCTCAGATCTCCAGACGCTAAGATCCTTTGAAGATCTCTAGTGGGGGTAGTCAGAGGCACGCCCACATTTTCAGTAGTTAGCATTCCGTACGTGACAGGTTGCAAGCCCATCGCCGCTTATAAGAATACTAACTGGTTTCCTTACGATGTTTTCCTACACCGTTTTGAGCGCGTGTTTTTGATGCGCATATACATTTTTTGAACAGAAAAATCCATTGATGCACGCCAGGATTCGAACCCACGACCTTCAGATTGAAAGTCGAGGTACCTCCCACTCGGCCAACACGGCTTTTTACTTCTTTCATAATTGTTTTAATTAATAATACACATAGTGAGTGAAAAATATACTCAAACAGGAAAAGAAAAAAGAAAAAGGTTCACGACGGTAATCCCCAATTAAAATATAATATCCGAATCCCTGAAGATGTTTACGATGTTCAAACATTATTTTTGGCACATACCAACGTTTTACAGTTAGCATTTTATACCTAAAATAATTATGAGTATTTTTTTAATTGGAAAATCTATGATGATTCAAACCTTGCGATTTGAAGTGGTGGTACCTCTCACTAGACTTGAGGTTTTCTCGTTTTACAAGCTTTTTATTTGCCTTGCCTTGTTAGTTCGTTAGTTCGTGTGTTAGTATGTCCGGGTTTAATCTTGCAATTGTATTTAACCAGTTCCCTTGACCACTTCCTTATCCTTCTCCGTCCCTCTGTCCGTCTGTCCGCAGCTTAGCTCAGAGACTATCAGTCCTAGAAAGCTGTAAGTTGGCATGTATAGTATATACATACATATTAGTCATCTCAACAAAGCGGTAGAATAAAATCTAAAAAATCATTTTTTTAGGGTACCTCCCCTACACCTAAATTGGGAATATTTTTTAGGGTTCTGTACCCAAAGGGTAAAAACGGGGCCCTATTACTAAGACTTCGCTGTCCGTCTGTCCGTCTGTCTGTCCGTCTGTCTGTCACAGGGCTGTATCTCATGAAACGTGATAGCTAATAAATTTTCACAGATTATGTATTTCTGTTGCTGTTATAACAACAAATACTAAAAACAGAATAAAATAAATATTTAAGGGGGGCTCTCATACAACAAACGTGATTTTTTGCCGTATTTATAGATAAAGGTACGGAACCCTTCGTTCATGGTAGTAAGTAGGCTTTATAAGTTTAAAAAATAAAAATTTTGTACAAATATAATTGAAAATTACTTAGGTAACGTTGTTAGCTGTGTAAATTACAAAATCCTACATTGCGCCTGGTCCGAGTTTTATTATGCGTTTGTGACATTTTCTAATATGCAGTCAATATGTCATTGCCTTTATAGTGTTGTTTTGGTGATCAAAGCGTCTATTACGCCTCTATCCGTCGATATGAAACAGCCGTTTTAGGCAATATGGGAATAAAACATTTGCTTCCGATTGATGGCCTGTTGTTCGATACAGCGCGGTCATCAATCAATCAAAATGGATATTGCGAGCTGGAATTTATACAGCAATAATAAAACAGTACAGTTGAATATTATTTTAAAATAAAAAAATAAATAGGATAACGACCCCCAAGTAATAATCCCCAAGTACGGTAGACATCCTTTCAGATTTCCAGGCGCTAAGATCCTTTGAAGATATCTAGTGGGGGTAGTCAGAGGCACGTCCAAATATATTTGGCACATGAACACATTTTGCAGTAGTTCGCATTCCATACGTGACAGGTTGCAAGCCCATCGCCGCTTATAAAAATACTACTAACTGGTTTCCTCACGATGTTTTCCTTCACCATTTTGAGCACGTGTTCTTAATGCCCATATAACTTTTTTTTATGGATGAGAATCACACCTACAACATTACCTTCAACGTTGTGGTGCAACGTAATTTTATTTTAATTATCATCTATAAAAACAAATTATACCTACTGAAAATATATATTTGTTCTGTGTTTTAATTGTGTCTGCCAAGTGTGTTCCGAGGTCAGTTATTTACGTTTTTAGGGTTCCGTACCCAAAGGGTAGAAACGGGATCCTATTACTAAGACTCCGCTGTCCGTGTCTGTCACAAAAATCTTATGAACCGTGATAGCTAGACAGTTGAAACTTTTACAGATGATGTATTTTAAAAACAAATAAAATAAAAAATAAATATCTACAAATAAATATTAAAGTGAAGCTCTCATACAACAAACGTGATTTTTTGGCCGTTTTTTATAGATAATGATACTGAACCCTTCGTGCGCGAGTCCGAATCGCACTTGGCCGGCTTTTTAGTTTTCAGGAGTTGTCTAGAAAGTAGTCGTAGTAAACCTGGTACAGATAAACATGTGGCATCTTTGTTAAGGGAGGACAAACAGTTTCACTTAGTTATGGATACTCCGGCGGCGTCGTAAAACCGCGTGTCTGATCTGAATAAAACACCGGAACACAATTGAGGCTGAATAATGTACGTTGAAGCCCGGCAAAGGACAATAGACCCTTTAATCGAATGTCAACACGCCACGTGTGTAACAGCTCGGTGAGTAGGCTGACCATGGGTTTACATAGTTCGGTTTGTAGGCTGACCATGCGTTTTCATATACAAGGTTTATCAAGACGATTCCTGAAACAAAAAAATAAGTTCACGACTGTAATCCCCAAGTACGGTAGACATCCTCTCAGATCTCCAGTCGCTTAGATCCTTTGAAGATGTCTAGTGGGGGTCAGAGGGAAGTCCAAACATTATATTTGGCACATGCCCACATTTTGCAGTAGTTAGCATTCCATACGTGACAGGTTGCAAAAATAATATAAGAAGACTACTAGAAGACTTAGAGAAGACTTATAAGAATACTAACTGGTTCCCTCACGATGTTTCCCTTCACCGTTTTGAGCACGTGTTTTTGATGCGCATATATAAATATTTCGAGCAGAAAAATCCATTGCTGCACGCCTGGATTCGAACTTTCAATCTGAAGGTTCTTGTATTTCGGCCAACACGGCTTGAAATACAAGGCACAAGTTAATCTACCCCTACCAATGCTCCTTGTAAAAACTTGTATGCTGTAATACCCACACTTGAATGAACATTATAGTACCTTGTAAAAGGACTATTATTAAGTAAAATCAAATAAAAAATCATGAAATAGGTGACTGATTAAAAACAAAATAATTCCAACGATTTTTATTTGGAAAATGATTTGAATATCAACGTGGTTTTAAAGGTTATTTACCGCTCAAGTGATTTAAAGCCGTTCAGAGTAAAATAAAGTAAAGCTGTGTTGAAATTTTAAAATAACCAACTTTTTTGATTTTAATTTTGAGATTTTAGTTTCTCGATGGTGTGCTGGGCGTGTGCCTGAATGAGACACACATACACACCCACATTACACACACCTGTACTGACACTCTCCTTCCATCTTTAAGTATTTTTTTTCTAATTACTAGTTTAGTTTAGACTGGCCTCACAGCTCAGTTGGTAGTAGCTCTGCCTTCTGCGTTGTAGGTTCGATCAACACCCGGGATAAACATTTGTGTGATGAACATAGATGTTCGTTCTGTCTGGTTGTTAATATGTATAATAAGTATGTATTTACAACAAAAATGTATATAAGTATTCTATCAGTTATCTGGTTCCCATAGTACAAGCTTTGCTTAGTTTGGGGCTAGATGGCTCTGTGTGAAATGTCCACCAATATTTATTTAATTATTTAGTTTTATAGGGTAAAAACGAGACCCTATTACTAAAACTCCGCTGTCCGTCTGTCTGCCTATCTGTCTATCTGATGATGTATACTCTTTCAGGACTTCAGGACAAACATTTTTGGGACACCTGTATAAATGACGCCGGCAAGGTAGCAAGGTGTCTGGCTGTACCTTTTCCATCATGAGCAAATGTTCCCGCGAGGTGTAATCAATCGCTGTTGAGTCGCAAAAGGGTAGAGCACACTATGTTCTTGCTATTTTGAATGTTCATCTTGTTTGAGCTTAAGACGAGTAATAAATGTTTTTGATGAATGCAGAATCGTTTTTTTTTTCAATAGGTAACTGCAAAACATACAGTTTTGTTTTTCATGACAGGATTATAATCTAGATAAATTACTGACAGAAATACTATTGTTGAAACTTTTCTAGATAGATTTATTTTCCAAAGTTGGCTCTTCAAAAACACTAGTTTAATCAAAACTATGATTAACTAAACAATTCATTTTTATATAATTCGTTAGATAATCATACTAGCTAAGTAAATTAGAGACAGTTTCTTTTTAAATTTGATGGTTATCGAGATAAAGTATCCGGTTTTCATCGGTTTTAACCCGGGTAGACTCAGTCCGCTACGTTTTTTTTGCATTATTTGACCGAAAAGCCAAAACAAAGGGCAAGCCAATTCCACCTTTAACTCAACAAAGTTATGCCAGAAACTTGAAGTTGCACGCGCGAGGTAAGTACTAATTTTGCCGGAGTCTGGGCTTTAACAAAAATAATCTATGCAAAGTATTAAGTAGCTTGTACAATTTGTTTAGAGTATTATAACTTTACAGACTTTTCAGACCATTTTCTCAATAAATTTTGGTAAGCAGAATTTATTTTACAAGATTACTTTATAAGGCAAATGCTTGACAGATTGGTTTTATTTTATTTATTTATGAGAACAATAATGGTAACAGATTTGATTCGGTTTTTTCTTAACACTAAGTTAAAAATAATAACTTTGAATAGTAAAATCCATTGACGGGCCTCGCAGCTCAGTTGGTAGTAGCTCTGCCTTCTACGCTGTCGGTTGTGAGTTCGATCCCCACCCCAAAACAAACATTTGTGTCATGAACATAGACGTTAGTTCTGTGTCTGGGTGTTAAGTGAAATTTTTTACCGTTTGTATGGGTCTACTCGGATAAGACGGAAAAAGTGATAAAACTGCATTATCTTGAAAACCATCAAATTTAAAAAGAAACTGTCTGTAATTTAGTTAACTAGTATGATTATCTAACGAATTATATAAAAATGAACTGTTTAGCTATTCATAGTTTTGATTAAAAACTAAACTAAGGTTTTTGAAGAGCCAACTTTAGAAAATAAATCTATCGAGAAAAGTTTCACCAATCGTGTTTCTGTCTGTAACTTATCTAGATTAAATCCTTAAGTTATCATTATCGTAAAAAACAAAACTGTATGTTTTGCGGTTATTGAGAAAAAACGATTCCGCATTTTTCAATAACATTTATTACTCCTCTTAATACGTATCTTATGTATGTTTTTACAAAAAAAAAGGCATTTATGTATTCTACATTTATCTAGATTCCATAGTATTTTGGGGCCAGATATCGCTGAGTGATAATGTCCACCAATATTTATTTATTGATGCCCGGGATTTGAACCCTTTAATGATATTCGGATGAACAACCATTTTTATTATTGATGAATAATTATGAATACTATGATAAATCGTGTAGATTGACCCTTGTAATAGCTCCAAAGCTCTTTAGTCTTCATTCTAGTGTGCACCATTCCTTAGCTCTGTAAATATTTCATCCTGGTGCTCAAACCGTACATTTGTAAGGTGTTAGCTGCATAGCAATAGGCAGAGATAGAATGCTCTACTTTGAATTTGAGAGAATGAATGTAATGCTCTTTGTGAAGAGAATCGTCCTACTTACTAGGTACATATATTGCCGCCAAGCAGCATTGCGGTCCTGTTTTGAAGAGGATGGATTCTGGTGCCATCACATGAGGCTCAACAATCGTGCCATACTCCAATTATCCTGTAATTAAAAAAATATAAAATTCATAGAAAAAATTTCATAAAAACTTTGTAGTTACTGGGGTACTTAACGAAAGATATAAAACATTAAAATCAAATCAAACTTACCAGTATGTCAGGAGAAGTGAATGAGGAAATATTTTTTTACAAAAACTTGAGTCTAGCCTCCCATTTTGGGGTCTTGCGGGTATCGCCTTGTAAATAAGATCGAGTCTCAAGTACCTAACGAAAGCTATAAAAAATACAAATCAAATGAAACATAAGAATATGTCATAGAAATAAATGACAAAGTACATATTTCTTAAAACGTTAGTCTAACCTCCCATTCTGGGGTCTTACTATTGGGTACCGCCTCGTAAATATAGTTTCGAGTACCTAACGAAAGCAATAAAAAATAAAAATCAAATGAAACTTATTGTCATGTGTTTTTTTTTAACCTATTATAATCTAGCCTCCCATTTTGGGGTCTTGCTATTAGATATCGCCTCATACGAGTAGATAAAATCGAGTCACAAGTCGTAATCAGTCTTAAGCCGGGGTCCCACGGCGCGTAAAACGACGGGCCGCGCCGGATGACGCTCCGCCTGTGTGTGTCCGGCGCGTCGCGTACAGAGCGTTCCGAGCACGGGCCACCACGGATGCATCGTTCCCACGGCGCGTCCGTCCGCCTTGGCGCGGTCTGGCGCGTCAAAACGCGGGCCGTGGGACCCCGGCCTTACGAGTATGTCATGGAAATTGAGTAGAAAATTACGAAGGTTGTGGTGGCCTATATTGGTACAAGTACACAAACACGAGATATAAGCACTTCTACATAGTTTAATTCTTTGGTTGTCTCACGTTAAAGTAGCTGTTACCTCGCTGTTTGCGAATAAAGTTTGCGCTCTGAAACATTGGATCGCCGGCTGGGGGACGACAGGGGTCTATTATTACCACTTCTATTTTAAATTCATGTTTGCGACTACATTTTCGAGCATTGTTTTGTTGTAGAAATATGTATTAATTTAAATATACTCAAAACGGTGAAGGAAAACATCGTGAGGGAACCAGTTAGTATTCTTATAAGCGGCGATGGGCTTGCAACCTGTCACGTATGGAATGCTAACTACTGCAAAATGTGGGCATGTGCCAAGTATAATGTTTGGACGTGCCTCTGACTACCCCCACTAGACATATTCAAAGGATCTAAGCGCCTGTAAATCTGAGAGGATGTCTACCGTACTTGGGGATTACAGACGTGATCCTATTTATTTTATTTTTTTACGACTAACTGATCTATCAACGCCTAAACTAATGGTCTTAGAATTTTTAACTTTGGAGGGTGTGTTCCCTAAAAGGGTACACTAAGAAAGAAATTCCCGATATTCAACCCTAAGGGGGTGCAGAGGGGGTAGGAGTCAACTTCACGTGAACGAAGTCGCGAGGGCTTCCACTAGTTTATTTATTTTCAAACTAGCTGCCCACCCACCAACTGTGCAGTTTGTACAGTTATACCAATAAGGATTGAATGAGTGAGATCCTGAGACCTGACTTAAGTGTTTGAAAACAATAATTACTAGACTTATGGAAAAATAATTGCTGTGACAACGATTCTTCTTAAGACGAGTAATAAATGTTTTTGATGAATGCAGAATCGTTTTTTCTCAATTACCGCAAAACATACAGTTTTGTTTTTTATGACAAAGTTAACTTAAGGATATAATCTAAATAAATTACAGACAGAAAGACGATTGGTGAAACTTTTCTCGATAGATTTTTTTTCCAAAGATGGCTCTTAAAACACTAGTTTCGTTTTTAATCAAAACTATGAATAGCTAAACAGTTCATTTTTATATAATTCGTCAGCTAATCATACTAGCTAAGTAAATTACAGACAGTTTCTTTTTAAATTTGATGGTTTTCAAAATAATGCAGTTTTATAATTTTATCCGACTTATCCGGGTAAACTCAGCCCATACAAAAAGTAAAAAAAATCACATAATACGTATTATATACTAAGAATAAAATTTCCGAAATTACTTTTTAGTGTGCATACCTATTTCCTAGTTCCTTATAGTGTCACTAGCAGTCCGCCCCGGCGTCGCACGGGTGTAATAATGATTTTATAGCTAATTTTTTACACCTTGGGTTACATTACTATAGATTTTGACACGGGTCTTTATCACGTAATTACCTTTAATTTACTTTCCCGAGCGACGTTTCGGCTATGTTACAATAACCATGGTCGCGGGCAGACAGAGACAGAGGTTACATTATCAAAGTTTTAATAGGGATCCCTAATAGTTAGACATATAGTATTATGGATTTTTTTGTAGATATTGATGTCTTTTATAAAACTGTAGTACGTCACTTTGCTCTATTGTCAATACTTTCTGCAGCAAACGCAATATAAGGATTTTTTTTCACACTTTGGGTTACATTATCATAGTTTTCATGCAGATCCCTAACGTTTTTGAAAATAATCTATAGCCTATGTTCATCAGGGATAATGTAAGATTTTAATGGTGAAAGAATTTTTGAAATAGGTTCAGTAGTTTCGGAGCCTATTCGATACAAACAAACAAACAATCAAATCTTTCCTCTTTATAATATTATAGTATAGATAAAGGAAAATACCCTCATTGTTGATGGTCAGTTAGGTAAAAGTTTTATATTTAAAGATGCATAAACTTATACGACCTTTGCTTTATGTTAGAAAACTGTTGTCAAAACTCAATAAGCTTCAACTAAAAACGGTTTTATTCATACTCCGATAGCCTTAACGAATGTTGTTACACTTAGCAACTAACCAAACTTAAAAGTTGTGGATTTATTTTTATTGAATCGCTGGTCTTGGCTTCTATAAACTGTCTGCAAAGAATTCTTTGCTCATGTACACTATTGTACACCAATGTTTTACAACACAGCCATAAAAACATCTAAATCAAACTTAGTCTAGCGTGTAAGCCAAAACAAACGCGTGCCTTGGGCGAAACTAAAGACGCACAACTTTTGCCCCCTCTTGTTAAAGTTGGTACGTCTGGGACACTAGTCCACCTACCAAATCTCCGCTTTACGTTGCTTAAAACAATTTCCTGCTATCAAAGTTCAAAGAGTAGTTTTTATTTGTTCGTGTCACGTAGGTCCCAGGAGTTGTTTGCTGTTAGTGGCGCTATAAGCGAATTTACTAGAGTTTTTCTTGCGATAAAATGGCGCTGAAATTAAATAAAATAAATAAGTATTAAATAAATATTGGTGGACTTTACACACAGCTCCATCTAGACCCAAACTAAGCTAAGAGTTTACTATGGGAACCAGATAACTGATAGAATACATAGATACTTTTTTTTTGTAAATACATGTTATACATATTAACACCCAGTCACAGAACAAACATCTGTGTTCATCACACAAATATTTGCCCTGGGCAGAGTTCTGAGCTGAGCCGTAAAATATATATAAATAGAATCAAGACTCCAATTTCCAATTAGCATGTGTTTCCGCCTATGCAAAGCCGCACGGAGCTATTCGAAACGGACCAATAGCTGAGCTCAAATATTCTAGTTTCAAAATGTCGAGCGCTGTAGATGGTCCGAACATGCAGCCTGCTTTATTAGCGCATACCTGCGCAGCATCGCGTAGGTGGAAACTCACCCTTACTGTGTAGTCGTCATCTCAGATCTCGTGGCGTTTAGATCCTTAAAAATGAGGATTGTCAGAGGCACGTCTACAACTTTTCTCTGTGTACAACACAGAGAAAAGTTGTGAATGTGGCTTATTTCAATAGCTTCACGGATCTTATGTGGTACAAAGAACATTTCCCGTGATAAAACTTGAGCTTTATCAAATTGAATTGATGTGCAACACCGGAAGACAGCAAATGTTTCACAATAGCTGACTTGTCTATGTCGGAGTTCTTCATGGTGTACGGATATGTTCACATCGACAATATACGTTTATTTACGTGAATAATTCCCATGTTTCTCTTAATGTGAACTTACCTATCATTACTTTCATATAAAATTATATCAGACAAATGATTAAATTTCTCAAAAATGCATTGAAAATAAACCGGCCAAGTCAAACTCAGGATTCCGTACCATTATCTATAAAAAAACGCCAAAAAAATTACGTTATTTGTATGGGTTCCTCACTTAAATATTTATTTTATTCTGTTTTTAGTATTTTTTGTTATAGCGGCAAAGGAAATACATAATCGTTTAAAATCTCAACTGTCTAGCTTTAAATATTTATCTGTATGCAAGTCAAATAAATGTTTAAGTATTTCATTTTTTTGTCTAAGTAATTACGGTTTAAAAGAAAGTCTTTCGAAATTTTGGAAGCAGCATTTTACTGGCTTGTTTAAACGGACGTGAAGCTCCCCCGGGACTCGCGTCCGAGGGTCACGTCGGCCTCCGTACTCCTGTTATTGTTGCCAATACATAACCAGCAGATAATTGCTATTGTGAACTCTATTATAACCTTAATAAGTGTTATGGCGTCACAAAATACCAGCGCTTTAGTATACTTGTAGCGTACTTAGATAAATATCACCCAACTGTCATTTATATAATTTGCGCACACAGGCGGACGGCGCGGTAGAGAATTTTAAAATTGAATTTAATAGTTATCCAATCGAAATAAGGTATATATTTCAATGCTCAGTGATCGGTCCCAGAGCATTGCAGCGCAGCTTTGCGAGATGCCTTTTAGTCCTCCACAGTGCGCCAGGCAATACAGAGTGTACTCTCGAAGACTGAAACTGGATTTTCAAACCATGCATCTTGATCTATTATCACCGAAAAAAACTAAAATGAAAGTGGTGTATTTTTCAACATCTTCATATTCTAAGGGCGAGCTTCGACGGAGCTTTGTAAAGCTGTGCGGACCGGACCAATAACTGCGCTCAAAATTATCAAACTCGAATATTGGTGCGCTGTCATTGGTCCGCTCAACACAGCTCCGCGTAGGTCGAAACTCACTTTTAGAATATGAATATGTTGAAAAATTTACATTCAAATTTAAATAGATATTGATCAGGTGACTGATCTGGTGATCATTCAACGCACAGCCTAAACCTTGGAATTTGGAGGGTGTTAGTGTGTAGTGGTGCACTAATAAATATTCCCGAAATACGACCCCTTTGGGAGTGCAGTGGGGGTTAGTAATGTTTGAAAATAAGGTTTTCACTAGTTAAGATTCTTTTCTCATTCGCAACTTTCTTACGCGTAGATATTTTAGCTCCTCTTTGCAAAAACTCGTCCTGTCGTGTTTCCGGCTTCAGAAGGCTTATAGATATTAATAATGGTATTACCAAAAGTCGTTGCTTGATTCCAATAGACTAGCGAAAGTGAATAAGGAGATATTTTTCTTGTTTGATCGTTCATCTTGTTCGATCGGCACCACACTGGAGCTCTACATAGCATTTACGAAACGGATCATCGAAAAAATGATAGGCACTTGCGCCGTGTTTTTTGCCTGATTTTTCCAGGCTCGATCGCGTGAAGCCGTGTTGGTCGAATGGAAGGCACCTCGACTTACATTTCTAAGGACGTGGGTTCGATTTTTCTGTTCAAAAATTATATGCGCTAAACATGAGCTCGAACCGGTGAAGGAAACCAGTTAGTATTCTTATAAGCGGCTATGGCCTTGCAACCTATCACGTATGGAATGCTAACTACTGCTAAATTTGGGCATATGCTAAATATAATGTTTGGACGTACCTACCTGACTACCCGCTCTAGACATCTTCAAAAAATCTAAGTGCCTGTAGATGTGAGAGGCTTTCTACCGTATTTTTTTTTGAAACAGGCGTAGCTTCACCATTCAAATGTGATCTTTGTAATTTTATTGAAATATAAAAAAAAATTGACTTTGACTTTGAATTTGGTTTTGTTTTGACTTTGTCTAGAGGTGAGATAGTAATACTTAGTAAAAATTATGTTATTAGGTAAATTGCGCTTTAAATATTTAGAACTTTATTTTTAATTGTTTTTAAATACTTATTTGGAATTAATATTTTTATGTGTTTAAGTAATTGTTATGAATGATATTTAATATATATATATATATATATATATATATTACCATAGTATAATTCAATTTTACTCAATTCAAACTCGAGGTGGTTGTGAACTAATTTTATTATATGTATTACTAGCGACCCGCCCCGGCTTCGCACGGGTGCAAAGCTGATTCCTATAAACCTTCCTCCTGAATCACTTCTATTAAAAAAACCGCATCAAAATCCGTTGTGTAGTTTTAAAGATATAACATACATATATAAGACTAGCTGACCCGTGTCCGCTTCGCTGTGCGTAAGACATTTCTAATACCATCGTTGACTTTTTTGTAGACGTTTTTAAGGTGTACAATACTGTAGTACATTATTTTGATATATCTCGTGGGGTTCAGCCAGCATTTGCAATAAGCATACATACAGACGCGGGAAGCGCGAAGCGACTTTGCTTTATACTATGTAGTGATTACTAGCTGTCCCCAGAGCAGACAGCTCTAACAACCTCTTGCAACCTGTCACGTTTGGGATGCTAATTACGAGTAAAAAGCAAAATGTGAGCATCTGCTAGGAAGCTAAAGTACGTTGGGCGTGACAACCTCACTTATATATTAAAGATCTGAGCGCTTGGAGACCAGAAAGGATGCTTACTTGGAAATTTACGTCATGATCGTGATCCTATTTCTTATTTATATTATTTTATTATTCTCAATTATGGCAAGCGAGCGTTGATGCCGCTGGCGGATGTAAGTCTGATGAAATTCTCTGGTAATAAGTTTACGTAAACATTTTCTTAGAAATATTTTTAGTAAAATAACTTGTTATAGGTTCCGTACACACGAGGATAACCAGCGAGCACGTCACATTCGAAAATCCAATTTCCTTGAAGTACGTGAGAATTTTCCGATAGATTCTAGTATCAATATTATTTATATGTTGACGCGGTGTGTTAACATACTCGATATAGAAAGAAAATAAAAAGCTTAACAGTATATTCTTGTCTAATATATCCAAAAAAAGGCAGCCAAGTGAGAGTCGGTCTCGTTTTGTGTTTGATGTATGAGAGACCCACTTAAATAAGTAATTTATTCTGTTTTTGGTTATAGCGGCAACAGAAATACATAATCTGTGAAAATTTCAACTGTCTAGCTATCACGGTTTATGAGATACAGCCTTGTGACAGACAGACGGACAGACAGACTGAAAGCGGAGTCTTATTAATAGGGTTCCGTTTCTACCCTTTGGGTACGGAACCCTAAAAACAATTTTTTTTGTCAGTTTTTTAATGGAGTTTAACTAACCATTTTTTCGATATAAATCACTGGTTTTGTAACAAAAGTCACTGATATCTCGTCTGTTTGACAACCTATTTTTTTAAATCCAGCTTTTAGGTTTTCTGTGTTCGTTATTTTAGAGATCCTTGCGGAAATAAAACATAAAAAAATATTGGTAGACATTTCACACTACGCCATCGGGCCCCAAACTATACAAAACTTTTACTAGTCGTACTAGATAATTTTAAGAACACTTATAGGTACATATTTTTCTAAGTACATACTTATAATACAATAAAACACTCAGCCACCTTAAAACAACTATGTTACACAAATATTTGTCCTAGATGGGAATCGAACCCACTACTTACAGCGCAAAAGGTACAGCTACTACCATTCATTACCATACCATCCATTACATACCATTCAAAATTCAAATTCAAAATCATTTATTTCAATAAAATCACAAGGATCACTTTGAAACGAGAGACATTTAGAATGAGATTGGCATACAAATTAATTTTCCTAGCTAAAGTACTTAGTATGTATTTATATTTCACAGCAGTACATGACGGAAACGGAAATATAAGCTAAATTGTTTCGTGTCATTTGCAGAAACATCAAAACATCCTGCGATTTATTTCAATTTGTTTTTGATCGCAAATATTGTTGGTAAACATTGTTATAAACCAATCAATATGTAATTCTAATAATATTATAAATGCGAAAGTTTGTGAGTTTGTTTGTATGTTTGTGCCTCAATCAGGCCTAAACAACAAAACGGATTAAGATGAAATTTGCTGTACATGTAGATATAATGCTCGAATAAAACATTGAATGGTTTATAATCCGAAAAACATTACCAAAATGATAAAAAAATGCAAAAGGTATGATTTTGGTATAGATGGCGCTGGTGTGCAAAAAATCTGACATCAGTTTAGACGATACAGGACAGGACAAAGTCTGTCACGGGTCGCCTAGTATTATGATACGTTTTAAAAGTATATAAGTATTCTATTAGTTATCTGGTTTCCATAGTACAAGCTTTGCTTAGTTTGAGGCTAGATGGCGTTGTATGTAAAGTCCGCCAATACTATATTTATACATCGCGTCTGTCTCCAAGCTGTATCGCGATAGTAGCGATGCAAAATCGTGGTAACTAGGGCAAAAGTATACAACCGAATTGCGACTGTATTATTTGTGATTGTATCGCTACTGAATCGCTGATTACCAGAGTTGAACATCAGAACTTCAAAGTATAGTGATAAATGTACTGAACCGTGGTATCCTTGCAGTCACGTACCTAACCGCGAGATAACGCAAGCTGACCACTGTAAATGCATCGAAACGAACATCCCGCAAACAATAGAAGTTATTTTATTTGTTGTAAGGTTTCTGCGGATATAAACTCTTTGTTTTGTTATTTTCAAACTGTTTGTTTACAATCGGACTGAGAACTTCTAATTTTTAACCGAAAACTTTTTGAATAGATCTTTTCAGATGTGAAGATAGCCTCGAATTTTTACAATCGACTTCTTATTTCCGATGGCATACTGTATAGCAGCATATCTTTTGCGACTATTTAAAGTTTATATTAAACTAGAATTAAAAGTAGCCTATGTGTTATTCTGATGTATAATGCCGGGGTCCCACGGGGCGCCAGACCGCGCCAAGGCGGACGGACGCGCCGTGGGAACGATGCATCCGTGGTGGCCCGTGCTCGAAACGCTCTATACGCGACGCGTCGGACGCACACAGGCGGAGCGTCATCCGGCGCGACCCGTCGTTTTCGAGCCGTGGGGCCCCGGCTGAAGAGTAACTAACACACCCAAACACACACACACAGACACACACACACACACACAAACTCACAAACTTTCGCATTTATAATATTAGTAGGACTAGTGAAAACCCTCGTGACTTGGTACACGTGAAGTTATTTTTAAATAGACTTCAACCTCTTATTGGTGTTGAATTTCGGGATTTCCTTGCTTAGTGCACCCTTACACACCAAAAGTACAGCGTTCATGTGCAAGTGCATCAAGGTGCTTTCGTGACTTACAAGATAGTGTTTTGTTATAGGATTAGGTTATGATGCTTAGCAGCATGTCAATCTTGCTCTGCCTCCAAGTGGTATAAAATTAAACTAGGAAATGCTACTAGTGCTCATCAAAACAGAGAAAACTAAGGACCTACCTACTGCAACAGAACCTCTATTCTAAACCTACCAATGCGTTACGTTCGGCGCTCGACTCGAGCACACTTACCTTGGAAACACGTTTTCACTCTCAGGATCTCAGATTGCACTGGTTTGGAAATTCGGTTGGTTTGCCCCTATGCCTCCCGATTTCAGGTATATAACAGACTAGCAACCCGCACGGGTAGCATGTTATTATACATATAAACCTTCCTCCTGAATCACTCTATCTATTAAAAAAACCGCATCAAAATCCGTTTTGTAGTTTTAAAGATATAAGCAAACATACATACATACATACAGACGCGGGAAGCGGAAAGCGACTTTGCTTTATACTATGTAGTGATAATGGTTTTTCACACGATGAAATAAATGTAGGTATAATTAGAAAGCATAAAATAAAAAGATTATTAGTAATAATATCTATGATAATAAACCCTCGACTTCATCAGCGTTGATTCAGGAAATCGATTTTTGATGACTTAACTTCAAATCATTGAAATTTCGAAAAACCAATGATTTTATTCGAGAAAAAAATTGCCTATGTTCAACCCAAGACTTTAAGCTATTTCTGTATTCAAATTATAAAATCATTTATTTCAATAAAATCATAAGCATCACTTTGAAACGTCTTAGGAGCGAGGTGAAGCTACGCCTGTTTCTCACGACAAACACGGCTAGCCGTGTTTGTCGTGAGTTATAATTTTTATTAATGATCCTTTCCTTAATGCTATGTAGAGCTCCAGTTGGATGCCGATCGAACAAGGTGAAAGCTCAAACAAGAATAATCATTAAAAGTACTAACCAAGTACGTACAACAATAATTAAATGAACTAAAGAGCACAAATTCTAAAAGCAGCACACGCTACACTTGATTTAGAAATATGTCATGTTTCATTACCATTGGCCCAGCGGTTTGGCCTTCATAACGTCACAGACAGACAGACTGACAGAGTGACAGAGTGACAGAGTAACAGACATGGCATATTATTTCAAAATCAACTGTCACCTATGTCGTCGTTGTTTTAAAAGCTATAGGCCGTAAAAATCTAGAGCTTTCTGATAATAGACTTTAGTTAAAGCTATAACAACTATGCAGTTTTATTCCTAGACGTGGAAAGCGAAGCGGGCCGTCAAAGCGGATAAGTTAAATTGAAAAAGCGATTATCACTCCTACAAAGTACAATAGAAAATTACAAATCTGGAGAAAAATAATATTCTCTTTAGTTTCTATATTACTTGGGAAGTTCTGTCGTCTGGAAAATTGACAACAAGGATTTGCTTTGTCTTATAGTCGTAGCTGAGTAAACTAAAATACATTTTAGCTGGTTTGTTTGTACAGAAACAAATAACTGATACTAATATATTACAGAATATTTACAAAATACACATAAAGAAGCTATCTGAAGATCGTTTCAAACAGTCTAAAGGTAGCTCAACTGATCCAGATCACTACACGTCGGAAGCGTTCCCAAGATACTGGCGCCATTGCCACGCTGGACAGCAATGCTGATCCGTTGTGCCAACGTGTCACGGCTCACTTTGACATTGTACCAATAGTTCATCATAGCAGCTTGCATGAGCTCGTAATCTGTCACGTATGGAATGGTTATTACTATTTTTGCAAAATGAGAGTTAATTTGATGAATTTGAATAAGTACACATACAAGAAAGTACGTAATAATACTTTGCTACTGCAAAATGTGGGTATTGTGCCAAACATAATGTTTTACGTGTCTCAGACTACCCCCTTTAGACATCCTTGAAGATCTAAGCGCCTTGAGATCTGTGAGCATGTTACCGTACTAGGACATTACAGTCGTGATCCTATTTCATTCTATTATTTTTAAGGTGTGACCAAACATAGCGCGCAAGGTAGCTACACGCGGCATTCGTAGGACACAAGTTTGCCGCGTGACTAGTAAGAACATGTGAGCGCGGCCGTCGTTTAAGAGCGCGGCTAAGCGCACGCGATTGCCGCGCTCAAACGCCGCGCTATGTTTGGTCACACCTTAACAAGAACGTTTGAAGTTTTATTTCTGTTCAAGTACGATATAAACACGTTCGGCCCGTTCTGTAGTTATAAAAGTCAGTATATTTATTGTAAAATATGCTCCATTATAATGACAAACACCCCGTCCATCCATTTATTTGATTTCCCCCAAACGCTCACAAACCTCAATTACAGCTAAGTGTTCCTCAAGTAATCAGTGTTTTAATCGAATTGTTCTAATGATTGATTACCACCATCCTAGTTTAAGTAATTTAGTAATTAAATTTTGAATTATTATGATTTACAAATTATATAAATAAATAAGATCATTCACCATGCCTACGATTGTAAACCCCAAGCAATATTAAAAATCCTGAAGTGCATAAAAATCTCGAATATTTTAAAAGGGGTTGGTCAGAGAAACGTTCAGACAATAAATAATATACGAATAATATTTGTGCAAAAGTATTAAACAACGTTTGTTAACAGTTTTTTAGAGTAAATGAACAAACAAACTGTCAAGAGCTTTTACTTAATATACAATGGATCCGAGTAATGCGACTTACTTTGACCCTCATAAAGTAATTTATTTGTTTAAAATTATTAGCTCCTGGCATTTCTTTTAAGGGTTCCGTCCCCAAAAGGTAAAAACGGGACCCTATTATAAAGTCGCTGTCCGTCTGTCCGTCTGTCCGTCACAGGGCTGTATCTCATGAACCGTGATAGCTAGACTGTTAAAATTTTCACAGATTATGTATTTCTGTTGCCGCTATAAAAATAAATACTAAAAACAGAATAAAATGAATATTTAAGTGGGACTCCCATACAACAAACGTGTCTTTTGCTTTTTTTTATAGATAATGGTACGGTACCCTTCGTGCGCGAGTCCGACTCGCACTTGGCCGGTTTTATTTTATTGACATTTCCTAACGTTTATAAAGCGAAGTGCCGTAAAGGTAAAATTTGTAAAAGATGGAGTTCCATTTATAGGGTACTTATTTGTTTTAGTTTCAAACAAAATGGTGCTAATCGTTTTTAATTAATATTCGCGTCAATAGTGAAGTGAAGTGACTGAATTTTTGCACACACAAAGTTTTGGACCTGAGAATTACCGTAAGGTTACTAGTTAGCACAAACAAATTCGATTTA
This sequence comes from Hydriomena furcata, assembly GCA_912999785.1. NCBI lineage: Eukaryota > Metazoa > Arthropoda > Insecta > Lepidoptera > Geometridae > Hydriomena > Hydriomena furcata. Next base: position 1,233,145 of record OU538828.1, on the reverse strand, counting down.
ATCGATATCCTATCAAATTAAGTTTGGATAGTGAAATTATAAACCACCCGCAATTATCCAACCATCAGTTACTCGGCGCGAGAGCAATACGCGTAAGCGACACCCAATACACGGCGCTTAAGACCTTATTCTCACGAGCGCGAGTTAACTGCACGGGGACTTTTTTGGTGTGCTGTTGTGGTTGAACTTCTTGTGGTACTTTATTGCAGTGCGCCTCCACATTTTTAACTGCAATATAAATACTCCACATAATGACGTCTATACCAAAAGAGTGGGGTTGCTGTACCTCTCGCAATCAGGACGATAACTACATGATATGCACGAAATGTACAACGGCGTACCATTATGCCTGTATTTACCCTGGTAAAGCTAAGCGCAGAGGCGTTCCGGATGCACCGAAAGATTGGACGTGTCCTCAATGCAGCGAGGCTGCTCCCAAGGCCACTAAAAATGATAACACTCCAATTCGACTAACTCAAAGCACTGCTACTGCCGCGCGCCCCACCAAGAGACCAGCACTATCATCTCCATCTGGCAAAGAGGACTCTCCAGTTACTCGTGATCAAGTGCGAGAAATCATGGAAGAGGTCTTACAGAAATATATGTTAGATTTTAAGAAACAGTTTGCCAAGGATCTCGATACAGTTAGGGAAGAATTAAAAAACGTCAAACAAGCCATGGAATTCGTGAATGACAAATTTGAAGACGTCATGAAGGCGCATAATGATGCTCAGGCTCAATTAAAAACTCTTCAAGAATGCGATGCCCAAATGCAATATACGATCCAGAACCTGGACACTAGAGTGAACCAGCTAGAACAGAATGCTCGCTGCAAGAACATCGAGATTCAGTGCGTGCCTGAAAAGAAGTCTGAAAATTTAATAAGTATTACAAAGGAAATTGGAAAGACTATAGGTTACGACATCAAAGATGATAACATATTACGCATCACAAGAACGGCGAAATTAAATCCTGATAGCACACGACCACGTTCCATAGTGGTGGAGTTTAATACACCTTTTGTTCGGGATAGCTTTCTAGCCTCCACAATCAAGTTTAACAAAAGAAACCCGAATAACAAACTCAACAGCTCCCACCTGGGGCACACTGGTCAGAAGACTGCGGTTTTCATCGCGGAGCATTTATCACCACAAAACAAAGCTTTGCATGCAGCTGCTAGACAAGCGGCCAAGGAAAAGGGATATAAGTTTGTCTGGGTCCGAAGTGGGCGTATTTTCATGAGGCAGAAAGAAGATACAGGGTATATTCTTGTGAGAGACATGAGTACTTTGGCCAATTTAAAGTAACACTCAATGATAACCTAATTATGTTATGGATGACTTATCGTTACAATGGATTCCATAAGTATTTACTACCAAAATGCTCGTGGCCTCAGAACCAAAACCCACATCTTCCTTCGAAACTTAGCACTTAACAATTACGATATCATTGTCATAACTGAATCCAATTTAAACGAAAGCGTATTAGACGCAGAACTATTTGATCATCGGTATGTTGTCTTCAGGAGAGACAGGTATTCTTCGGGCTTTCACAGTCAGATGGACTGCGGTGGAGTACTTATTGCTGTTTCCAAGAGATTATCTGCTAAGCGTATGTCAAACTGGGAGAGCATGTGTGAGGATGTATGGGTTGTTGTCCATGGTCCATTTTCAGGGGCTCGCAGCCAATTAGCCATTGGTGCTGTTTATCTTCCTCCTCCTGTTCGTAGAGTCATGCTCGAACATTACTTAGATCACTGCAACAAAGTTTTGGAAAATCACGAGGGCCACACTTGCATAATTGGAGATTTCAATTTAAGCAGTATCAATTGGAATTTAATCAACAGCGGTGATTTAAATTATCACACCTCATCATTGAATCAGACATTAATCGACTTTAGCTATGTCGCAAATCTTAAACAATGTAATTTAGTTCTCAACAATAATGATAGAATTCTTGACCTCGTGCTTGTAGATTTACCAAATTGCAATGTCTCAGCCTCAATAACTGCCCTATGTCCTATAGATATACAACACCCACCTTTAGAAATTGACATAACGGCAGACAATAATAGTTACCTTCCATCGAATCCAAAAAATCGCAAAGTAAATTACTTCAAAGGAGACTATGCTGCAATCAATAAAAGCCTTTCTGAAATTGATTGGAAATCGTACTTCACACAATGCAATGGTGTAAATAGTGCGTTAGATAAACTTTACAGTACTTTAAGAGACTTGATAGATAAGCATATACCCTTAATTAAACAAAATAATAATAAATACCCTCCTTGGTTCGATAAATCAATCATAAAGCTATTACGTGAAAAAAATAATGTACGACGCAGGTTTAAAATATACAAAAACCCTATGGATAATTTGGCGTATCTTAGACTAAGTGAGCGTAGTGAGAAACTAGCAACTGCTCGTTATAACAGTTACGTAAATGAAATTGAAAACAGAATCAGTAAGAATCCAAAATACTTTTGGTCTTTTATTAAATCTAAAAGAGCAACAACCAATACATATCCTGGTATTATGACTGACGGCTCGATTAATGAGTCAGATGGTTTAAAGATCTGTAATCTATTCGCAGGTTCATTTTCTAAAGTTTATGTTAGTAATGATCTTCCAGATCTTTCTTCTAATACAAGTACAACTCAATGTCCAACAACATCTTTTATAAGAGCTATAGATCATGGTAGTGCTTGTATGGCTAACTTGCATGTCTCTATAGAAACAATATTAAAAAAAATAAAATGTTTGGATTCAACTAAAGGAGCAGGCCCAGACGGAATTCCGCCTTTTTTCATAAAAAAATGCTCTGACAACTTGGCGATACCTCTCTTTTACATTTTTAATGAATCTTTGCGTACCGGATTTTTTCCGCAAATCTGGAAAACTGCTAAAGTCGTACCCATACACAAATCCGGCGAAAAAAACCTAGTTTCTAACTACAGACCAATTTCTATTCTTTCATCTATGGGAAAGATCTTTGAATCAATAGTTTGTCCTAACATCCAAATCCATTTTCAGCAAAACCTCACGGAGCACCAACACGGCTTTGTGAAAACTCGATCAACCGCTACGAACTTAGTTTCCTTTGTTGAGGGCCTCACAGAGGCTGTAGACAAGCATCAAGAAGTAGATGTCATTTATACAGACTTTAGCAAGGCTTTTGACAAGGTCTCACACATATAACTTATTAGGAAACTTGCAGCATACGGCTTCGCTGGGAACATTATTAAGTGGATCGAGTCTTATTTGAGTAATAGGTTGTTCTTTGTCGTCGTAAATGGCTATAGATCGGATCTATTTGGCATAGGTTCTGGAGTACCGCAAGGGTTTCACTTAGGGCCCATTCTATTCAATATATTTATAAATGACATTCCAAATTGCTTTGATTCTTCTTCACCCTTTTTATTTGCCGATGACCTAAAAATATCTCGTATTATAAAAACCGACAGTGATATTTATCTGCTGCAAAACGAATTGGACAGATTATTTGAATGGTGTTGTGCTAACAATATGTACATCAACACTGATAAATGTTTTTATATAAAATTTTCTAGGAAGCATAACGTGTTTAGGTCAAATTACAACATTGGAGGCACTTCTATACGTGAGGTGGATGTCATCAGAGACTTAGGAGTAACATTAGATAAGAAATTAACTTTCGTTCCGCACATAGATGACGTCATCAAGAGAGCATCTAAAATTTTAGGATTTATTATAAGGAATAGCAAAATTTTCAGAAAACCTCATACCAAAATTCTCTTGTACAACACCCTAGTCCGAAGCATACTCGAATACTGTACCATTGTGTGGAGACCTCATTATGCAACCCATATTCTGAGAATCGAGAGGGTGCAAAAGCGTTTTTTGTGGCATCTCTCTTATGCAGCTAACATTGCTAAAGTCAAAACATCTTATAAAGAGAGACTCACGCATTTCAGAATATCTACTTTGGAAAAGCGCAGAACTCAACTAGACCTTACTTTTTTGTTTAAAATTTTGACTTATCAAATAGCATGTCCCCAACTTTTGCATCAGTTTAACTTCAGAGTCCCCCGCAGAAAACCCCGTTACCCTATCTCTTTGCTTGTCCCTCCACATCGCACCACTGTACTTGGTACAAACTCTCCAGTCCCCAGGTTATGCAGGTCCCTAAACGATAATTGCAAGAACATTGATATTTTTTCTACAAACTTAAGTAAGTTCCGCCGGCACTTGGCCGAGAACTTATCTAACTAAGTAATGTTTTAAAATTTAAAATTAAAGTAGGATTAGATAGGCATGTTACTATTACATGCCTCTCTAGTTTTATTTCCTTCTTAGTTCTTAATATATTATAATGTATAAACGCTATTATTATTTTTTCTCTTTCTGTAATTTGTTACTTCTTCATTAAGATATTAAAAGCATGCAGTGTTTACCTATAAGTGATTGTGCAATTAGCGTAAGACAGTACTATTGTACCTAATTTGTAAGGTTTTTCTTTTCATGTATCGTTGTAATAATTGTTGGTAGACCTTAATAAATAAAAAAAAAAAAAAAAAAAAAAATAGCCATGTTGAGTACTTCGACATACAATCTAGTCGTGGGTTTGGGTTGTATGTATACAAAAAGTCAATAAAATTTATATTCAAATCAGCAAAAATTCTCTTCGAATGCTTGCTTGTCTTTAAATAGAAACCTAAAGATTACTTTGTAATACTAAATAACAGAATGTTTGACTTGTAAAACGTATATTTTATCCAACTCATTATTTACATCAAGATAGGCATATAAACAACAAATGCCAAAGCCGTGTAACCAACGCAATAAGAATTATGTAGAACGGAAACCGTGGGCACACATCCAAATTCCCAAATTTACTGCCTTGAGATTGTTTTTATACTATCAGAAACGATGTTGGTAAAGATACGATACATAAGCTACACAAAACCGGTTTTTTAACCAAAAAGTTCAAATTTACCCCTTCAAATACGATACGATAATTAAGTTACACAAAACCGGTCTTTTTGCTAAAATATTTGAATATGATACGATAAATTGGCTAAGTAAACCGGTTTTTTTACTAAAAAGTCCTAAAATATTCAAATACGATACGATAAATTAGTTACACGAAACCGGTTTTTTGACTAAAATACAAGTAAGACAAAGTCTTATAATATTCGAATCGCTAACGAGTCTGTGTCATGCTACCTACATACTTACATTCAGCCTTCAATATGGGAGGTTTTTAATTCTATTATTTTTACTATGGCACAGGGCGATTCGTTGCTTATTTACGATTAAATACAAGTCTGGGGGCACGGCAGTGCCCCCGCCAAGTCAAGCCATAAAGCGGCACGGCTGACCATCCTTTTCTCGAAGCAGTTCAGGCCATTTTCGACCCCCTATAACTTCGTTGTGGATAAAACTAGAAGCCTGAATTTCAGTAACCAAGCAGTCACTATATAAACACGGTATATTTCAAATTTCATTCAATTTGAACCAGTAGAATAAGAATTATAACTAGTCAAAGTTTCCTATTTTGTCACTCACTCACTCACTCACTGACTGACTGACCGATCATCAAAAGCTTAAGGCACTTCTAGCAGATATAGAAGCTTCAAATTTGAAACACAATTAGTGTTTAGTGTAAAAATCCTAAAAAAACCTGCCAAGTGCGAGGTCGAGTTCCGTACCATTATCTATAAATCACGATTGTTGTATGGGAGCCCCACTTAAATATTTATTTTGTAATTAGCTAACCTTTACGTAATAACTTAAGACAGAAGGATCCTTAAAGTAGGGACTGAATAAATTAACCGACTTGGTATTACATGGATCTCACAACTTTTTACGGTAGAAGAACTGAGTTGCGTTGCGAGACTTGGCTTTTTTAAAAGTTATGTTTTTGATGGCATAAAATTATTTGAAAATACATTAGAACTGTCAATTATTTAATAAGTCTGCGCTTTTCGTTTGTTATCTTATTAATTATAAGTTATATACTAGCGTCTGCCCACGGCTTTCATCCTTGATACTTAGATAAATTGCAGCGTATGTCATATTCCGGCTCATGTACTACTTACCGGCTCTATACAAAGAGGGTTGACGTCAGTGCCGACCTCGTGTGCACGTGTGAGATAAGGTGAAGAAGAAGAATAAAAAGAAGAAGGACTATCTCTTTACAAATCATGTCGATCTATTGCTCCTTTGCTGCGTGAAAGAAGGGCAAACTAACAAATGTTAAATCTGGCATTTACATACATTAAATATTTGTGCGCCATGACAGTCGCAATTCAACTGCAAAATGTGGGCATGTACCAAATGTAATGTTTAGACGTGCCTCTGACTAACCTCTTTAGACATCTTCAAGGATCCAAGCGCCTGGAGATCTGAGAGGATGTCTACGGGATTACCAGTCGTGATCCTATTTTTATTAAGTCTACTGCTGGGTCAGTACTATATGTTGGGTGTTTTTATTTATTCAGATTTATCGTATCGGCTAGTGTAAATACGCTTTAAGGGGCTCTACCGTAAAACTGCAAATGTACACTAAACCTTTTTATTCGCTCGTCGACTTAACTTTTTGCGGTTGTTTGAAACCGCCTTTATTTGTTGGTTTACGTGCACTAAGTGGGCCTTTATTGCTATCGGTTTAACTACTAATGGTAAATGGTGCCATAAACTATGGGTCAGAGGTAAGCAGGAGTTTTACAGGCGACCTCAAACAAAATGGTCAGCAATCTTGCAGCGAGAAGACTACATATTTTTATAATGCTCATAAAATAATTTCAATTATACACGTTATACCGTCTACGGAAAAGGAAGAGTTTTTTATATGGAAGCTGTTATATAGTTATAATTATGATATATATTAATAATTGCCAAGTTAGCTGAGTGGAAGGTACCTTGAAAATCAATCCAAAGGTCGACACTTCTAATCTATATACTTTTTTTTTTTTTTGGAGTTTATTGGAGTTTATTGGAGTTTATTGGAGTTTACTCCTTAAGAAACGATTTGAGTTATAAGGCCCGGTACGGAAATTTTATGGGGAGTAAAATCAAGTGTAACACGAAAAGTTGAGGCGTTACGTAGAAAGAGACAAACATATATATCTGTAGGATTGAACGTGTAAAAGAATGAGATAGAATACATTACACAGCGTATCTCATAAAAATTGTTGCATTATTTATTTCTGCGCCATCTAGTAGTTTTTGTCTGAACCAACTGTAGCTAGATACAACACTTGAATGAAAAATATAATAAACGATCGCTCTTATTACTATTATGTTAAAGTCTAAATTAGCGTAATCTCAAAATGAAAATTACGTTTTTAACGTTAATGATATTTTGACTTTGTTATCTTTTTGTACATGCTTTTATGCGAATAAAACGTAAAATAATGAAATCTAAAAATAATAATAATTATGGCATCCCTCTCTAGCGCGCTAACTTTCAAGCGCGTAGGCGAGATGAAGATATTATTAGCGAATAGCTGGAATATCGTTCACTATACTTTGACCTATGAAAGCAAGTTTCGAACACTTTAAAACTAGAGTAATAAGGTTGAGTTTCGTCTACACAATTTGAGAATTGTATTACGTTACATTGGTTGTGTGGTATGGTACTACTAACCGTTTAAATCCAAACCAAATTAAGTAAGTAGGTAGGTACCTACCTAGTAAGTAGGTACACTGAGTGAGCCTAGTGCAGGAACATCTGTATTTGTGGCGATAAACCACCAAAATTAAATTAAACACTGACCATACCAAAACTACCTAACTACTTATCTGTTTGGACGTGCCTCTGACTAACCCAGCTTCAAAGATCTGAGCGCCTGGAAATCCGAGAGGATGTCGAGCCTGCCTACCGTACCTGAGGATTACAGTCGCGATCCTATTTATTTTAGTTCGATGAACTTGGAAAGATAAAAGAACGCCTAACAAAATCATCTCTGTTGACCACCTGAACTAGATGAATGCAAATTACGATAGTTCAATGCATGAACTAAGAACTATTTTTAGAACTTAGAACTATTTTTTTGTAACATACTTTATGTGATACGCTTTATTGAAGTAATATAAATAATCCGAATAATTACAGATATATGTTTGTTTCTCTTATCATTTTAGCAGATGCGTTCATTTACCCTTTTTTTCTATTCGATATATATCATAATTATCGTTCGTAAGGAGTAAACTCCAATCGTGCGTCGTAGCTGACACACACACACTTTTTTTTTTTAGCAATGTATATGCTTAAACTTAGCATATCGCAGCCTAATCTGAAAAACTAACTGTTGCAAAATGAGGGCATGTGCCAAAGTTAATTTTTGAACGAGACTACCCTCTTAAACATCTATGAAGCTCTGAGCGCCTGGGAATCTGAGAGGACATCTACCGTACTTGGGGATTACAGTTGCAACTCAATTTTCCCAACTCCGACTCTTGCCGAATTTCAGGTCAGTATTGGTGGCGATTCTGTTGTGTCTACGCTTAAATTCCTATAAAAAACGATCGCTTTTAATCCTTTTACGTTAATGTCTAAATTAGCGTAACTTCAAAGTGACAGTTCTAAAACTTGAATAAATTTACGATTTTCGTAAGTGATTTACCCTCGTATTCAGGAACGACACTGTGAGAACACGCACCCACAGTGGACGATATCTTTTTTCATAAACATCACTTTATGTGTTGTGCGACACTATGGCGCACACTATCGTGTGCCTCTAGAGCTCAACTTTGGTTATAGGCGCACGACATAGTGCCTCTAGTCACACTTGGCAGTGTCGCACGACATTGTGCCTCTAGTCACACTTGGCAGTGTCGCACAACACGTAAAGCGATGTTTATGAAAAAAGATTTCGTCCACTGTGGGTGTGTGTTCTCATAGTGTCGTTCCTGAATACGGGGGTTAGAAACGTCAATCTAAATTTAATCAACATATAAATTGGTGTTGACGAAGATGACACTTTGATGTGTCAAATATGTGAAATAAAATAGAGAAATGTCTAAAATATCTTAAGTTTTAGGACTGTTATTTTGATGTTATGCTAATTTAGACTTTAACGTAAAAGGAATAAGATCGATCGTTTTTTACGAAATTTTAAGTTTAGCTTGGACACAACAGAATCGCAACCATTGTTCGATCGAGCGAAGCCAGTGAAGTCATTAGTAAACTTACCAGGATAAATCTCGGTATACGAGTATGTACACAATAAAGCAAAACAGACAATCGGGAATTCTTCAAAGCGAAAAATTCTGAAAAATGGTTCCAAGCTTCAAGTAAATTAATCAAAAGCACAGATTTAATTACAGGGAAGATATCCGTCGAAACGTATCTCGGACATTAAAAATCCATTTGTAATAAGAAAGGAACAATTTGTCTTATCTTAATGCGGTAACTTCAGGTTCCTATAGAGGTGAGTGGGAATGTGCATAGTGTTAGCGAAAATATAATGTCTATCTCTCTTGTATAAATGCGAAAAACCGTTTTTAAATATTTTTTTGGGTTTCGTACCCAAAGGATAAAACGGGACCCTATTACTAAGACTTTGCTGTCCGTCTGTCAATCCGAAAATATATATTAACGTGAGACTCCCATACAACAAACGTGTTTTTTGCCGTATTTTGTAGATTATCTACGGAACTGAACCCTTCGTGCGCGAGTCCGATTAGCACTTGTCCGGTTTTTTGGTTTGTCTTTTTTTTTCGCAGTAACCAAGCAAAGGATCGATATTTTTTGAATAGATATAGTTCATGAGCCGAAGAGAAACATAGGCTATAGACTAAAAATAATACTAAGATTTTATTCACCTTCGTATAGATTCTACGGCGTAGCTACTCAATACGTTTTTCTGTTTTCAATATTCACTTTCATCATCTTTATTTCAATACATCGTTAAGTCTTCATTGACTCGGCAGTTAATTAGTTATTTCTTTAGTTATTTTTTTATTGTTGTATGTACTTGAGTAGTACTATTAATTATTATTCATGTTTGAGCCTTCACCTTGTTCGATCGGCACCACACTGGAGCTCTACATAGTATTAAGGAAAGGATCATAGAAAAAAAAGGTAGACCCTAAGCCGTGTTTGCCTGATTATTCTAGGCTTGGTCGCGAGGAATCGGCATAGCTTCACCTAGTTCCTATGACGTTTCAAAGTGATCCTTGTGATTTTATTGAAATAAATGATTTTTGAATTTGAATTTGAAATTAATTTTAAAATGAATTGTATTACCGTGAACATGGTTATGTTAGGACTAACGGAGAGATAGACGAATAACGGACAAACGGACAGTGAAGTCTTAGTAATAGGGTCCCGTTTTTACCCTTTGGAAACCTAAAAAGTACATGAAGAATTGAGAACCTCCTTTTTTCGTCGGTTAAAAAGATGTAATAGGGCGAGTTGAAAGAATTTTATTGTATAAAATACCAAAATTACTCAAATAAAATATATACAGAACACCGCTGCTAGCTTGACCTATTGATAGGTACAAGAAAAAATTCGAAAGAAACCAGTTATCATTTTTATAAGGGGCTTATATTTTTGATTATTTTTTTTTAGGGTTCCGTACCCAAAGGTTAAAAACGGGACCCTATTACTAAGACTTCGCTGTCCGTCTGTCTGTCACAGGGCTGTATCTCATGAACCGTGATAGCTACACAGTTGACATTTTCACAGATGATGTATTTATGTTGCTGCTATAACAACAAATACAAAAAACAGAAAAAATAAATATTTAAGTTGGGCTCCCATACAACAAACGTGTTTTTTTTGCAGTTTTTTATAGATGTACGGAACTCTTCGTGCGCGAGTCCGACTCGCACTTGCCCGGTTTATATTTCAAAATTCATAATATGCTAGTATGCTGGTAAAATACCCAGTGTGGCTAGAGTAGAAATTATTATAGAAATGAAAAACCGAACTTGCCACTCCATTTGCCTCTGAAACTCCTCAAACAATGCACAAACAACGCAAACGTTACCCGATTCAGTAGCCCGCGGCAAATAAACGACAATACTATCCAGAAAGTCACTGCAGACCGGAGTGCAGCGTAAAATGTGGTTTATTACGAGGGTTTTAAGTTTCAATGTTGCATGCGTGCATTTTGAATATTGAATTGTATAGTTCCTAGTTTATTTTTGAAACATTCATACACGAAATTTATACGGTATTTTTATACTGTCCCGACAGACGATGTCCTGTCAAATTCATTTTTTTCCATAAGATCCTTCTTATGACATTGACGAATACAACAAAAAGAGAATTAGCAAAATCGGTTCAACCTGTCCAATTCTCCTGTCAAATTCTTTTTTTTTTTCATATGAACCTTCTGACAATAACGAATACAACAAAAAAAGAATAAGCAAAATTTTTCCATCCATTTTCCTCAGCAGTCCTAGTTTTAATTATAATCCTAATCTCAATTTTCTATGTAAAATCTGATTGTGAATGAGAACTATTAAACATAGAAACTGTAGTTTATACTTTAGGAAGTTATTATTATGATTATCTATCAAATCGTGTAAAAACTATCTCTAAAACATTTTTTTGGAATTGAAGCTAGGGCGATAAAAGGTTTTTAAACCTAATTTCACTGAAATCTATCTAAAAAAAATTTTTACCAATCATGCATGACTGTATCTATCTGTTTTTATCTAATAGTCTTTATCTGTTAGTTAGTTATATTAATTTGTATAACTAATACCTTAAAATTACCCATATCCTAAATCATTGTTACATTACAAATCTATTATGTATATATAAAATAAAGTCGTGTTAATTACAATATTTATAACTCAATAAGGGCTGAACCGATTGGTGGGGAGCTAGCTTAGAACCAGGAAACGGACATAGAATACTTTTCATAACGGAAACGGGAACAGGAACGGGAACGGGAACGGGAAATTAACACAACATTTGTTAATTCTAAAGCAATACGAAGTTCGCCGGGTATCATGTATCATGAAAAAAGATTGCAAAATTCTTAAACTTTGACCCTTATTCGCATCTTCAGAGTGAGACTTGAAGCTATTATTTCCTTTGTGGCCTCGTCTCGCCTGCAAATCCGATGTCAATATCTCAACTTACACGAATAGGATGCGAATCCTTTTGAACGCTGGGATATTCCCACAGCACCGTACACAATATACGTAAATCTTTTTTCGCTACAGCTTCACAGGTTTTAGAAATGGAAATAAGGAAAACTGACAAATAAGAGTTGTTGAGCGAAACGATATGACAATTTATGTTCAGTGGTGTTTGCATAATTTTTTACGTTTTATTATGTGGGGATATGGCAACAAAAAAACTAGAAATAAAGTAATTACACAACGGCATCTCGCCTTAACACGAGTAATAAATATTTTTGATGAATTCAGAATCGTTTTTTCTCTATAACTGCAAAACATACAGTTTTGTTTTTTTATGACAAAGATAACATAAGGATATAATTAAGATAAATTATAGACAGAAACACGATTGATGAAACTTTTTTCGATAGATTTATTTTCCAAATTTGGCTCTTCAAACATACTAGTTTCGTTTTTAATCAAAACTATGAATAGCTAAATAGTTCATTTTTATATAATTTGTTAGATAATAATCATACTAGCTATGTTAATTATAGACGGTTTCTTTTTAAGTTTGATGGTTTTCAAGATAATGCAGTTTTATCACTTTTTTCGTCTTATCCGGGTTGACGCAGCCCATACAAAAAGCCAAACATTTCACATATCAGGTAATATGTGAAATGTTTAGTTTACTAAGCAAATATTGTACTATCGGATATGAAAATGCTGCTTAGTACTTATTATACATAATAAAACCCAGACACAGAACAAACGTCTATAATGTTTCTCATAAGACTCGAACCCACAGCGTAAAAGGCAGAGTTACTACCAACTCATCGGAGGTTCTATCTAAAATCTACATGGCGTACCTATACCTAATTTATAATGCCCATTTCACGATAAAAACAAGCTTTATTCATTTTACGAATTGTTTGGTTAGGACGCTTCATAGTACATAGCATAAAATTTACTTAAATAGTACTAGCAAACCCGCGACAGACGTTATCCTATTCAAATTTCATTAATCGCATAGAGTAACGCACGTTGCTATAACGACTGATGTAAACACTGATGTCAGATTTGTTACTTTGTTAAACACTGATGTCAGATTTGACTTGGGTAGACTCAGCCCATACAAAAAGTCAATAATTTCACACATCGCTTTATTGGAATATCTGAATAAAAGCATAGTACACATTATTACAACTCACGAAAGTTTTGAAAGTGAAAAAAGCATAGTACTCTGTGGTGTTCAGAAAGTTGTAGGAGTAGGTTTGACATATTGCGGGTGAACAGATGAGAAGTGCAAATGGCGAAAGTGCAGTGGAAAACAGACCTCACCGGACAATTCCATAATGCATAACGATGTTGTTTTTCTGCCGGCGGTCGGCTCCAGGTCTAATTTACATTCCACTCGGAGAGCACTTTGAAAACTTTACAAATTATTCTTATAAAACTAAAACCTTTTCCGTGATAATTTTTTAATCAATTCATTTCGAAGAATTGAAAAGCACTTAAGGCCCGGCTCACACCCACACACGTATTTCAATGATTTTCAGGTACCGATTTAAAAACCAGGAATCACAATTGTGAGGATATAATGATACAAAATTACTGATAATATATTCATCTTTAATAGTAGATAATAAAAACTGGCCAGTTCTATACAACATTTTCAAAAAAATACGTTTTTACCGTCGCAAGAACCGCTGAAAATGTCGAAAAATGGGGTCTGGTTAGGTACCAATATCTTTAGACCCACAGCATATTTTTATTTGAAAATAATACGAAATTGTAGATTTTATATTTCTCTATACCGCGTGGCATTATCTTGTTTTCAAATAATTTACTTTTTCATTTATGAACAATATAAAATGCAATAAAACTTATCCATACATTTTTTCCATACAAAACTCACATTCACCTCAAGTCGGCACGTCAGTCAGCGCTCAGACGCGCTCGGGGAAGCACGTCCACGTCACATTTTTCTTCGAATTTAGGGGAAGTCTGACATAACCGGATACTGGGGTAAAATAGTGGACATGCAAAACTAATGATAACATTTGTATAATATATTGCCTTGACGAATTTGGTGCAAGCCACACAGATGAAGGTTAGGTACAATGCATGAGTTGTAAGGGCTGGGCTCATGTACACTGTACAGACTATGAAAGAGTTGGATGTTTTTTTTTGTAGAAGATGCGTTACATCGAGTTACGTTTCGAAACAGTATGATAATAGTTTACGGTTTTACCTTTTTGCATACGTCGCGTTGGAGCAAAATCGAAATAAGCAGATGTTTCGTATTTGATTGTTATTTTAATAAAAATATTAAATTTCAGAAAAATGTGAACCTGTTTGTGTCCCTAATTAGTCCTACTAAATAAATATAAATAATGATTTGATACATTTCTGTTTTGAAATGAAAGTTCTAAAAAGGTACCATGACCCTTAGTACGGTTTTAACCCAGCCTCCCCTATATTACCAAGCGTGTTTTTTTATACATGGATGGAAAAAATTGATACTTTATCTGAACAAAATGCGAAAAATTACCTGAATTTTCGATTACGAATATAATTTATATTTATTATCTATCTACATTTAATATTATAAATCTGATTTGTTTGTGCGGATGTTAGGTATGTTTGGATGTTTGTACCTCAATCAGACTTAAACGACTAAACGGATGAAATTGAAATTTGCTGTCGATGTAAATATACCCCTAGCTTATAAATATGCTATTTTTAATTTAAAAACATCCCCAAAACTATAAAAAGACTCCGAGTGCTGGTGTGCAACAAATCTAGCATTAATCAATTTTGACGACTGATGAATGACTGACGAATGATACGATACGCATTGAACCAAAAATGTTGAACCTTCTAAAAAGGTCGGTATTTGTTATTATCAAGGCAAGGTTTATCTGGGGGCACGGTAGTGCCCCCGTTAAGCAAAAAAGCGGCACAGTCGTACCATCCTTTTCTCGAAACAGTTCAGGTCATTTTTTGGACAGACAGACAGACATTGAAATCTCACAACTTTTTACGATAGAAGAACTGAGTTGCGTTGCGAGAATTGGCTTTTTATTTTAATTTTTACAAGTTGTTTTTGATGGCATATACTTAAGTTGTACATGATGCAAATAATTAAATATTAAAAAAATAATAAAGTGTCCTGAAAAATTGTTTAATTCGAAATACTGAAAGTGCTCTTTAGTGTTTCGTAGTTTACAAAAAACCCTTATAGTTTTGCCATTTCCGTCCATTCGTCCGCAGCTTAGCTCAGATACTCTTAATACTAGAAAGCTGTAATTTGGCATGAATATACTAGTCACGCCGACAATGTGGTAGAAATAAATATATATTTTCAGATGTTTTTTTTTTCTCGCATACTCTCTCCATGTCTTTGGATAGGTCTTAAAAAGTATTGCGGGTTTGTGATGTCATTTAGTATAAATACAATGGAAAATATGAATTTGTAAAAAGAGCAGCTGGTCATCTCTTTTTCTGGAAAGAAAATATTATGGAAGATTATTTAGTAAAGTTTTACAATAACTGTTTAATTCCAGAACTTGTTGACCCTCGCTACGCGCTGTCTATGGATCTTCGAGATCATAGCTCGCACACAATATTCAAAAGCATACCTACATATTTTATCAGTATTTCACTTTCAAAACTTTCTGTGAGTGGTACTCGAAACGTTGACGGTGCCGTCATCGATTTTAGATGACAATAAGTTTTTTTATTAAAAATATATTTTTTAAATCAAGCTTTTGTAAATTCTTGTGCTCTAGTTCTCGTCAAGATAAAAATAACGAGCCCAAACGCGACGTGGTTATGTTGTGTAGTTGAGGAGTTCCGATGGCTACATCCGACCTCCATCATCAGACCAGGTATATAGATATGCAAAGTTTTGCCTCAATTCGACTATTTAGTGAAGAGTTCCGTTGAACAGCTCCTGACTCCATCATCAGATCAGCTCGCTGTCACCATATTATGTATGCAAAATTTCAGCTCAATCGATTGGGGATAACTGCTTAAAATTAAGTTGCAAGATTACACCTTATCAAACATAGATACATAAATATGTACATAAACTGCAAGTTAAATAAGAGCTTATAAAAAAACGATACTTACCGTTTTGTCATAATGTATTTTATTAGTAGGTATAGGTACCTAACAAATATTTTTTGCACAGTCAAATATTAGTAACTGTGTAGTAGCACTTTACGATTTGTAACCTGTCTTATAATATATATTAATTTTTTCTATATTTATTTTCTTTTTGTCAAGTGCAACCTATAAAATTATTAAGTACATACCTACCTATACAAATATGACATACCTTATGCACCAAATATTTTCAAGTATCAAGACTAGTTATTTAGTCTTGGTAAATGAAGTGTGAAGTAGCTTCAATGTGTGCGTTTGCACTATTCGTAGTGTGCGGCCACAGAATACGGAAAAGTACAAAAAATGCGAGCTGTCATATTTGAAACAGCCGCCTTAAACTAACTTTTGACTTAATACTTGTGTGTTTTTTTATGAAATCTAAATAAAGCTACCGTTGTTTATTTTTCGAAATCTAATAACATCTAATCTAATACATATAATGATATTACACAATATTTATAAAATCTATATATATAAAAATCAATGCCATTTTTCGTTGTAATTTTATAACTCAAGAAATGGGCTCGCCTATCAAACCAAATGTTAAGGCTTTGTTCTGACTATTTAGTAGATGGTTTAAGTGAAGTTTGCACACAAAATCGGTAGAGCGGTTCTTCATTCACATTTTTTGTAACAAATGAATTCAATAAATGGCGGATCATTTTGTAAATGGGGATTTTGCTGTCAATCAATTATTGAAATTTGACACGTCTGTCACGGGTCGGTTAGTACTCAAGAAATAGTTGAGCCAAATTGTATTGTTATTGGCCATTACGACGTTATTTCAACCGAAAAAAGGAGGTTCATAGTTCTTTGCCTTATACTTATCTGGTAGTACCATTTATTCTTAGATTCTTTTTCTCATCAAAGAAAAGAGAAACAACCAAAAAGTTTATTATAAACATAATTAAACAATCCATTGGACCCAGGAATTGAATTCACGCCTTTTGAAATGGAAAACACAAGTACAGTAGACCTCTTTTCGTAGTAAAACCGGTTTAGTATTCCCTCGCGGGTCATCGTAAACAGAGAAATGCAATCACAACTTCCGCCAATCAACATCAATTGTATTGAAAGCCAACAAAGCCCCAAGGACCCACGATCTTTAACCACAAACGTCAACAAAGATAAGTCCCGAACAAAGGGCTTCTTGACCTCAGAGTATAGATACGACAGAGTATAGAGTGATAGATACGACTATAACGTTAATGTATGTCGGCAAAATGTAAAAGTATCTAGTTAGTTCTTAAGCGGCGATGGGCTTGCAACCTGTCACGTATGGAATGCTAACTACTGCAAAATGTGGGCATGTGCCAAATATAATGTTTGGACGTGCCTCTGACTACCCCCACTAGACATCTTCAAAAGGATCTAAGAGTCTGGAGATCTGAGAGGATGTCTACCGTACTAGCGGATTACAGTCGTGATCCTATTTATTTATTTATTTTTTAAAATAATAGTTAAAATGTGGGTATTGTGCCAAACGTAATGTTTGGGCATGCCTCTGACTACCCCTTTTATACATCTTTAAGGATCGATGCGCCTTGAGATCTGAGAGTATGTCTACCGTACGTGAGATTGCATTCGAGTTTTTTTTATTTTTTTATAAGTATGAGTACGAAATGTTTCAAATTAATCCGACGTTTTGAAGGTCAAAATCATGTTAAAAGTTTCCATTACAAACGAACATACCTATACACCAAGGTAATAAAGGTTTGTTAAAAACGTGACCTTTATCTTTTTTATTATTTGTAAAAAAAACCGACTGAAAACCCTAAGTACCTACGGTAGACAAGTAGACATCCTAGTGCTCAGATCCTTGAACATGTCAAAGGAGGTTAGTAAGAGGAACGTCCAAACACTACGTTTGGCACATTTGAACAGTTATTATTTCACAAATAAACATAATAAAACTATGTAGGTAAGTAAAGTACCATAGAAAAACAAAGGTATGGTCACACAACTTTGCGTTCAGGTTAAAAGCATTGTCTCACAACTTTGTACATAAATATATGCGTATTTCTTAATAATTGTATTCAAAGGAGTTCCACCTACATTTCTTCTAAGTCCTTAAACTAGACCCGGGTCCACAACAGCGGACGAAATAATTAGCAGAGTGCGCGTCGCAGTCCTGTCACGCGCCTAATCAAGCAACTTTTGCCAAGTTAGATGAAGTTACCATGCGAGCGGTGTAAATTACTTTGATAACGTGACGTGACCCGACTGTGTGAACTTGGCCTTAGGAAGTTGTGACGTCACCGGATGCTCATCAAATCCTGATCGGATGGAGTTGGGTGAGGAGTTATTCGATTAGAGCTGCGATACAAGGAGCTAGATGATTGCCTAATACCAAAACTTAGCTAAATTATATATACATTTATACAGTAATACCTTCGAATGAAATAATAAATGTGGATGAATGTAGACGTAGAGTTAGGCCAAAGAAAATATGGATGGATTGTGTGAAAGATTATATGGGTAAGAAAAGTGAGTGATGAGATGACGGCTGATAGAGGGAAATGGAAGAAGTACACCATGTTGTGCCGACCCCACTTACGTGGGATAAGGGCAGGAAGATAATGATACCTACTACAGCAACCAACCAACAGCGCAGATGGCTGATTACCTGAACTGTGAGGCCTCCCACTCGGCCGTGTTGGCGAGTGGGAGGTACCTCGACTTTCAATCTGAAGGTCGTGGGTTCGAATCCCGGCGTGCATCAATGGATTTTTCTGTTCTAAAATTTATATGCGCATCAAAAACACGTGCTCAAAACGGTGAAGGAAAACATTGTGAGGAAACCAGTTAGTATTCTTATAAGCGGCGATGGGCTTGCAACCTGTCACGTATGGAATGCTGACTACTGCAAAATGTGGGCATGTGCCTAACATAATGTTTGGACGTGCCTCTGACTACCCCCACTAGACATCTTCAAAGGATCTAAGCGTCTGGAGATCTGATAGGAGGTCTACCGTACTTGGGGATTACAGTCGTGATCCTATTTATTTTATTTTCTGTGAGGCCAGTTGGCAATTGGCACTATATCAATTAATACTTTAATCAAAAAGCGTATTCAAGCAAAACTGTCTAACCAAGTAACAAAACACACATCTAATTGCTAACACAATTTCAAGTTCCCGGTACAATTTATGCAAAAATCCCGGCGAGTAAAGCTCTCTTCTTTCGCTCGGGGCAAAGCTGAACTTGTCGCCTGATATTTGATTACCTATTTTAAAACTTTTCTACGTAAGTCGCTTGCACATTGAACAAAAGTTATTCATATATTAAGTTATTCATATTTTAAACTTGCAATCCGAAGGTTGTGAGAATGAAACCGGCCATTTCAAATGCACATGTGTTCAAAACGGTGACGGAAAATATAGTAAGTAAACTAGTTACAAAGTGCGAGTCGGACTCGCGCACGAAGGGTTCCGTACCATTATCTATAAAAACTGCAAAAACAACACGTTTGTTGTATGGGAGCCCAATTTAAATATTTATTTTATTTTGTTTTTAGTATATAAATACATCAACATCGGCAACAGAAATACATCATAATATGTAAAAAAACAACTGTCTAGCTATTGCGGTTAATGAGATACAGCCTCGAGACAGACAGAGGGACAGCGAAGTCTTAGTAATAGGGATTAAACTATAAATTCAATTTAAATCGATCGTTTTTTTAAATCAATTAAAATTTTGAATGTCTCATACTAGACGAAAGAAAGAAAGAAAAAAAAAACCATTTATTTGCTGCACAATAAGCACACTACAAGATTATGTTCTTTGCAGCTGGATTGTAAATAATCAGGCAATAATAGCTTGGAATCTCATATTAAAACCTCAGTGTAAATTCACCTTTACGATACCCGAGAGGTTAAATAGGTTATATGGAACTTAAGTTTCGTTCGAGAACCTAGCGACTTGACACCGAGTGTTATGTTTACTTCAGGCTCGCTTTGTCTACGAAGTTTCAAGTTCTTCAGAATTATGTTGGGACCAAAATCTGCTTACAGTTTCACGAGTACACGGTTAAAAAGTAACCAACCGTTACAGAGATAATCATTCTTTTTTGTTTACTACTTATTTATACATACTATATTACAAGCTGACCCCGCGAACTACGTATCGCTTTAGAATTAACAAATGTTGTCTTCCGTTCCCGTTCCCGTTCCCGTTCCCGTTCCCGTTACAATTCCCGTTCAATAGTTTTTGTAGCGTACACGAAGAAAGCAAAACTTTTGGCAATTTTTTACACCTTGCTTCAAACTATCGTCGATCTTATAAAGAATTTATTACTTTTTCAAAATAAAATATAAATAGCCTATGTTACTCAGGGATAATGTAGCTTGGTAATGGTGAAAGAATTTTTGAAATCGGTTCAGTAGTTTTTGAGTTTTGCCATTACAAACATACAAAAAAACAAAAAAACAAGAAAACAAAAAAACAAAAAAACAAAAAATCTAAACTTTTTCTCTTTATAATATTAGTAATATATGTACATAATATCTTCGAATATATAAAATTCTCGTGTCATAGTGTTTGTGACCAAACTCCTTCAAAACGGCTATTTAACGGCTAGGTTATTTTTTATACCCCAAAATCTGCAAGTGCTTATTTCTGTGGGATTATTGAAATTAGACAACAAAAACTACTAAAACACGGTTTCGAGGTTGAGTCGAGGTGGAAATATTTCGAAGTTATAACTAATAATATGGGGATTTGTGACCAGGCCCCATCTGGGACCTCATCTTACATTAACCCCAGATGAGACTAACTTTGCGGGCTCTGGTGATGAATACACCCTCTTTTATGTAAATTAATCTGCTTAGATTTTATATACTTTATTATGGACAATGCAACAATGTCAAAATAAAGTACAATAGCTTCTGCTCTACCATCTTCTTTCTTCTATCTATCGATCTACTAATATATAAAATTCTCGTGTCACAGTATTGGCTTGACCGATTTTTATCAATTGTTTTGTGTATATTCATTAGGTCTGAGAATAGGTCGAAGGGTATTTTTTATACTCTTTAGTGTTGTTGTAACTGTAACGTTGGAAACTGTAAAAAAAGTATTTCATACTCATTTGAATATAAATAAAAATAACATTTTTATATACGCTTGATTTACGGGCGTTTTTTTTGCAAAGTCTGAAAGCAATTCGCCTGAAGGCAATTCGAGCGGAGAGGCTGAATTTGTGAATCAAACCATTATCTCTATACCATGCTCTCTCGAAGGAGTCAAGATCATCCCTCCAGCGTTTTCTTGGCCAACCACGACCTCGCCTACCGTCAGTCTATTAAATTTTAAGTCATAATAACAAAAAAACATTATCAAATAATAAACAACGGACCAAGTGCGAGTCGGACACGCGCACGAAGGGTTCCCTACCATTATCTGTAAAAAAACGGCAAAAAAACACGTTTGTTGTATGGGAGCCCCACTTAAACGTTTATTTTATTCTGTTTTTAGTATTTTTTGTTATAGCGGCAACAGAAATACATCATCTGTGAAAATTTTAACTGTCTAGCTATCACGGTTCATGAGATACAGCCCTGTGACAGACAGACGGACGGACAGACAGACAGACAGACAGACGGACAGCAAAGCCTTAGTAATAGGGTACCGTTTTTACCTTTTGAGTACGGAACCCTAAAAACGTAGTAGGCTTTAAAATCGGGACACATGGTTTCAACAAACAGTCCGTTTAAATTGATGATTACCTATCAATTCTTGATCTACCAATTGATTAGAAAGTTCAATGAATCAAAACAATTCCTAGAACGAATTATAAACTTATGGGAATAGATGGGTACTACAGATACTACAGCTATCACGAACCAGGTAGGTAATAAATATTACAGTCCGGTCGTTTTATCGCCAAGCTTAATGAAAGCCTTTCTACGAGTATGTAATGATTTTTTGAATTTTTCATGTGCAGTGCTAACGTACTCGTACCTTGGAATATTAAAACATAGGACATCAGTAACTTAGCATGGAGATTTTTGATTGTCGTGTCCAAAAATGGCCAAACAGCGCAAACTATTGACTTAAGCGTATATCGAGAAATTAATCTACAGACATCGGGACTCTTCGAGAAAAGTTCATTAGGGGCCATTAATTACGTGAGGCGTTTACGGGGCGGGGGAGGGGGTCGAGAGGAATCTCACCCAATCTCACGTAGGGGCAAGGGGGGGTCTCGGCAAATATCACGTAATAATTACGTGTTAAATTAAGTGTCAACGTATTATCAGTAAATAATAAGCATTTTAAAAAAACTCACGTAAGATAATAATAGGCCCTCCTCAAATCTGGCTAAACCCAAATCTTACGACATCTCACCAAGAGGGGGGGGGGGGGGGGGAATTGACCAAATCACTTCACGTGATTTACCGATCAAAGAATCAAGTTTAATTACTTTTAGTCGAAACTCGTAGAATCGAACGATTCGAATCATCGATTTTTCAACAGTACGATGACTTCCTTTTTAGTTCTATCTATCTATATCTTCTATAGGGTTTCGTAGTCTACAAGAAACCCTTTATAGTTTCGCCATGTCCATCCGTTCGCCTGTCCGCAGCTTAGCTCAGAGACTATTAGTGCTAGAAAGCTAATTTTTCATATAAATACATTTATTTTAACATATTTTTAAAGATTAATTATTAAAAATTAATTATTGTTTTGCGTAATTGTATTAGTCTTCATTTAATTATGCCAAACAAGATATCTACGATATCTAGGCTTAATTATTTATTTTTTATTAACGATATTGAAAACGACGTTAAATCAATTATATTAAATAGGGACACATTTAGGTACACAAAACTACTAACTACTGGTACATTTAGGCATTTTGTAATTTTTTTTCGGGAAAATATAGATCCGTTTCAAATAACTGAATTGCACGGTTTATTTCCTGAGGTAAAATAGAACCTATCCAGAACATTTCTACTTTAATACCCTCAATGGTTATCGCACTCATCAAATTCGACAACACGACATTAAACTCGTAATTTATGCTACGAATACTTTGAGTTGACATCGTTTTAAAGTCGGCTTGAACGCAATCGAGCAATTAATCCTCGAAGTATGAACTCATTGAAATAATTGTCCCATAAATTGTACAATTTGACCCCTTTTCTTGACTGGGCAAATTATTGACTTGTCTTTTTCATGTAACTTTTATGGTATGTACGTTTAAAATTCACATTTGGCACATGTCCAAATTTTGTGGTAGTTAGCATTCCATACGTGACAAGTTATCGAATAGAAGTTCATAATCCTAATATCCTCGTAATTTTATAAATGCGAAAGTTTGTGAGTGGGTGTGTGTGTGTGTGTGTGTGTGTGTTTGTTACTCTTTCATGCAAAAACTACTAAACGGATTAAAATGACACTTTACAGTAATATAGCTAAAACAACAGAATAACACATAGGATACTTTTTATCCAGGTACCCGTGCGAAGCCGGGGCGAGCAGAGCGAATATTATAAATGCGAAAGTTTGGGAGGATGTTTGTATGTTTGAAAATTAACCAGGCTTAGACAACAGAACGGATTAAGATTTAATTCGCTGTAGTTATAGATAAACAATCAGATTACAAAATAGGGGTACTTATAAACCGAAAAACAACCCTTAAATGATAAAAAACGCAAAAAAAAATATTTTGGTATAGATGGCGCTGACGTGCAACAAATCTGACATCACAGACTAAACACGTTTAGTCGGCATAGCAACGCAGTATCTAATTAATGATACGCATACGCATTCTATCAAAATTCGTAATTTATTTTATCAGTACAAGGTTATTAGGCAAAAAATTGGAAACCTGTCACGTATGGAATGCTAACTACTGCAAAATGTGGACATGTGCCAAATATAGTGTTTGGACGTGCCTCTGACTACCCCCACTAGACATCTTCAAAGAATCTAAGCATCTGGAGATCTGAGAGGATGTCTACCGTACTTGGGGATTACAGTCGTGATCCTATTTATTTTATTTTTATTTTTACAGCTCAGTTGGTAGTAACTCTGTCCTCTGCGCTGTAGGTTGTGGGTCCGATTCCCACCCGGGACAAACATTTGTGTGATGAACATAGATGTTGTTCTGTGTCTAGGTGTTTTAATGTATTTATAAAAAAATCTATACAAGTTTTTATTTTATATTCTATTTTTTAAGAAACATTCCGACGATGTCTGTTCCATATAAGTTTTCTTTCAGTAAGTCAGAGGCACGTCCAAACATTATATTTGGCACATGCCCACATTTTGCAGTAGTTAGGCATTCCATACGTGACAGGTTGCAAGCCCATTGCCGCTTTTATAAGAATACTAACTGGTTTCCTTCACCGATTTGAGCACGTGTTTTTGATGCGCATATAAATTTTTCGAACAGTAAAATCCATTTATGCACGCCAGGATTCGAACCTACTACCTTCAGATTGAAAGTCGTGGTACCTCCCACTCGGCCGACACGGCTGAGCTGTGAAGCCAGTTAAGCATGTGTGAGTATAGTTGCAGTCGATGCTTACCCCATTAACTGTTATCTTATGAATATTATGTAAGTAGCTAATCTACACCGTTTACGCTTGTAACTACGTAGCTGCCTTATCACAATCTTCCTACTACGAAACCAAACATAATTTCACTTTCAAAACTTGTGAGTTGTAGTACCTACTAGTTACACAATACACATGATACATAGAAAAAAAACCGGCCAAGTTTGAGTCGGACTCGCTCACAAAGGTTTCCGTACCATTATCGATAAAAAAACGGCAAAAAATCACGGTTTTTGTATGAAATTCGAACCCACGAGCTTCGGATTTAAAGTCGGAGTACCTCTCACTCGGCCAACATGGTTTTTTTGACAATTCGGCCAACACATGAAGCGAAACACGTATAAAATGTATTGTTGATGTAAGCACCGAAAATGTTACGATTCATCTAGGGAATCTTCATCAGGGCGACTGTGACCTATCAGCCATACAGCCTAGACTCTTCATGCAAAGCGAACACTGTCAGACAACACATATGGGCTACAGATCCTGTATAAACCACCGAGAGCTTCACGACGCGCCGGCTCTAACATTGAACCGGCCAATCAGAATGCATTTTTTAAAGCTCCCCCGACCCGCACACCACAACGTTTTGACAGAATTGTTTGTTTGAAGAAATGAAGCCATTAGTTGTCTATTGGGCTATGTAGCCGATGGTGTGACCCAACTCACTCATTCCCTCTTGCGTTCGTATCTAACACTCAGGGTTTACAATTCGTGTTCCTGCCAACTCACTTGTCGCTTATCACAATAGATTAGCCCTTAATTTGAACATTTGAATATACTACTGTTCTTGATTATTTTTCTCATTCTGTCAATGTATTTAAAAATAAAAAAAAACCGGCCAAGTGCGAATCGGACTCGCGCACGAAGGTTTCCAAAAAAAAATACGTTTTAAAAAAATACGTTTGTTGTAGGAGAGCCCTACTTCAATATTTAAATATTCTGTTTTTAGTACTTTTTATTATAGAGGCAACAGAAATACATCATCTGTAAAAATTTCAACTGTCTAGCTATCACGGTTCATGAGATACAGCCCTGTGACTGACAGACGGACAGACGGACAGCGAATTCTTAGTAATAGGGTTCGATTTTTACCCTTTGGGTACGGAACCCTAAAAATGCGACGTCAACAACGTCATCCATGGACGTCGACGTCGTTCGACGTCGCTGTATGGTCAAAATAAATGCGGCGAACTCCGTCTCATTAATAAACGTAGACTAGCGCAGGATTAAATTTAGTCCAACGCTTACGTTTGGACTAGTCGAATTCAATATTAATAAACAAGGATTAGAAATGGAGTTGCTTACATTAAGCTGGTATTAACAAGTCTTGGTGTAACCTTAGATGATCTTTGGATAAGTAAATTTTTATTAATAGCACCGTAAGTGGTTTTTAGGTAGAGAAGTTTTTACGACGTAACTCGTGAAATATATTCGAAATCTCTTTCTAAAACTCATGGTAGGGGTGATGACTCGTCGCTTCAGTGGCAAATATTAGCGGTACCTGACCACTGGCCGTTCACCGAATTAGCTTTGTGTGAATAACCCATTATATCAACTCAGCACACTGGTACATTGTTTGTTCTATGTGATTGAAGCAAATTGAGAATGTGAAACGGCACTTTAGCTCTTCGATAATAGACAAAATGTTGTTTGTGGCTTAAGACGAGTAATAAAAGTTTTTGATAAATGCAGAATCGTTCTTTCCCAATAACCGTAAAACATACAGTTTTGTTTTTTATGCCAATGATAATTTAAGGATTTTAGATAAATTACAGACAGAAACACGATTGGTGAAACTTTCCTTGATAGATTTTGAAATGTTTGGTTTTTAGGGTTCCGTACCCAAAGGGTAAAATCGTAACCCTATTACTAAGACTTCGCTGTCCGTCTGTCTGTCCGTCTGCCTGTCACAGGGCTGTATCTCATGAACCATGATAGCTAGACAGTTGAAATTTTCACAGATTATGTATTTATGTTGCTGCTCTAACAACAAATACTAAAAACAGAATAAAATAAATATTTAAGGGGGGCATACAACAAACAGGATTTTTTTTGCCGTTTTTATAGATAATGGTACGGAACCCTTCATGCGCGAGTCTGACTCGCACTTGGCCGGTTTTTTGTATGAGCTGAGTCTACCCGGATAGTACCAAAAAAGTAATAAAATTGCATTATCTTGAAAACCATCATACTTTAAATGAAATTGTCTATATTTTACTTAGCTCTAGTATAATTATCTAACGAATTATATAAAAAAACCGGCCATGTGCGAGTCGGACTCGCGCACGAAGGGTTCCGTACCATTATTTATAAAAACGGCAAAAAAAACATGTTTGTTGTATGGGAGCCCCCCTTAAATATTGATTTTATTCTGTTTTTAGTATTTGTTGTTAGAGCAGCAACAGAAATACATAATCTGTGAAAATTTCAACTGTCTAGCTATCACGGTTCATGAGATACAGCCCTGTGACAGACAGACGGACAGACAGACAGACAGACGGACAGCGAAGTCTTAGTAATAGGGTTCCGATTTTACCCTTTGGGTACGGAACCCTAAAAATGAACTGCTTAGCTAATCATAGTTTTGATTAAAAACGGAACTAGTGTTTTTGAAGAGCCAACTTTGGAAAATAAATCTATCGAGAAAAGTTTCACCAATCGTGTTTCTGTCTGTAATTTATCTAGAATCCTTCAGTTATCTGGGTCATAAAAAACAAAACTGTATGTTTTGCGATTATAGAGAAAAACGATTCTGCATTCATCAAAAATATTAATTACTCGTCTTAAGTAGAAATAAAAAGAAGAAAGAAGTCTTAAGTAGAATGTTTTATATTTATTTATTTTTCCATTATTATTCTGGCATCATGGAAACTAAAGAATTGTTTAAATTTAAAATAATTTATTCCAATCTTGATATTGTAGACCAAAATAGAGTTGTAAGAAAAGAGACTAGTTTATTTTCTTACAACTCTATTTTTATAAATGAATGTGTCTATAGACGCTTGAATAAAAGCAAAACATTAAATAACTATGACGATCTCGACGGTTTCACTTCTATGTGTTCGTCCACACTACCGAGCCTAGCGTGGTAGCGACGACTCGCGCGAAATATCAAACATATGAAACGAGCCTTTGCGTCCACAGTACAGTGATGGTGCGTTTCATATGTTTGACCCATCGCGCTCGTCGCCACTACCACGCTAGGCCCGCAGTGTGGACAAACGCTATAACGAGACAAATATATTTATTCAAGTTATGGTTGTCGTGGTTTCATGGTAGAGTTTCAGAAACTCACGACAAAGGGCATCGTAGTTTGGAGTCAATATGTATATGACTGGGTGTTAATGATTAATTTAATAATTAGATCTGTTGTTTCAATGTAGGTTATCTATAAACCAAACTTTTACCCGTTCCGACGTAATTGAGAAACAAATAAACAATCTAGGGTTAAAGACCCGGTTGTGGTGCCTAACCCGGTTTTGGTCATTTTACTTTTTTGCAGTCAATAACTAAGCATATCAAACAAACTTGTTAAAAATCTATAGTTAATACAGTTCTTTGCCTATGGTCCGTTTTTATTAGTGACAGTTGTGATGCGTTATACCTCTAGACTTCATTGACCACAACTAAATATTTCCCGTTTTCTCTATTTATATATGAATAATTAATAAATAAATATCGCCTGTACAAAAACCTTTGCTTAACCTAAAATATAGATAAAAACTCTATTATATGTATTATATTGTTTAAAAATCGTCGTTTAAATCATTTTGTCAATATAAACCGATTATTTGAAAAGTAAAATGTATTTAAAATGGCCACAACTAGCGCTCTAACCCTATTACATTTATAAATATTGAATAGTTGAACGATGTTCTAACGGCTGTCTATAACTCATGTTCATTCATAATCGTTTGATTCATATAAATATCATAAAGATTATCATAGAATATCATAAAGAAAAAGAGAAGACATATCTTGCCAGAATCACTAATGCCTATTTCAATTTGATATTACCATAATACTCGGAATAACATAAACAGATATGATTCTCAAGGTATGAACCATAAGCAGGATTAATGAGTCACCTCGAAGGTACCTCAACTTTCATTTCGAAGGTCGAGAAAAAAAGGTTTGAATCCCGGCGTGCATCAATAGATTTTTCTGTTAGAAAAATTTATATGCGCATCAAAAACACGTGTTATAAATCCTACTGTGGTTATAAATCCACTTCGGATTGTAAATCGAAGAATCTTACTCGACCAACATGACATGAAATAATGATTATTTATAATAGCCTCTTCTCTTAGCGTTTTCAGCCTCATTAAGACCTAGGCCCAAGACTGAGAATAAAAGTAAATAATAAATAGATCATAATATTCATATTTAATAGTTTTTCGCTGTCTGATTATTTCGGGTTTCTCGTACCTAAAGTTTTAGTAAAGCAATGTGTATTATATAACCTGATAAATTTAACTCTAGTGGTTGTTCTACGCTCTCCCAATATGTCAGCCAAATCTTAAATTACAAGGCAATGTGGATATTGATCACATCTCGTTAGGCGAAATTAATGAAATCCGCGCGTCTTGGGCCTAATGATCCATGGAGTTTGGAAAAGGAGGTGAATCTATAATTCCGTATCTCGAATGATGTTTTATTGTGATGTAAGATTTTATAACGTTGGTATCTGTGGCGCCTTTGAAAAGATGAGGAGCAATAGGTTAGCGTGGTATGGGCATGTTATGAGGAGGGAAGAAAGCCAGAGAATAATGTTAGGAATTAATGTGGATGGATGTAGACGTGACGTGTAGACGTGTAGAATAAAAGATGGATGGACGTAAAATTTGAAATAGGTATGAATGGTAAGTGATGATTTGTCAGCTGGGAAATGGAAGATGTACACATGTTGTGCTGATAATGATTATGATGGTATCTGTGTGAGGTTTTCGGTTTAAATTATTTCATTTACATAAATTACAGTCGGGCATTTATATACTACATCGCCGCGCACACCGCCTTCGGTAGTAAGTTTTAATAGTAAGTTTTTGCATCGCTAGAGAATTCGTTGCATGCATAATTACGAGAATCATGTTGACTCGTCAAAGTCATAAGATGATTAAGGGGCGGCGCTTGCTATGAAGCAAACGCAACTACTAAATCATAAAAACATTTTTAATTACATTTTTTATTTTATCTATTGCAAAACGCCTTTATGCACGTTATGTAATTACGTGTGTAATTTATTTATAGTTTTCTCTGCTAGAGAATTTGTAATTCTTATGAGAAAAAAAATATATTAAACCGATAAAAATTAGAGAAGTTTTAGAGAAGCTCGTCAGCCATTGGATAACTTCAGTGACTGATGCTTAGGTTCTAAGACCGGGAAAACCAACGTTGAGTTATGTAATTCGTTAGAATTGCCACATCGATCCCAATTTCGTAGCTCTACGTGACTGAGCGAGCATTGATATGATTTTATTAAAGCGACATCTGGCTGGATTCTGTGAATTTTGCCAAATTATTCTAATAATTTGTTACGATGACGATTACAAATTTAGTTTTGTTACCTTACATGGAAACGTACTAAATCATTTCAAACCATGGAAGTTTCCTTACAAAGATGCCAAAAAACTCGGGTCTCATAATTTATTTTTCACCCAACAAAGTCCTATTCCACATTTCCATTAGTTTCTGATTTTTACCGCAACGTAGTTAAAAAGTCAAAATCAATAAATTTGTTATAGAGTTTTTTCCATCAAATAATGAATGAAGCCGCATTGGCCGAGTGGGAGGTACCTCGACTTTCAATCTGTAGGTAGTAGGTTCGAATCCCGGCGTGCATCAATGGATTTTTCTGTTCGAAAAAATGATATGTGCTCAAAACGTTGAAGGAAAATATCGTGAGGAAACCAGTTAGTATTCTTATAAGCGGCGATGGGCTTGCAACCTGTGACGTGTGGAATGCTAACTACTGCATAATGTGGGCATGTGCCAAATGTAATGTTTGGACGTGCCTCTGATTACCCCCTCTAGATATCTTCAAAGGATCTAAAAGCGCCTGGAGATCTGAGAGGATGATGTCTACCGTACTTGAGGATTACAGTCGTGATCCTATTTTTTATTAATTACAATTTCAAACTTATTGTTTAAAACGGAATTTTTATCGCGTTTTTATCTTTTTATTTGTCCTGTCCCGTCTAAAATAGTTTTGAATTTAACCCCTGTTTCTCCCAACCTATCCTAGAACAATTTTACAACTAATATCCAACTTTAAATTCAAATTATGATTTTAATTTGGTACAACAAACTAGAAAAGCGATGAAAACTGTAGTTAAACTTGCAGTTTTTGAACAGGTGCATATATTTCACAGCACATCATCTTTGTGAATTCTTCGGACAGTTTGACGGCAATTCCACTTAACTAACTTTGGTTTCCAGGAATCAGCGCAGCCGCCATAAAACATGATAATACAGCGAAAACGTGACGTAAGTTGAAACGTTCAAAAGCAATATGAAGGAAGTTGTATTCAGTAGTATTTTGCCAAATTTTTACAAGCTTCTAAAAAATAAAAATAAATAATTAGGATCACGACTGTAATCCCCAAGTCGCTTAGATCCTTTGATGATTTCTAGTGGGGATAGTCAGAGGCACGTCCAAACATTATATTTGGCACATGCCAACATTTTGCAGTAAGCATTCCATACGTGACAGATTGCAAGCCCATCGCCGCTTATAAGAATACTAACTGGTTTCCTCACGATGTTTTCCTACACCGTTTTGAGCACTTTTTGCCTTATTTTTACAAGCTTTTATTGTAACTATGTTTGTTCGGGTGAAATCTTGCAACTCAATTTTGTAGCAGTTATCCCCAACGGATTGAGCTGAAATTTTGCGTTTATGTAACTTCGGTGACAATGCAATAATATGGTGACAGCGAGCTGATCTGATGATGGAGTCAAGAGCTGTTCAACATACACTCATAACGGAACTCCTTAGTAAATACTTCGATTGAGTAAAAACTTTGCATACTGGTCAAGTTCCGATGACAATGTTATATTATGTGACAGGTGATAGCTCGCTGGTGCTCGATGGTTTGAATGGTTTCACAAAAACTTGTCACTGAAAAAATATTTTTCAATAGAAAACTTATTGATCAGTAGTTTGTGGGTTCGAATCTCATCAATAAATAAAAAACTAATTATAATGAGAATGATCGACCGTCAAAAGAACACATCGTGAGAATAAATCAACAATGCATACCTTACTTGGGGATCACAATTGTAACACCCGTATTCAGGAACGACACTATGAGAACACGCACCCTCAGTGGACGAAATCTTTTTTCATAAACATCACTTTATGTGTTGAGTGGCACTATGGCGCACGCTTCTGTGTGCCTTTAGAGCTCAACTTTGGCTAGAGGCACACGACAATGTGCCTCTAGTCGCACTATGCAGTGTCGCACAACACATAAAGTGATTTAAACGAAAAAAGATTTCGTCCACTGTGGGTGCGTGTTCTCATAGTGTCATTCTTGAATACGAGGGTAAGTATTTTAATATGACGTCACAACAGTTTAAGAAACTGGGGCTTTTGTTTCCACTTCATAAACGTTTTGAGCGTCGATCGTGAAGGCGATGAATTTGCATTTTATAATTAAAGAATCAGATCCGACCTATAAGGAAAGCCAGACAATTATACAGTGTGGTGAATGCAGTAAGGAATGTCACAGAGTTGGCAGTTTGGTTCGGGATAGAAGAATTTCGGATACTTCATTCCTGATGGTCCTAACAACTGAGTCGAAGCCAGTCAACTTATTGAAATGAAATATGAATATAAAATAAGTTTTGTGTTGAAAAATATTTTTCAATTACCGAAACCATCGAGCACCGCGCGCTATCACCTGTCACATAATATAACATTGTCATCGGAACTTGACAAGTATGAAAAGTTTTTACTCAATCGAAGTATTTACTAAGGAGTTCCATTGGGAGTGTTTGTTGAACAGCTTCTGACTCCATCATCAGGTCAGCTCACTGTCACCATATTATGTCGAAGTTACATAAGTATGCGAAATTTCAGCTCAATCGGATAACTGCTTTAAAATTGAGTTGCAAGAATCCACCTTAACATACATAGTTACAAAGTTACATACATACATACATTGCAAGTTAAACAAAAGCTTGTATGAAAAGGGATCACGTCTTTAATCTCCAAGTACGGTAGACATACTCTCAGAAGATGTCTAAAGGGAACTCCCCTTTAGACAGAGGCACTCAAACTTTATGTTTAGCACAATACCCATATTTTTCAGTAGTTAGTATTCCATACGTGACAGGTTGCAGGCCCATCGCCACTTATAAGAATACTAACTGTTTCCTTACGATCTTTTCCTTCACTGTTTTAAGCGAGTTTTTTATTTTCTTTAAGAATGTCACTACCAACTGAACTGTGAAGCCAGATAACTTAACCTATTGTGAATGGTTGAACTGTGTCACAGGGCAAGACACTTTATTTACATTGCCGCGCCAACTTTTACATTTTAATGACGCTTTTAGGGTTATTCTTACTTTGATAGTGTTCACGTTTACAGATTTATGTGGCTGGAAGCTGTTAAATCACTGTTGGGCTTTGCTTTTTTAAACGTTTTTAGGGTTCCGTTAAACTCTTATCTAAACCGAATCTTTGAGATGCATGTCTTGACGTATAGAGGCTGATAAAATGTTAATAATTACGTTTAAAAAACCAACTTCAAATTTGATAAAAATACTGAAAATCTTAATAAGATCTTCACTAAAGTACCTACTAAATAATACCGTGTATTAAGAGGCTCCCAGTCGCTGATTGCTCTTTTTCGAAACGAAAAAAGAAATACTTCTGAACAAGCCACATCTCCTATTTTTATAAGTATATTACTTCAGGTTCCTACCTAGATTTCTATTAAGCTGAAAACATAATAGCGGAAACTTTTCACGATAAAGATATTATTTCAAAATGATACGTTTTAGAATTTATGATCGAAATATTTT
This sequence comes from Hydriomena furcata, assembly GCA_912999785.1. Lineage (NCBI taxonomy): Eukaryota > Metazoa > Arthropoda > Insecta > Lepidoptera > Geometridae > Hydriomena > Hydriomena furcata. Next base: position 1,199,307 of record OU538828.1, on the reverse strand, counting down.
ATATACCTACTATTAAAATCAACTTGTGATTTATTGTTAAAGATAGGTAATATGTAGATCTAGATTTCTATTAGGATAGATTTTTGATAAGTAATTATACTTAATTTATATCATTAATTTATTCGAAAAGCTAAGGCGGACCACGCGCCGAAGTGTGTTTGTCGTCATTGCAGCGGTCGGTAGGATTATTTATCGAAGTGATAAAAGATGGGTACATCTTTATTCACATATACTATACATTATAAAATAGGAGATGTGGCTTGTTCACAAGTATTTATTTTTTCGTTTAGAAACAAAAACAATCGTCGACTGGGAGCGCCTTAGACAAATTTTTCGACAAAAAAGAACTAAAAAACGTTTTTACAGAACGTAAGAGTCAAGTAAAGATGCAGCTTTTTAAAGTTTTATGGAAAAAACTATACTGTTCCCACATATATTAATTATATGAACCATCTCACAGCCTACACGATAGAGAAGAGCATTGAAATTGGGTCAGCCATTACTGAGTAATTGTTTTACGTTTTATTACGTTCATAAGTCGTGTCCTTCTAGAACAGAGATTCCTAAACTATTTTGTCTCATAGTAGACCCTCTATCCTAATGAACTCAGCACCCCTGCAAGTTTTAAGTTTTGAGTGTATTACGACCACAAAAAACGAATGCGTATAACTTACACCGTTCTTGGAACTAAATTGATAGGTAAAGCCAAGCCAACATTCTTGTTAAACCAGGCAAATTTTCGTGGACCATTTACAACTTGTGAACCCCCAATTTTTTCTCGCCAACGTAGACTCTCGTCGAGTGTCCCATGGACAAAAGGGGTCTACCTGGACCACTTTGGGAACCACTGTTCAAGAATATGCGCTCTAGTTATATGCGCCGAATGCATTCCATGACGCCTCTCCATAAAATTTAGTGGTTTTAACTATACCTACCAAAAACTATGACCAAATAGTACTCAAATTACACAAACCAATTATCACTTTATTTTATGAGATATTTATGTCACCTTTGGGCACTATTTGAAACAAACAAAAACATAAAGGATCACGACTGTAGTTCCCAAGTACAGTAGACATCTCAGATCTTCAAGCGCTTAGATCTTTTCAAGGTATCTAGAGGGCGCACGTCTAAATATATTTCGTACTATTTGGCATTATAATATTTGGGTAAAGTTTTTTGCCATACAGTTTAAACCACTAAATTCCGTGGTGAAGTGTTCAACTTTACGGACACCTTTATTCCACATTGAAATGGCGGTCAATCAGGGGAATTCCACGTGCACTGATTATTGACTCTAATGGCTTGGAAAACCCAATTCATATTTGAGTAGAAAAGCATTTGACCTTTTTAAATTGATTGCATTCGTTGAGAATGTATGTTTTACAAAAACAGTTTTTAGAACTTTAAATCAGTCATATTCGTTGGATACGTTTATACAATAATAGTTTTTGCCCGCGACTTCGCTCGCATGGAAGAACATATTATTGCGTCTTTTCCATCGAGGTCAATTTAATCACTTACGGGCCAACTTCACTCAGGTATGTCTTACAGCTCTGTAAATTCATAAATATTTTGCCGAAGCTAAGTAGAGTGTGTACGTAAACTCAGTTTAAGTACCAGTGGGAACACTCTCTGTGCGGTCACAGATACGGTAAATGTACTATTCGCACACAGAATAACTAGAGACGAATGATTACTGTCTATGCTGGCTGAAGTCGCGTCGCGAAGCACCAAAACCAAGTTTAAAATCATGCAGTTTATGATGAATAGGCATCATTTTCTGGTGTAAAATAAGTGATGTAGAAGATTGACATAAAAAAGTTGTGTCGTTGTACTAGTGGTAAACTCCAATGATGGAGTTTTAAGTCTATAAAGGCTTAAGTCATAGTTTAACGACTTTAGTAACCAAAAATGATATTGAAACGTGCCCTTTAACACAGAAATACTTATATCAATCAAATAGAATTAAAAAAAAACCTACGATTTCATGAAATATGAAAATTAAACTAAACTAGGTACTAGTAACGCTATCCGCGTAGATGATTCCGATGTATTTTTATTGAAATTTCACCAACATTGGATAACATATTATCAATAAAATATAAAAACTAAATCATTAGGTTAATAATAGGTATTTTTATTGAAATTTCAACAACATAGGATAACAATTTTTTCAATAAAATTTATAATCATTACAGTTATCAAAACTCTCCAAACATCAAGTCGGCACCTTAAGCGTGTATCCACACTGCGAGCCTAGCGCGATGGCGGCTACGGGCGTGATGCGTGAATGCATAGGCGCGTTTCATATGTTTGATACTTCGCGCTCGCAATTGCCATCGCGCTAGGCTCGCCAGTGTGGTCGAACAATAAGTGTTTAAAACAAAATTTTATAATCGATGAAAATTCAGTGTCGTATCTACGTATGCGCGTATTCTGCCTACTCGATGGCTATACGGTTAGCTTTGAGGGCTAAGACGCAATTAAAAGTTACTCCAACGCGTTACAACTTTATATGACATGTTTGGGAATTATTTTGTAGCTTTCGGAACTTTATCGTTATATCGTAGTCGGAAAATATTTACCAAGTAATATTTGATAATTGAAAATATTTCCTTATCAATAAAAAAACACTACAATTGAACACCATAGACTGAAAATATTTTTTGTGATTTGCTAGATCTCTCAGATCTCTAGGAAAGAAAGAAAGAAAGAAAAAACATTTATTTACACACTAAGCACAATACAATATTTAAAAGAAAACAATCTTCTTCTTCTTCTCGCGTATCAATGATACAATCATTTAAATGATGTTTGCGTAAAATTTCGCCACCTTCACCCCATCCTCGGTGGCGTTAATGAGGTCGTCCCTTGTACAGGTAGTAGGGCATAGGGGACAATTAAGAAGGTGGGGCATCGTTTGGATAGGGGTTCCGCAGTCGCATCTGGTCTTAGTGGGGTCCCGGTAGCCCCATCTGCACATATTCTCCCTACAGCGACCAACTTGAGTCCGGAGACGGTTGATACATTTCCAAGATGGCCACGGAAGATCACGTCCCGCGGGCAGGTGTTCGTGCAAGAAAACAATAACAGGAACAATAGACAGCAGATTGTGGTATGTGGGGGCAAATAGGTCCCCGTCTCAGCATTGAGCCGCACAGCATCGAACCTAGGGAGTAGGCGAGGCGCGATGCGACGCTGGTTTTCAGTCGGGGCGCTCATATCCCTGAAAATACCTAAAGAGGATAGTCAAAGGCACTTCTAAACCTTACGTTTAGCACATGCCCACATTTTGCAGTAGTACGAGGTTAGTATTCTTGTAAGCGGCGACGGGCTTGCAACCTATCACGTGTGGAATGCTAAGCACTGCAAATGTAATGTATGGACGTGTCTCTGACTAACCCCTATAGGCATCTTCAAAGATCTGAGCGCCTGGAGATTTGAGAGGATGTCTACCGTACTTTAATTATTATTCTTGTTTTTCACCTTGTTCAATCGGCACCACACTGGAGCTCTACATAGGATTAAGGAAAGGATCATTAAAAAAAAGATAGACTCCAAGCCGTGTTTGTTGTCTGATTCTTCTAGGCTTGGTCGCGAGGGATTGGCGTAGCTTCATCTAGTTCCTAAGACGTTTCAAAGTAATCCTTGTTATTTTATTGAAATAAATGATTTTTGAATTTGAATTTGAATAGCAGTCCTGATCCTATTTTTTATACAAGGTTAAAATTAGTAGTTATTTCTATTTCCACCTCCACATATTTTTATTGATGACACCAAATGAGTTTCATTGTCTCGGAACATTACCTTGATGGTTTGGGCCAAATTAACCCACGTAGGTACTAAGCTCTTTGATTAAAAACAATAGCCAATTTCGGATAGTGAACTGTAGAAAGCTTTTAGTTAGAACATAACGTGTAGGAAGCAAATGTATGTGTGTGGGTGAACAGTGAATGAATTTTGTGCTGATTGCCTCATGTTTTATTTCAATTGTTTTTCAATTCTAGTTTAGATAAGTTTTCAAAAAATATTTTTCAATGACAAGCTATTGTAAAATCATTCAAATTATCAAGCACCAGCGCGCTAGCACCTGTCACATTATGTAACATTGTCCAATTACAATGAAACTAATTAGTAAATATTTCGATTGAATAAAAACTTTGCATACCTGTCAAGTTCTAATGACATTGTCATATTATTATTATAGGTGATAGCGGGCTACTCTGATCTCTTGCTTTAGGAAGGATTTTACAAAAGCCAAAAAGTTAAGACGTGCCTCTGACTACCCCCTCTATGACTTCTTCAAAGGATATCTGAGCGCCTGGAGATCTGAGAGGATATCTACCATACTTAGGCATTACAGTCGTGATCCTATTTATTTATTTTTTTGTTTTATAAAAATTGTAAATAAAGTTCGATACACCAATTAGATAATCACAACACAATGTTATTGCTTAGAGTCATAAATAGTAATAGTAGTATTAGTATTTATACAGTAGCCTACTTATAGCCTGCTTAGAATGTATTATTTCATACACTACATCAGGGAGGGCAAACCAATGGCACGCGTGCCACTGACGGCACGAGTCACGTTCATTTTGGGCTCACCACCGAATCACAAAATTTATTAAGAAGTATTATAATTATGAACGTTTGCGAGTTATTGGTGGCAATTGTGTTGTTTTTACAAAATGACCATAATTGAAAATTACGATCAAAATTCCGTGGGTCAAAATTATTTGATGACACGTGTATAGCAACATTAAATAATTCTTTAGAAAAAATGGCAAGTTGGTACATAAAGGTTCGCCACCCCTGCACTACATGAAGGCTAATATTCTATCTTGCAAGCATGTCGATAACACGTTTTATATTTATATTACGTTTCAATACGTTGCTAACTGGATGCGCAGCCACATGTTACGTCACACACACACACGGTTCACATACATGCCTCATCCTTTGTTTTTGCATTCAAGCTTCTGGAATACTAACACCCGTATTCATGAACGATATGAGAACGCTCAGTAGGCTCCGACCCACAGTAGACAAAATCTTGTTTCATAACTGACGCGCTGGTGCTCGATGATTTAAATGATTTTAAGGTGATAAGTAAAATGTTTGACATTTTGTGTGGGCTGAGTCTACCCGGATAAGACGGAAAAAGTGATAAAACTGCATTATCTCGAAAACCATCATATTTAAAAAGAAACTGTCTGTAATTTATTTAGCTAGTATGATTATCTAACGAATTATATAAAAAAATACTGTTCAGCTATTCATAGTTTTGATTAAAAACAATTAACTATTGTTTTTGAAGAGCCAACTTTGGAAAATAAATCTATCGAGAAAAGTTTCACCAATCGTGATTCTGTCTGTAATTTATCTAGATTATATCCTTAAGTTATCTTTGTCATAAAAAACAAAACGGTTATTGAGAAAAAACGATTCTGCATTCATCAAACACATTAATTACTCGCCTTAATAAACCTTATCATTGAAAAAACAAAACTTATTTATCCAAGTACAATGTGAGCAAAGAAAAGGTTACTTAAGTAGAAGTAACTCGACATTTAACAAGTCCAAGAACATTATCTCAATCTCGTACAGCGTAAGAGTCGATAACTGCAAGTAGGTAGGTATACATTAGCAGATTAGTTCGACGGAAATAGACGACATACAAAGCTACTAAACCTTAGCGCTTACATTCGAATGCTGGATGGAATAGACAGTGTAACTGTTTCTTTAAATTCGACAAAGCTGTAGCTAGTTGGGTTATAACTGTTATAGCGGCAACAAAAATACATAATCTGTAAAAATGTCAAATGTCTAGCTATCACGGTTCTTGACAGACGGACGGACGAAAAATATGGTTGAAAATTAGAATAGAACAGACTTGATGAAAGCTTATAAATTAAAAACTGGCCAAGTGTGTGACGAGACACGCGCAATTTAGGGTTTCGTAGTTTACACAGCTAACAACGTTATAATTATATAAGTAACTAGCGACCCGCCCCGGCTTCGCACGGGTTTAATACATATAAACCTTCCTCCTGAATCACTCTATCTATTAAAAAAACCGCATCAAAATCCTTTGTGTAGTTTTAAAGATATAAGCATACATACAGACGCGGGAAGCGACTTTGCTTTATACTATGTAGTGATTTGCAACGATATTTGTACTAAAAAGTTTACTTCTAGTTTATGAGTAATCGTCGAGCAACTTAGAAAATACATTTTCTTAGTTGGTCGATGATTACTCGTAAACTTGTAAGCCTACTTAGCCGTGATAGTTTTTCTTTAAAATTCGTTAATGTACTACTACCGTTAATTTTTTCACACCTCCAAAACCAATCGTTTCGCTGGAGGTCGGGGGGTAGACACTTGACTCTGACAAAATTTTGGACTTTAAAGCTTAATATTTCACAAACAGATCCCTTAATCGAAAACTTGTTTTTAAAGACCTATTCAACAATAGGCAATACACAATAGGCACGAGAAAAAAAAACCCCTAAAAAAATGGTGTGTCTAGATTTTATTCTACGACTTTGTTAACAATACTATTATGTCATGGCCAAATTACAGCTTTCTAGTACTTAAACTCTTTGAGCTAAGCTGCGGACGGATGGATGGATGGACGGACATAGCGAAACTATAAGGGTTTCTTGTAGACTACGAAATACTTAAGGGGCTCCCAGTCGACGATTGCTCTTTTTCGAAACGAAAAAAGAAATACTTCTGAACAAGCCACATCTCCTATTTTTATAAGTATATTACTTCAGACCTATTACTATTATTAGATTACCTAGATTTCTATTAAGCTGAAAACATAATAGCAGAAACTTTTCACGATAAAGATATTATTTCAAAATGATACGTTTTAGAATTTATGATCGAAATATTTTATATACCTACTATTAAAATCAACTTGCGATTTATTGTTAAAGATAGGTAATATGTAGATCTAGATTTCTATTAGAATAGATTTTTGATAAGTAATTATACATAATTTATATTAATTTATTATTAATCATTAATTTATTCGAAAAGCTAAGGCGGACCACGCGCCGACGTGTGTTTGTCGTCATTGCAGCGGTCGGTAGGATTATTTATCGAAGTGATTAAAGATGGGTACATCTTTATTCACATATACTATACATTATAAAATAGGAGATGTGGCTTGTTCAGAAGTATTTCTTTTTTCGTTTCGAACAAAAACAATCGTCGACTGGGAGCGCCTTAAAACGATGGGGCTATTAATAGTCTTAAAAAAAAACTTTTAATCGATACAATCAAAGCCGTTGCAAAGCTTATCCAGATTTTGAATATCCTCAAACACGTTCTTAAGGGATAGTCAGCGCAGCATCGAACTTGTATTGCATTAGCATTTTAGAATTATTCCATTTGAATACGATAAAATCGAAGTATTACTTAGTTAAACGAGTCTAGTGAGATTTACAAGTCTTTTAAACTTATTGCATTTTAATTTGAAACTTCTAAGGCAAAGATGTTACTGACTGGCCTCACAGCTCAACTATACCTTCTGCGCTGTAGGTTGTGGGTTCGATCCTCACCCATGGCAAACATTTATGTGATGAACATGGATGTTTGTCCTTGACTGGGTGTTAATATGTTAAATAAGTATATGTATATGTATACTTACAAAAAAAAAGTATATTATGTATTCTATCAGTTTTCTAGTTCCCATAGTATAAGCTTTGCCTAGTTTGGGGCTAGATAAAGTCTGCCCATATTTATATATTTTTTATATTTAAAGGTTGGATGACCGCTAGTAATATTAACAACTTCATCAACATCATCTCAGATCTCCAAGAGCTCACATCTTTGAATATATCTAAAAGGGGGTGATTAGGGGCACGTCCAAACATTACATTTGCCACATATATTATAAGAGGTATAAAAATAAAAACCACTTAAAACATGAAGGTAATTTGCATAGTGATTTCAGCATTAAAGCAGGCGACGAGCCATTATTATCACTTGAATAATTTCGAAATTTCCATACAGACAAACAGCAAACTTTGCTCATCCATATACGAACACATTTAGGCCATCATTACTTCGGACATCAATATTCATGATCAGAACAGAAACGTCGCCATAGTCGAGTTCTATTTCTGCTCGGGAGCTCTCATTATAATTTTAGCGGTTTAAGGTCCATCTACACTACACAGTAGTGCAGTGTCAGGAACGTGGCAGAGCCTTGTTCTATCTGGGTACGAACATTGTTTAATAAAAAAATAAAATAAATAGGATCACGACTGTAATCCCCAAGTACGGTTGACATCCTCTCAGATCTCCAGACGCTTAGATTCTTTGAAGATGTCTAGTGGGGGTAGTCAGAGGCACGTCCAAACATTATATTTGCACATGCCCACATTATGCAGTAGTTAGCATTCCATACGTGACAGGTTGCAAGCCCATCGCCGCTTATAAGAATACTGTTGTATAATGAACTTGTCCATACACGTCAGCGTGAGCAGAAGCATTAGTTTTTTTAGTCTTTTCTCAATCCCATCTGATACTGATAAAATAAAATATTATCACGACTGTAACCTTCAAATAGAGTATACATTTTCTCAGATCTCAAGGCGATCGGATCATCAAGGAAGGTAATATTACATTACACTTCCAATATTTTCCCTATAAACCTTGTCCTGATAAAATAAATTACGAATTTTGGTAGAATGCGTATCATTCAGTAGTCAAAGCTAATGTCAGATTTTTATGATAAAATAAATTTCCAATACAGTACTAGTAGGACTCAACCTTTTTGGTAAAATGCATCAATGTTTCCTGTCTGAGGTGTTTAATTGTTTGCTTATCAGCGCTATCTATACCTAAATTATCCTTTTTGCATTGTATTATAATTTAGAGGTTATTTTTCGGTTAATAAGTTTTCCCTTCTGTTATTCTAATGTTCATCCACAGCAAATTTTATCTTAATCAGTTTGGTCGTTTAGGTTTGATTAGGGTACAAACATATTTATACAAAATCACAAACTTTCGCTTTTACAATATTATTAGGTTATACATTTTTTGAATAGAAAAATTCTTGTATGAACATCCAGGATTTGAACTTACAATCTTCATATTAAAAGTTACCTTCAACCCAACATTCTCTCTGTACTGTTTAGATATACCTTCAAGCTGATTCTCGATTTCACGCAGCAAAAAATCGAACTTTGTGTGGTATGCTTAATACTATGCTCCATTTTATAAGATAGTAGTACTTTTGTTGAATAGACCCTAACCGTCTCATTAATAAACGTAGACTAGCGCAGGATTAAATTTAGTCCAATGCTTACGTTTGGACTAGTCGAATTCAATATTAATAAACGAGGATTAGAAATGGAGTTGCTTACATTAAGCTGGTATTAACAAGTCTTGGTGTAACCTCAGATGATCTTTGGATAAGTAAATTTTTATTAATAGCACCGTTAGAGTTTATTGAATGTATATTCACCGGCTTTTAAAAACAGATCTACAAAATCCTAGTTTACAGCTTCAAAGTTCTACGAAGCTCTACGAGTCGTAGCTCTCGTAGCATAATCGTAGCACATCGGCGTTTAATGTTGTTTGAGACTGAGAACACGTCGCATCACTTTCCTTTGATTTCCACCATTCCATCTGTTTGAGTAAAAATTGCACAAATAAATGCTAAGCGTGATTCCGATCCTTACACCAAGAGTTCATTGAATAATAGGTTTTTTCAACAATTCATGTAGAATACGAGGCTATTTTTTTGCTAAGGACCGAGTTCACTGTTTAGTCAAATTGTTTATTTGGTATTTAACAACAACAAGTTTTAAAAAAATATTAAATGTTTTAAAACCTAGCAAAAACGGGTGTGTCAAAAGACACACCCAGTATAAGCACTTACTTCCTATTGTCCGTTTCCTTTATTTAAAACATAACGTATTTTGCTACGAAAAATAACAAAGAAAACTGGCCAAGAGCGATTCGGACTCGCGCACACCATTATCTATAAAAAACGGCAAAAAAACACGTTTGTTGTTTGGGAACATAAATATTTATTTTATTCTGGTTTTAGTATTTGTTGTTATAGCGGCAACCGAAATACATAATCTGTGAAAATTTCAACTGTCTAGCTATCACGGTTTATGAGATACAGCCTTGTGATAGACAGATGGACAGACGGAGAGTACTACCTTGGGTATTGTTGTTTTAGTAAAGATCCTTATTTTTTTCCTGTTTTTAATATAGCCTACATTAATCCGTGATAATGTAGCATTCAAATTCATTACACTGCTGGCCTCACAGCTCAGTTGGTAGTAGCTCTGCCTTCTACGCTGTAGGTTGTGGGTTTGATCACCACCCAGATCAAGTATTTGTCTTTTGAACATCGATGTTTTTTCTGTGTCTGGGTGTTATGTATAATAAGTATAAATTTACAACAAAAAAAACGTATATAAGTATTCTTTCAGTTATCTGGTTCCCATAGCACAAGCTTTGTTTACAATAATATTTATTTATTTATTTTATTTAAATAGTATAGGAATTTTTGCAATCGATCCAGTAGTTTTTGAGACAATTCCTTACAAACATACACACACACGCATAAAAATACAAATCTTTCCTCATTATAATCTTATATATAAAATCCTCGTGTCACAATGTTAGTTACGTTACTCCTCCGAAACGGCTTTACCGATTTTTACCAAATTTTATATGCATATTCAGTAGGTCTGAGAATCGGCTACTATCTATTTTTCATACCCCTAAGTGATAAGGATGGCGTAAAGATCGGGAAAAACGGAAAGTGCTTTTTTCTTTGGGATTATTGACATTTGACAGGACAACGTCTGTCGGGACAGCTAGTATTAGTATAGATATTAGAATGCATTAAGGCTGCCGGTTGTCAACTCCAAAGCCTGAATCCACAGGTTTCTAACAAAAGACTAGTCCAGCTCTCAATCCTCCAAGTTATTGATCGTAGCCCGGTAGAGAAGTAATGTCGTCGTAAAAGAGCGTGCCGTTATCGCAAACAGTTAAAATTGAAAAGGGCGCTCCTTTATTAGTACCTGCTAACTGGAATTACCGTGTATATATTAACTTATTGATTTTTTTATGGTGATGTGGGTAAAGCTACAAGGCAATAAGATAAATAATAAATAACTAGCAGACCCAGCCACGCGTTGCTGCGTCAACAGATCGCCATCTGATAGAATCTTTTGGAGCTAACAGATAATTGTGACTGTCAGATAATAAACAAATAATTTGCAATAAAATATTATTGCGAGTATAAATTGAAATGTAAGCTATCCTATCTTTCAAGTTGGATCAAACTGCACACCTTGATTAAAAAGTTAAAAAAGTTTGATTAAAATCGGTTAAGTAGTTTCGGAGTCCATCGCGGACAAACAACGTGACGCGTAATTAATTTAATATACTAGCTGCTCATGCTCACCCCGGCTTCGCACGGGTGGTACCTGGGTAAAAATTCTACCGATTTTGTGCAAACTTCACATAAACCATCTACTAAATTATTAATAGTCCGAACAAAGCCTTAACATTTGGTTTGGATAGGTGAGCCCGTTTTTGAGTTATAAAATTACAACGAAAAGTGGCGTTGATTTTTATATATATAGGGTAAGATAAAGAAGAAGATAATAAATAAATATTGTTGGACATTTCACACAGCACCATCTAGCCCCAAACTAAGCAAATCTTGTACTATGGGTGGTTCCTATGCAAACCTTCTGGTTGGCTGGCCTCACAGCTCAGTTGCTCTGCCTTCTGCGCTGTAGGTTGTGGGTTCGATCCCCACCCGGGATAAACATTTGTGTGATAACCACAGATGCTTGTTATGTGCCTGGGTGTTATTATGTATCTGTGTATGTATGTATTTACAAAAAAAAAGTATATATAAGTATCAGTTATCTAGTGCTCATAGTACAAGCTTTGCTTAGCTTGGGGCTAGATGGCGCTGTGTTATAATGTGAAAAAAAGTATAGATATGGACTAGCCTGTATGTATGGTAAAAGTATGAGTTTTGACATTTGGACGATATGTTGTCGATACGATAGCGATTCGTGCTAACCTAACTGAGACTTCAAGTTTCATCTCATCCGTTTCTCCCGTAATTTATTCTGTGGAGAGCAGTTTGTCGGCGTCGAGTTACTTGTTAGCTGCAAAGTGGCGGTTCCTTTGCCTGAAGGAAATACAGCAACTGAAAAACTGCCTGTAACTTGAATAATTGTATTCTGCTTCCGAGGATATTTATTTGATTTAAAACAAGTTAAAAAGATGGTATATGCATGATGGTGTGCATGATGGTGTAATAAACCTTTCGAAAAACAATAACACCAAAACCATTCATACATATTATATTTCAAATTCAAATTCAAAAATCATTTATTTTAATAGAATCACAAGGATCACTTTGAAACGTCTTAAAAACTAGGTGAAGCTATTTCAAACTATCGTGGTTACTCACTCATTGGTACATTGGTACATTGGTATACTACATTGGAGACTAGTTCGGCGATGGGCTTGCAATCTGTCACGCATGGAATGCTAACTACTGCAAAATCTGGACATGTGTCAAATATAATGTTTGGACGTGCTTCTGACTACCCTACCAGACATCTTCAAAGGATCTAAGCGTCTGGAGATCTGAGAAGAAGTCTACCTAGTAGTAGTAGGTCTACCTAGTAGTAGTAGTATCAGTACTTGGGGATTACAGTCGTGATCATTTTTTTTTATACACGTCGACTTAAGGACCTCCTCCGGTTTCGTCTAATAAATAAAAACATATTCCACACTATGTTTTGATCTATGCCTGGCAATACCTGTAATTTTAATGATTATTGTACCATTTATAAGTTTTCTATTTTTCAATTACTATTGCTTTTAAAAGCATCAAAAGACTAATCAATTAAAAAGAAATAAGGAAACAAGGCGCTTACACGCAATCGAATGAAACCATAGAGCAAGAAAAGCTTAGATAGGTACTTCTCTTTTTAAAACCTAAAAGGGTAAAAACGGGATCCTTTTACTAAGACTTCATTGTCCGTCTGTCCGTCAATCTGTCACAAGGCTGTATCTCATGAACCGTGATAGCTAGACAGTTGAAATTTTCACAGATGATGTATTTCTGTTGTCGCTATAATAACACATACTAAAATCTGAATAAAATTAATATTTAAGGGGGGCTCCCATACAACAAATATGATATTTTTGCCGTTTTTATAGATAACGCGCGTGCTCGAGTCCGACTCGCACTTGGTTTTATTTACTACAATTAAGTACTGTGAATTAATTAGGTCATTTAAATAGTGAGGTACCTTAGTTATTCGTAAATATATTTTATTCATGTTAATAAATATAAGAACCGAGAAGCTTCAAAGCTTTTTATTAGTAGCTAAGGACATTTTTTCATTTTGATTTTGATCAAGGCCAGTCAGAACAGGTATATATTGTTACTAGCTGCTCACCCCGGCTTCGCACAGGTGGTACCTAGATAAAAAGTATCCTATGTGTTATTCTGATGTTTAAGCTATATTACTGTAGTTTCATTTTAATCCGTTCAGTACCAAGTACTAATACGTGGGTACCAAACCAATATGTGAATTTCAAAAAAAAAATGCCTGTAAAAAAATCTATTTGTTTTCTGTACATACAAAGATATTTATCAGATCTTCAATATAATTAAATAAACTAGCAAGTATATTCTGTCTCAAAAATAATATGTTCTTTGTAAAAAACATCAACCAAATTAAAATGTCAAAAACAAATTGTGAAAGTCAAGTTAATAACTATTTATATGAAACCCGACTATTCCCCACACAATAGCGAAAAAATCAGAACAGCCGTTACAGAGTATTCGGTGTACATCACTACATAGTATAAAGCAAAGTCGCTTTCCGCTTCCCGCGTCTGTATGTCTGTATGTATGTTTGCTTATATCTTTAAAACTACACAACGGATTTTGATGCGGTTTTTTTTAATAGATAGAGTGATTCAGGAGGAAGGTTTATATGTATAATAACATGCTACCCGTGCGAAGCCGGGGCGGGTCGCTAGTAAAAAATATAGCCGCTAAATTTATAGTCTTCTACATTTTTTAAGGCTCGAATAATACTAAAATGTATAAAATGTGTACCGTGTTGGCCGAGTGGGATGTACCTCGACTTTCAATCTGAAGGTAGTGGGTTCGAGTGCCGGTGTGCATCAATTTTTCTGTTTAAAAATTTATATGCGCATCAAAAACACGTGTTTAAAACGGTGAAGGAAAACATCGTGAGGAAACCAGTTAATGTTCTTATAAGCGGCGATGGGCTTGCAACCGTATGGAATGCTAACTATTACAAAATGTGCCAATAGTTACCATTCCATACCAAATATAATGCCGTGCCAAATATAATGTTTGGACGAGCCTCTGACTACCCCCACTAGACATCTTCAAAGGATATATGCATCTGGAGATCTGAGAGGATGTCTACCGTACTTGGGGATTACAGTCGTGATCCTATTTATTTTATTATTATTATGTATCTAGGTACTAGACTGGCCTCACAGCTCAGTTGGTAGTAACTCTGCCTTCTGCGCTGTAGGTTGAGGGTTCGATTCCCACCAAAGACAAACATTAGTGTGATGAACATTGTTTTTTGTTCTGTGTCTGGGTGTATTTATGTATTTAAAAATATATATAAATGTATGTATCAGTTATCTGGTTCCCATAGCTTTGGGGAACGCTGTGTTTAGAGTCCGCCAATATTTTATTTATATATCTATTTTACTAGCTACTAGCCGTGACAGACGTAGTCCTGTCCAAATTTCGATAATCATAGAGTAACGCACATTGCTATGACAACTAATCAACACTGATGTCAGATTTTATGCACATCAGCGCCATCTATACCAAAATTATCCTCTGCGCGTTTTTTTGTTTTTCGGATTATAAATGCCCCCTTTATTTATTCTAATTTTTTTATCAACGTATGTTAATACAGCATACAGCTAATTTCATCTTAATCCGTTATGTCGTTTATTTTTGATTCAAAATATTATAAAGAAAGAATTAGGATAGGATACGTTCGGCATTTATTTATAACTCTGTAGATCTGGGGACAACACATTGCAATCTAGCACGCTGCACTGGAAATTTTTGTTTGCGTAACTAAGTGTGGGTACGTACTCGTAAATCCCGCTTCATCCAAACCCTGATGGTGCAAGGAACTAAAAAACCGGCTAAGTGCGAGTCGGACTCGCGCACGAAGGGTTCCGTACCATTATCTATAAGAACGCCAAAAAAAACACGTTTATTGTATGGGAGCCCTACTTTAATAATTATTTTGTTCTGTATTTAGTATTTGTTGTTATAGCGGCAACAGAAATACATAATCTGTGAAAATTTCAACTGTCTACCTATCACGGTTCATGAAATACAGTCTTGTGACAGACAGACGGACAGACGGACAGCGAAGTCTTAGTAATAGGGTCCCGTTTTTTCCCTTTGGGTACGGAACCATAAAAACAAACCAATTAAGGGTAACAGTAACTTATCCAAGTTCCGTATCAGATTTTTCCTCAATTAACTTGGAATATGACAACTTTAAAACAATGAGGTAATCTTTCTTTATATATTTGATAACAGGAAGAAAGAAAAAGGAATTTGTTTCATTTAAAGAATCGACTGCGATCATGGTAAATACTCTTCGGATCCAAAGGCACTGAAGAGGGTTCATATATCTATACATATAATAAAGCTGTAGAAGAGTTCAATTCTGTACATTGAATAAAAACGAAAAAAATACTCCTAGGGGTCTTCATACAAGTAACACAAGCCAAAAAAAAACATTTTGAAATTATTGTCTGTCTATCTGTCTGTCTGTCTGTCTGTCTGTCTGTTGTCAGGCTTTCACGCAAAAACTACTGAACGGATTTTGATGAAACTTTTTTTGTTATATAGCTATTAGTTCTAGGCAACTTATAGACTATAATTTTGGAAGATCGGAATACCAGATGTGGAACTATAGCGGTCTGGGTTTGGGTAATCTATAAGAGATATATATTAATATACTGCTTTAGGCAAAGTTGGTCCACATGCTGTCAACAATCGAAAGAAAAGGAATAAAATAAAACCGGCCAAGTGCGAGTCGGACTCGCGCACGAAGGGTTCCGTACCATTATCAAAACGGCAAAAAAATCACGTTTGTTGTACGGGAGTCTCACTTAAATATTTATTTTATGCTGATTTTAGAGAAATACATCATCCGAAAATTTCAACTGTCTAGCTATCACGGTTCACGAGATACAGCCTGGTAACAGACAGACGGACAGCGGTGTCTTAGTAGTCCCGTTTTTTACCCTTTAGATACGGAACCCTAGAAACATAAAAAATAATTCATAATATCTCGTAACCTACCTATTTACCTAACTACGTAGTTAGCATTCCACACGTGACAGGTTGCAATCCCGTCGCCGCTTTCAAGAATACTAACAGGTTTCCTCACGATGTTTTCCTTCACTGATTAAAAACACGTGTAACGCGCATATAGGTACATTTTTCGAACAGAAATATCCATTGATGCACGGCCAGGATTCGAACTCGAAATTAATTGGAAATTAATAATATCTACCTAGGTACCTATTTACCTAACTACATGAATTCAATAATTCAATTTCAAACTTTTTATTCGATCATGTGAAGTACCACCTATTTACCGACTTACTTTACCGATAGTGGTAAAATAGCGCCACCTGCCAGCGTAATCGCAAACCTCTTTCATCTTACCTCTCAAACCCCAAGCGGTCGCATGAGACCGCGAAAAGTACCTATAATACGTAGTAACATCAAATGAAACTAGATGGCGCTGGAATGCAAAAATCAAGTTTGTTGTATGGGAGCCCCCCTTAAATATTTATTTTATTCTGTTTTTAGTATTTGTTGTTCGAACAGCAATAGAAATACATAATCTGTGAAAATTTCAACTGTCTAGCTATCATGGTTCATGAGATACAGCCCTGTGACAGACAGACAGACGGACAGACGGACAGACGGACAGACGGACAGACGGACAGACGGACAGACGGACAGACGGACAGACGGACAGACGGACAGATGGACAGACAGACGGACAGCGAAGTCTTAGTAATAGGGTTCCGATTTTACCCTTTGGGTACGGAACCCTAAAAACGGCAAAAAACACGTTTGTTGTATGGGAGCCCCACTTTAATATTTATTTTATTCTGTTTTTAGTATTTGTTGTTATAGCGGCAACAGAAATACATCATTAATGAAAATTTCAGCTGTCTAGCTATCACAATTCATGAGATACAGCTCTGTGACTACCAGACGGACAGACGGACAGCAAAGTCTTAGTAATAGGGTCCCGTTTTTACCCTTTGGGTACGAAACCCTAAAAAATAATTACGAATTATACATTAATTCATAAAAAACTCAACAGATAGCAGCACATGTGTACCTACCTAACTACTACTAACCTACCTATATAATAATAGGCGCAAACATTATTTATATTTGTGCATGCTCTGCAGCGGGTTTACTCCTTAATGGGTAAGTCATAAGTACTGATATAAAAGTTGCTGGATACTAAAATCGTGGCTACCAATTACTATACTCACGGGGCCGGCAGCGGGACCACTTGAGTATATCCGCGGATACCTATCTTAAATTTAAGCCATACCATAGCCATACCTATTCAAAATAATCACATTTAGAAATGTCTGTCGCCCAGCGAAGCGGGCACGGGTAAGCTAGTATTATAATAAGTGAAATAAAATAAATACACATAAACAGCTGAGCTATCTATATACCGTTGCAAACGATCTATAGATAGCACAACTGATCCAGATCACTAGATCACCAGTCAGTAGCGTCCCTAAGATGCTGGCGGCATTGCCACTCTGGATAGCATCTGAATGCTGTGCTGCTCTTTAGTTATTTTTTTTATTGTTGTACGTACTTGAGTAGTACTTTTAATTATTTTTCTTGTTTGAGCCTTCACCTTGTTCGATTGGCACCACACTGGAGCTCTACATAGCATTAAGGAAAGGATCATTGAAAAAAAAGGTAGACCCCAAGCCGTGTCTGATGCTTGTTTCTTCTAGGCTTGGTCGCGAGGAATCGGCCTAGCTTCACCTAGTTCTAAAGACGTTTCAAAGTGATCCTTGTGATTTTATTGAAATAAATGATTTTTGAATTTAAATGGTTGGATGTTGATCCGTTGTGCCAAACAGCCAGCTCTCGGATCACGTGTCGACTTATTTAACTATTTATTTATAATTACTCTACTCTACTCTACTACTTACTCGTTGTATCATTGAGTAAGGCTTGTTCTAACAGTGTGACTGTGAGTAAAGGAATTTTAAAATCGAACCTAGCTAAGCTTTTTACTCACAACAACGGAACGGAAGCTTTTGCCAGCGAACAG
Source organism: Hydriomena furcata (assembly GCA_912999785.1). Taxonomy (NCBI): domain Eukaryota; kingdom Metazoa; phylum Arthropoda; class Insecta; order Lepidoptera; family Geometridae; genus Hydriomena; species Hydriomena furcata. The sequence continues at coordinate 1,180,861 of OU538828.1, read as the reverse complement.
AAAAGATGCATTAAAATTCACTTTGGAGTAAGCTCGCTAATGAAACGTTACTCGTAAATTAATGGATACAGTGAGGTAAGCACTAATTTCTGACAACAAAGACACTACTGGAAACACTCGCGACCCCCCATAGTACCACAACATCCAGATCCGGAACTATAAAATAAAATAAATAGGATCACGACTGTAATCCCCAAGTACGGTAGACATCCTCTCAGATCTCCAGACGCTTAGATCCTTTGAAGATGTCTAGTGGGGGTAGTCGGAGGAACGTCCAAATATTATATTTGGCACATGCCCACATTTTGCAGTAGTTAGCATTCCATACGTGACAGGTTGCAAGCCCATCGCCGTAGTTCCATTTCCGGAACTATATTTTATTTATTTTATTTTTTATTTTTATTTTATTTATTTGGGAAGAAAGACGGTCACACATTACAATATTTGTATTAAATCTAAGGTAGGTATAGTATTGATTAAAAGTATGACCCACAACATCATCCACATATTGAATGAATAAGCATTAGCATCTTAAAAAACTATTAACAAGTAAATTAATCTCAAGTAAATAATTATATTATGTCCAATGTGAAAACAAACTGATAAATTAATTAGGTATAAGCAAGGCAAAGTGTTCAAATTATTACGTAGGTAAAAGGAAAGGATGATGGGGTACAGGCTATTGCAGGCGCAAAATAATCAACCGCAGGTGCACATACGCACAACACACAACACAATGGTACCCGGGCGTAAGTTCACTGCGTTTGCCCGAGATTGGCACGATCTGTGATCTATTTGTGGATAATGCAATCATTTGTCCTGCAGGGGTCGAACCTGCACTTGTGTCTCAGTCATCAACAATACAGCCCGATGGTTAACCCCTAATGGCTTAATTTCTTTAAACAAACACAAACAGTTCAGTCAACCGTTGATGTGTTCGGGCCCCAAAAAAAGTTCACGAAAGTGGTCGATACTACTTTAGATTTGACGCGCGGTATCTTATATCATATTCTTATTCATATTCATTTATTTATTGATCCAGTTGGTTACCATGGTCTTAAGGTATCACAGAGTTTCTCAACGTATTTATCAGTAGTAGCGTAATGATTATCAATCAGTGTTCGCATAAGGTGTCTATTGGGCTGTGATGTCGATGATCTCAGTCTGCCATCTAGCCACCAGGACATATCAACACCCTTGCTGATATACATCAGAAACCAGTGTTAAGTTAAGGTCCCAGTTTTTGTTCCGCGTAACACTTGGCGTCACGCCTAGACTAGTGATTCTGAAGATTGAATTAGTTAAATTCTACTACGTTGTTTTTGAAGTTTTATGTTGCGTGGAAGCGGATCTGCTCAACTTGGTCTTGAGTCTCTGCCAGAAAAGTTATTCATATGTGAATGCACGAGTTTTCTTCTCACTTTTATCTACAGATTTAACAGTCTGGCTCATCAATTCAGTCTAATATTACTTTAAAAGTTTGTGGTCCCCAGAGCTGGCCATTTTACACACTATGATTTCCAAGATGCAGTGACAGATCCAAGTCCGCGTGAGAAAAGGATCATTGAAAAAAATGATAGACACCAAGCCGTGTTTGTTACCTGATTATTCTAAGCTTGGTCGCAAGGAATAGGCGTAGCTTCGCCTATCTCCTAAGATGTATCAAAGTGATATTTGTGATTTTGTTAAAACAAAAAATCTAGCGTGTCTTCTGGCCTTACACGAAATATACCTTAAGGCGCTCCCAGTCGACGATTGTTTTTGTTCGAAACGAAAAAATAAATACTTGTGAACAAGCCACATCTCCTATTTTATAATGTATAGTATATGTGAATAAATATGTACTCATCTTTAATCACTTCGATAAATAATCCTACCCACCGCTGCAATGACGACAAACACACGTCGGCGCGTGGTCCGCCTTTGCTTTTCCAATAAATTAATGATATAAATTATGTGTTATGATGTAAATTAATGATAAAATCTATTCTAATAGAAATCTAGATCTACATATTACCTATCTTTAACAATAAATCACAAGTTGATATTAATAGTAGGTATATAAAATATTTCGATCATAAAGTCTAAAACGTATCATTTTGAAATAATATCTTTATCGTGAAAACTTTCTGCTATTATGTTTTCAGCTTAATAGAAATCTAGGTAGGAACCTGAAGTAATATACTTATAAAAATAGGAGATGTGGCTTGTTCAGAAGTATTTCTTTTTTCGTTTCGAAAAAGAGCAATCAGCGACTGGGAGCCCCTTAAGACCTATTTTTCTCATACCTACTAAATATATACATATAAAATTTCATAAAAATCGGTCGAGCCGTTTTGAAGAGTTTGGTTACAAATACTATATTAGAATATATAAAATTCTTGTGACACAGAGAGTGATATAGAGTTGTTTTACATTCAAAAAGCTGTTTGTATTAAAAATCTCTTAAGTTTAGCAGTCAATTAATTTGTGTACGTAATTTAGTCGTATAAATTACATAGTATAAATACTAAAACCAAACATACATCATACAACCACAGCTATGACTAACCCTCAGTAAATCAGTTTTCTCTGGTAACTAAATACTGGTTAGGCCAGTGCAGACGAATGTGTCGGTACCTTAAGAGCTCTTTATTAGCGGTAGCTGTTATTTAACGGTCGTAATATAGTCACTAAAGTTAACAGTGAAAAGTTACAATTATATTGTTATGTCGGGGAGTGTTGTGACGCACCATAAGTATATCATACCCATACATTTTGTATGATAAGAGTTATATTACTAAAGCGCAACGTGTCGAGACGCTACATAGACGTACGGTAGACATAGACATCCTCTCAGATCTCCAGACGCTTAAATCTTTTGAAGATGTCTAGTCCCCAGTAGTCAGAGGCACGTCCAAACATTATAATTGGCACATGCCCACATTTTGCAGTAGTTAGCATTTCATACGTGACAGGTTGCAAGTCCATCGCCGCTTATAAGAATACTAACTGGTTTCCTCACGATGTTTTCCTTCACCGTTTTGAGCACGTGTTTTTGTCAATTTAATGAAAATTTCGCGGGAATCTGACGAGATGTCTACCAAGCTTAGAAGCTTTCATATTCTGATAACGCTCGGATGCTTTAAAAATATAACTAAATGCTATGCATGTTAACAAATTTTAAGTTATGTAATGTAGACTAAAATTGTTTTTATTAAAATTCAAGTTTTATAAGAATAGTTTCAACTATGATGATGTTAATTTTATGTGGATCATTATATATCAAATTTATTAAATGGATAAAATAGTTTTATTAATAATTACGGAAACTATTAAAAAAAAACGTGAATTATAATAAGAAAAAATGTAAACTAGGTATAACGACTTAAAATTTATTTAGCCGTAGCAATAGACTTAAGGTAAGGTGATTTGGAGTAGGATTCAATTTAAACTTGTACAATTAATTGTACATAATATATATCTTCGTTATCGATACCGGTCGGCATAATATAAATGTCGATTCATTTTAAACTCGTACGTAATATACATATGTCTTCGTTATCGATACCGATCGGCATAAAATGTCTCAGCTATAAGACGACCGCCGCTATTCAGAAAGTCGTAGCTTAGGATACACAATTTACACATAGACTCGTTTAAGGCGGCCATTTGTTAAATAAATAGTGAGCGTTGTATAGTACGTAAGCACAGCGTAGAAGGGATAAGTAGAACTTCTCTAGATGTACGAGCATTTATCGACTTAGATGGTGAGCTCAAGCACTTACACTTATTTGTAAAAAACGTCTGCTATTTAACAAAATCCGAGTACATACATACATATACATACATTAATGAAATAGTTACAAACATGCATACTTAAACATGATATTGAAGAAAACGTGTTACTCATTTTTACGCCATTTGGCCACAAGCTAAGCAAAGCTTGTTTTATGGGATACTAGCGGACCCGTGCCCGCTTCGCTGTGCGTAAGACATTTCTAATACCATCGTGGACTTTTTTGTAGACGTTTTTAAGGTATACAATACTGTAGTTCATTATTTTGATATATCTCGTGGGGTTCAGCCAGCATTTGCAATGTAAGCGCAAAAAATGTGTTTATTTACGACATCACATTAGAAACCTCTAAAATTATCAGTGTTTCTCTACTATATTATGCATGTATTATACATATAAACATTCCTCCTGAATCACTCTATCTATTAAAAAAAACCGCATCAAAATCCGTTGTGTAGTTTTAAAAATATAAGCAAACATACATACATACATACGCGGGAAGCGGAAAGCGACTTTGCTTTAAACTATGTAGTGATTATTTCTTTCATACTCTTATTAATATAAAAATCAATAAAAAAATAGGTTCACGACTATAATCCCCAATTACAGTAGACAATAGACATCCTCTCAGATCTCCAGGCGCTCAGATCTTTGAAGATATCTAAATGAGTCAGAGGACGTGTCCAAACATTTAATTTGGCCTATGCCCACATTTTGCAGTAGTTAGCAGTAGTTAGAGCCGTGTTGCCCGACTTTTAATACGAAGGTCGTAGTTTCGAATCACGGCCGTGCATCAATGGATATTTCTGTTCAAAAATGTATATGCGCATCAAAACACGTGCTCAAGACGGTGAAGGAAAACATCGTAAGTATTATGTAATGAAATAAAATAAGTACTTGCGCATCTTAGACGAAGCAAACTCATTCAATTATTAGATAGATAGATATTTTCATGTGTAATCCCCAAGTAAGTTAGATATCCTCTCAGATCTCTCTGCGCTCAGATCCTCGAAGATATCTAAAGAAGTTAGTCCAAACATTACATTTGGCACATGCCCACATTTTGAAGTAGTTAGCATTCCACACGTGATAGGCTGCAAGCCCGTCGCCGCTTATTATCATGTGTAAAACTTGCTATGCAGCGTAGCAAACTACTTTAGCTCCAAAGCTGCAAATGACTGGACGAGTCCGGAAGGCAGGGGTGTCCTTTTCCGGCGAAGTTGTGAACTTTCAAGTTGATTACAGACGTTAGTGGTTGCATCCTGCAATCATCTTTGTTATCAGTCCTTAGTGAAGACTAGCTTTGCCTGCGATTTCGCGTAGGAGTCGATGTTACCCTCATGTCAATTTTCCGCGTTGTAATTACGTAAATGTTGCCATAAAACCTCCTCCATCTTTCAGTAAATCCTATTGAAATCAGTTCAGTTGTTGCATAGATTATCCCGGACAAACTTAAAGACAGATAGACAGACAGGCAATATTAAAAAATGTTTTTTTAGTTTCGTGTAAATAATAAGCACTTGAGAAAACACAGTTATTTTGAAATCACAGACAGACATTTAAATATTATTTATAGACATAGATGTTTAGATACGTATGTGTATTTATCTATTGGGTGTATAGCAACTTGCGCTTCTCTGTGCGATTATTGAAATTTGGACAAGACAACGTCTGTCGCGGGTATGCTAGTGAAACAATATAGTGGTCAAAGGTGGGCATTAGCTCGTTAATCCGTTAATCGTTAATTAACGAAGTTAATAATCTGCTGAACAGATTAAATTTTAAGATAAATTCAAAAAATGTTAACGCTCTTGGTAACTTCCGTTAATTTTAACCTTTTAAAAGTAACGAATTAACGATTAACGAAGTTAACTGTGCCCACCTATAATAGTGGTAAAGCTAGAATAAGTAAGTTTGACTGTTGTTTTTTAGCTAGCAACTACTACCTACGACTTATCTACGCTCTACCCACTGGTGCCGTAAATATACCGTTCCGGAGAGGTGCGAAAGAAAAATAGGGATGCCTCGGGACCCCTGAGTGCCATTAATGAATTGGGATAGTGCTAATAAATATTGTGGACGCAAAAACATCGTTAGCGCGAATTGAATGGAATAGTTACAGTTAGTTTGTTGACTTTGGACTTTTACAGCACTCCGAGGGGTTTTTATATTGTGCATTGGTGATAAGTGTCAAGTTAAATAGAATTAATTCCTTAAATAATGTAAATAATAAAATATGATCATGTTTTAAGCGAATAAATGGAAAAAAAAGCTTTTCGGACTCGCGCACCTAGGGTACCGTACCATTATCTACAAAATCTCGTTTGTTTTATGGGAGCCTCACTTAAATAATTATTTTATTCTGTTTTTACTATTTGTTGTTATAGCAAAAGAAATACATAATCTTTGAAAATTTCAACTGTCTAGCTATTACGGTTTATGAGATACAGCCTTGTGACAGACAGATGGACAGCGAAGTCTTAGTAATAGAGTCCCGTTTTTACCCATTGGGTACGAATCCCTTAAAAAGAGGGTTTACGACATTTGATTTTTAGTTATGTAATACAATCACTCAGATCAGAAATAACGCTCAGATCCTTGAAGATGTAGTCTAAGTAAAGAGGTAGTCGGAGGCACGTCCAAACATTACATTTGGCCACTTCCACATTTTACAGTGGCTAGCATTCTAATTTACATACATATACATTCTGACTGTAAAAATTCCCATAGCTTTACTTAGTTTGTAGCTAAATGACGCTGTGTGAAATGTCCACCAATATTTATCGAATGATAATAAAGTCATAAATATACAAACAATTCAATAGATTGGAAAGGACTACCAAATAAAACCGATCAAGTGAGAGTCGGACTTGCGCTTGAAGGGTTTACCATTAGGGGGTACCATTATCTATAAAAACGGTAAAAAAACACGTTTGTTATTTGGGAGCCCCACTTAAATATTTATTTTATTCTGTTTTTAGTATTTGTTATCATAGCGGTAAAAGACATTCATAATCTGTGAAAATTCCAACTGTCTAGCTATCACGGTTCATGAGATACAGCCCTGTGACAGACAGACGGACAGCAAAGTCTTACTAATAGGGCGGGACCCTTTTTACCCATTAGGTACGTAACCCTAAAAAAGCATGTGTGCTTCTTATCGTCGTTTTATTTTTACATATTTTCCGAGTTCCGAAGTATCGCCCTGATTCGATTATTCCAAAGGTATTCGATATAGTCCAATATTTGTTTTTGTCTGCAATATTTTATTTTCTTTATGCCTTATTCTGTTTCTGCGGAGGGTTTCAGAGAACCCTATTTCCCTGTTGTGTTGTTTGAACAGCTGATATTACTTTATACTTTGTTTCGTCTATAATAAAACAGTAGGTAATAGATAAAACATAATTACATTTTAAAAACAAAAAAGAAATTCGACTTTAAAAATTTTGACTAATCGAAAAGTCAAGTAACAATATTCGTTTTTAGGGTTCCGTAACGGTAAAAACGATTACTAAGACTTCGCTGTCCGTTTGTCTGTCCGTCTATCTGTCACATGGCTGTATCTCATGAACAGTTCAAAATGTTCACAGATTATGTATTTCTGTTGCCGCTATAACAATAAATACTAAAAAATGAATAATAAATATTTAAATGGGGCTCCCATACTACAAACGTGATTTTTTGTCGTTTGTATATATCGCATTTGGCCGGGTTTTTTTTTACATTTTGATTAAATACATGCTTCTATTATGTGTTTACACTTTTATAATAAACTAGCGACCCGCCCCGGCTTCGCACGGGTAGCATGTTATCTATACATATAATAAAGCTGTAGAAGAGTTCAATTCTGTACATTGAATAAAAACGAAAAAAAATACTCCTAGGGGTCTTCATACAAGTAACACAAGCCAAAAAAAAAACATTTTGAAATTATTGTCTGTCTATCTGTCTGTCTGTCTGTCTGTCTGTCTGTTGTCAGGCTTTCACGCAAAAACTACTGAACGGATTTTGATGAAACTTTTTTGTTATATAGCTATTAGTCCTAGGCAACTTATAGACTATAATTTTGGAAGATCAGAATACCAGATGTGGAACTATAGCGGTCTGGGTTTGGGTAATCTATAAGAGATATTAATATACTGCTTTAGGCAAAGTTGGTCTACATGCTGTCGACAATCGAAAGAAAAGGAATAAAATAAAACCAGCCAAGTGCGAGTCGGACTCGCGCACGAAGTGTTCCGTACCATTCTATATGTATCTTTCTATATATATTTTCTTTCTATATTCATCTTTTTATATTTCTATATATATCTATAAAAAACGGCAAAAAAACACGTTTGTTGTATGGAAGCCCCACTTAAATATTTATTTTATTCTGTTTGTAGTATTTGTTGTTATAACGGCAACAGAAATACATCATTTAATGAAAATTTCAGCCAAACAAACAAATTTTAACCATAGCCATACCTATTCAAAATAATCACATTTAGAAATGTCTGTTGCCCAGCGAAGCGGGCACGGGTCAGCTAGTTATACATATAAACCTTCCTCCTGAATCACTCTATCTATTAAAACGCATCAAAATCCGTTGTGTAGTTTTAAATATATAAGCAAACATACATACATACATATTACATACAGACGCGGGAAGCGGAAAGCCACTTTGCTTTATACTATGTAGTGAGGATGTCTACCGTACTTGGGAATTACAGTCGTGATACTAATATCTACTATCAGATGTACGTAGTGTGGCGTACACATTAGCAAGATATCTTTTGAAGTCATGCAACGTAATCTTTCGATCGCTCAAAACGTTTGATCAAACATTTGGCGAGAGCGTACGTATCTAGTCGTACGTGGTTCGAGCTATTCGAGCTCCATCGCCCTAAATCACACGGAAGCCGTTTGAGACGCTGCCAACGCTAAACTAAATCGGATTAAAGCTTTGGACTAACGAATTTTAAATATGGGCTGATAGTTCCGGATCGAGCCGGTTCTATGCGGATTTGGGATGTAGTTTTCAGTAATGAGCCTTCAGATTTGGCTATTTCCTATTGAATTGCAGGCAATCTGAAGTTTTCAAGGTATTGTAAATTATCGCGAAATATTATCAAGTATGCACGATCAATGAGTTTTAGTACGATATGTAATATTTACCTGTACCCATTTATTTTTGTTTAAGTATGAATTAAAAATAAACAATGAAAGTAAGCGGCGATGGGCTTGCAACCTGTCACGTATGGAATACTAACTACTGAAAAATGTGGGCATATGCCAAATATAATGTTTGGACGTGCCTCTGACTACCCCCTCTAGATATCTTAAAGGATCTAAGCGCCTGGAGATCTGAGAGGATGTCTGCCCTACTTGGGGATTCAGTCGTGATCCTATTATTTTATTTTCAATGAAAGTAAGGATTTCGGGGAATATTCTAAACTAAATAATACATATTAATCCTAGTTTAATAAATCAAAAAACACCAAATGAATGAGGTATGTATTATGTATCTCTCATTCACACAAAAAACACAGTATTTTTGATTACTTCTATAAAATCAGAAAAATGATTTTATATAATGGTTTTATGTTTTTAATGTTTTATACATACGCATTTTTCGAAGAACTAAAAACATTTTTTTTGTTGTTAGATTTCATACCTACTTCTTTAGGTCTTCATAATCTAATCATAAGAGAGCTGCTTTCTACCAACTGAACAAAATAATACATTATACTCGTACATTCGTCGAAAAAAACAAGAGCATGGCTGCGTTGGCATTTTGTTCGCTCACATCGATAAATCCGTGAGGTAATATTAATATTCCGGTGTTGGCGCGGACCGTTAACCGCTAATGAATCGTTACTGCAGATTAATTACCCAATGTCTGGTTTCGGATATACATACATGCTACCTACAGTACACACACAGGTGGTAGTCATGAAAATACAAACCATCCTCACGCCACATGCTTTCATCAAATAATCGTGGGATAAAAAATCGTAATAAGCCTTGGTTTAGCGTTTCGATATAATATTTTTTTAGATATAAATAAGTCAATATTATTGAACATTTCAAACAGCGCCATCTAGCCCTACAATCTAAGCAAAGTCTGTAATATGGGAACCATAAAAGTATACTTTTTCTTGAAAATAATTAAAAAAAATAAAAATAATATAATAGTGTGAAGACTTTTCCTTTTTCATTCAATTAGCACATGCCCACATTTTGCAGTAGTTAGCAAAATACTTGATAGTTATGATATTTATACCAACCATACAGACTAAATATCTACGTTCATGACAGAAATGTTTGTCCTGGGTGTGAATCGAGCCCACAACCTACATCGCAGAAGGCAGAATTACTACCAACTGAGCTGTGAGACCAGTCAAATCCCCTTCTTCTGTCTACCGCGTTTATTGCGTCACTGCATCTGTATGCAGGACATTCTCTACCGATCATAGGTTTGGGTGGATAATGCGTTTTCTTATAATTTTTGAGCACTACATCATAATAGCATTATAGATCTAAGAGAGGATGTCTACAGTACTTGGGGATTACAGTCGTGACCTTATTTTTTATATATAAAATCATATGAGGAGGGAAGAAAGTCATTGTAACGAAAAGAATGTTAGGAATGAATGTAGACGTAGAGGTACTAAAGAAAAGACGGATGAACTGGTGTGAAAGATGACATGGGTAAGAAAGAAGTGAGTGATGAGATGACGACTGATAGAGGAAAATGGAAGAAGTATACACATGTGCCGACCCCACTAAAGTGAGATAAAGGCAGGAATTTGATGATGACATCATAATAGTATGGTCATCATGGATCAGTCAATTGATGCACATCATAATCTCATTAAATACGTCGATTAACGTAGATATAACCGAAATTCGTTTCGATATTGCAAATTGGGGAATTGAATTTTTGGCTGGCAGCCGTGATTTTCCAGCAAAGTGCACCTTCCCTATCATTGAGGAAATTTACATAAATAATTTCAGGGCACACTCAATGTTTCACCACAGTCGACGGATAAATGGTAATTTAGCTCCTTTCAAATTATAGGACACGATTTACTCATACAGACTCATCCCTCAGTTTCATTCAGAGAAGCTGAAATATCTGTAGATATCTTTCTAAATAATCAAAAATCAGAAAATTGATATTTTTCGCAAGAAAATTTTCAAGATACCACATCAAATATGGCATCATATTTTATTTTTTGATTTGTATATTGTGTTTACGTGTGTTTGTATGACCGCGATTTACACATAAACTGCTGTCAGTTTTGGCATTTTGACGATACGTTGTCGATACGATAGTGGTTCATGCTTACCCCCAGATAGATTTTGATACAAACTGTAAAATCTTAGCTTAGCTTCTACTTTACCTATAAATCAAATACGATCAATTTATTTTTATCACTCAAAAACTTGTTTAAAGACCGGAACTCTTTTGTTTCTTATAGATAAAGTCAAATTCGTTCCAAGCGAACGAAGTCGCGCACTGGACAACTAGTAAACAATAAAGCGACCATTAGACACTTAACCAAACATAGGTTTAACCATCGACAAACCTACCATGTAATGCGGTGATTGATTAACTGATGAAGTTGTATCGTACGTCAACATCATTCTAACAATCATTTGTCACTCATACACGTCTCCCGGAGTGTCATAAGGACCTCTGAAGTAGATGAGGGCAATTTTGAGAGCAGATGTGGTGACAATAATGTCAGCCGTATAACTAAACTAACTAACGAACAATTACTATAATGTAAGGTGTGAAATAACTTAAATCATATTCTCCACAATACTTATGGGTAAAAGTACAAATTAATTCAATAAAGGCGCATCGCCCACACAAGCTAGAGTCAAGACGGGAGCGCGCAAGCGGCGCGGCGACGCTTGTTCGACAGTATTGAGTCGCGGCACAGGCGGCGAAGTAGCTCGGAGTCGAGGCGAGGACGAAAAAGCGTGGGCGCGCCCACGTCTCGGCACCGCCTCGACTCTAGCTCGTGTGGGCGATGTGTCTAATGCTTCTGCAAACAGTGACGAAGACCTCTTGCCGAAAACTAAATGTTATAACCTATTTACGCTAAAAGTCAATCATACCAAATTGTGTACCTAATAGGTATCTATCTACCCAATATAACTGAAAACTACATGAGACACAAATGAAGACTGATCATTAAAAGATATTGATTAAATTGTACAGACAAATTTACAGCTCCAATTACCCATATATATTTTCCGAAACGGTTTTTCATTTACAAGTTTATTTTCTTACTTTTGTATAATGTCATCTGTACTTTTGTTATATCACACAGCTAGTAATTTGTTCCATGGCCGTTGGACGGACGAATCCATTTTATCCCGCAATTCCCCACAAATTGTCTCTCAAAAGAGGGTGGAAAAGGGGCCGTGTGGGAGGTTTTTTCGGACTCACATTAGGGATTTCAGCAATTTAGCTAATTGCAGTTCATTCTCACTTCATTTTGTTGGAATAGGTTTATGCGGGATCAGAGGCTACTGTTTTGACTTTACTAATGGCATCTGTTTTTAATGGATTGCAGATTTTTATTGGGTACTGCTCGATAATGGACTTGATTCGATGAGACAAAGGATGGAGGAAGTTTAATGAAAGTATTGTTTTTACAATTTGATTTCATTGAACGAAGCTAATGGACTGTTCAGAACTAACGTCGGGGTAAGTCACCTTCGTACTGTTAGACTGGATCCTGGACTTGTCTTAAAAAAAACAAGTTTTATAGGAACACAGATTTATTTAACGATTATAATTTTATTTATACAACTTTTCACTTTAACTTTGATCTTTGTTGGACCAATCGGGTTTTAGAATCGCGCGCGGGACTTCTTGTTAGGAATACAGAGATCTGATGCAGCCGGCAAGCAACTAGAAGTTGCCGTGGACCGTAGCTGATGAGACAGAGTAACCTTCCAAGAACTGACTGACCGGAATGATGTAAAAAATTGGGTTTATAAAGGGAAAATATTGCAAGCTTGTTGAATTAGATTGACGTCAATTAATCGATGTGTGAGTGTGGTCACTCATATGATCAGCAGATAATAACTACAAGATCAGCAATATTAAGGTTGTAACATCTCCCTCCTTTAAGACGAAACATACTAAACGAAAAAGTATGTGAGTAGAATAATTGATCCAACATAGATTTACATGATTGAGACGATCTGGAAATAACAAGATATACAGTAAGACATAGTAAAATATTAATTCATTGAAAATAGTAGAAATAGTAATTAAAATTAAATTAGTAAAAATAGTAATCAAAATTGAAATAGTAAAATAATAATTAAAATGAACTAGCAAAATTAAAGATATAGTAAGTAGTAGTTAACGACATAGTAAAGAAATAGTAATGTAAACAATAAGGTTTAGTAAAATAAAACATACTTAGAATTTTTAGAACTCCAGGTTTCTTCTAGGAGATGAAATAGAGGTATTGGATACAGAGTGGTTATCAGAACTAGAAGTTTCAGAGTCATGTCCAATAGTTGTCATTTCTATGTTTGATCTAGAACGAATATTAGATTGAGGCTTTGAATAGCACTTGTTAAAGATTTGGACACAACAACCGGAAGTAGTAGTTCTTCGTTTAGAACGAAAACATGAATAGAGTTTGTAAAACAAATACGAGAATACAGATAAGGATAACAATGTTGTCAAGATGCTGAAATAGTATCCATATTTAATATGATAAGGCTGATTTTCGATTTTAGTTAACTCGTCGTTAAATTGATTAAGTTTATGAGTTGCATATTGTAATGAATCTAAATTAATATGAGATAGCTTTATTGGAGTTAAATATGGAATACTTTTGTTAACTTTAATTTTAGAACAACAGTCATCATCAATTATATTAAAATTAGGAGATGGAATATAAACTTTAGTTTCGTATTCGTCACTTGGGACAAATTGTAATAACTTATGATAAGCTTTACAGTTTTTAGGAACCGTTAAGATTCCTGTACCAATTACGTCATGATCAACAATATTACCATTACAATTAACAGAGAGCTTCGCAATATCTGATTGGACATAGATCCACTTATTGTTCATCAGTTTTTGCCAAATATCGACGTTACCGAATATCACTTTATAACCGCAAGAGTCTAGGATATCTTTAAGATATTCACTGAAAATGAGCACTTCACATATAGGATTAGAAACACTAGATTGTATATTGCCTAGTTTGCACAAATGGAAATTGTTTTTGATTATTTTGCACTCACTTAAGTCGTTCATTGTCGAATACGTTAATTTGTCTTCTGTTATTGCTAAGTACTTTGTGGATGGACTTATTAAAGCAAAAGAGTTTGGACTGGTAATATCATGAGGAGTTGGAAGAGCATAGACATGGTAGAGATTGTAATCTATGAGTAAGACTAAAGGGATTTTAACTACAAAGACTAACTTATTTTCACTAATAAAAGATAAGACATCTGCTATGTCTATAAGAATATGAATATTATCTAGAGACAGTGGAATAGGAAAATTACGAACAATATCATTATTTCTAGAATTTAATTCATTGAGAAGTTGCATAGGACTTAGTATCGAAGGATGGACTAAGTTCTGCTTACCAAAAAGGATTGAGTCGATGAGATCTTTGAGATTGAAATTAAGGATCATGAGAGAACTTTCTAATGCGCTAAACGTCATTGCGAGATGTGAACTAGCTTCGAGCTTATTGGTGCTGGTTGAAATCGTTTCTAAGATTGAGTCGAGTTTAGCCATGTTCTCATTGAGTGCGACTTCGTTATGATTTAATCTTTGAATAGTATTATTAAAAGATGAAATGGTAGATGATATTACATGAATGTTTTGCTTCATGAGAGAAGCTAAATGACGTTGATCATCTTGGTTAGCGTTAATAGCGTCAGTAAAGGCTTTAGCGTCATCTTCATCGAGAGAACCAAATAACTGTTTAAGAATAGGACCGCCTATACCGAACCAAGCGGATCGTTTAAACCTAGAATTAGAAGTATTATTAATAGTAAGATGAGATAGAGACAAGTAGTTAGAATTAGTATTATGATATAAGATTTCTAAAGGACTAAGGACATTGGAACAATCTATTCTTATGTCAGGATAAGAATTGCAAATGCGTTTAGAATTATCTAAGATTCTATAAATAGTTTCTAAATGAGGCTTAAAATAAGAAATATCAGTAAACGTTAAAACATTCCAATAACTATTATAATATCTTAGAGTACCTAAAGGATCAAAATAGAGACCGGGACTGTTGACTACAGGCACCGTTAAGTTGGAGGTGGAGATGGAGACGATTCCTGGCGTGATGGCCCTGGAAGAGGATTTTCATGAGCGATCTTAATTTGATCAAAATGATAACGAATATGCCTACGATTTACAAGAAGGGTGACGTTATTATTATTATGGACCTTCATGACTCGATAAGGACCTTTCCATATCGAGGATAGCGCTTTACGTAACCTATGGTGTTGCTTTAAGTAAACCATATCTCCGACCTTGTAAGTTACGTTTTTAGCATGCTTATCGTAGTACACTTTGGATCTCTCCTTATTTCGGAGGATATTTTCACGAGCTAGGTCCCTGGAATTAACTAACCTTTGTTTCAGGGTCTTGATGTAATCAGGATACGTAGCCGCAGGATCGATATCGTAAATAGAACTAGGAATGTTAGGTTTGCAACCGAATAATAATTCATGAGGTGTAAAATTAGTAGATGAATGTACACATGAGTTGTATGAGATGATAGCTGTAGGAAGATATTTATGCCAATTGTTTTGATTTTCATTGACATAGGATTTGAGATATTCCTTTAGAGTGGCATGACTTCTCTCGAGAGCACCATTTGTTTGAGGATGGTACGGAGATGAGAAAAGATGTTTGATTTTGAAAAGAGCCGCGACTTGTTTATAAACATCGGCAATGAAATGAACTCCTTGATCTGAAAGCACGGTTTTAGGAATCCCGTAATGGCTGATGAATTTAATGAGACATTGAGATGTTTGCTCAGCCGTAGATGCAACGATTGGATAGTAGGGTGGAGCGAAAAATCAATTTTTTGATTTTCGTAATGGGATAGTGCTTGGTTGATGTTCCTATCCAATGCGATTACAATAGTGTACAAAGTTTAAAAAAAAACAATTTGGAAGTACTGCCCCAGGACCAATATAAAAAAGCAAAAAACCTGAAAAAAGCTCAATTTTCTCCGAGACGTTTTTATGTAAAAAAAACAATTTTTATTATAAAATAAGCTTTAATATTAAACGAAACAGTTCTAAAAACACATTTAATACAGAAAAACTAATGATTTTTAACTTTATTTAAAGAAATATCAGAAAATAATTTATAATCAAATATGACAAAAATGTTGAAACTTCACTGAAGATTGTAGTACGTCCTATTATCGAAAACTGTATTTTTTACTCTCGATTGATTACTATTTTTGATGAATACATTTTTTTCTAATATACCAGCAGACAGCAGCATAAGATTTGGTGATAATTTTCACAGAGAGTTCTATAGTTCTCGGATAACAAGGGAAGACTTTTAGGAGAGGTAAAATTATATCGTCAATCAGCTCTAGTTTCATAATGCAGTTAAAAATCACATTATCACTGATGATTTTTAACCGAATAAGCATCTAGTCACAGTATATAACCTTACTCTAATGTATTATATTGAAGTTCTCGTAATATTCCGTATCAAAGTTAAACTTGGTATCTAAAAATGTTCGTACCGAGGAGGTTGTCTTGTTTCGCGCTTTTAATATTTTTCTCAACGCCAATATTTTTATACTAGTTCTTGCATTGATTAGCACAGCCAAATTGATATTTTGCAGGTGTCCAAAATAGCCATTGCATTATACATAACAGCATCAATTTTCGTTTTCAAACTTAGGAGAAGATATCTTGAGAACTCGATGGTTTGGTGTAAGTGTCGCGGACCGTAGATGCGATGCGGACGTGTTTTTATGGCAAACCACATAGGCGCTACCCTTACTAGAGGAATTCTATCAAACATTAAGTTTTCCGAAGGTTCGTCAGACGAAAGGTAATCTCAAGATAAGATTTGCCATCGTCAGCCACCTGGAATACACGACTTGTTCCAGATAGTTTTTTTTTTGTAGCCAAACTGTTGCATGATCCTCAAGTGATTGATTAACAGATATCATACAGGTTTTTTTTATAGTCGGGTACCTGATCAAGTCGTTATGTGGTCTAATACCTTAGGCAAGGAACACTTATCATTGTATTGCATTGAAATATATAGGTAACACGAAAATTTTCGACTTTTTTAAATCCTTCCCGGTTGGCCCTCTAAAGTTTCGATTCCCACTTGTACTGGTACTGTCTATTTTGAATATTGAATACCTCCTCTCCTTTGAATATTGTATCGATAACACTCTCGTCATTACCAAAACACATCAAGATTTTCCCAACATTACGTCCTTTTCATCTATTTATTTTTTCAACTTCTTGGCGAACTTAAAACGACAAATAAGCTCATGAAGTCTTAAACAAAGATATTATCGCTAGAAATACAATCACTAGAAATAAATTTTACAATCTTTTTATTTAAATTATCACATTTTGAAGAATTTGTAACACATAGTGATAAATTGGTATTTTTTACGTTTTTTTCATAATTTTAAGCTCTTTGGGGCAGTGCTCAGACTAATTATTATTAAATGAAGATTTGCGTGCCTGTTGAATACACTAAGAAGCATCTATCGCGCAGTACCCATTCTTTAAACACGTAAAAGTTTAAAAGTTATAGCCTTTCATAGGAAGGGCAAAAAATACCTTTTTTTCAGAACTTTGATCGCTTTGGGGCAGTACTTCTAGATATCATAATTAAATCAAATTTCGCATACGTAATGCATGGCTATAGGAACATCTACTGCGCACTATCCCGTAAGGAAAAATGAAAAAAAAAAAATCTCCATACAAGACCGCTCCACCCTATTGGATAGGCCATAGAATACTTAGTAAGATCATCTTGGAACGTGACAATGTACCTATAACCTTCAGAACCGGATTCAGGGAGTGGACCAACTATGTCTGTACAGATTCGTTGGAGAGGCTCAGAGGATGTGGAAGTGATTTCCATAGGAGCTTTGTTAGTTTTTCGTAGTGCCTTATTTTTCTGACAAGATGTACAATTTTGAACATATCTTTCGATTTCAGCTTTCATGCCTTTCCAATAATAGGCATCTTTCAACTTGTTATACATACGAGTTGAGCCGATATGACCACCTACAGGACTATCATGATTATCGCGAAGGATAATAGGGATTTCGTTAGGTTTAGGATAGATCATCTTATTATGATAAATGTTGATCTTTATGAGCGTGTCATGAAATAGGAAACAGAGGATTTCGTGAATTAGTAAGAAATTGAGTTTATCGAATGGATTAGTAAAGTCTGACATAGAAATTTCTTTGACTTCAGGAAAGTCCATGATTAACTGAAAACGCAAACATTTAAGGACTGTAAAAAGTTCCTTATATGTTACTGATTCGAAATGATGTACTTTAGTGAACATATGAAAATAGATTTTGTCTTTTACACGTGAAACTTTGATTGTGTAAAGCTCTTTTTCAGAGCTTTCAAAGGCTTGTTTATTATCAAGCAGATTTAGGATAGTGTCACTATAAGGATTAGAAGGATCTAAGTCAATGGATGTAGGATAAGCGATAGCAGGACATTGCGATTCTAGGAGGTTCTTGTTATATTCAATGATTTGAGTATTAAATGTATTTGGACTAAGTCGTGACTTCATGAAATTTGAGTAAGATAGAATATCATCTGTAATATTACAGATTGGAGGACGTGAAAGAGCATCGGCATTAGAATTCATTCTACCAGGTTTGTGGACCATTTCGTAGTCAAATTCTTCTAGTTTTAGCCTCCAGCGAACAAGTTTACTGCTGGGGTCTTTACAATTCATTAACCAGATTAAGGGACGATGGTCAGTAACGATTTTGAATTTCCTCCCATAAAGATAAGGTCTGAAAGTTTGAGTTCCAAAGATGATAGCTAAAAGTTCCTTTTCTGTAGTGCTATAGTTACCCTCTGCACTATTAAGCGTTCTAGATGCATAAGCGATAGGAAGATCTTTACATTTTTCACCTTGTGAAAGAACGGCACCTACTGCATAGTTAGAAGCATCGGTGGTAAGTGTAAAAGGTTTAGTAAAATCTGGATACTGCAAGATGGGAGCATTTGTTAGTAAGCTTTTAAGCGTGGTAAATGATTGTTTTTGTGAATCACCCCAAATGAATTCAGCGTCCTTTCGAAGTAAGGAAGTTAAGGGTTTAGTGATTTTAGCGAAGTCTTTAATGAACTTTCGATAATAGCCGACTAGGCCAAGGAAGCTTTTAATGTGCTTCGGATTTTTAGGAGCTGGATAGTCAAGGACAGCTTTGACTTTGTCAGGATTCGGAGAGACACCTTTATCGGTGATAATATGACCAAGATAGGCGACTTCTTTTCTAAGAAACTCACACTTATCTGGCTGGAGTTTGAGATTGTGCTTTCTAAGGGCATCGAATACGAGTTTGAGTTTTAAGATATGGGAATTCAAGTCATGGGAATAGATAATTACATCATCGAGATATATGAAGCAGTGTAGACCTTGTAGGCCTGTTAGGACAGTATTCATCAACCTCTGGAATGTAGCAGGAGCGTTCTTAAGTCCGAAGGGCATACGAGTATACTCAAAATGCCCATTGGGAACAGAGAAGGCTGTTTTAGGAGCATCGGTACTACTCATACGAATCTGATGAAAGCCGGATGCTAAGTCTAAGGTTGAAAAGTACTTGCTATGTCCTAACTGATCTAGGATGTCAGTGATGTTCGGGATAGGATAGGCATCACCTATTGTGATATCATTTAGTTTGCGATAATCAATTACGATGCGCCATTTCTTTTGACCAGAAGCGTCTTGCTTTTTGGGAACAACCCATATAGGGGAAGACCAGGGAGAGTCAGAGGGCTTGATAATTTTCTGATCAAGCATCTTCTTGATTTGTTTATTTACTTCCTCTTTATGAACTTCAGGATAACGATACGTTTTGGCATGAATTGGTTGAGAATCGGAGGTTTTGATCTCGTGTTTAAGGGTATCCGTGCAAGTAAGGATATCACCTTCGAGATGGAATAGATCTGAATACTCAGAGCATAGTTGTAAAAGTGCTTTTGTCTCTTCGTTATTGAGATGAGAGGATCTGACTTGAGTTTGTACATTTTTGATTCGATCATGAGAACTAGTAGGAGCAGCATTTGATTTTACCGCATGTATTGAATGGACCTTGCTTTGAATGTCATTAAGGATATCACAAGGATGGATTTCGACATGAAGTGATTGAATAGTGACGTCATGGTGAGTAGTATTAAGGATAGAGACGTTGGCATGCTTATTAGGTTTGACTTCGATTAAGCAACTAGCAAGATATACACCATTTTGAATTTCAGATTTGTCTACAAAACCAGATGAGATCTCTGGATTTGAGATAACACATTCAATGACCATTTCTGAGCGAGCGGGAATGGTATAACGAGGCTTAGTGAAATGAAGGATAAACTGATGTTTCCCGATGGTAAGGATGTTACTTTTATAATCTACGTTACAGTTATAAAGTTTGAGTAAATCATTTCCTATAATCCCGTCAAAATGAATATCGACTTTATCTGAAATGAGATGAAATGTGCTATAGATGGTTTCGCTTTTGGTGACTTTAAGGTCTAGTTTAAAATTGCCAAGAGTAGATGAATAGTCAGAGTCACTATCAATGCCTTTAAATTTAATGACTGCAGGATCTAGGACAGGTTGGATTTCGAGCGAGGATTTTTTTATAAAGGATACAGTGGAACCGGAATCGACTAGGAATACTAGTGGTTTAGTGGAGTACCGGCTTGTGACATAGACGTGAGGTAGGTGAGTTTTATGATTTATGTTTATTTCATAACTAGCCTCACAAGGATCCCTTGATTGGGGAATGGATTTTGTAGAAACAGTGGAAGTAGGGAATCTGGTAGATTTAGTAATGATTTTAGATTTAGGTGAAATAGTAGATTTAGTAATCATGGATTTATTTTGATTTCTTGATTTAGTAATAGAAACAGTGGACTTAGTAGATTCAGTGGATTCAGTGGATACAGTGGATACAGTGGATTTTGTAGGTACCATGGATACAGTGGATACAGTGGATTTAGTGGATTTAGTAGATTTAGTAGGTACAATGGATACAGTGGATACAGTGGATTTAGTAGATTTTGTAGGTACAATGGATACAGTGGATTTAGTAGATTTAGTAGGCACAATGGATACAGTGGATACAGTGGATTTAGTAGATTTTGTAGACTTTCTAGATTTGGTAGGAATGGTAGATTTAGTAGAGTTAGTAGGATTGGCAGTCTTTACTGAAAAATTATCCAATAAAGAGTTCAATTCATCGGCGTCGGTTTGAGTCGATGATTCCGTACGACGCGGGCTCGGAATCACGGTTAGTTTAAATCAGAACGTGAGTCGGAATCGTAAGAATCTTCCCGGATGCTGTGATCATCTTCGTAATGGGAAAGATTATGGACCTGCTTTTGAGAATTAGTAGGCTGTTGACGTGAATTATTATATTGTCTCTTACGACATTCATGAATTTCGTGACCCAAGCTTTTACAGTACCTGCAGACTTTCGGCAGGTTCTGGGATACAGCGGCTGACGTAGAAGGATGCTGTGAAGGATTATTAGTGACATTGTGTACAGGGCGCTCTCGGTTATAGGCAGGGCGCTCACGATTGTACGAGTAGTTAGGACGCTCACGATTATTAAAACAGTTTCGCTCATGATGTCCCATTTTGCCACAGATTTTGCATTTTGGTTTCGATTCGGTAGTCCTTTGAAATTGTTGAACATAATTATGCAGCTTTTCTTCTTGGGTAGCTAGGTTAATCGCCTCACCTAAATTCGATGGGTTCCTACACCTAAGAATGGTAGAGATATGGCTTGGCAACCCTAATAGGAATGTATGAAGCGCTAGGTCCTCGGTATTGGCAATGCGGCCTTTCAATTCAGAGGGATCTCTCGTTGAATGAGTAATGTCGGTCTGTAATCGCGTTAAACATGTTTCTAAACGCAAACTATACTGACTAACAGACTCGTTCGATTTTAGTTTGCACTGTTGTAGGTCTAAAAATAAATGATCCCTATGTTTCGTCTCACCAAAAGTGGTTTTTAGAAATGATTTCAATTCAGGCCAATCGTCGAATATCTTTAAAGCACAAGCTGATTCGGCTTTACCTTCAAATTGCGACAATATGTATTTAAATAATATACTCCTTTGTGAGCTTGATGCTAGCGATAGCGCATTCTCGCAATTGCGTATAAATGAAGTGAATTTATTTTTATCACCATCGAAAGGTTTTATGAATTTAGTTAGGACACCGAAACTAATGGGTTCTTCTACGGCTACTAAAGAGCTGGTAGAAGCCATCTTTTTGTCACTCTTGAGACTCTCGTTAACCATGATTATTACTTATTTGAAATAGTACCAAACACAAAGTAAATAAGTAAAGCAGAATGCAAATTATAATAAAGTCACTTACAGTACGATGAATAGTAAAGACGTCATTGAGTGCAGGTAGGAAGATAGCGATGCGGAGTCGAATTACCGCACAAGCCGTCGGTTGAATGAGTATCGCGTTACACGCAATACAGGGTGCCTCGGTGATCACGGGCAGGAATGCGCGTGATGATGAAATCCCTCGGGACCTCGTAGGCAGATGGACAGCTCGGTGTCGCGGTCGGGCAGAAAGCCCAAGGACACAGTGGAGCTGGGTGGCTGGTCAGTCTGAAGTCTTGGAGTTCCAATAACCAGGGCGACTCGGTGCAAGGGCAGTGTACCCTCAACACAGTGGAGCCAGACTGGTATGGAAGTCCTCGAGCCAATGGTCAGCGGGGGTAGCTCGGTGCTGGAGTTGTCCCACAGCACGGTGGAGCTAGGCTGACGGGCTCAGTGGTGGCGATGATGGTGGCGTAGACTGGCTGGCGGCAGGCCCCTCGTATGGCAGGTCGTGAACCCACGGATAGGAGCGTGCAATGGCCAACTCAGAGCCACATGCGATGACCCGGAACGTCGTGAAAGTGCAGGATGGTCCTCGTCAGGCAGGAGCGACCAAGGGACATTGATTATCCCATTTGTTTCTGACACCAATAATGTTAGACTGGATTCTGGACTTGTCTTAAAAAAAACAAGTTTTATAGGAACACAGATTTATTTAACGATTATAATTTTATTTATACAACTTTTCACTTTAACTTTGATCTTTGTTGGACCAATCGGGTTTTAGAATCGCGCGCGGGACTTCTTGTTAGGAATACAGAGATCTGATGCAGCCGGCAAGCAACTAGAAGTTGCCGTGGACCGTAGCTGATGAGACAGAGTAACCTTCCAAGAACTGACTGACCGGAATGATGTAAAAAATTGGGT
The DNA here is from genome assembly GCA_912999785.1 of Hydriomena furcata. NCBI lineage: Eukaryota > Metazoa > Arthropoda > Insecta > Lepidoptera > Geometridae > Hydriomena > Hydriomena furcata. The sequence goes on along the minus strand of OU538828.1, from coordinate 1,157,565 downwards.
TTATAAAGGGAAAATATTGCAAGCTTGTTGAATTAGATTGACGTCAATTAATCGATGTGTGAGTGTGGTCACTCATATGATCAGCAGATAATAACTACAAGATCAGCAATATTAAGGTTGTAACAGTACCTTCGTATATCAGCATTGTGTTGTGGTACAATATTACTTGTTATTTCTGATACTCAAATCTTTAGAAGTCACTCGATCTAGAACAAGTCTCGTTTTAGTATGAAGTTTAGGTTTTTTTTTATTGTACTCACAGCTCAGTTGATGTGACTCTGCCTTCTGAGCTGTAAGCTGTGGGCTCGATCCCCACCCAGGGCAAATATTTGTGTGATGAACATAGATTGTTCTGTGTCTGGGTGTTAATATGTATAATAAGTATGTATTTACAAACAAAAGGTAAGTCTTCTATCAGTTATCTAGTTCCCATAGTACAAGCTTTGCTTAATTTGGGGCTAGATGGCGATGTGTGAAATGTCCACCAATATTTATTTATACCATACCTACTTTAAAAAGCTTATTTTATTCACGCAAAACAGTGAATAAAAAGGCCTTTTATTCACTGTTTTGTTTTTATTCACTATTTTGGTGTTTGAATTTGGAACACAAAATATATCCGGTCTCTATTTCAATGCTTACACAAACTCCTTGCGCTGAGATTCGAAATTCAAAACTCTTTGGTGCAAATTAATTCTCGAGATTTGATTGGTCGATATTTGCGACAAGGAGTTTGGCATTAGATTAAATAAATATTCTCGTAGTCATGGTATAAAGTATAGTATGCAACTCCTGAATAAAGTACGAATTTATATCGAGGGCCATGAATCACTCGCGTCGTTCAGGATTCTAACAGTTGAATCACTCGCTGCGCTCGTGATTCAATCATTAGAATCCTTCACTTGCTCGTGACTCATCTACGGCCCTCGCTTTAAATCCGTCCTTTATTCACTAGTTGCATAATATACTATTTATACCATACCTACTTTAAAAAGCTTATTTTATTCACGCAAAACAGTGAATAAAAAGGCCTTTTACTCACTGTTTTGTTTTTATTCACTATTTTGGTGTTTGAATTTGGAACACAAAATATATCCGGTCTCTATTTCAATGCTTACACAAACTCCTTGCGCTGAGATTCGAAATTCAAAACTCTTTGGTGCAAATAAATTCTCGAGATTTGATTGGTCGATATTTGCGACAAGGAGTTTGGCATTAGATTATAAATATTCTCGTAGTCATGGTATAAAGTATAGTATGCAACTCCTGAATAAAGTACGAATTTATATCGAGGGCCATGAATCACTCGCGTCGTTCAGGATTCTAACAGTTGAATCACTCGCTGCGCTCGTGATTCAATCATTAGAATCCTTCACTTGCTCGTGACTCATCTACGGCCCTCGCTTTAAATCCGTCCTTTATTCACTAGTTGCATAATATACTATATTTTTAAATCGTGGATCCATAAGATTAAAAAAAAAAAAATAGGATCACGACTGTAATCCCCAAGTACGGTAGACATCCTCTCAGATTATTCTCCAGGCGTTCAGATTCTTTGAAGATGTCAGGTGAAAGTAGTCAGAGGCACGTCCATTATCATATTATTCTAAATACTCAGTACACAAAGAATGAGTGTGTAAAATATTGTTCACATGATAAAAGGTAAACAGGTAATTTGAAAGACGACGTAGTACTAGTATATCGTAGATGCAAGCTTATTTATACGGGGTAGTCAGAAGCACGTTTAAACATTACATTCGGATAATGCCACGTATTCCGCAGCGGTAAGCATTCTATACGTGACAGGTTGGAAGCCCATTTCCGCTTACAAGAATACTAACTGGTTTCTTTCTCGAACACTTCATTCTAATTGAAAAATCCTATTATGCACACCCAGTTGGATTGTTTAATTTGTCTTTACCACGGGAAATGGAACGAGCAGAGTCTATTAATAGTTTCTACATTTTATTTTTACTAAAAGTGCTTTGGGCGTGCTTGCTTAAAACGGTGAAGGAAAACATCGTGAGGAAACCTGTTAGTATTATTGTGTCACGTGTGGAAAGGTAACTACTGCAAAATGTGGGCATGTGCCAAATGTCATGTCTGGACGTGCCTCTGACTAACCTCTTTATCTTCAAAGATCTGAGCGCTTGGAGATTCAAGAGCATGTCTACCGTACTTGGGGATAGATTATAGTCGTAATCCTAGTTTTATTTAATTAAATACTCGTGTAAATGTATGCAATATGCTTAAAAAATGTATTGTTGTTCTGCTATATTGTTTAGCCACAGGAATGGAGAGATGCATGGCGAAGCTTGAATAGCTTTGAACCGCGCACAGAATAGCTCGACATGCGTTATTGTGAATGAATCTTCATATACATACATTTTATAATGAAAGTTCACTGGAGCAACCATTACATAAATTAAAATCTCGTATTTTAATGCCTGGCGCACAGTGGAGGACCGAACGGCAGCGGATATAAATGTATTCAATCTAACTATTAAATTCAATTGATACATTTTAAATCCTCTACCGCGCCGTATGCCACTTTGCGCTGACCATAAGTCATCTCCTTTACGGAGACAATAAAAAATAAGTTTTCTGTTGAAATATATTTTCCAATGACAAGCTTTTGTAAAATCATTCAAACCATCGAGCACCAGCGCGTTATCACCTATCACATAACATTGTCATCGAAACTTGACGAGTATACAAAGTTTTTACTCAATCGAAGTAACTACTAAGAAGTTCCATTGTGAGTGTCTTTTTAACAGCTCCTGACTATATTATTATATTATTATTGCATTGTCACCGAAGTTACATAGGTATGCCAAATTACAGCTCAATAGGTTGGGAATAACTGCTTCAAAATTGAGTTGCAAGATTCCACCTTAACAAACATAGTTACATACATACATACATTAAGTTAAATAAAAGCTTGTAATATGAATCAAATCTGTCAGCAATTTGGATAAAAATTGTGTCAGTCTGATGTTAGTGTGTAGTGCAAAATTCCCTTCACTAAAAATACAGGAAAAATGTTGCGTTGTATTATAAGTAAAGTTGCATTAAAAACGGTGAACGCTTATTTCTGTTTCTGACTTTTTTGTTATTTTAAACCAATTAAATGTTAAATGTTTCCTAATTCGATGTCAATACACATTAATGGTAATTCTAAAATACAATCGATCTCATTCTGTCCTATCTTGTAGATACAACTCAATTTTAATACTGTTACTCTGAAGTTTACGCTAATTTAGACTTTAACTTGAACAGAATAAGATCGTTCGTATTTTAAGTTTTAGTAAGTTTATTGAGACAATAGAATTGCCAACATTGTCGGACTATATCTATCATCTATTATCTGAAACTTTAAAATGTTATTGTTTTCTGGGTAGTTGGTGAAACAGAAATACTATTCACTGTTAAGAGCAATACACACAGCTAAGATACTAATATACTAGCAGACCCGGCCACGCGTTGCTGTGTCAACAGAAATCGCCATCTGTTAGGGTGACAAATCAACATCGAGCTGTGCTGCGCTGTACTGCGCTGTGCTATGTTTGGTCAACTCGCTCGTCTAATATTTTAATGAGGATACAAACAAACCATGCTGTGCTGCGCTGTGTGAGGCTACGCTCTGTTTAAAAACGCAGCAGTCTCGAGCGAGGCGCGCTACCCGCCGTGCTGAGCCGCGCTGTGCCGAACTGTGCTATGTTTTTTATGGAGCTCTGTCATGCTGCGCTGTGTCGATGTCGAGCTGTGCTAGGTTTGGAGCACGCTGCGTGCCCCTCCATCGCCTTCAGACGTCTCTCTCACTCTCGAACTCGCATCTCGCTCGCACTTGCGTATGCGCGCTCAAAGAAACAAGAACGTACAAGTTTCATTCGCCCATTCATTCAAACAAGTCAGGTAACACGTGTTGTGTCGAAATTTGTTCATCGAGGGCAGTGATCATATAAAAAAATGGAGATTTTTATAGAAGAAGTTCGTCAACACGAATGTTTGTGGAATCCAACATCCCCATATTATAAAGATTCCGAAAAAAGAGAAGCCTCTTGGCGCGCCATTATACAAACAACAAACATGGAAAACAGTAAGTACTTACTTAATAAGTGTGTGTGCGTGTGTATTTATGTGTGCTTATCGTTGGTGTATTAGTACAATTTTGTATTAGTACAATATTGTATATGGGATTATAGGCTATAGCCGTGAGTCTATGTATGTAGATACAACATTGTAAATAAGTAGATACCTACATTCTCATTTATTTATAAACGAAATAAAAGAACATTTTTACGTGCTTATTAAACTTGTCTTTATTTAATTTTCATTTATATGGGCACTTGTATTTTGCCAAGGTACGCTACCACTGCCGTTAAAATAATTGGAAAATTCTTCTCTTATCTGATAGGCTGTAATGGAAGGGCTATTGCCTCCTCGACGCAAAGGACGCAACACACTGTTCATACTGTTTTCAGTCTGAATTTCGTTATCCTCACTCAAATAGTTATGCAGAACACAGGCCGCTTTAATAACTTTGTCAACTGTGTCGATATTACAACCAAATGCAGTATGAAATACTCGCCATCGTGCTGCTAGTATTCCAAACGCTTGTTCAACAACTCGCCGTGCTCTGCTTAGACGATAGTTATATATTCTTTTCTGATTATTTAGTTGCGATTGAGGGTATGGTCTCATTAAATTTGGAAGCAGTGGAAATGCTTCGTCACCAACAAATATGTAAGGCATTTCCATACCACCTTCTTCTAAAGATTTGGATTCTGGTAGAAATAATGAATTATCTTTTAGTTTCTTTCCAAATGCAGAGTTGCTAAATATTCCTGCATCACTGAAACGTCCCTTTGATCCGACGTCTATTGCAATGAATTTATATCTTGCATCGACAACAGCCAGTAATACTAACGAAAACGATTTCTTATAGTTAAAATAGTCCGATCCTGAGTTAGGAGGTGATTTGATATAAACATGCTTCCCATCAACAGCGCCTACACAATTTGGAAAATTGCATTTCTGTCTGAAATATAGCTCATTTTCCAGCCACAATTCTGTAGTCATTTCTTTCATAAATATTGGCTGTAAACACTTCCATACTGCATCGGAAACTTTGGATACAATTTTTGAAACTGTAGGGCCCGCTATTTTAAAATTGTAACCAATTGTAGTAAATGAACTACCTGTAGCCATGTACCTGCGAATTAATAAATAATATTATAATAAGCAACTTCAATTCTTTCCCACTAAATATTCACTAAAAAGTAATGAAATAATTAATTATCTAAGTATGTCAAGAACTAATACTTTGATTCTATTTAAAAAACTATGAATTAAATTGAAAGTTCTAGCTCTTGACACACTTAAATAATTAATTATTTCATTACGTTTTATTATTATAATTTATATTTTATAATTTATATATATTTATTATAATTTCATTACGTTTTAGTGAATTGTTAGTGGGGAAGAATTGAAGTGAAGTAGGTTTGTTATTTTTTATAACAAACTTATCTCATATTTTTTGTGATAAATTAATAATATTATTTTATAATTATGTATTGATGTACTAAATTTGAGTACCCTCATACCGTACAGACCTTATAAATACAGTTTTAATGGTTGAATCTGGGAAATTTCATGAAAAGTTCAAAAGTTGGAATATCTCAGAAGCTACTGAATATCGCTAGAACATTTAGGGCCTCTATTTGTTGGATTTTAGCCCAACTATAGCCTCCTCCAAGATTGCGGTCTACTTACCCAATAACCCTGTATATTTATTATTTGTTACAGCCAAAGTAGCGAAAAATACTTGGAAAAAATTGCGAGACAACCATAGGGAAGCCTTAAAAAGACAGAAGGATGGAAAAAGTGGTCAAGCTGCCAAGAACACGCGTATTTGGAAATACCAGAAAGTTATGGAATTCCTTGTTCCATACATGCAAAATAGAAACACAACTGGAAATTATTCCCAAGATGATTCACAGGTGTCTCAAGAAAGTAATCCTACTCAAGTTTCGGAATTGGACGAGGACAACTTTGAAGTAGTAAACGAAAGCGCTCATGGTTCTGTAAACGAAAACAGCCAATCTTCTAATACGACTGCTGCAAGTTCCGAAACCACATCACAAAATACAAGCACACCTTTAACACGAAAACGTGTACATAGTGTTCAACATGAAATTTTAAATTTTGTTAAGATCCAGCAAACAGATCGAGAGAAAAGAAAAACAGAACGTGATTTGAGAAACCAAGTACTTGACAAAATGGACGACATGGATCATTTTTTTCTTAGTGTTTGTGAAAGTACAAAAAAATTACCCAAACCGGCACAGCTTCGTCTTAAGAGAAAGATTTTTAATTTAGTTACGGAAGAAGAAGAGTTACAGATTTACAATGATATGTATGCATCTGAGAGTTATAATAGTGCCTTAACAAGTACTCGAGGGTATACAACAGCTCAAGGTGTCCAATCCTCAGATACATCTCTGTTTACATCTCCAAGTAGTGCATCAAATCAATCTGTAGGAGGATATACAGCTGAACAAGATGCCAATGTCCTTCCAGTCGGTGGGAACACCGTGTTCGGACCGTATGCAAGTGAGGAGGCCAATGCTACTTCGCTAATTGATTAGGGTTATTGGACGATTTGCACTATTTAAAAATTCTAAGAGGTACCATTTTAATTTCATGTTTGCTAAGTACTTGTTTTTTATATAATGTAACATTAAAGTTAATGAACGTTTTTACCATTGTTTTATTATATTGACAAGTCACGCACGCACTACATAATTATGTACTGCCGCATTGCATGTAAAGTTTTGAAAAGATATGTGAATATAGGTTCACTATCTTACCATGTCATTTTTTTATGAATTATTATTCTACATACAAAATTAATTACCAATACATACACGAGGGAAAATGCAAATAGAAAATTGCCTTATCTTGTGCATTCAAATAATTTACTTACCTCAAACAGATTGCTAATTTCTCTTCTGTGCTTATGGCTTTCTTACAGTCAATTTTGCTTTTTATATGTGAACTTATTAACGAATGTAAATAATTAAAATTATTTTTAGTCATTCGCAAATATTTAAAAAAGTCGTCTTCAGTGGCAATACTCTTTAGAAAATTAAATTCTCCGTATTTTTCACGTATGGTGTGTGGTAACAAGCTACCGTGACTGGACTCTTTTAACGACAAAATAACACATAAAATATCCATATCCGCTTCTTCTTCACTTTCATCTTCATCGGATTCAACTATGTCGTAATGTTTACGTTTTTTTGAAAATAGGGTCATATTTGACGAGATAAACGACTACACGAGCTGCTGATTACTTTTAATACTGAGCTAGATTGTTAAAAAACGTAGCTTAAGAAACACAGCACAGCACAGCGCAGTACAGCGCAGCATCGTTTAATTGTTAAAAAAACGTAGCTTAAGAAACACAGCACAGCACAGCGCAGTACAGCGCAGCACAGCTCGATGTTGATTTGTCACCCTTAGAATCTTTTGGAGCTAACAGATAATTGTGACTGTCAGATAATAAACAAATAATTTGCAATAAAATAATATTGCGACCATAAATTGAGATGTAAGCTATCTTATCTTTCAAGTTGGATCAAACTGCACAAATGTTCAAAGTTTGATTAAAATCGGTTAAGTAATTTAGGAGTCCATCGCGGACAAATAACGTGAAGCGTAATTTATATATTTTAAGAAGAAGAAGAAGATAAGATTATCTTAAGATACAATATCGCTCGCCATACAATTCTATCTTACGATACGAAAAACTTATAAATAAAAATGAATCCCTATTTCCCTTGGTCATCACGCGTGGCTGGACTGATTTTGTTAATTTTTCTTTTGTTGTGTTCGTTATTATCAGATGAAAGAAAATTTAGGAAAATTGTAATTTGACAGGACTACGTCTGTCGGGACAGCTAGTATGAAATAAATATTATCTTCTTCGTGTGTAATGGTTAAAAGTCTATGTGCCTGCTCCAGTTCACAACTCATACTTATTTTAAGTTCCATCTGAATTGGTTACTTGTGAGCCACAAACATTCAAAAGGCCCGGCTCACACTCACACACGTATTTCAATGATTTTCAGGTACCGATTTAAAAACCAGGAATCACAATTGTGAGGATATAATAATACAAAATTACTGATAATATATTCATCTTTAATAGTAGATAATAAAAACTGGCCAGTTCTATACAACATTTTCAAAAAAATACGTTTTTACCGTCGCAAGAACCGCTGAAAATGTCGAAAAATGGGGTCTGGTTAGGTACCAATATCTTTAGACCCACAGCATATTTTTATTTGAAAATAATACGAAATTGTAGATTTTATATTTCTCTATACCGCGTGGCATTATCTTGTTTTCAAATAATTTACTTTTTCATTTATGAACAATATAAAATGCAATAAAACTTCTCCATACATTTTTTCCATACAAAACTCACATTCACCTCAAGTCGGCACGTCAGTTAGCGCTCAGACGCGCTCGGGGAAGCACGTCCACGTCACATTTTTCTTCGAATTTAGGGGAGGTCTTACATAATGGTATATCAGGGTAAAATACTGGACATGCAAAATTAATGATAACATTTGTATAATATATTGCCTTGAAGAATTTAGTGCAAGCCACACAGATGAAGGTTAGGTACAATGCATGATTTGTTGAAAGAGTTGGATGATTTTTTTTTGTAGAAGATGCGTTTCATCGAGTTTGGTTTCGAAACAATATGATAATAGTATACGGTTTTACCTTTTTGCATACGTCGCGTCGGAGCAAAATCGAAATAAGCCGATGTTTCGTATTTGATTGTTATTTTAATAAAAATATTAAATTTCAGGAAAATGTGAACCTGGTTGTGTCCCTAATTAGTCCTATTAAATAAATATAAATGTTGATTTGATACATTTCTGTTTTGAAATGAAAGTTCTAAGGTACCATGATCCTTACCTGTATCGTTTAGACCCGATCTACCCTATATTACCAAGCGTGTTTTTTTATACATGGATGGAAAAAAATGATACTTTATCTTTTATTGGATTTAGAAAAATTACATAAATTTCAGATTATGAATATAATTTATAATTATTATTTATCTACCTTTAATATTATAAATCTAAAAGTTTGTGCGGATGTTCGTAGTAAACGTAACAGCTCCTGACTCCATCATCAGATCAGCTCACTGTCACCATATTATGTATGCAAAATTTCAGCTCAATCGATTGGAGATAACTGCTTAAAATTAAGTTGCAAGATTCCACCTTATCAAACATACATACATAAATATGTACATAAACTGCAAGTTAAATAAGAGCTTGTAAAAAACGATACTTACCGTTTTGTCATAATGTATTTTATTAGTAGGTACCTAACAAATATTTTTTGCACAGTCAAATATTAGTAACTGTGTAGTAGCACTTTACGATTTGTAACCTGTCTTATAATATATATTATTTTTTTCTATATTTATTTTCTTTTTGTCAAGTGCAACCTATCAAATTATTAAGTACATACCTACCTATACAAATATGACATACCTATTGCACCAAATATTTTCAAGTATCAAGACTAGTTATTTAGTCTTGGTAAATGAAGTGTGAAGTAGCTTCAATGTGTGCGTTTGCACTATTCGTAGTGTGCGGCCACAGAATACGACCGAGTACAAAAAATGCGAGCTGTCATAAATTTAATAGTCACCTTAGTAAGTTATACCCATTCGTAATAAGTTCGTAAGATGCCAGCAGTCTTTGGCTTTTTTACCAATGAAACTTTTTATTTAATAATTCAATTTAACAAGTAAAATAAACTCTTTCAGTCTCTTCCAGTTCATTTCTCTAGTACTCATTATGTAAAAATAATGTGAAAAAAGGATTAGCAAAATTTGTTATGAATTCTAAGAGGATCTCCATTCCGGAAGCTAGTTTAGAGAATGGAAGTTAATACTCCTAAAAAAATTACGAGCTTATTCTTAAGACAAAGTAAGTTCAATAAATTAATGAATATACATAAAACTTTAATGGCATTCACAAGCTTTCAAAGCGTAACTGTTGAGGAAAACATAGTATTTGTTTGAAGTTTTTACATTTTCGTAAAAACTCATTTCAATTTCAAAAAACTGTAATTGTTACATATGAAAGTTTTATTATGCTATTTATGCCACAATTCTGTTACCTTGATAGACTGGCTAAAATTTAGTAAAACCCGAACGTTCTTGTTTTTTCACGTTTAAGTTTAAATTTGCATAAATTTTAGTGTGTCAATCATAATATTAAAATAGTTTTGATCAAATTTACTATTTTCGTAATCTGATTTAGAAACATCAACTTAAACTTAGCCATCGTGTAAATTGGTGTTGACTAATATGCCATTTTAATGTGTAAAATTTACGAAATAAAAACCGGCCATGTGTGAGTCGGACTCGCGCACGAAGGGTACCGTAGCATTATCTATAAAAAACGCCAAAAAAATCACGTTGTTGTATGGGAGCTCCATTTAAATATTTATTATATTCTGTTTTTAGTATTTGTTGTTAAAGCGGCAATATAAATACATCATCTGTAAAAATGTCAATTGTCTAGCTATCACTGTTCATGAGATATAGACTGGTGACAGGCTGACGGACGGACAGACAGACAGCGAAGTCTTAGTAATAGGGTCCCGTTTTAACCCTTTCGGTACGGAACCCTAAAAATTACTAATTCTTATTTTAAGTAATATCGCAGGTGACTGTCTAAGGCTTACGCTAATTTAGACTCTAACGTGAACAGTATAAGATCGATAGTATTTCACTATATTTTAGTCAGTTTGTCGAGACAACAAAATTGCCATCATTACCAGCTAATGGTTTTTACCAAACTCTTTGCTTAATTACTTCAGCAATATCCAATTGGGGACGGAGACAATTATGACAACTTTTTAAAATTAAAATTCAAAAAAATAGGATGGTTTTAATTAAAATGTTAGCCTTGCATCCTCCACCTGTGTCCAAGCGAAAAACAAAGTAAATTAACTAGTTTATAGATATGAAACTCAGAGACATCATAATAGAATTAATGATTTTTACGAATTTTACGTCATTTTTTGTAGTCAATTAGTAATTAGGCAGCATATAGCTACTCAACTATAGTTACACTCTTCCGCACATCTGTCAAAATTAGCGTAGAATGAATGAAACATTTTTACGAATTTCTCGTACTCTATTTCTTGTAGTAAAGCAGTAATAAGGCAACATTGAGTATTGAGTAGATATATAGCTTTTCCGCACATTTTTAAAATGTTTATCTCCTTATTTTGCCTCATTTATAGTCAGACCTTAGAAAGATTACTGGGAAGTCAAACGGATCGAAAGCATGAAAGTAATCTAAATATAAAAAAAAACTCCTGCGTTACTCACTGACTGACTGACTGATCTATCAACGCACAGATTAAACCACTAGTCCTAGGAACTTGGAAATGAATTCTCGAATTTCAACCCTTAAGGGGATGCAGCGAGGGTAGAACCCTGTTTGAAAATAGCTTAACGTGAACGATTTTGCGAGGGTTTCCCTAGTCAGAATCATAACTTAATGTTAACAAATGTGTTGATTGCAACTATTAGGGTATAAACACACTATGCCTGCAATGCTATTTACTATTTACGCCGCCTAATACAAATAGTAATTGCGCCGAACTTCAGCCGCGTATCTTCGGCATAGTGTGTTTAGATCCTTAGCACAAAAAACCACAAACGCTTTCGCCATTCTCGAATTTTAATCAAAGTTCCGAGTTTCAGTTCCATACGACATGATTTTCCTCTCATCCCGGTAAACAAGACGGGGTAAATTAAAACAGCTTGTAATTTCCCTGCAACAAACCGGGGGAATTAACTTTACATGTTCGCGTCCGTGTGAATAATTGGCTGGTATTTTGAGTACCGTAATACCAACGAAAATAACTTCCAATTCCTGATTATTATATTTGTGTTTTCATTATTCTTCGCTAGCAAGTAGTGTTTTAACATTGTTAGTTTGAAACTGGATAATAAACACATTAGTATAGAACCTTTTCATGTGTGAATGTGTTGTGTTTATGATAAAAATATTGGCGGACTTTACACACAGCGCCAACTAGCCCCAAACTAAGCAAAGCTTGTACTATGAGAATCAGATAATTGATAGAATACTTATATACTAGTTTTTTGTAAATGTATACTTATACATATTAACACCAAGACACAGAACAAAAGTCCGAACAAACGTGTTTTTTACCGTTTTTATAGATAATGGTACGGAACCCTTCATGCGCGAGTCCGTCTCGCTTGACCGGTTTTTTATTTTTTTTAATTATTATGATTCTGCAATGCCATTGGACACTGTTATTTGTGGTTGTTCTCCCCGTTTAATTTTAGATTCCCTAACCTATTTGTTTCAATTGAAGTGGGATTTCATTTAGAAGCCTGCATCAATCGTGAGTCATGTAACGTGAGGCGAATGCACACGAGTAGGGTGTGGTGCTAGTGAGAGCATTTATCTGACACCTAAAACGCTAAATTCATCTACCATTAAGAGTTGTAAGTTGCTATTGGCTAATAGTTGGCTCTTCTTAAATACTTTTTTAACTTTTTAAGTTTCATGGTTTTCAGGTTTTTATCACTTTTTGCGTCTTATCCGGGTAGACTCAGCCCGTACAAAAAATTAGACATATCACCTTTTAAGTTCGCTTAAGTTTACCTTCGTAAATAAGACGATCAAAATAACTCCCAATCGGTTAGGTCCTGTGTACAATGGTAAAATGTTTAAAATTCTTTACCATTTAATCCATGATACAAGCTCAAAAGCTAGTTTCAATGTTAAATAAATTTAAAATGAAACTGCCTTTGACAGAAAAACTGTACCTACATAGTCATAATTCATAGTTGTAATTTCTTCCACAAAAAATTTGTGTTTTAGTTCTTAACAACAACCTTTATTAGTTCATTGTTTGATCTAAAGTCTAGACTAGATTAAAATATATGACATCTAGATTGTAGACTCTACTATCTAGAATATACACTTACCTATGCTGCGCCTTTCAATAAAGTAAATATCGGTGGACTTTACACGCAACTCTATCTAGCCCAAAACTAAGCAAAGCTTGTACTATGTGAACCAGATAACTGATAAAATACTTTTTTGTAAATACATACTTACATAATTAACACTCAACAACAAACATCCATGTTCATCACACAAATGTTTTTCCCGGGTGGGAATCGAACCCGCAACCTACAGCGCGGAAGGCCTCTGCCTACTACTGAGCTGTAAGGCCAGTATATTAGTAAAAAATCGAAAAAAGTTTATTCATTGAAATCATTTGGATCATTTAATTTTAGTCAGTATTGCCTAATAGTCTACAAGCCAGGTAGTATATTTTGTCAGTCATTTCCTCTCGAACGAAAACGTATAGAATGCTTAGAGATAGTCGTGCAGTGAATCCTCGTAAGCGTCAGCTGGTGTTCGGTGGGTGGGTCGGGCCGTAGTAGCCGCCACTCATATAAAAAAAATTGTTTTCAACCTTTTTATCATTTTTATCGTTTGTCAGTTCTGCCAAGCTGTGACCTTCTTAAAATAGAAATAGAAATTGGACCACGACTGTAATCCCCAAGTACGGTAGACATCCTCTCAGATCTCTAGACGCTTAGATCCTTTGAAGATGTCTAGTGGGGGTAGTCAGAGGCACGCCCAAACATTATGTTTGACACTGCCTACATTCTGCAGAAGTTAGCATTTCATACGTGACAGTTTGCAAGCCCATCGCCGCTTACAAGAATACTAACTGGTTTCCTCACAATGTTTTCCTTCACCGTTTTGAGCACGTGTTTCGATGCGCATATAAATTTTTCGAACAGAAAAATCCATTGATGCACACGGGATTCGAACCCACGACCTTCAGATTGAAAGTCGAGGTACCTCCCACTCGGCCAACACGGCTTTATGTGACCTTCTTCCTATCTAAAATCGCTACTTGCTGGCACTACGGCAATACCTTCGCAGCCAAGCTTACAAACCGTATCGGCACGTATCGGCTGGCTCGTCTTTTTGCAGATCGCATGCGAGAGATGAATTATTGAAGGAGTTACAAGTAGTGCAAGTCAACTGTTCTTTAGAAGTAGCATCAGTACGTCACATAATATGCTGCAGTGATTTTTGTGACAAAAAAACCGGCTAACTGCGAAACGGTCTCGCGCACGAAGGCTTCCGTACATATCTATAAAAAAACCGGCCAAGTGCGAGTCGGACTCGCGCACGAAGGGTTCCGTACTATTATCAAAACGGAACCCTAGAAACATAAAAAATAATTCATAATATCTCGTAACCTACCTATTTACCTAACTACGTAGTTAGCATTCCACACGTGACAGGTTGCAATCCCGTCGCCGCTTTCAAGAATACTAACAGGTTTCCTCACGATGTTTTCCTTCACTGTTATAAACACGTGTAACGCGCATATAGGTACATTTTTCGAACAGAAATATCCATTGATGCACGGCCAGGATTCGAACTCGAAATTAATTGGAAATTAATAATATCTACCTAGGTACCTATTTACCTAACTACATGAATTCAATAATTCAATTTCAAACTTTTTATTCGATCATGTGAAGTACCACCTATTTACCGACTTACTTTACCGATAGTGGTAAAATAGCGCCACCTGCCAGCGGAATCGCAAACCTCTTTCATCTTACCTCTCAAACCCCGAGCGGTCGCATGAGACCGCGAAAAGTACCTATAATACGTAGTAACATCAAATGAAACTAGATGGCGCTGGAATGCAAAAATCAAGTTTGTTGTATGGGAGCCCCCCTTAAATATTTATTTTATTCTGTTTTTAGTATTTGTTGTTCGAGGAGCAATAGAAATACATAATCTGTTAAAATTTCAACTGTCTAGCTATCATGGTTCATGAGATACAGCCCTGTGACAGACAGACAGACGGACAGACGGACAGACGGACAGACGGACAGACGGACAGACGGACAGACGGACAGACGGACAGCGAAGTCTTAGTAATAGGGTTCCGATTTTACCCTTTGGGTACGGAACCCTAAAAAATGGCAAAAAAACACGATTGATATAGGAGCCCCACTTAATTTTTTTCTGTTTTTAGTATTTGTTGTTATTGCGGCAACAGAAATACATCATCTGTGAAAATTTCAACTGTCTAGCTATCATGGTTCATGAGATACAGCTCTGTGACAGACAGACGGACAGCGAAATCTTAGTAATAGGGTCCCGTTTTTACCCTTTGGGTACGGAACCCTAAAATTTACACAGTTGACTTTTTGATTGGCTACAGATATGTAAAGGCGTCACATAAAATATACTTATTTCTGGTAGTGTCTATGCACACCATCGACCACCCAGCCTAGACTCCTCAGGCAAGGCGAACAATGTCAGACAACACATATGGACTACAGAACCTGTAACTGTAGTAAACCACCGAGAACAGTTCACGAAGCGCCTCGCGGCGAGCAGGCCAATCATAATGCATTTTATACTGTTCTCTCTGACCCGCACACCTCAACGTTTGTTTGAAGAAAAATGTAGCCACAGGCGTCTATTGGGATATGTGGTCGATGGTGACAAATGAGTGCTAATATTACTGCACTGTTAAATATTATTTAGACTACTCACGAAAATCGCTTATTCAATCTCCTAATCGATTATTAAAACAAACTAAAACCAATTAATTTTGCCCAGGGAATATTATATTGAAAAATATTATGACCTAGTTCAATAGGCAAACTGAGTAACGTTGATTTTCATAAAAAAATCTATACACACATACGTTTATCCCATTCCCATAGAAAATTTCATTGTTTATTTATTCTTCCCGGAAATCCTAGACCAGATGCACTGGAACAAAAGGATAAATGTCTTGTGACCAAAACTGACGGCACATTCCCAAAAGTGTCCAAATTGTTTATTGAAGCACAAACAAAGTGCAATAAGCGTCCTAGTTGCCGCCACGTTGCCTGATGTTAACATTTTTTGTGTAACAGACACGATACAATTTAAATCGAAACATCCGTTACCCAATTTGCCCAGTCAGCTAACTCAAACAGCCTTAGGTGTGTGCATTTGTGGAGAAAATGATATAAAATATAAAAATACGACTGTAATCCCCAAGTACGGTAGACATCCTCTCAGCTCCTTGATCATGTCTAAAGGGGGTAGTCAGAGGCACGTCCAAATATTACATTTTGCACATGCACACAATTTGCATTCCATACGTGGCAGATAAAATTTAAATCGAAACGCCCGTCCTGCCTTTTATAACACATCTTTTCATAAAGCTACTATAGTATGCTCTACCTATATTTTGTACCTATCTCTACTTCATGAAATATTTAATTTGTAATTTTTCCCTTCAGCAAACACAAGCAGCCTTAGGCGTAGGCTTTGTGGACAAAAAGTGCAGAAATGCCATTAGATAGGCAGTCAATGGGATAATTTGAGTATTTTTTTCAGAAATGAAAGTCAATCAATAAGTTGATCGCGCTTGCGGGCGATGCTCATGATGAAGTGTATCTCAATAACGTGGTAATTAGCCGTATTTATCGTTAAAATCTTAATTTCTGTACAAAACACATTATTTGACGTAATTAAAAAAAAAAAAAAAAAAAAAAGGTTCACGACTGTAATCCCCAAGTACGGTAGACATCCTCTCAGATCTCCAGACGCTTAGATCCTTTGAAGATGTCTAGTGGGTAGTCAGAGGCACGTCCAAACATTATATTTGGCACGTGCATTGTGCAGTAGTTAGCATTCCATACATGACAGGTTGCAAGCCCACATTATTTTAGTATAGAAATGTGAATATCGTATCGTTTTCCATAAAGCGCCATGTACAGACTCGATTCAATATAGCCCGTCCTCGTTCTATCGAATCAAACGTGCCGGGAATGCGTGCGATATCATAGTTTATTCTCCGATATTCCTTACTCGGTCTGTGTAATGCACGAATAATAATACGAATATTGAATGAAACTCACAATAGAAATGAATTTTAGAATTGACGCGCGTTATTATACCGCTATCGAATAAAATAAATATTTGTGGGCATTTTACGCAGTGACATCGAGTCCCAAACTAAGCAACGCTTGTACTATACAAACCAGATAACTAATAGAATACTTACATACTTTCTTGTACCAGCTACAGACATTGACAGTAAAAATATTGTTATGACCAGTTTGCACTAGAAATACCTAGAAATATATAATTAGGTACCTATATATACACTAGATCTAGGCCAACCAGCCGTGAGTAGGAGCGATTAACCAAATCCTATCAAAAAGTTTCTCATCTGTATCGTATATTTCAGTCTTAAAAGTAAATAAGTGTTAAAATAACAAGTAGGGATTATAAAAATAACATCGTAAAACACTGAGAAAAGGAAATATTTTAAATCTAAGAGCCCGACCACAAGCACGGCGCAACAATGGCGGCGTAAAGAGAAAATTCCGCGACATTATCTAATTTTCAACGCCGCCGTCATCGCGCCGTAAGTTTCACGGCACAGTATCGCGCCGTGATGATGTGGATGGGCTGACAGTGTCACTTTCTAGCTAGACTAAGATAAATCTATCATTATTTTGACACTATGTATACTTAACCTACGCGTATGTTACTCTCGCGATCTAGTGATTGTGAATACACGGCGCTTTTCTTTAAACTTGACTGACACGCTGCAGCGTGTCTAGCTAATGATTCATCTAAGGAGATGTGTTACCCCTTTTTCTCTCTTGATGAGTATTAACTTAAAATTTGAGCTGAAGCTCTTAAGTTAATTTTTTTGTTGTTGTACGTACTTGGTTAAGACTTTTAATTATTATTCTTGTTTGAGCTTCACCTTGTTCGATCGGCACCACACTGGAGCTCTACATAGCATTAAGGAAAGGATCATTAAAAAAAATGATAGGCCGTGTTTGTTTCCTGATTCTTCTAGGCTTGGTCGCGAGGAAGGCGTAGCTTCACCTAGCTTCTAAGACGTTTCAAAGTGATCCCTTTGTTTTTATTGAAAAAATTGTTTTTGAATTTAAATTTGCATAAGATTTCAACAAACTTAGCTTATGTACGTTCCCGCATCAATTTGCATCGTCAACTATTTTTGATTCTTCCTTCGTCTTGCGTCAGCGCTGGGTTTTCAAGCCAGCTCGGATCCCTTACTTCATTCTGCTGCTCTATGCTCTTAATCTCCTTTGTCATGGCAATGTTGTCTATGTATTTTAATTTAGTTCCTAATGCTTCAGCCTGGCGCACAGTGTCTGGAAGTGAACTGTCTGCGGAGTCAGGAGCTAAGAAGGTGATGGCACCAGCTATGAACGACATGCTGCCGAACACTATTGAGGGTAGACCTGGCCAGTAAACCATCTGAAAGGGAAATATTTTAAATTATTGCAATTAATTATGAAAAAATTAAATAGGATTGCGACTTATTTCCAAGTATGATAGACCTCTACTGAAATCTTCAGGTCATTGCAAAAGTCTGATAGGGGGTTGTCAGAGGCACGCGAGCATTACATTTGGCACGTAAGTACATTTTGCAACGTATTGAATTCTAACTGCAAATTGAAATATTTAGGCGTGCCTCTGACTACGCTGTTAGACATTATATGAATGCCAGGAAATCGGAAAGAATATCTTCCATATTGAGGATAGGTTTTTTTTTACAAAAAAAATATTTCTACACATCCTTTGAAATACTTTCTCCTCGAAAATCTTTGTTGTAAACTTTTTTTAACAATTATAACGTTAAACTCTCTGTTAAAAACAAATGAACAAATTCTATTCAAAACTGGACTCGTTTTAAGCCACGATTTGCCTTTTGTTAAATCCACGTGAATTGAACGTTTTAGAAACAGTATTTCGCAAATTGGTTGCTATGGTGTGGTACAATTTTTTTTTCTCGCCACTGAACTCGCCTTTTATGAATGATTTCATAAAAGGCGAGTTCAGTGGCGCTGGCACTTTTTTTTATCAAAGTTGAATACAGTTCGTAATTATCTAAGTCAAAGTAAATATAAAGCGTGTAAAAAAAACCGGCCAAGTGCGAGTGCGAATCACGTTTATTGTATGGGCCCCATTTATATACTTATTTTATTCTGTTTTTAGTATTTGTTGTTATAGCAGCAACAGAAATACATAATCTATGAAAATTTCAACTGTCTACTGTCTAGCTCTCACGGTTCATGAGATACAGCCCTGTGACAGAGAGACGGACAGACAGACGGACAGCGAAATCTTAGTAATAGGGTCCCGTTTTTACCCTTTGGGTACGGAACCCTAAAAAAAATCATAAGGAAAAAAATCAAAAATCAAAGACAATCATAAGGATCAGGCATAAGAAAACACAATAAATCTAGGAAGGGTGGAAGTCTTTCCATAAAAGTTTTGTTGTTTCGTCCCGTTTTACTACTGTTGTCATCGGTTAGGTAATGACTGCTCAAATGGCGCAAAGTCCCATTGCAGATGCATAAAAACTTTTTAATGAGCGAATTCAGTATCGAAGAGCGGATACCTAAAATACAAGACGGTTTTTACAAAGAATTTGCAGTTTCTAAAACAGTTATGACTTGCGCACATTGGCATGGCGAAATAAGGTATATATTTCATTGCTCGGTGATCGGCCTTAGGGGCATCGCAGTGCAGTTTTGCGAGATTACCGATCATTGAAATATATACCTTATTTCGATTGGAAAGCTATTAAATTCCATTGATAAATTTTAAATCCTCTCTGCCTCCGTGACTGTGCGCGGGCTCTTACTAAGCGATAGCACCAGGTTCTAAATTAGTCGAATTATCCTTCACACTAATACCATAACTGTCAAATCAGGTCAATGTTTAACAGTTCAGATAAGTTTCTTACCAACAAAGGAGTCTGTGGGGCGACAATAGACCCGATCCTGCCCAATGAGGAGCACAGCGCGTGCATGGAGTTTCGCGTGTACGTTGGGAATAGCTCCGACGTGTACATGTACGTGATGCCGAAGTAGAACGAACACATCAGCTTACTGATCATGTACACCATCACAGAGAGCCATGGGCGGTCTACAACAACACAATAATAATTAAAACAGTTATGTAAAATAATGGGACTGTAAAAAGTGGAAACCCACGGAGGAGGCCTTTGCTCAACTGTGGGGCAGCCTATTAAAATAATAGGCTTATTATATAATAAGCCTATTATTTTAAAAAAGCGCGACTTCGTTTATTTACATACACATTTTTTAAAGAAGAACGAGTTTATATGAAATTATTTTCATTTATGGATTGAATTCGGGAATTCCTTTTTATTGCATCCTACACCAAAAGATTACACCCTTAAATTTGAAGTTTTTAGGACCAGGGTTTATACTGTGCGTTGGTGGATCGGTCAGTCAGTCAGTCAATACTGCAAGAGTTTTATATATATTTAGATTAAAGACACTGGCATAGAACATAGAATTCAAAGCAAAGAGTTAAACATGTCATGGTATCTTTTTAAATACTCAAGAGTGAAGGATCTGTTAACCCTTGATGTTGTGAAAGGACATAAGCTGTCTTTTCTAAGCGGATGGTGCCGTCAGGTGTCAGACAGTTATTGATTGCGATACCAATCCAAAGGCGGCGGCAGCATAGTCATCTAAATGTGACGTAAAGGAACGGAGGCTGACGTCTTTGCTTAGGAAACCATAGCTTAGTGTACGAGTAAGTATTATTTTTAACCAACGAATAAAAGAGTTTCGCAAGTCAATGACAGCCTCACAGCTCAGTTGGTAGTAACTCTGCCTTCAGCGCTATAGGTTGTGGGTTCGATCCCCACCCAGAGCAAATATTTGTGTGATTAACATATATGTTTGCTCTTGTCTGGGTGTTAGTATGTATCATATGTATGTATTTACAAAAAAAAAAAGTATATAAGTATTCTATCAGTTATCTAGTTCCCATAGTACAAGCTCTGCTTAGTTTGGGGCTAGATGGCGATGTGTAAAATGTCTACCAATATTTATTATTTATTTGTTATTTATTAATGTGTATTTTTTACATCTGTCGATCTTTCTTTGTTGCTTATTTTAAGAAATAAACATTTAAGGTTTCTTTCTAAAAACAACTTTTGATTGAATTTTAGTATTAATCTGATAGGTAACAATATAATTAAACGAAATTCTTCAAAAGTTATTTTCTCTTTTAGTTTTGAAAACATAACTCATAAAGGAAAATGGTTTCATTAGGCATTAGTTACACGTTGTTCACCATATAGTATGCGAATGGTCGGCCATCTTTATCTATCACATTTCCTTCTATATACTATATTAGTATTTATAATATCTAAAGACAATAAATAAGTAAGTCATACTTACGCATTGGCAAAAACGGTTGTATAAAGCACAAAATAGCGCCGCAGAAGAACGAAACAATCAAAGGGTTCCTCCTCTTGTAGTTTGTCAGAATGTACATTATGATGAAGCTTCCCGGTAGATCTATGATCGACACTAAAGCATAGTTCACATACTTATTCCCTTGCAAAGATACTGCATTTATCATCAGCCCATACCCCACAAAGGTTGATGTCGTCCACCAGACGATGCATATAAGGAAACGTTTCAGCAACGCGTGGGAACCAAACGTCATTTTCAGCAAGCTAACTAAATCCACACTCTTTTCTTCTATCTCTACTGATAACAGCTTATCCAGAGCTCCATGGTCCAGCTTCACTTTGTTCTGATCTGCTACTTTCTGAACTATAGTAACCGCTTCATCCTTTCTCCCTTTTGTGAGTAGCCAACGAGGACTTTCGTCTATCAGGTATGTGTAAAATAAGAAGAGAAGGGCTGGTGTGTATATGGCGCGAAGATAGTTCCTCCAATAGGGCACGGACCAGGCAGCAAAAGGAAGCAAGGCCGAGCCAAGAACGTAGCCGATAGCGCAAAGATTGTAGTAGATCACTCTTTTTTTTGTTGATACTATTTCTATATCTGTAAAAGAAAAAAAATATTATTGTTATGTTAAGGTGTGACCAGACATAGCGCGGCATTTGAGCGCAGCATTCACAGGACACAAGTTTGCCGCGTGACTTGTTTAACCATAAAGGTAAATGTGCGCGCGGCCGTCATCCAATCATAGAGTGGCAAGTCTATTCACACCTATGAAATACGTAAGTAAGTATAAGTATTGGTATTTGTGTATTGGAAGGCATTTTCACACATCGCCATCTAGCCCCAAACTAAGCAGAGCTTCGTAGTCTACTAGTGAAGTCTTAGTAATAGGGTTCCGTAAAGAAACAGGACACTGGTAGATACTATTATTGTTTGGGCTAATATGTATGTAAAATAAAAATGACTATACGAACCCCCACCATACCTCAAGAACAAATACGAGATTTCTTATTTATACTTAAAATATCTCAAAAAATCTTTGAAGAGCGTGCTTGTTTTGCTAAAGGCCAACAAGGCTTCGTGAATATATAGTACTAACTGAGTATATAGACGGGTGAGCAGCTATCTCCAATGGCTGACTCAAGGAACTCCAGTGCGATGTACAGCCAGTACCATGTGGTGAAGCTCCGGGTTAGGCCGATGACCCCACCCGCCACACCCGTCAAGACTAGCGCGTTTTTTCGCCCTATCCTGGGAAAATATAGTACTTGTCTAATGGCTGTAGATGAAGGTAAATAGTAGAAGTCCAAATGCTACTATTTGCCTTCATTACTTCACAACAAATAAATTCACAAGAATTTTCATGATCACTTTGTTCATTCAAAAGTAGTGGAGACTTTTGTGATTATGTTCGTCTGGGGCAGTAAGGCCGTAGGCTCATGTATACGGTGCGGCGTCGGCCACCGTGAAAAGGTGTGATGCCGCGGAAAGATACCATGCACGGAGTAAGGCGCCTTTTGAAGGCGCGGCAGCGCGCCATGATAATGCTAAGTTTAAAGAAACAAAAGAATTTTATGATGTCATTTTTTTATTCGAATCAAAGATGCCTGATGCCAGAAATGGTGCCTTTCCGCAATGAATATAGGTACCTGCATAGCATAGTTCTATTGAAGTCAGATTTTGTTTTATTTTTTAATTAAAATATTTCAATAAAATAATAATTTGTATGTTGATAGTAATCCATTTAACTTGCCGAACGAGTCCTCTAACAAAAAAATAAGGATGTATACAAAAAGAAAATAAACAAACTACTTTTGGCTTATTTTTTAACCTTTTGTAATCTACATGTTTAATTAATAAAATCGAGTCCCTTATTATTATTATGTTACGTTTAATGGGGTGAGGCTCAATGGTATATTTAAGTGAGGTTCATGTTTCCGAAAAATGGTGGTCGTTTTATGATGGTCGTGTGAACCTAAAATATGAATAGCGACATCAAAATAAATAAAACCCAATAGTTCCAAACATAGTAGTACAATTTACTGTATTGTGGGTTTGTAGATATTATAAACTATGGGTACCACTTATACCACAACACTCAAATCCGAAACACAGATATTTGGAGATCATGCAAACATTTGTCCCGCCTCGGCCTCCGAACCTGTCTCTTGTCCCTGTGTCTCATTAAGACCTCGTCTTTAAGTACGTCTTCTTTGACGTACTAGTCTCGTATAATTCAAAAACGTCTAGCACTGTTATAACGGCCGTAAGATGATGGTTTCTCCACGTTTAGAAACGGACTCAAATTACCGAACGACCCATCAACCATTTCTGTAATATTGTCATTTGCGCCCTCATCAACAAAACACGCACATTACATATTATAAACCTACTGTGCACGTACACACCTCATTTGTCTGTGTGCTTGTGCTCTGGTGACAGGTTGCAAGTCCATCATTGCTTATAAGATTTTATTATATTTTTATATTAGCTGACCCGTGCCCGCTTCGCTGTGCGTAAGACATTTCTAATGCCATCGTTGACTTTTTTGTAGACGTTTTTAAGGTGTACAATACTGTAGTACATTATTTTGATATATCTCGTGGGGTTTAGCCAGCATTTGCAATGTAAGCGCAAAAAAATGAGTTTATTTACGACATCACATTAGAAACCTCTAAAATTATCAGTGTTTCTCTACAATATTATGCATGTATTATACATATAAACCTTCCTCTTGAATCACTCTATTTATTAAAAAAACCGCATCAAAATCCGTTGTGTAGTTTTAAAGATATAAGCAAACATACATACATACATATTACATACAGACGTGGGAAGCGGAAAGCGACTTTGCTTTATACTATGTAGTGATTCAAACAAAGTAGCATCAAAATTCGTAAACTACCTACTACCACGTTAATCAACTAAAACCAACAAATTTTGATTTAAATTCAAATTCAAATTCTAAAATCATTTATTTCAACAAGATAAAATCACAAGGATCACTTTGAAACGTCTTAAGAACTAGGTGAAGCTACGCCGAAGTATAAGTTTATTAACGTGGTAGTTATTAATTTCTTACTTGTCAGATAAAGGTCCAACGAAGAGCAATCCCACCATGTAGCCCAAACTATGAATAGTCCCCACCAGGGTCCTTTTCCACTCATCACAACCAATCTGGAACTGATTTCAAAGTGCATTGGTGTCAACTCATAACAAATAAGGCACATTTTAATTTCGCAAAATTTTAGCAAAGCTCTTATTCATTTTACGTTATAGTCTAAATTAGCGTAACCTTGAACGTACGTCCAAGCTAAACCTAAGTATACGAAATCTTAGCTTTAGCTTGGACACAACATAATCGCCACTATAGTTAAACCTGTAGACATCCAGATCACCAGGCGCTCATATCATCCTTGAAGATGTCTAAGGGGGTTCAGAAGCACCACATTTTGCAGAAACTAGCATTAAATACGTGAGAGGTTGCAAGTCCGAACACTATCTGGTTTCCTCACGATATTTTCCTACATTGTGTACACGTGTACTCCAGATTAGTAAAGTACAATCTGTTATTCCATTGCATCCATTCGATACCTACTTACTTCAGCTACAAAACTGTGTGGGTTGTCGTAAACCCATTCTTTGCACGAAGTGGAGTTTGCACTACTGCAAGTAGTGTTCGGGAAATCCTCGTCCTTGCATCTACAAACAACAATATTTTAACTTTATTATATTCCATAACATTATGTTATCTTAGAAATGAATGAGGATGACCAAAGAAAAGATGGATGGACTGTGTGCAAGATGATATTGGTAAGAAAGGAATGAGTGATGAGATGAAGGCTGATAGAGGGAAATGGAAGAAGAACAAATGTTGTGCCGACCCCACTTAAGTGGAATGAAGTGATGGAATGTGGGCAAGAAAATGATGATGAATATTATTTTTGTTATATACTTTGTCCTTAATAAGTACGAAAGTACGAATTCGTACTGTGAAATACGAATCTATAGTACCTATCGTATCTATATAGGTAGAATAGATATTGGCTCTTACTATATAGTAGTAAGTATATAGTCCCTATCAAATTGTACGACTAAAGACTAATATTGTAAATTATTTCGTGCTGTAGGTACTTTTGAACCAGGACACGTATCGTCCAAATGCCAAAACTGACTCTTTTACTATACTAAAAGTGTCAGTTTTGACATTTGAAAGATACGTTGTCGATACGATAGTGGTTCATGCACAGGCCACAGTACCTTACCAAGGAAGCGTAACGTAACGCAACTTAAGTTTTATAATAATCTCTATTTCTATAACAATTATTACACTCGGAATGTGTAACATTGCATTGTGAAAGAAATATCAAGTCATTGTTTTAACTAATAAAATGATTGAATGGGCAAAGAAGTTAAATTACACAAGCTATTATCTATATGAAGAAGAAGAGAACGAAGTCGCAAGGGTTTCCACTAATATTAAAATACGCTTTTAATTATACACTCGGTTCACGGCCGTGGAAAATAACTTATGAATTCAGAGAGAAAGAATTCCATAGAATTGAGAGATAATCGAGCGCGTGGGAAATGCGTGAGCTGCTTTCTCTTGTGTGCTATGGAAAGATCTTGTTGACAATATTTAATTGCAAGCTGTTGTCAAGCTGTGAATTTGTCACAGCTCGGTTGGTTGTAAATCTGCCTGCTCTTTAGTTTGAGGGTTCGAATCCCATCTAGACGAAACATTTGTGTGATGAACATATCACACCTAGACTACTCATGCAAGGCGAACACTGTCAGACAACACTGGACCACAGATCCTGTGTAAACCACCCAGCGCGGTTCACGACGCACCAGCGGGCTGTGACATTGAACCGGCCAATCAGAATGCATTTATACCGTTCCCCCTGACCCGCACACCTTAGCAGTTTGACAGAATTGTTTGTTTGAAGAAATGAAGCCATTAGGCATCTATTGGGCTATGTGGTCGATGCTCGTAGGTATATGTTCTGTGTCTGGGTGTTAATAGGTACAGATAAATATAGTTTTAAAAGTCACGCCTAAAGTCGTAAATAGTAGAAGCCAGAAAATACCCAAACAAAATAGTAAAAGCAAAATTTACATTAATAAAGAGGATTTCGTTTTTATCTTATCATTTTATCAATAACTAGTAGGTAGACTCGCGACTTCATTCGCGTATTTTTTCATACAAACGTTTTCTCCCTATCCCCCTTTTAGGGATAGAGTTACTGGAATTATATCCCTAAAAGGGGGATAGGGAAAACTTTTCTTAGTGCATCCCTACAATTTAAAACAAAGATACCCTCCAAATTTCAAACTTCTAGGACTTATGGTTTTACTTGATTTTCAGTCAGTCAGTCAGTAACGTAAGAGTTTCATATATTTTACTAGCGACCCGCCCCGGCTTCGCACGGGTAGCATGTTATTATACATATAAACCTTTCTCCTGAATCACTCTATCTATTAAAAAAAACCGCATCAAAATCCGTTGTGTAGTTTTAAAGATATAAGCAAACATACATACATACAGACGCGGGAAGCGGAAAGCGACTTTGCTTTATACTATGTAGTGATATGTATACATATTTAGATGGTTATTGACAATGACCGTGTTGACGGTCCTTCATTCTTTGTAGAATTATCTCTGTCTGTGATTTTTGTATTTTGCTCTTAAGAATACATTGGCCCTTTTCTTTAGACACCAGACATAAACAAACATACAAATGTACAATTAAAGAAAAACCATTCTTCTTCAAATACGCGGCTCTACGATTTAAAACGAAAGCAAACCTAAGTGCCCGTGCACACCGCGTTTTTTAAACGCGCCGTCGACGCGCGTTTTTTGCGATACAAACGCGATTCGCACGCGAGACAGACGCAAGGCTGCGTCTAACTCGCGTGCCATGGTAAGACCTTTCTTTCTGACAGAAATCTGTCAAAGGACTGTCATAAATGAAGTCTGATCGTCCAAATGTCAAAACTGACACTTTTTGTATAATAAAAATGTCAGATTTGACATTTAGACGATACGTTGTCGATACGATTGTGGTTCGTGCTCAGGCCACTGATCTGCAAATTTTTTGGTTGATAATCGGTCAATGACGTAGGATATTTAAGTGGTCAGTTCCTCAACCCTCAATTAAATCCGGCGTATTCGGAAGTAAATGTACTGACATCACCACCTATTGTCAGTAGATACCATTGTTTGCTTATTTAGTCATGGACCACAAAATAATCATAATGTTGTTGATCCGTCAGACATGATCAAACTGAGCACAAATATACGTTCAACACATACTTATGGAATGGTCTTATGGTGCGAGTAACATCAAATACAGTACGGTCAGTGGATCTTGGCTTACATGAAATTAACCGTATGACCGCAAAAATGGTTTTGTGTCACTGCATAAGGTCGAAAATTGTCTGACGCGCAGCCAAACGGCTACATCCAGGTAAGCAAAGATCCGCGCGATCGTACTGTACCAAGAAACCACAAAACCCAGACCCCTGGATGTTTTTTATTCAGATTTCACACGTCGCCATCTAGCCCCAAACTAAGCAAAGATTGTACTATGGGAACCAGATTACTGATAGAATACTTATACACCTTTTTTGTTAATACGTACTTAAGATACAATATACGACCCAGACACCGAACAAACATACATGTTTATCACACAAATAATTGCCCTGGGTGGGGCATATGTGGGGCATATCGAACCCAAAACCTACAGCGCTGAAGGCAGTTACTACCAACTAAGCTATGAAGCCTCCAAATATAGTACCTATTATTATGTATTTTCGTCGCAGTGAGACCTTAATCGTCGCACCGCGCTTCGCCTACTCCTTAGGTTCGGTGCTGTGCGGCTCAATGCTGAGACGGGGACCTATTTGCCCCCACATGGCACAATTTGCTGTTGATTGTTTTTTTGTTCTCTTTATTCATTAATTGTTTTGTGCTTTTGGAGCAAATAAATGTTTTTTCTTTCTTTTCTTTCTTTCTTTCTTTTCTTAATCGGCACAGAGAGCGTTTACGTCTCAAATGGAGTGCCAAATTCGTAAGTCGAGTCGAGTTTAAGTGTCGTAGTTTCAGTAATTCAGTGGTTTAAAAAAAACCGGCCAAGTGCGAGTCGGACTCGCGCACGAAGGGTTCCGTATCTATTAAAATCGCCAAAAAATACGTTTGTTGTATGGGCACTTACATATTTATTTTATTCTGTTTTTAGTATTTGTTGTTATAGCGGCAACAGAAATACATCATCTGTATAATTTTTTAACTGTCATCTGTCTAACTATCTCGGTTCATGAGAGATACAGCCCTGTGACAGATAGACGGACAGCGAAGTCTTAGTAATAGGGTCCCGTTTTTACCCTTTGGTTATGGAACCCTAAAAAGACGCCTATCGCCTTTATTTGTAGAAGTTTATAAAACTGACTTCTACTTCAAAGTTTACTTTTTTATTGTTATTGGATTTTCATGTATTTTGTGTAAAAAAGAAATTGATTTCTACGCGTTTCAACTAAGTATTCGTGTATTCCGATTTGAGTGTGCTTGACCCGAGTCAAAATCGACGTCCGACGGTCGAGTGCACTGGAAAGCCACGGTAGCGTCTAGAGTCTAGTGGTTGCACGGATCAATGATCAGTTTCCACCTAGATTTCAAATTATGGTGTTTGTAAAAAGGGGTAGACATGACAATACCTGGACATGACAGGTTAAACTTTAGTGAAAATAAACAAAATTATAAATAAAAATAAAGCTAATATACATACACATTGGCAAATACTAACTCATCTCTCAAACAAATACATAACTATGTGCATTGTAAAAAACATGTATGAATACTTATACCGCAGAAAGTATTTGTTCGCGGTGATGGGCTTGCAACCAGTCACTTAGGGCATGCTAACTACTGCGAATGGTGTTTTTATCAGAAAATCAGTTCTTTAAACCTATATAATGTTTGGACGTGCCTCTGACTACCCCTTCCATGACATCTTCTAAGGATCTAAGGGGCTGGAGATTTGAGAGGATGTCTACCGTACTTGGGGATTAAAGTCGTGATCCTAATATATTTTTTCATATCTATTTCTTAATATTTTTTCGGGCTTAGATTCATAGCATCATTAATTAATTTATTAGTAAGTCTGTGGGATGTTGTATTGAGTAATAATAATTAGGGACTATGCACTGCACAGCTCTGTTAACGATAAACTTTGAACTGGCGCGACATTGGTGAGCTCTGCTTTGTGTCATGCCTAATTTACATTCTGCCTACTAACGCGGCATTTAGTGAACATGGGGGCTAACACGAATCACCTTCGTATCGACATCGTAAAATCGTAAATGAATTAATTAATTATATAATATATACATAAATAAATCACAAAAATAAAAAAGTGTCGTTACAACTTTTGGTCTAAATTTTTCATTTTTTTTAAATAAATTTTAATAAAGAACTTCGTTCCAAAAGCCTCTGTAGTGCCTGGACATGCGTAGGCTTCTGGGGGCTTACTCGGAAACTGAAAATGAAATTTCGTAACAATATTCGTTTCAAAATTACATCGTTTCTACTATAGTTTAACCAGATTTGTATTTGTAAGTCTTTTCTGTAGTGTCTTTTTCTTTTGTTGTCACGAAATTTCGATTTCTGTTCGCTAGTAGATGTTACGTACACAACCTGTTACGTACACAACCTTGACTATATTCGTCTATCATTGAGTCATTATTGAAGAAATACACATGTCGACATAATTATTGCTGTTAAACCCACTGCATGATAAGTGCAACAAAGTGGGCGCCTAATCCGCCTTCTTAAAACATGTCAAAAACATAATAGAAAGGCATGAGTCACGAAGCCTATTTTGCAAGTCCACTGGATGTCCTCTAACTGTCAAATTCCTATTGCGTAACTCTACAAACCTGCCAAGTGCGAGTCGGACTCACGCACGATGAGCTCTGTACCAATATAATATTAAAGTTTAATAAAGAACTAACAACTTAAAAAACAGTACATAAATTGCTAGGTGTTAAAAAATAATAATTGGTAAGTACTGTTAAATGCTTTGTTGTTCAAAATGACGGTAGACATACAGCTTAAGAACCATTACCTCCCGTGCTAGTTATAAACTGTGTTTCGGCAATTTAGTGAGTAGTGAATATTTACAAAAACGGCAAAAAAATCACGCTTGTTGTATGGGAGCCCCACTTAAATATTTATTGTATACTGTTTTTAGTATTTTTTGTTATAGCGGAAACAGAAATACATCATCTGTGAAAATTTCAACTGGCTTGAAATTTTAACTTTACTTATTTGATAGTATCACGGTTTATGAGATACAGCCTTGTGACAGACAGACAGACAGAAGGACAGCGAAGTCTGAGTAATAGGGTCCCGTTTTTACCCTTTAGGTAAGGAAATCTAAAAACACAATGGGAATTTGACAGATGAAACTAATTACGATCACGCAAAGGAGTAATGGAGTTGACAAGAGGCCGAATTAAAAATGTGCATTACCTCTGATAACCACGTGGTTAATAGAGACAGCTTGCAAAGACTCTTTATGACCGTAGGTTATGACCTGACCTGACCTGACTAACCCCACAGCCCTGTTGGTAGAATAAAATAAATATATATTACTGCACATTTCACACCATTTTGCCCCAAACTAAGAAAAGCTTGTACTACGGGAACCAGATTACTGAGAGAATACTTACATATTTTTTTTTGTAAATACATACTTAAGATACATTATAACAGAGAGACACAGAAAAAACATCTATGTTCATCACACAAATATTTGTCCTGGGTGGAGATCGAGCCCACAGCCTATAGCGCAAAAGGCAGAGTTACTTACCAACTGAGCTATGAGGCCAGAAGCTCTGTTTTTTACTGTGGTTGTGGGTTCGATAATCCAGCCTTACTGTCATTGTTGTAACACAGTCGAAATGGGTTAAATTTAAGGTGATAAGTGAAATTTTTGACGTTTTGTATGGGCTGAGTCTACCCGGATAAGACAAAAAGTGATAAAACTGCATTATCTCGAAAACCATCAAATTTAAAAAGAAACTGTCTGTAATTTATTTAGCTAGTATGATTATCTAACAAATTATATAAAAATTAACTGTTTAGCTATTCATAGTTTTGATTAAAAACGAAACTAGTGTTTTTGAAGAGCCAACTTTGGAAAATAAATATATCGAGAAAAATTTCACCAATCGTGATTCTGTCTGTAATTTATCTAGATTATATCCATAAGTTATCTTTGTCATAAAAAACAAAACTGTATGTTTTACGGTTATTGAGAAAAAACTACTCTGCATTCATCAAACACATTAATTACTACGAATATAAAATAAAACAAAAAAAAATTGAATTACGACTGTAATCCCCAAGTACGATAGACTAGACATCCTCTCAGATCTTCAGACGCTTAGATCCTTTGAAGTTGTCTAGTGGGGGTAGTCAGAGGCACGTCCAAACATTAGATTTGGCACATACCCACTTTTTGCAGTAGTTAGCATTCCATACGTGACAGGTTGCAAGCCCATCGCCGCTTATAGGAAGACTACACAATATATTTACATAATATCAATATTGACAGCAAAATTGGTTACATTCAACTATATGCTCAGCTATTTACATTCCGTAATGCACCTTGCATTGTATAGTGAACAGTTATTGACACACTAATAACAAGACAAGAAACAAATTCAAATTCAAATTCAAAAATCATTTATTTCAATAAAATCACAAGGATCACTTTGAAACGTCTTAGGAGCTAGGTGAAGCTACGCCGATTCCACGCGACCAAGCCTAGAAGAATCAGGCAACAAACACGGCTTGGGGTCAACCTTTTTTTTTAATGATCCTTTCCTCAATGCTATGTAGAGCTCCAGTGTGGTGCCAATCGAATAAGGTGAAGGCTCAAACAAGAATAATAATTAAAAGTACCTACTACTCAAGTACGTACAACAATAAAAAAAAACCTAAAGAGCTTAACTAAAAAACAAACGGCATACCTGAATTTGATTTCCGCAGCTGCGAAGATATAGTTAGAGGTAGAGAAAATGTTGAATGCATAAGCGAGTCCCAATAGCACCATCACTTTCACATGATACCGGCTAAAGATGCTAAACTTTGAAAGTACCTCGTCCAAATCATTTTGCTTCTCCATTATATCGTAAAACACTTTTATCTAGGCTTGATGGTGAAAAACAGGTTAAAATTACTATAACTATTTCTGGTAGCATCAGCAAACCGTTGTCAGCTAAATATTTTAACTATTAAAAGAGAAATAGACAATAAACAGAACAATAGACGCATTTAACACTTCTATCTGTACTATCTTGAAATACAGAGTCTAATAAGGTACGCGTAAAAAACACAAGTTGGTATGCTTATCAAACGATATTGTATCGTCTCGTTCGAGACACAGTAATGTAATGATGCTCTCTGTAGATCGCAGAATCCATAATTATTGTTGCTATCGTATATTTTAATTAGAACCGGTTGATGAATAGGTATAATAATTATAATCAGTAATTTATAGCCGGTCCACTTACGATTCGTTTGTTATGAAAATGATACTCGTACTGTCAAAATCTAAACAGTTCTTATCTACCCATCTATTAGATGGATAGATCCATTTATCTATGCTAGCAACCAAATTATAAGTCATCATTTTGGCAGATTTTTAGGGTTCCGTTCCCTAAGGGTAAAAACGGGACCCTATTACGAAGCTTCGCTGTCCGTTTGTCTATCACAGAGCTGTATCTCATGAACTGTGATAGCTAGACAGTTGAAATTTTCACAGATGTATTTCTGTATACTAAACTAGCGACCCGCCCCGGCTTCGCACGGGTAGCATGTTATTATACATATAAACCTTCCTCCTGAATCACTCTATCTATTAAAAAAAAACCGCATCAGAATCCGTTGTGTAGTTTTAAAGATATAAGCAAACATACAAATGATAACATATTAATGATAATGGTACGGAAGCATTCGTGCGCGAGTCCGACTCGCACTTGGCCGGTTTTTTTATTGTGTTCGTAATTATCAGAACAAGGTTTTTGAAATAATATGTTTGCAAAATTCAGCGGCGTAGTCAGAAACTTGTATGGTATTGGTTGTACAAGGTGTCTCAAAAGTAAGTTTACATTTGCTTATCTTATTACGCGAAAGCAACTATTCTGAGGGGCGCGGGGGGTATGTCAGTCGGTAGTCTGGCTCTTGGGAATTTAGTCGCTATGGAGCGTTTCTCTGGTGCGGACTGTGCGTTGTGCGTACGTGAGTTTTACAAAAACAGTAATTCGGCGACTGTAGCGCGTAGAAAATTCTGCAGTATTCGAAATATTCGTCACTTAAATGATGCGCCTAGCACTCGACTCATTGCAAAATGGGTTGAGAAGTTTGAAGAGACTGGGTCAACTCTGGAGAAACCAAAATCTGGGCGGCCAAGAACATCAAGAACAGCCGAAAACGTGGACAGTGTTACTCAGTCTATTCGAGATGATCCAAACCTCTCGATTCGGAAGCGTGCTGTTGCTTTAAATGTGCACAGATCTTCATCATGCCGCATTTTACACAAAGATTTAAAGCTGCACCCGTACAAAATTCAGTTGGTGCAAGAACTGAAGCCTCAAGATGCTGGTCAGAGGCTTGACTTTGTAAATCAGATGATTGAGCGCTTTCCAACGTTCACCAACATCTTGTTTTCCGATGAAGCCCATTTTCACCTGAATGGGCATGTAAACAAGCAAAATTGTCGTTACTGGAGTGCAACCAATCGAAAACAAAAACATCAGAAACCGCTACATTCACCCAAAGTCACCGTATGGGCAGCGATGTCGGCGCGAGGAGTTATCGGCCCTTACTTTTTTGAAGATGGAAGGGGACGCACGCTCACAGTGAATTCAGAGCGTTATGTGGAGATGTTAGACGAGTTTTTCGTGCCCCAACTGCAAAACTTTCCTGGTTACAACCAAAGAACATGGTTCCAGCAGGATGGAGCAACTTCACACACGTCCAACAGATCTCTGCCTCGAGTTCGAGAAATTTTTCCGAACAAATTAATCTCCAGGCGAGGTGACATAAATTGGCATCCACGGAGTCCCGATTTAACACCTATGGATTTTTTCCTGTGGGGTTATGTCAAATCAAAAGTTTACGCTAATAAACCGACTTCCCTGGCACAATTAAAAGAAAATATCCGTCATGAAATGGCAGCCATCACGGAGACTACCTGCCGAGCTGTCATAGGCAATTTTAGTGCCCGACTTAATGAATGCCGAGAGCGCAACGGTTTACATTTGGACGATGTTATTTTTAAAAAATAAATTCCCAAACAGTGTACTTCAATATATAATAAACATTTTTTCAATAAAGCTAAGACTTTTCTTTTAAAAAAAGATTTAAATGTGAACTTTCTTTTGAGACACCTTGTATTAAAATTATAATAAATAAAAAATGCAACGTCAATAAAATCTTAATAAATCAAATGATGAAGAGCATCTGAATGGTCTTTAAATAAATAAATAATAATAAATATTGGCGGACTATACACACAGCGCCATCTAGCCCCAAACTAAGCAAAGCTTGTACTATGGGAACCAGATAACTGATAGAATACTTATATACTTTTTTTTTTAAATACATACTTATTATATTATATATAACACCCAGACACAGAACAAACATCTATGTTCATCACACAAATATTTGCCCTGGGTGGGGATCGAACCCACAACCTACAGCGCAGAAGGCAGAGTTACTACCAACTGAGCTGTGAGGCCAGTCAAGGCTTTAGTAATACATATAACGTGGTAACAGCCGTATTTAATTTTATAGTTTTATTGATAGTACATGTTTATTATAAAATCATTTTCTTCATTAGTAAATTACACCCATGGAATTAATATCCGAAGCGGAGTTAATATCTATTCTCATCACAAGTTTGTTCTGGATGGAGATTGAACCTACTATTCAGAAAGAAGAGAATCTAGCTAGAGCCAAATGAGATCCAGTCCAACATAATATTAATAAAACGTGACAAAAATCAAAGTTGCTATCAGGAAACATTATCTATTGTAAGAAATAGGTACCTAATCAGTACTGCGAGTTATTTACGAATTACGGTTCTAATAGATTGACATTGGTGGCGATTCTGTTGTGTCCAAGCTAAACCTAAAATTTCGTATAAAAACGATCGATCTTATTCCTTTTACATTAAAGTTTAAATTAGAGTCACATAAAAATTACAGTCCTAAAACTTGGCATATTTTAGCCATTTCTCTATTTTATTTCGCATATTTGACACAATCAAGTGTCATCTTAGTCAACACCAAATTACATGTCGATTAAATTTAGCTTGACGTTTCTAAATCGATAACGAAAATCGTAAATTTATTCAAAACTATTCTAAGTTTTAGAACTGTCACTTTAAGGTTACGCTATTTTAAACTTTAACTTAAAAGAAATAAGATCGATAGTTTTTAGGAATTTTAACTTAAGCGTGGACACAACAGAATCGCCACCATATCATAATAGTGAGGTTCATTACTTATAATCATTGAGCTTAACGTACTACGTACTAGAGATGACACCACAAAGTAATAATTTGCGGTGCGCCTTGCGGTCCCTGGACCACAGTGGACTCAGTCCGAGTCTAACGCCTGTGACGCGCGAACGTATTTTTCGTGGCGCTTACGACCTTTTTGATTGAAAGTAACTTAAGCCATTCAGCGGTCAGCGCTTTACGTTTCAATGTTTCGTTTAGCCATATAAATATTTATTTTACGCTGCAAGCGGACTTTGGCTTTAATAATTGAAAATTGAGCAATTTATTTGGCTTGGATAGCTCCTCTAGTACGTAGTACATTAAGCTCAATGCTTATAATTGGTATTTTTGTTACAAGCACCTACCCAAGTCACTTATGAACGCGTTACTTATGAATAGAACCTCTAAAATAAGTTACGAGTGAGCAGTTATTAATGTATTCTTGTTTGAGCCTTCACCTTGTTCGATTGGCACCACACTGGAGCTCTACATAGCATTAAGGAAAGGATCATAAAAAAAAAGGTAGACCCCAAGCCGTGTTTGTTGCCTGATTCTTCTAGGCTTGGTCGCGTGGAATCGGCGTAGCTTCACCTAGTTCCTAAGACGTTTCAAAGTGATCCTTGTGATTTTATTGAAATAAATGATTTTTGAATTTGAATTTATTATGCTTAGGTATATACTATTCCAGATAATTAACTAGATATGTTCCAAGTTTCAAGCAAAAACATCCCCACATAATCGCATTTGATAGTATATTAGTTAGTACTTAGTTAGTAACTTACTATAACATTTGCATGCTAACTATAGATTTTGACACGGGTCTTTATCACGTAATTACCTTTAATTTACTTTCCCGACGTTTCGGCTATGTTACAATAACCATGGTCGCGACCATGGTTATTACGGTAAGTACGTGATAAAGACCCGTGTCAAAATCTATAGTTATGTCTACTAATCACGATAGTTTGAAAAATAATATTTGCATGCTAATCTTAGTAGAACATAATTGACTGGCCTCACAGCTCAGTTGGTAGTTACTCTGCCTTCTGCGCTGTAGGTTGTGGGTTCGATCCCCACCCAGGGCAAATATTTGTGTGATGAACATAGATGTTTGTTCTGTGTCTGGGTGTTAATATGTATAAAAAGTATGTATTTACAAAAAAAAGTATTCTATCAGTTATCTGGTTCCCATAGTACAAGCTTTGCTTAGTTTGGGGCTAGATGGCGCTGTGTGTAAAGTCCGCCAATATTTATTAATATTTATTTATTATCTAAAATATTATTTATTAACATCTAAGTAGGTACATATATATAACATCTGACCTACACTGTGTTCAAGCAAATAAATGATCTTTATCTTTATCTTTATCTTTATTTAGTTCGTATGAGCTAGTGGCCAAGTCTGGTCACGGAGTTATTTGGACGCTCAAAGGCCTCTCCCTCATGGCTTAGTGACTAGTATTGTCTGGACCATCATCTTAAGCTAGCGGTCACCATCCATTTAGTCATATGGCTGAAGGTACTCACCATTGGATGATGACACAGGTTTTTTTAGGGTTCCGGACCCAGGCTCCGCTGTCAGTCTGTCTGTATGTCACCAGGCTGTATCTCATGAACCGTGATAGCTAGACAGTTGTGATTTTTTTTAATGGTACGGAACCATACGTGCGCGAATCCGACTCGCAAATTGCTGGTTTTTTTGAGAATAAATTTCTTAAAAGCCAAAATAACTCACCTGTATCCATTTTCCTCGGCGGCGAAAATATAATTGGAGGAGTAAAACGAATTAGTCATATACGCCAGTCCCAGTAATAGCATTAACTTGGCGTGGTACCTTCCGAAAATGCTAAACTTTGCGAACACATCGTCCAAACTCAACTTTTCCATATTAACTTGTAATTACGCGAAGATTAAGTGAGAACTTTTTTCTTTTTCCATTAACCATAAGAGCTATATCATCCAAAACGCCATCGAACCAAAAATATATGTAACATGAACTGACAGTTTTCGAATTACTGTTTTAAGTTACTGTTATTGATTTTATTTACTTTTCAAACACAAAAAGTATGTAAGTACAAAATCGAAATATAAAGTTTATTCGTTGAAATCACTTGGATCATTTAGTTAAGTTCAATTTAAGTTTGTTACAGTAATAATCAGTTTTAAATCTCACAAAGCGTATGCGCACGCTGTTTTTAAGGCATTTCCCGAGACGCGTTAAAGTTTGGCGCGAACATAAAACTATAAAACTAAACTGTGTACCGTCTTCAAGATACAGTCGAGGAATGGTCTGAGGTGCGCGATCGTCGGATGCGTTCGCTACCGGTGCCACAGATGAATCAACAGTTGCTACGTTCATTGTCATTGCGATTAATGGTCAATTCATGCAGCGGAACAAAACTATAATGCTGCTCGTTTATTGTAAATTATGGGATCGCCGCCACTTCGTTATCATGCCCTTAGCAACAGATGTACCCCCTTTAGGGTCCGTTTCCACTGATGCGGACCTGTGCAGAACGGACCGTGTATTGACTAATCAAAGCGCTCGAAAACTTCGGGTCAACTATTTCAAGCAATGTGATTGGTCAATTCACGATCTTTTCCGCATAGCTCCGCATCAGTGGAAACCCACCCTTAAGGTTTGATGATCATCTCTTCGGTGAGTTTCAATCTATTTCAACAGTTTCTACTTCGTAACAGTATACCATCGATAGAAACTATCATGTCAAAAATGGTTCTGGTCGCAATCGGTTTTGTTAGCTGCAGCTAATAGATAATCGCAATGCCGCCATATTTACCGGTTTCAAATAGGAACTGATTGAGATTTATCGCAACGAAACTTACGTAATCGAGGGGCAGACTTCTCTTAGTGCAAAAGAACACACGTCATAATGCCATGTGCCATTATTTATTAAAGATAGTAGTCAAATTCAAATTCAAAAATCATTTATTTCAATAACATCACAAGGATCACTTTGAAACGTCTTAGGAACTAGGTGAAGCTACGCCGATTCCACGCGACCAAGCCTAGAAGAATCAGGCAACAAACACGGCTTGGGGTCTACCTTTTTAGTAGTGCTCAGTTGGTAGTAGCTCTGTTTTCTGTGCTATAGGTTGTGGGTTCGATCCCCACCCAGATTACATGATCTGGGTGGGGATCGAACCAACACAAATGTGTTATGAACATCGACGTTTGTTCTGTGTCTGGGTGTTATAATGTATCTTGTGTGTGTATTTTCAAAAAAAATACATAAATATTCTATCAGTTAACTAGTTCCTACAGTACTTTGCTTTGAACTTAGTTTGGGACTAGACGGCATTGTGTAAAATATCCACCAAATTATTTATTTATTTAATTAATAGTGGTTTAACTGCTCTTGTCGCTAAACAGATGGTAATCTTGTGTAAATACATAATTTGTTGGCGCCAAATTAGAAAGTGATTTTTAAACGGTAAGGTTAGCATGCTGTAGAATAAATACAAATTACGATTACCTGTTAGGATTGTTAGCATGCACTGTTTTTATTTCAAATTCCCATGATATCCAAAAATTTGGTTTTACAAAAATTAAAGGAAATCTTGCTAAAAAAATCGCAAAATTAATCATTCAAAAGTGTTAAGGCAATTTTTATCATTTTTTTTTAAACTAGTGATTATGCTTTATTCAAAACCATTAGGTATAGTGAAATGTAGGGGCCATTTTGTACAAAATAGACGAAAGAATTATTGAAATTGGATCAAACAACATAAAGTAATAAAATAGGAACAATATAATAAAAACAGTCGCAGTAACCTCCATAAATTAAAAACCTGTTTAAAACCAGGTAGGTATAGTAGTAGGGTCATATACCTGGTTGTGGTGCCTACCCTAATTTCAATTTTGGCAGTCAAAAAAAATTCCGTCGATGCACGCCGGGATTCGAACCCACGACCTTCAGTTTGAAAGTCGAGGTACCTCCCACTCGGCCTACCAAGCCGTGTTGGCCGTGTGTTGTCTATGTTATTTTAAAATCGTTGTTTTAATCTTTTTTTCAATATGTAAATCGTTTATTTGAAAATTAAAATGTTGTTAAACTACTTGAAGGTTAGGTACGTAACAATATTCAAAGTCGGTCATACACCAGCGGATATTGACAATCACGCATCTGAAGGTAGATGAACAAACTGAATTCGTGCTATTATTAGAAGCAAAAACACGTGTAAATGACTGCTTGAGTTAGTAACATCTTTTAGTCTTAGTATAACCAGACAACTGATAAAATACACAACATTCTTTTTTTAGTAACATATTTATCTATAGTGCATTGTAAAATACAGTCACAGACTAAATTATCAGAAATTTAGTTATGTTGTGATCTAGGTTAAGATTAGGGTTAGTTCATTCGAATGTAAATACCGAAATTTGTTCCTATCTTTATTATTTCTTTGTTTAGACTATTGTGGTAATTTAGGACGTAAATAACTTATAAGTTAAACGATGACAAAGCTTAGGTAGAAAAGTTAACTATGTTTACAACACAAACGTTTATTCCGGGTGGGAATCGAACCTACAACCTATAGAACCGAAGAAAAAATCATCTGAGCTGTGAAGCTGATATCTGTGTCTATATGTGATAATATCACAGACTGACATACTGAGTTACTTTTGCATTTATATTATTAGTTTATATACGGATAATATTTTAAATACCAATAAAAAAATAATAAAAAATAGGATCACGACTGTAATCCTCAAGTACGGTAGACATTCTCTCTGATCTCCAGACGCTTAGATCCTTTGCATATATCTAGTGGGGCTAGTCAGAGGCACGTCCAAATATTATATTTGGCACACACCCACATTTTGCAGTAGTTAGCATTCCATACGTGACAGGTTACAAGCCCATCGCCGCTTATAAGAACACTAACTGGTTTCCTCACGATGTTTTCCTTCACCGTTGTGAGCACGTATTTTTGATGAGCTTATAATACATATAAGAACCATAAAGTGTCTCAATTTCATGTTCGTATCATGGCAGTATAATTCGAGCATGATTTTACATGCATGTTAATAGGCTATTTGACAGTACGAAAAATAAAGTGCTGTTGATAGTAATATATGTAAATTACGCCTTCATAACCCGTTATGGAGTAAAATAACTTGTAAATAAATCGAATCGACGATGACGTAACATGCTTGTCAATATGTCATCGTCTGCCTTGAAAAACTTGACGTTTGTTTTTTTTTGACAAGCATGTAACGTCACAGAAACTAGTGCGACGCCATTTGCATAAGAAGCGTTTTTGCGGGTTATTTAAATTGTCGATATTTAATTTATTATTTAGGTCCAATACTTAACAGAATTGAAAATAATATTTTTTATGGGTTCCACAGTCACTACTGAATAATCTAGAATGGTTTTCAAAATTTGGTCAAATAGCCCATTATCATGACGAAAAATCGCAACATTCAGACTTGGTCTACAACATGATGCGTCTCTAGCTAGTTGCATTCATGACGAGTTTTTGTTTTGTTTAACTCAATGACGATATAGACACAACTAGTTACCTGTTCTCTGACCTTGAAGTGTTTTTTCCTTATCTCATTGCATTCTTATTAGCGGTGATGGGCTTGCAACCTGTCACGAATACTAAATTCCTTAACTCGTTGCATTCTCGCCATTTATAAACGGCGATGGGCTTATAACTTGTCACGTATAACTAACTTCAAAATTGATGCATGTGCCAAATGTATAGTTGTGATGTGCCTCTGGCTACCCTTTAGACGTCTTCAAGGATATGTGCGCCTGAAGATCTAAAAGGATTTCTACAATCACGAATATGTAATCCCCAAGTAGCTAAGATTCTTGAAGATGTCTAAAGAAGGTAGTCAAAGGTACGTCTAAACATGACATGCCCAATTACCTAAATTTTTCAGTGGTTAGCATTCCATATGTGAAAGTTATATGTGTATAGTATATATTATATGTTTTCCATATATTTCAAATTTCATTCAATTTGAACCAGTAGTTTAAGAATGATAACTAGTCAAAGTTTCTTATTTGTCTCTCTATTCTTCTATCTTCTCACTCTATTTGCTACAATCCTGACGGACCATATTTGCTTCATTCGTCCTTATCACTTAGGTACAAAGTAGGCAATCTAAATGTGAGACAACTTCACTGTGACGTTTGTGACGTCAGCGGCTTTCCTCAACACAATGGAAGGTCACAGTCGAATAGAGCATTGATATTGATAGGCGCATTTTGTTGTTCTTATCAGTCAACAATGATCGTCACGGTGAAAGAAAACATCGTGAAGATACCAGGGTGTCTACTCCGCTAATCGAAAACGATATTCCTTATCATAACATTCGTTTCGTAGTCAAATTCGAATTCTCGTATTGTTTTTAGTGATTAAGATAAACGATATAACTTGGCATGAATTTTATTACGATATATCGTTTTCGCGAGTAGTAACAGGCTTGCAACAGTCGTAACCTCTCACGTATGGGTTAGCTACCTACTGCAGAATGTGGGCATATGCCAAATGTAATGTCTGACGTGGACTACCATTGGACATCTGCAAGGATCTGAGAGGATGTCTACCGTACTTGGAGATTCCAGTCGCCATCCTTTTTTTTCAATGATAAAACATATATAAAGCCGTGTTGACCGAGTGGGATGTACCTCGACTTTCAATCTGAAGGTCGTGGGTTCGAATCCCGGCGTGCATCAATAGATTTTTCTGTTCGAAAATTTATATGCGTATCAAAAACACGTGCTTATAACGGTGAAGGAAAACATCGTGAGGAAACCAGTTAATGTTCTTATAAGCGAGATATAGACATCTTCAAAGAATCTAAGTTTCTAAAGATCTGAGAGGATGTCTACCGTACTTGGGGATTACAGTCGTGATCCTATTTATTTTTTATTTTATTATTTTATATAATAAATATTGGTAACCATTTCACACAGCGCTATCAAACCTAACGCCAAACTAAACCAAGCTTGTACAATGGGAACCAGATAACTTTTTATAAATACATACATATGATACATTATAACACCCAGACACAGACAGTGATGCCAGATAACCACCTCTCATTCTCCCCAAATCCTCCCCGAAATCCCCTCAAAATTCAGGTTTTTGAGAAAAAGACCCCCAAAATATTTTTATTTATTAACTAGCAATCCGTCTCGGCTTCGCACGGGTATGTTATATTACTATATTCACTACGATTTAGCAAGTGTGAATCACACAAATTTGGCAGTAAGGTTATTTAGTCTAGTTATCATAATGACTTTTCCCAGATAACAGTTTTGGCACCAAGAAAAATTCCCCTCAATTCCCCCCGAACACAGAGTTTTCCCTTCAAAAATCCCCCCAAAAATATATTCCCCCCAAATTTGGGGAGAAAACTCCCAATCTGGCATCACTGGACACAAAACAAACATCTATGCTCATCTCACAATTATTTGTCTTTGGTGGCGAACGTACCGACAACCTACAGCAGAAGAGCTCTACCAACTGAGCTGTGAGGCCAGAATAAAAGGCATAAAGCCATTATTTAGCCACACATTACATTATTAGCCACCACAAAGGTATAATAGAGTCAACACGTCCCGGTCTTACCGGGGGACACGCCAGTTTACGTGAAACTAGCTAACAGAGTTATCGTAGTTACTACAAGTTAGTACAAGTTACACGGTGACATCCGCGAGGACTCAATTATGATGAGTCTGTGAGTTTGCTTAATTACGGTCCATGCATATGAACTACTTGTCACAATAGTACGACCTTTTGAGGTGATGCTTGACATTTTTGTTTTTTTTTTGTTGGGGCTGGGTCTACTCTAAAAAAAATAAAAAAGTGATAAAACCGCATTATCTTGAAAACCATCAAACTTTTAGAAAAATTGTTTTTCATTTAAGTAGCTAGTATGATTATCTAACGAATTATATAAAAAACCGGCCAAGTGCGAATTGTTCCGTACCATTATCTATAAAAAACGGCAAAAAAACACATTTGTTGTATGGGAGCCCCATTTAGATATTTATTTTACACTGTTTTTAGTGTTTGTTGTTATAGCGGCAACAGAAATACATCATCTGTAAAAATTAAACTGTCTAGCTATCATGAGATACAGCCCTGTGACAGACAGACGAACAGACGGACAGCGAAGTCTTAGTTATATTTGAACCTTAAAAACGATATGGCTGAAATATTACAAATTTAAGAACTTCCATTTTAAAGTTACGCTAATTTAGACTTTAACGTAAAAGGAATAAGAGTTTTTTTTGGCGCCACTAATGAATTGATTGTACGTTGTTGCAAATAAATGTTAATTCTATTCTATACGAACACGTCTAAATCATGCACGAGCGTGTAAAATGAAGGCCAAAACTTTTCAATATTTAACACTAACCAATTCAGATGTACTAAACTGTTCACAATACGAATGTAACAAAAAATATTATAATGTAATTAAACCATGGTTTATATGTACAAAATTAAAGACAAAAGGAATTTGGTACCAAAACAAAAAAAAACACATTTTAATTCAATCCTTTTTAACTCACTTCAATACAAGGAAGAATACTTCAAGCAACATTACTGACTTAAACCAGTTAGAGATATGCCTTGTTAACTTGCAAAAACGCTTAAGACGAATAATAAAGTTTT
This sequence comes from Hydriomena furcata, assembly GCA_912999785.1. Taxonomy (NCBI): domain Eukaryota; kingdom Metazoa; phylum Arthropoda; class Insecta; order Lepidoptera; family Geometridae; genus Hydriomena; species Hydriomena furcata. The sequence continues at coordinate 1,112,892 of OU538828.1, read as the reverse complement.
TTGATGAATGCAGAATCGTTTTTTCTCAATAACCGCAAAACATACAGCTTTGTTTTTATGACAAAGATAAGTTATGGATTTAATCTAGGTATATAAATTATAGACAGAAACACGATAGGTGTAACTTTTCTTGATAGATTTATTTTCCAAAGTTGTCTCTTCCAATTCACTAATTTAGTTTTTACTCAAATCTATGCATAGCTAAACAGTTAATTTTTATATAATTTGTTAGATAGCTACATAAATAAAAGACAGTTTCTTTTTAAGTTTGATAGTTTTCAAGATAATGCAGTTTTATCACTTTTTCCGTCTTATCCGGGTAGATGGGCTGGCTCATACAAAAAAACAAAAAATTTAAGCATCACTCGAATCTACGTATTGCTTATATTATAAAAATATAAATCTCGTATATTATTAAATCTAATACAACCTTCGGGTTGGAAATTGAGGTACCTCCCACTCGGCTAACACGTCCATAACTGTCACTTAAGATAACCACCTCATACGGTTATGCAAAACAAAACAACTATTGAAATTCCCTGGCTGGAATGGAATAGACCAAAGTTTGCCCTTCTACCTTCAGTCATAGGTACATTGCTTGAGATTATTCTAAAGACATATATAACATTGTCTACCTCTTGCAACTTGTCATTGCCAACAATAGCTCATGCTGAAACTTTGCTATCTTAAGGACTTATTTTGGGAATTTTCTCATTGATTCTTCTAGGCTTGGTCGCGTGGAATCGGCGTAGCTTCACCTAGTTCCTAAGACGTTTCAAAGTGATCCTTGTGATTTTATTGAAATCAATGATTTTTGAATTTGTAATAAACTAGTTAAAGTTACGTTAAAGTACGCGCACCGAGGGTTCCGTACAATCTTCTTATAGGTTTTCTTGTCATGGACATCTATGGACAGACACACGAGTGATCCTAAAAGGTTTCCGTTTTTTTCCTTTTAAGGTACGGAACCCTAAAAAACTATTTCTGTAATAACACTTACTGTCGTAATGCACTATGAAGTAATATCTAAGAAATATTTTGCTACACCAGATTTAGTTGGTCACGGCGCAGAATAGCAGCATTTTACGGCGACAATATTATTCTCATGTCGTACATAAACAACAATTACGGTAAAAAATATACGAACGAAATGTGGAATTGCAGCCTGAAACATTACACCCGAACGTGTAATGCGTATTACTTAGCACAGAAACATTTTATAAGGAACTACAGAACACATGCATACATTCGTGAGATTCGGTTCAGTGTAATAAAGGTGGGTCGTACTTGTATTTTGACGTACCAGATCTAATAAATACCACCTCCATCAAATACCAAGTTGATAAACCAGGTTTAAAATACTTTACTTTAAAGTATTTTGTGTAAGTATTTGGTTTCAGCCCAACCAACTCGTACAGCAACACACCCCCCCCCCCCCTAGGCGTAAAATTATTAAGTAAAAAAATACTTTCATTTAAAGTACAAAATACGCGTTCAAACTGTGACGTCACCTGGTACGTTTTTTTATATGCCTAAACCAGGTTTAAACTAAAAGTAAAACTAGTGAAAAAAATTGGCATCCCGATCATACAAACATTTTGTCCCGTCGCGGGTTCAATGAACATGGTCAATTTATCACTACGTGCAGAGGTGACTAAGCCACGGGTTTTCTCACAAGCTCTTGGAAACCTCAAAAGTTAAAGAAGTCCCCGAATATTGAATATTTGACATCATCCGAAAATATTTCATTAAGTTCAGAAAGGGCACATTCCTTTGCGTAAAAACAGGTTACTGCTGATTGCCAACAGACCGGCGAACTAGATCAATGATTAAGAGGAATCAGTTCAAGGTAGGTACATTTGCTGATACATTTTCGAAATAATCCTAATCTATCTCTAATACATAAAATTCTCATGTCACCGTGTTTTTAACCAAACTCCTCCAACAGCTAGACCGATTTTTATGAATATTTTTGTGTATATTTGGGAGTAGGAGATTTTTATACCCCTAAGTTTTAAACACAAAGTTCGGGGAAAACTGAAAGTACTTTTTTCTGTGGGATTATTGAAATTTGACAGCATCGTCTGCCGGAACAGATAGTTTTAAATAAACTTTCTACGCGAAGCTATACGCATCGCCCACACGAGCAAGAGTCGAGGCGGCGCGGCGTCGAGACGGAGGTGGCTCGGAGTCGAGGCGGGGTTACGGAAGCGGCGCCGCTTGTTCGACAGTGCGAAGCCGCGACACAGGAGAGGCTAATGTTAGTGATCTTCTGGTAGGGAATACGCCGGCGCAGGCAACCTGATTTCTGTGTAAATATAAGGAATCGCCAAAATATGCGAAGCCCGCTCGAATCGGAGTTTTACAACTTCCGGATCACCGGCATACCTCATCGTCGAAATATTTTCAAGCATCCTGTTTAATGAAATATTTGGATCAGGTTATAATATGATTTTAATTTGACGTCCTTAATTCAGCTATAAATGGATTTACAACGAATTCCTTAATACCTACTTTAAATATTAACAAGTTTTATTGGCAATTCAAAGTTTTATTGCGGCGACGGGCTTGCAACCTATCACGTGTGGAATGCTAACTACTGCAAAATGTGGGCATGTGTCAAATATAATGTTTGGACCTGCCTCTGACTACCCCCTATAGACTTCTTCAAAGGATCTAATTACCGTACTATTTTTTTTTATTGCCAATTTTATTTATATTACTAACCTCACAACTGTTGTGGGTTCGATTCCCACCAAGGACAAACATTTGTGTTATGAACATAAATGTAATTTTTTTGATGTCAACATGGCGCTGTGAAAAATGTCTACTAATATATATATTTATATTTATTGAGATAATAGAATATGTATAATGTGAAATTCTAGGTACAACTACCAGGTACTACTCGTAAATACGTAAATAAAATTAAATAAATATACAAAGAAAGAGCTCGAACTGAGCGTGTTCGAGACAATTTTGTTGGGCTTTATATAAACCTAGATAATAGCCAGACCACAGATGGCATAATACTGCAGTACCCAGACTATTCAAATATTTGTCTGAGGCACAAAAGGGACTCACTGAATCTTTACACAACCCAAGCTCCTCAGACGACAAATTCATCTAGGATTCTATACAATAGATATTCAGATTTTCCACTGACGAAAAAAAGAGCTTCTAAATTCGTCGCTGTTATTAGTTATCCGACCTAATCCTACTAGGAGGTTGTAGGAGAGTTATTTCCGTTGAATAAGACCATAATGTTCTAGTGCGAAAGAACAATAGTATAAAGAAAAAAATTGTGTGTGTCAGCTCCGACGCACGACTGGAGTTTACCAGATCGTGCGTAGAGCGTACCCCCACTATAAGATGTTTTGCCATCAGTAAGAGTGAGAGAAAGCATTATAAAGTATAGGCAAAGTAAGGGTACACACTACCCACGATCTAGCTGCACTGCTCACACCAAATTAGAAAGTTGCGCACCAAAAACGTAACGAGGTCATGCGTTCAGTAGATTTTACTACTCACATTTTTTTCATACCGGGCGCCTTATATCAAAAACCTATTCTTAAGGAGTAAACTCCAAAAAATATTTTCTTTACAGTAATATAGGTAGCTTATACATCAGAATAACACAGACTACTTTTTATCCAGGTACCACCCGTGCGAAGCCGGGGCGGGCAGCTAGTAGATACTATATAGTTTAATACGATTGTATGTATTAAACTACATAAAATCGTATTAAACTATATAGTACCTCTCTGGCCTCACAGCTCAGTTGGTAGTAACTCTGCCTTCTGCGCTGTAGGTTGTAGGTTCGATGCCCAACTAGGGCAAATATTTGTGTGATAAACATAGATGTTTGTTCTGTGTCTGGGTGTTAATGTATAATAAGTATGTATTTACAAAAACAATTGTATATAAATATTCTATCAGTTAACTACAAGCTTTGATTAGTTTCGCACTTCGTGACTTAAACATACCTAGGTATTCATTAAGATGGAAACCTACCATGCAAGCGCATCTACGAGCAGAAGCTATTAAAGTGATAACTTCATGTCTGGAGAACAAAACGAAGGTAAAACTATAATACCACGTATTTGCCACAGTATCAGAGTGATAGTCTAGTGTTAGTAACTCGCACCCAGAGCATTCCAACATACAGGGTGACATAAAAGTACACGCGCTATCCAGCAGTCGCGTTTAAGTGCAAAGGAATCACTCGTTATAAATAGCGACGATAGGCATGCAACTTGTCATGTGATGCTAACTACTGCAATTGTGGGCATATGCCAAATGGAATTTTCACACGTGCCTTCGAATAACCCTTATAGACATCTTCAAAGATCTGATCACCTGAAGATCTGAGAGGATGTCTAACGTACGTTTTTTTTTAATACGAGTACTATCTTGGTTGTTAATCATTTTAAATAGAGTCGATTCAGGTTTTGCTTATGATGAAGAGCATTATAATTGTCTCAAAACATCGATAAGTAAGATAAAACGTGGATATTATCCGTATTTCTATAAAATGAGTTATTTTTTATTTAAATAACAACAACATTGCGTTAGGCGTTTTGAAGCGCGCTCTATGATAATAAAATTTTCTATATGCTTATCAATCGACTAATTCAAGATGCAATTATGTTAGTCGTTTAGAATTAGATAATAATGGTTATAAGCCGCTGTTTTATACATAAACTAGTAGAAAGACCCTCGACTTCGTCCAGGTGAAATTATCAAACAAACTTCAACCCCCACTGCACCCCTTAGGGGCTAATTTTCGGGAATTCTTTTTTTATTAAACTCATAAACACCTAAAGGAATAAAAATTCCCTCCAAATTCCAAGTTTCAAGAACCAGTGGTTTAAGTTGTGCGTTGATAGATCAGTCAGTAACGATATACTCGTATTTATATGTGGTACGGGTACGATAACCAGAACGACGGTGATTCATCACGAACCAAACAGGGACTATGTAACAAACTATTAGAAACCTAAAAAATACGTTGGAAACTCCTTTTTTATGGTTCCGTACCCAAAGGGAAAAAACGGGACCCTATTACTAAGACTTCGCTGTCCGTCTGTCCGTCTTTTCGTCTGTCTGTCACAGGTCTGTATCTCATGAACCGTGATAGCTAGACAGTTGAAATTTTCAAAGATTTTCACAGATCATGTATTTCTGCTGACGCTATAACAAAAAATACTTAAAACAGAATAAAATAAATAAATAAGGGAAACTCCCATACAACAAACGTGATTTTTGCATTTCTAGCGACATCTAATTTAAGTTGATGTTACTACGTTATTATAGGTACTTTTAGTTTAAAAAACCAATGAAAGATGTTTACGATTGCGCTGGCCGGTGGCGCCACTTTACCACTGTCGGTAAAGTAAGTCGGTAAGTAGGTAGGTGGTACATTATTTATAAAATGTAATCTTCTAAGCCACCCTGTACAATCATCTTAGTTATTCTCTCGCAAACACAGATAGTCTGCAGATTGCGCTGAGATTGTCGGTTTCCCACGTTTGTTGAACTTGCCGCCACTTTCTGAACTATATCGCACACTACACACGCTCTCTTAATAGGAAGGTTTCTACATTATTGTAGAAACTTATTGATTACGAGAATAATGTTTCTACATACGATACACATATACAAAATATTTATAACTTAATAATTGCGAAAAAAGTCAAGGAACAATATTAGTTTTATTAAGTTTTATGAAGGAACGATTAGTTCTTCGTAAATATAATTTAAATGGAACTAACTTGGGACTATTCTCTATATAATAGAAAAAAAAACATCGAAATTGGGTCACCAGGTTTGAAGCGACCCATACGCAAAAATGGAACAAAAAAATACAATGTCAATTGACTACCTCCTCTTTTTTCATTGGTTAAAAATAACACTATTATACTTTAATATTTGATTAGGTACTTGCATGTTTAGTAATATCCACTTCTTTCATGTAGCATCCACTTCTTTCATAGTGGATTCATATAATGTGTCTGCGTCTGGGGGACGGTAAACAGTAAACACTCACAACGATATTCCGCTCCCACTCAATACGCGACAGCTCAATAGTCCTTTCAATAGTCAGATATAAATATCCTTACGTTCCTTTCATTTGTCTCTAGCAATAATTAAAGAGCCGACTCTAATGACGTACTTACGTTTATACGAGTACTAGCGACCCGCCCCGGCTTCGCACGGGTAGCATGTTATTATACATATAAACCTTCCTCCTGAATCACTCTATCTATTAAAAAAAACCGCATCAAAATCCGTTGCGTAGTTTTAAAGATATAAGCAAACATACATACAGACATACAGACGCGGGAAGCGGAAAGCGACTTTGCTTTATACTATGTAGTGATAGTGATGAGTATGAGCTATAAAAACGAAGCATCTCAAATTCTAATATCGTGTGTTCAGTGATACAGTAATTATTGTCTACAGTATATAGACTTGAACATAATTCAAATTCTAATACTTTTCTGGAGAGACCTTGAATTTTTTTTGTAGATATATGAAAGAAAGAAAGAAAAAAAGAAAGAAAGAAAATACATTTATTTGTACACACTATAAGCACAGCTCAAATAATAAAAGAAAACATGAACAATGAACAGCAAATTGAGCTATGTGGCGGCAAATAGGTCCTTGAGCTTGACACAGCATTTAGCCGCACAGTAAGTACCAAACCTAGGGAGTAGTCGACGCCTGGACGCGATGTAGCTCCTAAGAAAGTGTCCCCGTCAAAGGGGACAGCGGGAATTCATTTTTAAAATTATAAATACTTCCCTTTGTCCCCGGTCTCTGTCCCCGTTGTAAAATTGAAATCAATTTAAGCCCGGTGTCCCCGGTGTGTACTTCACTGAATCAACAAGAGTCGACATCTTTTTGACGACATTTTTTGAAAACCAAGTCTTCTTTACAAAGCAAAAAAATTGAAGTTGACGAGAATTACAACTAAAACAAAATACCCTGTAAAAATTAAATTCTCCGCCGATGCGAGAGAAACATAAAATCTCGATGGAAGCTGAATGAGAGCAAATATTAATTTAATTTTCACGCAATGCCGGCAAGTGGCGGGAGTGTGCCCACCACACGTTATACCAGGAGCCGTACCACAAGCACAAAAGTAATATTAAAACAATACCAGCTCACGGTGCGAAAGCGACCACGCAATACGAACTCGTATAGTATTATCACTTTCGCACCGCGAATAATATTGTTTTGATATTACTTTAGGATTTGTGGTATAGCCTCCGGTGTAAAATTAAATAGAGCAGAATCTATTAATGACTTTGGTTATTTGAATTTGTTGTAAAGTTTGCAGAATGTAATATTAACCTGATTTTAAAGTGTATTGAACTTATCTATTAGTCCACTGTCCACACTGTTTGTACATTTTAAAGGTTTCAATGTAAATAATAATAAATATTAGTGGAAATTTTCACACAGCGCCATCTAGTCCCAAACTAAACAAAGCTTGTACTATGAAAACCAGATAACTGATAGAATACTTAAAGACTTTTTTTTGTAAATAAAAATAAAATATATGTAATAACACAGACACAGAACAAACATCCATGTTCACTACACAAATGTTTATCCTGAATGAGAATCGAACCCACAACCTACAGCGCAGAAGGCAGAGCTACTACCAACTGAGCTGTGAGGCCATTCAATACTTCTACTTTAGAAAGAGTTTATTACAGCGAATCAACACTAGCGTCTTGTGCGGAGTTTCTTAAGTCGCTGTTAAATAACCATATTTCACTTAAAACAATAAACTGAAATATAAAGCCATGATCCAATAAAAACCTTATATATTTACCTCTGTTTTATTCGCTCGTGACCCTTAAACATCGCTTGTACCTACCTACCTGCCGCTATAACAATTTTATGAGAGCACCGTAAAATGAGACCTCGAATAGAGGAGCTATATCACTTTATATCGTTTCTTTTGTATATTTAACGCCTCTATTTCAAGCATAGGGTATATACCATTTTTATTGACAGGCCAGCGGTAGTAGGGCTATATTTTTTATTTTTATTCGTGACCAGTGGATACAGCTTGAAAAATTGCTAGGGAGAATTGCCACGTTTTGAGTCCATAAACTTTACTAAGATGAATAAGTATTAAGTACTTACTGGTATTACGGTATTAAAGCCGTGTATGCCGAGTGCGAGGTACCTCGACTTTCATTTCGAAGATTGTAAGTTCAAATTCTGGCGTGCATCAATGGATTTTTCTGTTCGAAAAAATTATATGCGCATCAAAACACGTGCTTAGAACGGTGAAGGAAAACATCGTGAGGAATCCGGTTAGTATTCTTGTAAGCGGCGATGGGCTTGCAACCTGTCACGTATGGAATGCTAACTACTGCAAAATGTGGGCATGTGCCAAATATAATGTTTGGTCGTGCTGACTACCCCCACTAGACATATTCAAAGGATCTAAGCGCCTGTAGATCTGAGAGGATGTCTACCGTACTTGGGGATAACAGTCGTGAACCTATGGTATTACTTGAACTACCTCAGGGAGCACTACACTACTTTGTACGTAGGTAAGTACTTGTGCTGGCTTGCTTTTACATAAGAATACATTTATTACGATTCTGAATTATCGATTACAATCAATAAACAGTTTTTATGACTGTAACCTCATACCGTCTCATTAATAAACGTAGACTAGCGCAGGATTAAATTTAGTACAACGCTTACGTTTGGACTAGTCGAATTCAATATTAATAAACAAGGATTAGAAATGGAGTTGCTTACAATAAGCTGGTATTAACAAGTCTTGGTGTAACCTCAGATGATCTTTGGATAAGTAAATTTTTATTAATAGCACCGATAGAGTTTAACTCGATTTCGGTACAATTTTGATGCTTATAGTTTGGGTCTCGTAAAAACATCGGAGATGTTTAAACATCTTAAATAAATATTTAATATTGTAAATATATAATTTTATTTGACTTACTAATAACGGCTTACCACGTTTTTTTATTATTGCTGACTTTTCGAGACGACAAAGATGTTCTTCATCATGACATCATGGACCCTCTGGAACCGACGCTCAACGTCAGCAGGAATGTCAGTCATGAGGAGTGTGAAAGATTGAAGGTCAGTAGGAGTATGTTTATGTAATTAATTATTTTATTGTATCAATTGTTTTCTATGCTACTAATCCTATGACACCCGATTATGTACAACTGCTGTAGTAAGTATGATGTTGCATTATTATTTAGGTAGGTAATTACTTGTTCTATAATTTTGTTGTAAATATGACTGGTAAACCTGTGTTTTTGATATAATTTTGGTTTGTCATCTTCCCATTTTCGCAAAACAAATCTAAATTTTAAAATGAAGAAATAACCAATAAATAAAGCTATATCTAAAGGAAAAGCAGAACAGAACACACACACACGTTATACCTACGTATATACATATATTAAGTCGCCGGTCAATTTAAAACACTGCAAGTCACATTCAAAAACCCTATTGCCCGAACCAGTTCCAGCTACTTTGGAACCTTAACTATAAAATTTCATGGAAGTGGAAAAAGAGCAATTCAATTCCCGATACAAAACGTTTTATTCGGAGGGCGAGATGAGGGCACAATATGAGCCGCCGTACAATATCAAAGATGACGCGGGTTACAGAAACGAAGACGTTGCGGTAAGTAGGCCCTACTAAGTGCCTAGAAAATTATAAGAGTACGTTCTATATACAGAGGTCATAATTATAAGTAAAACATAAAAATATAACATAACAATTAATTACAACTCTTTTTACAGTAATTAAAGAAAATTGCTCAATCCTTATGTGCAGCCTTTTTATGGAGCTTTTTTATCTCGTATAAGCGCTTCAAAAAAAACAACCGAATTGAGAAACTCCTCCTTTAAGTCAGTAAAAAAAACTAAAATCGAGCTAAATTTCAAACTTCAGTTGCTGACGTTTGAGGAAGGCGTCAAAAATGCTGGTGTGATGATCTCCATACATTTCACAAATTAGAAAAAAAAAAACTAATTTTATCGCCTCAAACCCCTTTTGTTTTGATTAATCGATCTAAGGCACATGCTGTAAAAAAAAGTACAGTACTTACTACGAAGCTCGGCAATTTACGTGTTTCCGAATTAGAACGAATATGCACCCAATGTCCAGCCGTCTCGCACCCTGTGAGAAAATATCGTAGGTATTCAGTATTAAATCAGCATCGGTAATATATATCATAATCGTATAATATTATAGACGAAATTTGCCGAAGGACATAACTTTAATCGTACCGTACCGTCCTTGACTTCACTCCAATGGTACGGGCCGCGGTAACTGTACAGGAAATAAGGGCCCGCCCGGGTCCCGATATGGCCGCAGAAAACATTTGGCCTGATTGGCTCCAGCACCGACGATATGGGAATACCCATTCGACTATAGACACAGGCCATCACGAATAACCGGCTACCAAATGTTTGCTTGGGAATTTTATCAGGCGTAGGTATTAGCTGAAACGCAAAAATAGGTGAAGGCACGTTTTACCTTAATATTTTGCTTTTGCTTTTTGTATCAATTTTCTTAGGGTTTAATTTTATTTGTTGGTTTGAACGTAATTTTCTCTATATTTTTAAAGGTACAGCTTTGATTTTATGGCATATATAATTTACGAGTGTATTTTATCAAAGTAATGGAAGAAACAATATTGGTAAGACTTTTCCATATACATATAAGTATGTACATTTTTTATGCGTACATTGTTTCCTAAAAAAATCCTAAATAATGTTGGGTCAGCGGACCATTTAAAAGATCATTCAGACTAAGTTTGCCATCGTATTTACTCACATAAGGCGCATCGCCCACACGAGCTAGAGTCGAGGCGGCGCTGGCGCGGCGTCGAGGCGCGGGCGCTTGCTTGCCCGTCCCTGCGTCGACTCCGAGCCGCGTCCGCCTCGCCTATGCCGCGACTCGTGTGGACGACTCGCCGAAATAGCAAATATAAAACATCTCGATGAATTCTTCGAGCCGTCGAGAAACTTCTCGACAGCTACTTAACTTTGTAAACACATTCAACTACTTTTTAGTGCAAGCATGTTTTTTATTTTATAAACTATAATTTTATTTATTTCCATACATAATTTTCTTACGGAAACTTCAATTTCTAAATGTAAATTCAAATTAGTGCAAGCGGGTTTATTATTCCCCTCTAGCTATTTCCCTCTCTAAGATGCATGCCCTGAGGAGTCCCGGAATAAATAGCTAATTAAGAAATCGCTTATAGCCAAAGACTTGCGGTTTTGTATTGGTTTAATTTATTTTAAACTAACAGCTGTTCTTAGTAGTTGCATCTTGTATTCAGTCAGTCAAAAGCAAGTTATCCTTCAATAAAATATTTAAATTAAAGAAATAAAATAAAATAAATAATCACGCACTAATTATTATTCCTACTTAATCAAAACTAATATTATAAATGCGAAAGTTTTTGAGTGAGTGAGTGGGTGTGTGTGTGTGTGTGTGTGTGTGTGTTTGTTACTCTTTCACCTAAAAACAACTGAACGGATTAAGATGAAACTTTACAGTAATATAGCTATACATCAGAATAACACATAGGCTACTTTTTATCCAGGTACCACCAGTGCGAAGCCGGGGCGAGTAGCTAGTTATTTATAATAACAATTTAGTTGTACGTACATAATGTATATATTGCGAACCAGTTCAAAACAATACTCAGCTCACAGCTCAGTTGGTAGTAACTCTGCCTTCTGCGCTGTAGGTTGTGGGTTTGATCCCCACCCAGAGCAAATATTAGTGCGATGAACATACTCGTAAATGTTTGTTCTGTGTCAGTATGTATTTACAAAAAAATAAGTATATAAGTATTCTATCAGTTATCTGGTTCCCATAGTACAAGCTTTGCTTAGTTTGAGGCTAGATGGCGCTGTGTGTAAAGTCCGTCAATATTTATTATTTTTATAGAAATTATTTGTGTTTAGTTTTGTGTATGTGCGTCTTTTAAATTAAACTTGCGATCCTGCCCTCTGTTAAGGGGCTGTATGTCGACGATTGCTCTTTTTCGAAACGAAAAAATAAATACTTCTGAACAAGCCACATCTCCTATTTTTATAAGTATATTACTTCAGGTTCCTACCTAGATTTATATTAAGCTGAAAACATAATAGCAGAAACTTTTCACGATAAAGATATTATTACAAAATGATACGTTTTAGAAATTATGATCGAAATATTTTGATACCTACTATTAAAATCAACTTGTGATTTATTGTTAAAGATAGGTAATATGTAGATCTAGATTTCTATTAGAATAGATTTTTGATAAGTAATTATACATAATTTATATCATTAATTTATTCGAAATTAATATTTATTCGAAACAATCGTCGACAGCTGCGTGCGTTGCAGCGGTCGGTAGGATTATTTATCGAAGTGATTAAAGATGGGTACATCTTTATTCACATATACTATACATTATAAAATAGGAGATGTGGCTTGTTCAGAAGTATTTCTTTTTTCGTTTCGAAAAAGAGCAATCGTCGACATACAGGGCCTTAATCGTAATCGTTATGAAAGGCAAATTTCTAATTCCCATTTCAAAACACGATCAAAGTCGCCAGCAAAAGTCAATCACTAATAAGATGAATGGCCGCAATGCCTGGTTGGCAGCTAGCCGCAAATGAACTAAGGCCTAATTGCTATCTGAATCAGTATCAATTCTCTTTGTGAACTTCCAATTCGTTCGGCCAATTCCAATTTGCCTGTTTTTTAGAAAGGAGGAAGAAACTTATCCTTTAAAAATACATTTGCTGGTTGTACATTTATTTCTGTCTTTTGTTTATCGATTTCTCGGCGTTGCATCGTTTTTTTCCACGAATAGTAGGCACTTATACAATGATTTATGAATGACTAGCCGACCCGTGACAAACGTAGTTCTGTAATTTTTTTTTTGTAATAATCACATAGGAAAAGCTATTTCAGACAGCTTCCAATTTTGTCTTTACAAACCTTACGAATTTTGGTAGAATGCGTATCATTTATTAGTCAAAACTGCAAAACTTTTTGATAACGTTCTTCTTCTAATATATAAAATCCTCACAGTGTTTTTTGTGCAATCAGTAGGGATAAGAATTGGTCGTAGACTATTTTTTATACCCCTAAGTGGCATATAGTTTGGGAAAAACTGAAAGTGCTTTATTCTGTGGGATTATAGAAATTTGTCAGGACAACGACTGTCGGAACAGTAATAAATAAAAATAGAATTACGACTATAACAACCAAGTACGGTGTACAAAAAAATATAAACCGTTTTTTTTTTATAAATTGCCGTTTTTTTATAAACTCTGATGGACATTGTGCAGTGTTCCAGTTCTGACAGAGCACTTAGCTTTCTGCGTTACAATTAAAGCAGTAACAGTAGTTCAAGTAAGCGAAGTTTATTATGAGAAAAGTTCTCGAGGCGAGTGGCACTTGACACCTTACACAAATACCTGCCGACGGGTTTGTCTGTCTTCAGAATGCACTCACAACTTTGCGTAATTACTTCGCTCTCGGACTCTGCATTAACAGTTTAGTTCGAGCAAACACTTTGATTTGATTATAGAGCGCCAAATTAAAAGCACTTTTTGTTATTACAAGCATTATTATTTTAGTGCTGGTATGTCGGGGATGTATGCATGTTTGGGTGGCAGCTTTTTAAATTTGTGCTGAAACTCTTTAGTTATTTTTTTTATTGTTGTACGTACTTGACTTTTAATTATTATTCTTGTTTGAGCCTTCACCTTGTTCGATTGGCACCACACTGGAGCTCTACATAGCATTAAGGAAAGGATCATTGAAAAAAAAGGTAGACCCCAAGCTGTGTTTTTTGCCTGATTCTTCTAGGCTTGGTCGCGAGGAATCGGCGTAGTTTCACCTAGTTCCTAAGACGTTTCAAAGTGATCCTTATGATTTTATTGAAATAAATTATTGTGTACTGTACTGTATGTTGTTTGAGTAAGCTTTTTCAGGCTAATGGCTCATTGTGATAACAACGAACAGTACAAATTTCCAACTACATTGCTTTTAATGTAATCATCGATTGGTAAAAAATAGACCCCGGAAGTTTTTGAAGCACTAGATGCTTCAAAAACATCCGGGGATTCAAACGACTTGTGATAAGGTTATCTTCAAAGCTTGTTTGCAAAGAAAAGGGTAATCTAAACTTAACTAGATTTAAAATGATTCAAATATTCATTTTGATTTCAACGAATAAAACAGTTTTGAATTTGGTTGTCATCACGATGAAATTAGTATTTCCCTACACGATAGGACGTAATCAGGACGTCTGTAAGGAAAACACAAAAATAATGTAATATTCTGATTAATCAACTGAATTCCCAGGGCGGAAAGAGATGAGATATGTGCCCCATTGACCATGGGATGCTTAAGTGAGAATTCATCCCTCTCCGGTTCCATTTATTACCTTTGGCCATGTTTTTATTTGATTGTGTACCCTTATGATTTTTGACGATGAAGGGATGAACCATTAAAGGTAGGAGACTAGTTAATATTTAAGATTTTTGTAAGATGCGATGGGCTTGCTTTATGTCACGTTAGGAATACTTAGATACTACTGCAATAATTAAAAAAAAACATACAGGCGTATTAAGAACCTCCTCCTTTTTTAGAAGTCGGTTAAAAAGAAAACCGACGAAAATGTTTTCGTTTTCGATAAGCCAAGGATATTAGTTTTTTATGTTTTAGTGTAGTGACTGGTTGCAAGCCTATCGCCGCTTACAAGAATACTAACTAGTTTCCTCACGATGTTTTCCTTCACCGTTTTAAGCACGAGAGAAAAATCCATTGATGCACGCCGAATCTTTCTCAACACATTAAAAAAAAAACATTGAAATCGGATCACCAGATAAAAAGCCATGCGCGGTCATCTACAAAAAAATATATATATCCATGTTATAAATATATATAACTGGGTATGCGAGAGACAATCAATGTATAACGTGCTTGGGAATTATAGTCGTAATTGTATTTTTTTTATGATCTAATAATTCGTATGCTCATGCTTCCCTTGATACGATCCTGTACCCACCAGTCGCAAGCGGCACACCGTGCATTTGAAATGAAGTGCGCTTAATCGCCGCGGCAATTAGGACCAGCAATGAGCCGCCCTCATTAGTCACAGATCTGTGCGGAGCCTCTTATGACAGAGCTATAAAACCTTATGTACGTACTCGTATGCCGTAGCTTCAGATTATGATATCGATAGCTACTCTGTTTTATTCATAGCAGAATTAGTTTATAGACAGTGCCGGATTAACCACGTAGCAAGAGTAGCAAATGCTACGGGCCCCGCGACTCGAGGGGCCCCGCGGTCCAACACAACTCTCACCGTAAAACAATAATATAGATGCGTAAAAATATTTTACTAGGGTATGCTTCACTCCCACCTGAAATATGACCTTATAATTATTATATCTATTATATTCCGCGAAAAAGGCTAAATACTGCTAAATTTGCCCATATTAAATCTAGAAAAGTTTATCCCACCAAAAACATTCTGTAAAAAACTAGCCAAGTCTCGATGGAGCTGCTTGTTTATCTCTAAAAAGTAATGAAATCTAGACAAAGTCGTGCTAAGCCTGAGGTTCCTTACTGCGATTTCTTTATTATTATAGTCACATCATTAACTAGTTTTTTACAGAATGTTTTTGGTGGGATTTCACTTCTTTTTGTAGAAACGTGGGCTTATTGATTTATTTTAATAGATTTTCTTATTTGACACAGGTTTTTTGACATATTTTTTTGCAATGACAGTCGATTTTTTTTTATGGACCAATAGTAGAAGGGGGCATTACCATATCTCTAATACAGCTGAGACCAGCTGAGGGTTCTTCATCAGATACTTCAGACCTTCGATTTTTTACATCAAATGAAGCGGCCCACCAAGTTGAATATTTTTTGTAAAGGCGGTATGTCGATCTCTAATAGTTTGGTTTGGTATAATCGAAGATCAGGATCACCAGGTACTCCAGATCTTCGATTATCCTAGTTTTTAGGGTTCCGTACCCAAAGGGTAAAATCGGAACCCTATTACTAAGTCCTATTACTAAGTCCCTATTACCGTCTGTCTGTCTGTCTGTCTGTCTGTCTGTCCGTCTGTCCGTCCGTCCGTCTGACAGTCACAGGGCTGTATCTCATGAACCGTGATAGCTAGATAGTTGAAATTTTCACAGATTATGTATTTCGATTGCTGCTATAACCACAAATACTAAAAACAGAATAAAATAAATATTCCATACAACAAACGTGATTTTTTTGCCGTTCTTATAGATAATGGTCCAACTCGCACTTGGCCGGTTTTTATGGTTTTCCCTTAATTGTGGCCATTAAACCCTAACTCTGTACTATATTTCAGCTCTCTGAGTTTATGGGAAGTACTAGTTCTATTCTGATGATCATGAGTGAGTGAGTGAGTGAGTGAGTGTCTAAAATGCGAAACTTTGCATTCGCTTAACTTCGGAACTAAATTACCTACAGACTTGAAATTTTGGATTTTAAGTATGTGATTATAGCTTACTGGATGACGAAAATTTCTGCTTTCTGGTATTATCCAGAGGTTTTCAAATAGGGACCTGAAAATGCGGCGAAATGATTCCTGTAAAGGATGGTACGGCAGTGTTTGTTTGCTTCGCGCTCGACTTGGCGGGGGCACTACCGTGCCCCCCGATTTGTAACAGTTTTGTTTTATTTAATAGGTACAACCTATAGCAAACTAAGGGCCCCTTTACAAAATTTGCTACAGGCCCCGCGCTAGCTTAATCCGGCACTGTTTATAGACATAGACATATACAATTATTTATTTACTTCTTTAGCACACAACACAACATAACATAAAAAGGAAATAAAAATAAAATAAAAAACAGTTTAAACTTACATCTAACATAGGTACACTTAAAAAAAACAAGGAGAGAAAGTAAAAAAAACTAAATTACATAAAAAATAAGAAAACAAACATTATAAAATAAATATATGCTATGCTCTGTGCTACAGCAGCAAAAGGGTCTCGGCTCAGCATTATGCTTTCCTATACGAAGATAGATTAGTTTGGCTAACATTTTCATTACAAATTCAAGTTTTTAAAATTGTTTATTTATTTGTTTGTATTCCAATACCGTAAAAAAAACATATTTTGCTAAATAAACATTTGTGTTATGAACGAAATAGTTTACGAAATTAAAATTTGCAGGAGGTTTTTATAAGAAAATTTTATGGATCTCAGTCGTCGTGGTCGTCGTCGTCGTTGACCTCTGGGGGTCGAAATAGACCACTTTGGGTATCACTGACCTCAAATAAAACAGTCCTCAAATAAAACAGTCTCATCTGTGATAATATATGATTGATTTTCAAAATACCTTCTGTGTTGCCCATTCCTTCATACGTCGTGTTTTGTCATCTTGCGTTTGGTCAGTTAAAAATTACCCTAAGCCTAAGCTGAAACGTCTTCTCTTAGACTAGGTTCTTATAAAATTAGTTTTTACTATAAATAACAATAACACTTGAAAATAATCACACACCTTTTTCTGGTAAATAAAAAAAATAGGATCACGACTGTAATCCCCAAGGACGGTAGACATCCTCTCATATCTCCAGACGCTTAGATCCTTTGGAGATGTCTAGTGGGGTAGTCAGAGGCACGTCCAAACATTACATTTAGCACATGCCCACATTTTGCAGTACTAAGCATTTCATACGTGACAGATTGCAAGCCCATCACCTTTTTCTGTGTAGTATAAAATTCGTTTCATCTCGCCTCTAATGCGCAGATTTTAAAATAAATCAATACCCAAGCCACGTCCGTAATCAGTGGCTTCAATTTGTGTACAAACGTGTAGTTGAAGCAATTTTCAATTTGGCTCCACAGCGCCACCTGGCGGCTGTTACTGCAAATGCTGCAATATTAATCCGCAGAGACGCGTACGATCTTAGTCTGGGAGATAAACAATTTTATTTAATCTGGTTCATCTAGCAAAGGGTATTGACCCTTTTCAGTAAAACTATTATGAGATTTTGAAGCTACAGTTGATATCAAGTATCGTTAGTTATTTTTATACAATCCAGCTCAGCGCCTCTAGCCGTAACTACACTAAACTAAAATCATATAAATAGCTCACGATACTCGATAGCGACCCTAGTTTGGAAATCTTATAATACTACAGGACGCATAGTGGTAATCGTAATCGGGTCAACTGACAAATTTCCATTGTGTAACTGTCAAACGATAATGGTATTTTTACAGTTGGAGCTGATAACGATCATTGGTAAGCTTACGCAATAGGGTAGTATTACATGAAAGCCAAATGGTATTTCGGAAATCATTATTGCAAATGCCCTTATTTAAAGACATATACTCACATACGGTCTCTCTTTATTTCATCGTCGTTTTTAGGGTCCCGTACCCAAAGTGTAAAAACGGGACCCTATTACTAAGACTTCGCTGTCCGTCTATCCGTCTGTCTGTCACAGGGCTGTATCCCATGAACCGTGATAGCTAGACAGTTGAAATTTTCACAGATGATGTATTTCTGTTGTTGCTATAACAACAAATACTAAAAACAGAATAAAATAAATATTTATTTAAGTATGTTTGATGTGTATATTAGCTCCAATTAATATACACATCAAACTTGTCTTTTTGTCGTTTATACCATTATCTTTAGATAATGGTACGGAACCCTTCGTGTGCGAGTCCGACTCGCACCAGTTTTTTTTTAAGCTAGCTATTGCGGCTCGCTCTTCTCCCTATATCGCTTTACAGTTTGTTCAGATTTTCTTGCATCTCGCTATAATGACCGTGTTTTTATTGATATAAAAGGTAGAGATAAATTGTAAAGAAACTCAAAAAGAAACTAAAAAAGGCCAGGTCAAGAGTATTCTAAACCGATGAGCATGCATGAGGAATGTGATGAGAGTAAATGATGCTAAAAGAGTATGTCAGGATCCTAGCAAGTGGAGAGCCGTGATCTCTGCCTACCCCTCTGTGAAACAGGCGTGATTTTATGTATATATGTAAACTCTTACAATTTTCGAAGTCCTCAGACTCCCGAACTATAGCACGCGTGAATAGAATCCTAGGTCGGGAATTGGCACCGCAGGTTGTGTGGTATCCTCTCACGCTGCATCACTGAACACACACACATAGGTATCTGCAATGTGATCTTGTGTGAGAATAATGCATGACATTTGTTATGCAATGATAGTTATGTGCATTGTAATACTCATATATACGTGTTTAGTGTGTCTTACACGGGAAACACGTCATTGACATGAGGTAATTTGTTCACAGAAAGAATATATCTATTAATATTAAAATAGGAAAGTAACTCTGTCTCTCTGTCTGTGACGTCATCACGGCCAATCGTGTGATGGAATTTGACAAAATGATAATTTAATGTTTTATTTAAAACGGACATAGAAACCAATTTTCCCAATATTTTTTTTAGGTTTTCAGGAATTTCAATGTCCATTATAGTACAATAACGTCGTCAAAAATAGTTTTTCGGAATTAACGCGAACGAAAGCTAGAACGCAATATTTACAAAATAAACTAGGTACGGTTGAGCTAACTATCAACATTCATAAATGTTATGAGTAATTAGTTTTAAAAGTATGCCTTTTTTATAAACAAACTAACTTTTGCTTGGAGCGTGCTCGCGCGGTTTACCCAACAAACTCTACCTCTTCACATGAATATTAGTGCAAATAATCTACATAAGTAGGTAAAACCCGCAATAATATAAATAGTTGGTATTTATGTATAACTAACTAAACCAGCGAACTTCGTACTGCTTCAGTTATTCTGCTAATCAAAAATCATGAAAATCGGACCCGCGATTCTCGATTTATAAGTGTTTGAACAAACCCGACTTTGTTGATTTGATTGTTTGTTTGCATCGAATAGGCTCCGAAACCTCTGGACCAATTTGAAAAATTATTTCACCATTAGAATTCTACATTATCCCTGATGAACATAAACTATAAAATATTTTCCAAAATGTTAGGGATCCGTATGAAAACTTCGATAGTGTAACCCAAGGTGTAAAAAAAATCCCATAAAATCATTATTACACCCGTGCGACGCCGGGGCTGACTGCTAGTATAATACAAATAATAAAAATTGAGAACCGTGTATAGTTATTTACAACTACGCTGAAGCGAGTGATGTAATAAGTATATTACATCACTCGCTTCAGATCGTTCCACTCGTATGGTACATAAAAAGTAGTCTATATAAAAATTCTGATTATAAACTATATCGGTTCAAAGTTTCTCCCAAATTACTTCAGCCACAAACATGTACATAACAAGCTTTCGCATTTATAAGCAGTTTATTAAATACCTACTTCAAAAAACAGTAAACCCCAGCATCGTGATAATTATACAGACACTAGTAAAAGCGCCAAATATTACAATTTTATGAACAAACAGGAATAATTCTGTAATAATATTAATGACACCATAAAATATTTTATTATCAGACTCGTGTCCAAATCATTTTCGACTTGTAAATGCTCCCATTATACTGATTAATGTACCCACTCAACTGCTTTATGCTAATTTGTAAATCTAAAAATATTACCAACCATTTACCACATTGTCGTGTTTGCTTTGTGAACACAGTGTAAACAATTACAGGAGCTCACATCTGGAAGTTTACGACTCACGGAGCAATGCTGAGATGCTGGTGTTTCGAATTTATTAGTCTATGAAAGGAGCTATTGCTGTTTAAGTGTTCATATGTCCATCCTAAAGTGAAGAGATCTACTATGACTTAGCTGGATTACCCTTTACTCTACTAGACTCTCTCAGTCTCTTAACAATATACTCGTTACCCTAATTGATTGATTTTAAAACAAATTACTAGACTTTGCATTGACTTTATTCCCAAAGAGAGTTGATTCAGGCAGGCGGCCGGTACTAACCCATAAGCCAAATCCTCTTCGCAACATGTTGTGCCGACCCCACATTAAGGTGATAAGTAAAATTTTTGACGTTTTGTATGGGCTGAGTCTACCCGGATAAGACAGAAAAAGTGATAAAACTATTATTATATAATATATCATTATCTTGAAAACCATCAAATGATTATCTAACGAATTATATAAAAAATAACTATTTAGCTATTCATAGTTTTGATTAAAAACTAAACTTGTGTTTTAAATAGCCAACTTTGTAAAATAAATCTATCGAGAATAGTTTTACCAATCGTGTTTCTGTCTATAATTTATCTAGATTAAATCCTTAAGTTTTCTTTGTCATAAAAAACAAAACTGTATGTTTTGCGGTTATTGAGAAAAAGCGAATCTGCATTCATCAAAAACATTTATTACTCGTCTTAAGTGGGAAAAGGAGAAGAAAATTATGATGACTTGACATTGACTTGACATACAAACAGTTTTCTAATGCGCAATGTTAGACAATAAAGACAAATTCAACGAGCCCAAAAACAACGAGGTATAATTCAGAAGTTCATAGTTCACCTTTGAGCTCCATCATCAGACCAGCGCACTGTCACCATAATATTACATTGTCATGTCAGCGAAACTTGACCGGTATGCAAAGTTTTAACTCAATCGAACTATTTACTGAGCATTTCCGTTGAACGTCAGCTCCTGACTCCATATATTATTGTATTGTCACTGAAGTAACACAGGTATGATGAAGAAGAAAATTGGTGGGAACTGGTTTAACATTCAGTTGCCTGATTTTACCCACAAATACTACATAAAAGCTTGTAAAAACAACATCTACCTACGGTTGTTTTTCCACTGTGGCTTAAGTGAGTTCACCTTTTTGGGATTCCGCCATTGATCCCGGATAAGATAGGGATCGGGTAATAAATGGGGGGGAAGCGATAATCTGTAGATTTAAATAATCCCCGCGATCAAACGGAACTTCGGACGGGCAACGGGGATTTTTATCAATACTTGTTGGGAATTCTTATTAGGAGATCAGGAGAAGGCGTCAATATTTTAGCAGTATATTTATTACGTCAGAATATAATTATGAACTATTTTATAGATATGTTAACCAATAGCTGACTGAGGTTTTTACTCATCTGCTCAGATATGTTTTGCAAAAACTATAAAGAGGTTGTCTGGAAAATATCTCATTTTAGCAGTAAGTTCGTCAATTGTGCGTCTTAGTGTTTTTATAAAACACTTTTCTTTTATTCCTGTTTAAAAATAATGTATGCAAGTCATCTTTCATAATACATTAGGTACTAAAGATTCACGAAGGCCTTAAAATTAAATGTATATTTTAATAACTCTCAAAGTTCAACGAATTCCGCGGAAACTCGAAAACGTAGCTGAAATTAAAATTTCACCAACGGATATAAAATTTGCGTGTACCCGCGAAAACGGGGAAACCGCGAAGTCTACAAGTTGGAAAGCTCCGCCGGAAGGGCGCGCCACATCTGGCTGCTTACAGCCGGATGTACCCACACTCGGTGCCTTTCAACTGCCGGACAGACCCACTCCCCCACGTACCAACATTACAGGGCTGTGAAGGATTTACTAATAATAAATAGACTGTAAATATAATTATTAGCAGGTACCCTGCTCGGTATTTTATTGTCTAAAAACACGGATAAAACGACGTTTTTTTTTTAATTAAACTGGATCGATTTATCGTCTCCGAAACCCCCTGCATACTAAATTTCATGAAAATCGTTGAAGCCGTTTCCGAGATTCAAATTATACAAGATTTGCTCGTTTAAGGTATTAGATTCTATATTTAGATAGATATATACATAGGTAAGGCTGTAAAGGTGAAAAAAAACTGTTTTTTTTTTCAATATTTATACTAATGCAGTTTATTGTTATAGCAGCAAAGGGCTTGCAACCTGTCGTAGCACTTGGGAAATGCTAACTACTGCAAAATGTGGGCATATGCCAAATTTAATATTTGTGCCTCTGACTACCCCCTCTAGACATCTTCAAAGGATCTAAGTGCTTGTAAATTTGAAAGGATGTGATCCTATTTAATTTCATTTTCTAATGCTAGTAATTATAACAACTACATATCTTATGTTGAAAAAGAATTGTTGTTTCTTGCCGGACAACCCTAGGCAGCTAAAAAGAGATTATAGGTTTACACTTTGGTAAAAATAAGCCGACTCATACCAACACATGCGGCTTATAATCGTCCGCTGATCTGAGTTGACAAGTTGGCCTGGCTCGCCGGAAGGGGACGCCACGTGCGTGCCGGAAATACGCGCACTCGACACCTTTCAATGGAGTCGGAAAAGCCGTAGCAAAGTATAATGTACTAAATAAGCTTTGTGGTAGGAATTTTAATGATGATAAAATTTGCGAGGGCGCGAGGAACAGGCGTAGCTTTGCCTAGCTCGTAAGATATTTCAAAGTAATCATTATTCGGTGCAGGTCCATGTCTGTGAAGCGATCGGCGGTGATCGCTTGTTTGGATTTATCATTTCTGCAAGCCATATTGCCCTTTGGGCAGAAAGTGGAGCTATAGGTATTCGTCAAAAGGTATAAAACATGTATAAAACAGGTATGTACGGCAAGTATCGCTTACAACAACTTGCAACGTTGACGTGTTAGGCATACGCTATTCCGGTGCTATACTGGGGCATGCGAATTCATCGGCAGAAAAGCACAGAGACACATATTTTTTAGAATTATTATTTATGATTAAAAATAAATAAAATTGGTGGACATTTTACACACAGTGCCATCTAGCCCCAAACTAAGCATAGCTGTGTATTATGGGAACCAGATAACTGATAGATTTTTTTTTTTTGTAAATACATACTTATACATAGGTGAAAGGCTTTCAAATGTGAATCCATTACCTACAGAAATACAAAATTACCTTACTTTTATAGTATAGTGTAGATTTGTAGCTACAGGATATTTCTCCGTATTGGGTAATACTATCATCGCTACGGTGTGTTGTAACTAACATTTTATTTCCGAGTCGGAGTCGAGTCCATTATCGAGCATCAATATAAAGTCTATTTACACAGCGCCATGAGCCGCTGCCAGAGGGCATTCTAGGCACGTCCGCGCTGATCAGACGCCGTGATTCCGGATGGACCTTACTGCCCTTTAATACACTCCATGTATATGAAAGTCTGAAAGTATTAGCAGAAATAAATACAACGGTAATTTGTGGTGTACACAAAATAAAATAGTCATATGTAGCGTGGGCGACTGCTTAGCTGGGACACAAGAAGAGTTCTTTCATCTTTAGGTTTTATTTCTAAGTCAAGCGTGTGCTGCTTTTTGCTGAAGCTCTTTGTTTTATTTTTAGGGTTCCTAACCCAAAGGGTAAAAACGGGACCCTATTACTAAGACTTTGCTGTCCGCCTGTCCGTCTGTCTGTCACAGGGTTGTGTGGTATTCTGTAATTATGTAATTATGTAATTAGTAATTAGTCATACGCATAGATTTAAGTTACCCTATATTTTATTTTACCTTGTACTGTGTTATCACTGTTGGATACCCATAATAAATAAATAAATAAATAAATCATGAACCATGATAGCTAGACAGTTGACATTTTCACAGATAATGTATTTCTGTTGCTGCTATAACAACGAATACTAAAAACAATAAAATAAATTTTCAAGTATTATTATTATATATTCCCATACAACAAACATGTATTTTTGCTGATTATTATAATGGTAAGGAACCCTTCGTGCGTGAGTCCGACTCGCAACTGGCCGGTTTTTTATAGATAATGGTACGGAACCATTCGCGCGAGAATCCGACTCGCACTTGGCCGGTTTTATTTTAATGTTTAAGCCTTCACCTTGTTCGACCGGCACCACACTGGATCTTTATTGAAAAAATATTAGGCTCCAAGCCGTGTTTGTTGCTTGATTCTTCTAGGCTTGGTCGCGAGGAACAGAAGTAACTTCACTTAGCATAAGACGTTTCAAAATTGATCCGCGTGTTTCATTCTCCATGGCCTTAATTGTGTGAATAGCGCTCAGTATCTTCCGAGCCACGGTCACGCACACCAAAGCGCGTGTCTATACATATCACAACTACAAGTACTGCTCATCCGCCATTGCTGCATTCTGAGATAGAACAACTTTACAAATCTACTTAGCAAAAAATTACTAAGTTCTTTACTAAGTTACACACTTCAAATTTCGAAGTTCAAATTCTTCAAAGACAAAGGTAGCAAGGCGTTTATTATTATTTTTCGAATAAATTAACAAATAAATACTTGTAAGTAGATTTACAAGTACATTACCCACCTTTGAAGTAAAATATTGGTATCGTATCGAACACGCTTTTATGTTCAAAATGTTATGTGAGTTCTCTTTACGGATTAAGATGAGAGGAAAATTAATTAAATTATTAACTCCTTCCTAGCAACGAAAGGGTTGGCTTTTACCCTAGTACAGATTAAAACTAAGGTAATGATTTTGACTGATAAATTGAATTTAACTACCCTGGAGCCTCTTTACGATAAAAACTATTAAAAAAAATATGCAACAAAAATATATTTATACAGCAACTGAATTCATAAACTTGTCCTGTTTCGAAGTTTAAAATAAATCTAAAATAAATAGATATTTTTGATAGACACCGGCTTTCACTGCAACTACTATAAATAACAACGTTTTAAAACGACATCATTACTTTCAGAGTAGAAGAACGAGTATTGTATTGAAACTAACAGACGACGAGGTCCTGCAAAAGATGGGCGATAAGCAGAAGTTTTCTTCAGACAACCATATTGTAAAGCAAACTGTTCGCATTATTACTTTTCCAATCGAAATAAAAATATCTAGACTTGGAATAAAATATCCTAGACTTTTTAAAATACAGACTAGAATAAAGCTTTTGAAAGCGATTATTTGTAAAAATAACCCACAGTGAACAATCATAAGGCGTCCAAATCCTAGCTACGAGTAGAAGGTTATCTGCTACAAATGTCTACACTTTGCTACGACAGTAAACACTTTGCTACGAAGTGCTACGCAGTGCTACAGAGATTTTCACTTTGTGGCAAGAAACACTTTTTAAACTCTGATTTGATTCTAAATCTAGTTGTATAAAAATGCGTTAGAAAAAAAATGCTTAGGAACAGAATATTTAACCAATCAAATTCTTTCGTCACGCATGCGTCAATCACAAAGTTATAATGCAACTCAAACGGATCTTGTGTTTCATAATCGCATAGATTATTCAATGTCGTTGGTATAGATAAGACAATTAGATAAGATACAGTTACGAATGGAATTGACTAAAAAATACAATAACTCTTCAAGATTCGGCTCGGAAGGTACCTCGTTATTTTTATCATTTAGCAATATCAAGAAAACAGATATACCTAAAAAATCACTTCTTCATACATGAATACCTCATTTCATTTACGGCTTCAACGTTCCGGAACAAAATTCAGATTGCCACTTAGTAGATATTTGGCAGACAAATTTCCTTAACACGTCTTGGGAAAAAACGTAAAAAATATTACAAACATAACTCGTAATTCCATTTTCCGGTGTAGGTGTTCGTCACTGCGGAATGTCGCGTCTACATAATCTGATCTATGCGTCGTCACGTGCCATATTGGCTGAATGGGCGGCACGTCTGATGTCGCCGGCCAAGTTTCTTGATTATCAACACGTGGCGAGAATGTAGACAAACTTGCGGCGCTAATCACGGGTCGCTTCCTCAGCGTGTCTCATCTGGTATATTATTCTTTGACCTTTGATTGATTGCAATGTGATAACAAATGGTATGTTTTAGGGTTTCTTTCAGTGGGGATGTTTTTGATCAGCTAAGCTAAGCGATAAACGTTTTTAAATAGAAAAACAAAACTTTTTCACACACATAACTGTGAATTCGTATCGCATGTGCGAGCTGTCATCCAATTCTTCTAAGAGATAAGAGCTATATTCCTGCATACGGGCGTCGTATCGCATCGCATCGCGGTTTTATGTGGGAGCCATGTGGCTTGCACAACAATTTATATAATATATATTAATTATTTTATATCATATATATAAATTTGTTTTCACGCTAAATACATTTAGGAACTTAAAGTCATAGAAATACGTCAAATTTTAAATAAAATTAGCCGCATTTTTAGCGATTGTAACACAAAACCGATCTTATAAAGGTATAATTATAATGAGAGTTAAAATCCCGATAGTCATAGCCATGTTTATTTGAAAACTAGCATATCCGCGAAAGATGACGTTCTGTCAAAATGTCAATAATCGCGTAACGCAACGTAACGTAAGTGACGTAACGCGTTATAC
Organism: Hydriomena furcata; assembly: GCA_912999785.1. Lineage (NCBI taxonomy): Eukaryota > Metazoa > Arthropoda > Insecta > Lepidoptera > Geometridae > Hydriomena > Hydriomena furcata. Next base: position 1,085,564 of record OU538828.1, on the reverse strand, counting down.
TCGATGATGACTAATATCAAAACTGATGTCTTTTATACCAAAATCATCCCTTTCGCGTTTTTTATCATTTTGGGGATGTTTTTCGTATTTTAAAGTAGCTTATATTTTATTTGGGCATTATATCTACATCTACAGCAAATTTCATCTTCATCTGTATTGTCGTTTAGGCCTGATTGAGGCTTAAACCAATCATACAAACAAACTCACAAACTTTCGCATTTATATTTATACTTTTATGATTAATTGTAAAGTAGCAAAACAGAGTTTTTGAGAGCCGATTAGGCCAAAACACAGTCAGGAACACTTGGACAAATAAATTACATACAAAGCTCGCGCCGTGTCCCGCGTAAATCAAAAGTATTCGCCTTGGATTTGAATTACTAATTTGTGTTAATATCACGTTCAAAACACGACTCCGGCGCTGGAGCCACTTAATTACGACAAGAATCTCCTGCTACTGTCATTGAATGTAGAATCTAGGAGCTGGGCTGAGTGCACAATGTAGTAAATTTAGCTTCAAGGAAATATTAATAATAAATATTGGTGTACTTTTGTTGTCCACCAGTTGTTTGGGGCTAGTCCCAAACTAGCAAAGCTTGTAAATACATATTGATACATATATACATTACATACATATACATTGTGATACAGAACAAACATCCATGTTCATCTCACAAATGTTCTGGGTTCTAAAAACCTTCATTTTCTCTGTGTATAGGTGTTAATATTGTATTTACAAATTACATATCCCAGTATTCTACCAGTCATCTAGTTCTCGTCTAATCCAGCCTTAGTTTAGAGCTAGATGGCGCAGTGTAGTGTCCACCCATATTTACTTATTTTTATTTAGAAATATTTTTTTTGTGCCAAGATATTACTAATACCAAATGAGACATAATAACGGCATTGAACACCACTCAGATATATATTCTGCTGTAACAATAACATTATTCATTATTCATTACTTTAAAAAAATATACAAAAGAATGATTACTTTTTCAGTGTCCCTGTCTCTCTTGTGCACCTGGCTGAGCACGCGAAGTTGTGAAAAACATCTTGGCCGAGGTTCATCAGAGATGCAAATTGCCGCCGCCCGCCCTGATACAATTATTAACCAGCCGTAATATGCTAACTACCCTCTGCTCGTTATTACTTGAACATTTGAGACTTTTTAATTTATTTTTTGTGGGATTACTTTAAGCGCCTTCGCGAGAGACACGGAAGCATTTGTTATTACACGTTTTTACTTTGCAATAAGTAATTAAGTATAAAATGTACTTTCTCAAATTATTGTACACTAGCAGTCCGTTCCACACGGGTGTATGGTATTATGGTTATTTTTTTACACCCTGGGTTACATTATTTAAGTTTTAGTATGAATCGTTATTTTTAGGGTTTAGAGTCTACAAGAAACCCTTATAGTTTCGCCAGGATGGGGATGTTATTTTTTTTTTCTCGCATACCATATATTGTGTGGGGTATCGTTGGATAGGTCTTTCAAAAACATTATGAGTATGAGAAAATTTGAGATAGTAGCATTCAAATGATGAAAGAATTATTGAAATCGGTCAAGTAGTTTTGAGTTTATTCTTGCAAACATACAAAAATACATATCTTTCCTCTTTAATTATTCTAGATTTTAATCTATTTCTTCTTCACCTCGAATCACACTAGATTCGGCAATGTGACAGTTAACATTGACGCTACCGGTAAATTTGACTAATTAGGTAATAATTTAAATTGAAAGTTTATGAGGATTTAGATGGAATTTAGAATATACATAGCCTATGTTCGGGTATAGCATAGACTACTTTTTATCCAAGTACCACGCGAGCGCAGCTGCAGGCGGATCCTAGTATCTTATAAATAAATAAATTGTTGAGTAAAGTAATAAAATATTATCATTCCAACTTGCTATTTCTTCGTGTTAAAAACTATAAAGAATTGTTTTCATATCTAAATGTTTTTCACAAATTGTCTAGTCTAGTGAATAATCAGCTTAGTCTCAATAAATTTGTTTATTTAGGTACCTACTCGTTTTTCCAATAAGTTTATTTAACGGAAAGTCATTAGCGACGTTTTCAAATAAATTAAGCACAAACAACAATCAAAGTAATTAGAACAACGACATTTATTGAAATTCCTCGCTACAACTTTGAAAACTTTCAGGAATAACATGAATAAAATTTTGCAATCAAGTCATTTATAGAACCTAATAGAAAGTTAATGCCTAGTTTAGAAAAAAAAACCAGACAAGTTCCACGAAGAGTTCCATACCATTATCTGTAAAAAGAGGCAAAAAAATCACGTTTGTGGTATGGAAGCCCTACTCAAATATTTATTTTATTAGTATTTGTTGTTATAGCGGCAACAGAAATACATCATCTGTGAAAATTTCAACTGTCTAGAGGAATCTGTCTGGTTATATCTGGTTTCCTCATCGTGAGGAAACCAGATATTATTCTTATTAGCGGCGATGGGCTTGCAACCAGTCACGTATGGAATGCTAACTAAATGTGGGCAGGGCATGTGCTAAATATAATGTTTGAACGTGCCTCTGACTACCCCCACTAGACATCTTCAAAGGATCTAAGCGTCTGAAGATCTGAGATTACTAGGACTGTAATTCCCAAGTACGGTAGACATCCACCGTACTTGGGAATTACAGTCGTGATCCTAATTTATTTATTTTATTTTATTAACTAGCTGACCCGTGCCCGCTTCGCTGGGCGACAGACATTTCTAAATGTGATTATTTTGAATAGGTATGGCTATGGTATGACTTAAATGGCGATAGGTATCCGCGGATATACGCAAGTGGTCCCGCTGCCGGCCCCGTGAGTATAGTCATTGGTAGCCACGATTTTAGTATCCCGCAACTTTTATATCAGTACTTATGACTTAGCCATTAAGGAGTAAACCCGCTGCAGAACATGCTGTGCATGGCACGCAACGCATCTTAGCTGCGTGGGTTAATTTGTTTGACAACGTGAGTCTACATTTCCACAGCTGCACACGCTATACACGAAAATGAATCCACATTACTTGTTACATTACACATTATTTGTTTACGTACTATCAATAGTTTTTGCAGCACACGCGAAAATGCAAAAAAAATGAGTTTATCCATTACAAACATAAAACAAACAATACAGACAACAAAAAATCAAATCTTTCCTCTTTATAATATTAGTATACCAACTAAAATAACCCATAATGGTGTAGCAAGCCTACACAAATATAAAGAATGTTTGCGCCTATTATTATATAGGTAGGTTAGTAGTAGCTAGGTAGGTACATATGTGCTGCGAGTTTTTTATGAATTAATGTATAATTCGTAATTCTTTTTTAGGGTTCCGTACCCAAAGGGTAAAAACGGGACCCTATTACTAAGACTTCGCTGTCCGTCTGTCCGTCTGTCTGTCACAGAGCTGTATCTCATGAACCGTGATAGCTAGACAGCTGAAATTTTCATAAATGATGTATTTCTGTTGCCGCTATAACAACAAATACTAAAAACAGAATAAAATAAATATTTAAGTGGGGCTCCCATACAACAAACGTGTTTTTTTTGCCGTTTTTTATAGATAATGGTACGGAAGCCTTCGTGCGCGAGTCCGACTCGCACTTGGCCGGTTTCATTTTATTCCTTTTCTTTCGATTGTCGACAGCATGTTGTCCAACTTTGCCTAAAGCAGTATATTAATATCTCTTATAGATTACCCAAACCCAGACCGCTATAGTTCCACATCTGGTATTCCGATCTTCCAAAATTATAGTCTATAAGTTGCCTAGGACTAATAGCTATATAACAAAAAAAGTTTCATCAAAATCCGTTCAGTAGTTTTTGCGTGAAAGCCTGACAACAGACAGACAGACAGACAGACAGACAATAATTTCAAAATGTTTTTTTTGGCTTGTGTTACTTGTATAAAGACCCCTAGGAGTATTTTTTTTCGTTTTTATTCAATGTACAGAATTGAACTCTTCTACAGCTTTATTATATGTATAGATATATAGATATAGATGTATAGATGTATAGATTTTAAAAACAAATTGAATTGAATGAACATGGGTATGGTATGTACCTACATCATTGTGCTTTTTTGTAGCGCTTTCAATGTTTTTATGGAGAAATGTGCCTGGATCATATTTCACAAAATGTATGTTTGATGTTGGAATATTAATTTTAAATCCCTCGTTTTAATTAATAGCTGTGCATTTTATCCTCAGACAAATAAGAAATGGACGCAAAGCGTAGGTGATCTTCTGCGAAAGTAATTTGGATCCTTCAACACTTCTTTTCTGGCTCTTCCTTTTACTTATTTCTGGTATAATTAAACCGAAAACTTAATCAAAACCCCCGATTATTATGGAGACCACTTGGTAAAATTACTCGTAACAATTTTGTTTCCATTAATATAGATAAATGGCATACGTACATGTGCTTTGCGACTAATTAAATACCGAATGATGTTTAGAGAATAGATAATGTTTTCCATTTGATACATACTCTACGATTCTCAACCGAAACGGCAGCCATTTAATATGCGAATACACAGCCGAATAATGCGTATAAATTACAATCAGTTTTTTTTTATTTGTACTATTTACTTCACTTTGGTCATTGAAATAGAATCACGACTGCGAGTATCATGAATCAAATGTAATGTTCGGACTTGTCTCTGACTACCCCCTTTAAACACCTTCGATGATCTTAGTGCCTGGAGATCTGAGAGAATGTCTATCGTGCTTGGTGATTACAGATGTGATCCTATTTCAATTTTACAAGCTTTATTTAACTTGTATGTGACATACATAAATGTATGTCACATACAAGTACATATGTATGTATGTAACTATGTTTGTTCGGGTGAATTCTTGCAACTCAATTTTGAAGCAGTTATCCCCAACCGTTTGAGCTGAAATTTTACTTAAGTAACTTCGGTGACAATCAAATAATATGCAACGAGCTGATCTGATGATGGAGTCAGGAGCTGTAAAATAGACACTCACAACGGAACTAAATGCTTCGATCGAGTAAACTTTGCAACTTTGCATACTTGTCAAGTTCCGATGACAATGTTTTATTATAAGACAAGTGATAGAGCGCTCGTGCTCGATGGTTTGAATGATTTTACAAAAGCTTGTCATTAATAAATATTTTTCAACAGAAAACTTTTATATTCAATAGCGGTGTAAAATAGAATACTGTGTCGTAACAGTATATCCGTGCAAGAAAGCTGAATCGTGTAGTGTGAATCAGAGTGTATTGTTGGCGTATCTGTTTTTAATCAGGTTGTGTAAATACGTTGCCGAACGGCGCCCCGGGGAGGCGATACCATCCGAACTTGCGTTATTTACCGACTTAATTTAAATAGATACTGTGTCATCGTCACAATTTATTTAAAATTTTAATAGCTTTTGCTGTGATTATGCCCTTTTTACGATGCCCCCAGGCACGTGAATGCTGTGGAATTGACCAGCAGTAATTTTCAAGTCAAAATTGACACAAGTAACGTCAGTGGGGTTTTTAACTGAAGATTAAAACGGAGGGTGTTCTCAATTCGGCGACTGTGTATTTTTAGAAAAAACTATTCTGCTTTCTTCAAAAATATTTATTACTCTACTATCTATGACCACTAAGGCGCATCTCCCATACGAGCTAGAGGCGATGCGGCGTGGCGTCGCAGCGCAGCGCGGTTGCACAATTTCTATGGAACTCTAGGAATCAATGGCAGTGCATAGTCATGACACAGGTGAGGTGGGAGCAAAAAAGCACCGCTTGCGCGCCCGCGCTTTGACTCTAGCTCGTGTGGGCGACGCGCCTAAGCTTACATAATTGCTTCCCGGGTCAGCACATCACGCGTTCCTTAACTGAGCACTATACCGAGCAGAATCTTAAAATAACCATGTGTCTGATATTAACTGACATTTACTGACCTTCTAATGGCGACCCTCGTCAATAAGGTAGGCGATGCTGAAATTGTATTATTTTTACCTGAAGTCTTGTCTTGGATGTTTTACACTCGTAACTTTAGTCATTTCTCGGGATATATCAATCTCGCTCAATGCCGTGATTCTGACTTCGGTAGAAAGAGACGGAATAATATGTTCATTCCACAAAGCCTTAAAAAATGAAGTGGTATTATGGGTTTATAGAAAAAGAAATCACCTAATCTTTACATTATAATATTACAGTTTTAAGAAAATCACTCTCTTGAAACTATTAGGTGAAACCCGTTGATCGTCTTTGATGATATAAATGTTGAAGTTTTTATAACATAAATCAAAGATTTCACAGCAATAAAGATTTACAAGTTTTTAATGTTTACTAAGGTGGAAAATTACCCGTCACGCCTGTACGTCATGCTCCGATCGGTGTAAGTAGGAAAATTGAATATTAGTTTACTTATAAACCATTCAATCTTTCTAGGTTTAATATATTATATTCAATATGGATATGGAATAAAGATGTGTTATGCAAACATAAATATTCAAACCCACAAGCACATCTATCTTCTATCTTATATATAAAAAAAAGAATCTCTATTTCCCTTGGTCATAGTATTACGCGTAAATGATTTTTTTGTTGTAATTGTTAGTCTCAAAAGGTTCTTATGGAAAAAAAAAGAATGTGACAGGACAACGTCTGTCTAGACAGCTGGTAGGTATATAAAATTGGTGGTATGTAAAATCTTGATATATGAGTGAGCAAATAAAGCAATCAGTATCATATAACACACCATAAATGCTTCCGAGTTTGGATATATAATTGCTAATAAAGGGTTTGTTCATCAGTATCTTCCCCCAAGAGGTACTTTTTTGGCTTCCTAACATCCGATGAAAGGATTTAAAATACAGAGTTAGGTGACCTAATCACAAATAGATGATTTCCTGTTCTGGTGAACATTTAAATTAAAAGACATATCCAATGAATTCACTTATATATTGTTAGTGGATGTTTATTCTGATGCTTTCAAAGAGTAAGTATTTATGTCCCAGCTCACGATTGAGCATAATATACGTCAAAATAAGCCTTTTACAATCAGCGAACATGCCTTTATAAATAACCAGCGGTTAAGAGTGAGTTTCCACCTACTTGGAGTTGTGCAAAGCTGTGCGGAGCGGACCAATGACTGCGCTCGACATTATCAAACTCGAATATTTGAGCGCTGTCATTGGTCCGTTCCGCACAGCTCCGCACAGTTCCGCGTAGATCGAAACTAACCCTAAGGGTCTAAACACACTATGCCGAAGATACGCGGCTGAAGTTCGGCAATTACGCCTGCAATGCTATTTGAATTACTAACGACGCACTATGCCGAAATCACGTCGCGTTATACAAAATGCAATTGCGCCGAACTTCAACGTATATCTTCGGCATAATGTGTTTAGTCCTTTAGTCAGGCCTTTAATTCTAATAAATAATAGATGTACTAGTATGTGTCCTGTCTTCGTATCTACTATCATGCGTGAATTCCTAAATGCGAATAAAACGAAGCCATGAATCAGTTTCCTCCAATTTCAGTCAGCATTCCTCAGACTGTTCGTTGCGCACATGATTAGGCACGAGCTTGCAGATAAAACGTCTTTTAGATATCTCAGCTAAAAAAAAACGGAATCCCAAGAATTTTCCTTAACAATTTGTTTATCAAAGAAGTTATAGTCTATTACAGCTCAGTCACCTAAGCTGAGAGCAGTGATGTGTATGGAAAATCAATTGAACCGGAGATTGCGAGATTTTTGATACGGTTTAGTTGGTTTAACAAATTAGAAATTTCCCTTTGACTCCTTTAAAGCTCAAAGGAATCTGACAGGGAGATTAATATGGATGTTTTGGTTTGTTTCTTCACTTAGTGGGACATATCAAGGTAAATGATTTTTGATATCGTTTAATTGGTTTATCGGATTAAATGTTCTCTTTGATTCAGTGATATCACAAAGTAATTATGCTAGAAGATAAATAGGGTTATATTATGGTCTGTGTCTTCACTTTGTGTTGTACATAACTCGCTTTCGCTCTAATTTTATTGCACACTGTCTCCTATAATTATTGTAACACATACATATTTTTGTACTTTTTGTTTTTCTGGTGTTTTTCAGTTTTGGAGATCTAAATAAATAAACATATCAAGGTTTCCTTAACATCATCAAGGTTTTGGGCTAGTTTTGGTGAACACTTACCAAAATAGACAAATTATTTGACAAAATATGTTTTTAACACTACAAATAAATGCGAAAACTTCTGAGGACGTTTGAATTATGTATTTCTATTATGCCGTAACGGCTGAACCTATTTGAATCAAACAGATACAGTCCCGACTTGGAATAGAATATAGACTACTTTCTGTCCAGGTACTAAGCGAACGAAGCCACGGGCGAAAGCTAGAGTTTTAATAATTTATTATACGCTGTCATATTCGCCGATGTTTAACGTATTTGTTCACCAGCCTTAGGGCTTTTACCCACTAAATCTTAGCAGATAGATGAATAATACCAACCAAAAGAATCGTATCAAAAGTGTTCACGTCGACTTAAAAAACTCATTTTTGTCGGTTGCACTGTTAGAGCTGTATACGCATGTTGTGCGGAGGGAAGAAAGCCATGAACAAGAAGAATACCCATCAAGGGTATGAATATGGATGGATAAAGGAGATGGACTGCGTGAAAGAGGACATGAATACTGCGATGACGAGTGATTCATACTCCCCGTATGGAAGAAAGAAACATGTTGTGCCGACCCCACTTGAGAGAGGCAATGTATCACGTCAACTGCGTGCTTTTCAGTTTGATTTTACACATCTCTGCTCAGCTCAGCTTAGGTGGATACCCGGCCGTATCCAGTGACGCGGAATAGAGTTTTAATAACAAGTGAAGTGTCTGGCGCCGCTTCTGAGGGCGCCGCATGTGAGGGAGTGTCACATCCCATGTTTCGGTTGGGTTCATCCTGTTTGACGGCTTAAGTGCGACCCAGATTGGTTTTGCGCGAACATGTTCAATGAAATACTGCGGCGTTATGGCGAATCTGATTACTATTAACCAGGGATATTCCAGTTAAGGTTAAAAATCGTAGTAAATCAAAGTCAAAAGGTATTTATTTCATTTAAATCACAAGAATCATTTTGAAGCGTCTTCGGAGCTAGGTGAAGCTACACATGTTTCTCGCGAAGCAAATCTAGAAGAATCAGGCTCAATAAATCAGTTGTTATACTGTTTAACAGAAATCAAAATAATAAGGTCTAAAATGCCGTATAGGTACTAAAGGTACCCGCCCACAGGTCGGTATCGTACGCGTCGGACGCATCGCAGACGCATCGCATAGAAAGTCACACAAGTGCATCCACTGATCCGCATTGTACGCAGTGGACGCACTTGTGTGACTTTCTATACAAAGAATACTACGATCCTTTAAACCTTTAAAGGCGATGCGTCCGAGGCGTACGATACCGACCTGTGGACGCGTACCATAAGAGAGCGACAGAATATATTTTGGCCCGTCTGTTGACAATCAGTTGGTATGTCGAAATAAGACATCGTACCTCGTGTGTACTTCGTTTTGTAGGTACCTATCCTCTTACCTTTATGATTATTCATTGTGGTAATATTTTAATGCTTTTACAATAAGCACGTCGCATCAAACAGTTCATCCGATTGATGGATGAAAATATATCCCGTTCGTGTAGGCATAATTTACATATTTCTAAGTTAAGTGAAGACACATTAAGGTGTGGAATTGACATGCTTCTGAATATTAATTAATCCTCTGGTATAAAACGGGGAGTCTTCTCGATTTTCAGCACATTCGTTCAAGCAGCGAAGACTAAAAGGTAAGCTAGCAATACGCATTTTTACAAGCTTTTATTTAACTTACAATGTATGTACATAACTATGTTTGTTCAGGTGGAATCTTGCAACTTAAAATATAAATACAATAAACTTATAAAGGAAGCCTTTGGAACTTATAAAGTCGTGTTACATATAATAAATAATGTTTTAGACACTTTGGTGCGCTTAATAATTGTAAGCCATAAATACAAATTTTTCCTTGAGAACTACAAATTCTCTACAAGTGTTTCTCTCAATTTGTGTGTTTTTATTTGTGTCATAAATTATATTTCTGTTAACGCACTCCCAAAGACCAAGATCCTGCGCATAGTTTGGTCTTCGCTAGTACCAATTTAATAAGTCAGTATCTCCTTGGCATATCACGTAAGATTTGCAAATAAAATATCTTTTGCCAATGAATTTTACTTCACTATAAACTTGTTTGGTAATGATAGGTCGACAACGCAATTAAAAAATACTACCTCTTGCAGAATTCCTTCTATCCTTCTTTCTTTTTATCTGTCACGTGTGAAATGCTAACTACTGCAAAATGTGGGCATATGCCAAATGTAATATTTGTACGTGAGTCTGACTAACTTCTTTAAAGATCTTCGAAGATCTAAACGCTTGTAGATCTAAGAGAATGTCTACCGTACTTGGGATTTACAGTCGTGATCTCATTTAATTTATTGCAGATGAACTCCTGCCGAATCTCTTTCCTCCTCGTCCTGATAGCAGCCATGTGCTCAGCTCACATCGGCGGCCAAGCCTCGAATCAGGAGCTCACCCATTATTGTGGTCGGACTCTAGCTAATGCACTTGCGATGCTGTGCTATAAGACCCCTAACAAACGGGCTGAAGCTGGGATGTACAGTGAGTATAAACAGCTGATTATACAATAACAACAAAACAAGCTGTTAGGGTTCTGTTTTTTTCTAGAAATGAAATGTTGTGGATGTTTCGTATATTAAACGAAAGAACGGTTTTTAATGCAGTATACAATTGGATTAAGTATCAGAGAACATCTCCGTACGCGCACTTTGTCAATTAGATAAATAAATGATAAATATTGTTGTACTTTTACACACAACACCATCTAGCCCCAAATTAAGCAAACCTTGTACCAGATAACTAATAGAATACTTATATACTTTTTTTTGTTGTTTTTTTGTAAATACATACTTATTATACATATTACCCAGACCAAAATATCTATGTTCATCACACAAATATTTGCCCTGCGTGGGGATCGAACTCACAACCTACAGCGCAGAAGGCAGAGTTACTACCAACTGAGCTGTGAGGCTAGTTGAGCTACCAGCCAGCTTTCACTTTAATGTTTCACTTGAGTGCTGCCAAAAACTTGGATCTTGGTTCTCTCACAGATGCAGCCCTCTCGCCATACTACAAAGAGCAAGACATGAACATGGACTGGCCGTGGATGGTTCCATACAAAGCGCGGGGTATGGCTGGACAGAGGGGCAAGCGTCAGTTTGTCGTCACCGAGTGCTGTGAGAAAGCCTGCAGCGTTGACGAACTCCTCACTTACTGTTCTAACTAATCAACTATTCCTCAGTCATCTTTAAACCTGTGTTTAATCTGTGGGTTCTTTGATCAGCTTTCAAATGTGTATGCATCAAAAATATAAAAGGAGGTTACATTTTAAATGTGCTAATAAATCATTGTTTCAACAGCATGAAATGCTGATTTTAGCTTATAAAGTTCAATATTGCGTATTGTTGTTAGTGTTGCTGTTGTTTTTCTGAGATATAAATTGTTGTTTTTGAATAAAGTTTTTGTTTCTTAGTGTTTTTTCTTTTATTTGAACTCATTCATCAAACATTTATTAAACTTAACTCAAATATGATTGTAAAAGTTGGCTTAGTCTTGCCTTAGGGTTATTTATGTAAACTTATGATGTGCGACAAGATACCACCATCAAATATTTTACGACTAGATTATTTTGCGCAGTCCTGTGGAGAATTTAGAGACAGATTATAAAATAACAAGAGCAATGTTGAGGATTTCGCGTTTTTCGTGCGTATTTTAGAGAGAAACTACGAGTATTTTTATTTGTCTTGTATGAGCCTTCACATTGTTCGATCGCCACTACACTGGAACTACTACTTATCATCAAGGAATCTACTTATCAAAAGGATCATTGAAAAAAATGATAGGCCGCAAGCCGTGTTTGTTGCCTGATTCTTCTAGGCTTGGTCGCGAGGAACAGGCGTAGCTTCACCTAGCTTCTAAGACGTTTCAAAGTGATCCTTGTGATTTTATTAAAATATACCTTTTGAGTTTGAGTAATATAGTTCGGCTTTATTGCGGGTGTTCATACTCGAACTAGCTCCCAGTTCATACTTCCTTAGAGGTTAGAAGTTTTCGAGCTGCAATACAGTATGCATGTTGGACAGGAATCAGTATTCAAGTCACGGGGCACTCTAGGCGTTTGGCGACGACGACGCGACAGCGAGTGCATTCGTTTTAGCATAAAGTTCCTTTACTTTGCCTGCGCCTTACAAACAGACGTTTTTTAACGACGCCTGAAGGATAATTTGAATAGCCAAACATAGGAAGGAAAACATTGGTTATGGTCACAGTTTCGAGGTTTTATGAAACAAATAATCATCTAAAGCATTCGTACGTCACACAATTCACAAACAATGTCGAAACAAACACAAATAGAGAATACAAAACCGATACAGCCCCAATTTCATCACGCACAATTTGTTCGTACCACGATAAACGCAAATATGAAGTCAAACTACAGAAGTAGAATATTCTAGATCGTTTTCTTTGTAAAAACGCTCGTTTGCCAAGACCATAACAATAACAAGACAGGGCAAGTTGAGTTTTTCAAAGAATACTCTTCAATGTCTCCCTCTAAGTAGCAAGATGTTGCCGCCGACATACAAATTAGTTTTTACAGTGCGCGGGTTGTATGCCGCTTTTATTGGTCTGCTTTAAAAGCTACGAGGAAGATACTTTGCAAGATCATTAACTGCAAGATGAGATACAATTGTTAAAAAGTCTTTAGTTTTTCTCTTATCTTTTGTTTAGCTCGTATTTTGGCAATTTTCTGTTTGCAACATTCGGCTACTTTGAAACTTCGAAGTGCTTTTGATCATAATCTAACTTTAAAGTGCTAATCCATTGATTTCAATAATCCTAGTAATATTATAAATCCGAAAATTAAGTTTTTATTAAAGTTAGATTTTTTTTTATTTAGGAAAACTTAAATACAGTACCTTACCAGTTTCCACTCATGGAAAGTAGGGTTATAAATTAAATTAAATTAAAGCTTGCCCGGTATTCCAGGCTGAACCGAAAGTCGAGGAACCTCTCACCAGGCCAACACTGCTTTCACTATCAACATAGCGTGTTAATGAAGTTATAGATTTCACGTATGCAATTAAAATCCAGTATGTCAGCATCAGCGAGGGTCTGAGGGCGGATTACGTAAGTGGCTCGCCAGCCTCGGATCGAGCACCGGCCAGGTTGCAACGAAGCATCATCTACTGGACATCAAAATAAAACAATTAAAAACTTTGACTAGTTATAATTCTTCAAATACGGGTTCAAATTGAATGATTTAGACAATGCCTGCTTGGTTTCTGAAAATTCAGGCTTCTAGTTTTATCCATAACGAAGTTATAGGGGGTCGAAAATGGCCTGAACTACTTCGAGAAAAGGATGGTACGGCCGTGCCGCTTTTTTTTGCATGACTTGCAGTGCCCCTAGAGCCATACAGTTTAAAAGATTCAATAAACCTAAATCAAAAATGAAATGATAAGGACCACACATGTAATCCTCGAGTCTGGGGTTTCAAAATGTCTAAATGGGGTAGTCAGAAGCGTCCGATTATTTGAACAAGGCAAAGCATTTAGGTCCCGCTGTCTTTTTGTTTCCATCATCAAAAATCCATTGATGCATGGCCATTCGAACCCATGACCATGACTGCAAGGCAGTTGATCAGCTCGTACGAACTTACATGGCTACAGTTTCAATCAATACTAAGGGTGAGTTTTCACCTTCGCACCGCACATCTCCGCGTAGGTGGACACTCACCCTAAGCCTCAATTCACGAACATACGCTGAGTGGTGGCCTTTTTAGGGTTCCGTACCCAAAGGGTAAAATCGGGACCCTATTACTAAGACTTCGCTGTCTGTCTGTCCGTCTGTCTGTCACAGGGCTGTATCTTATGAACCGTGATAGCTATAGACAGTTGAAAATTTCACAGATAATGTATTTCTGTTGCTGCTATAACAACAAATACTAAAAACAGAATAAAACTCCCATACAACTTTATAGATAATGGTACGGAACCCTTCGTGCGCGAGTATGACTCGCACTTGGCCGGTTATTTATTATCACAATTTACTGTTTTTTTACTAGTTATAGTTATTATAGATTTTTGGTATAGCAAAAATAACTATAAAATAGAAAACTAAAAATAAAATAAAATAAATAGGATTACAACTGTAATCCCCAAGTACGTTAGACATTCTTTCAGATCTCCAGACGCTTAGAACCTTTAAAGATGTCTAATGGGGGTAGTCACAGGCACGTCCAAACATTATATTTGGCACATTTAGCAGTAGTTCTACTCCACTAGAAAACTACTACTAAAATAAACGTTTATTTATTATACCTTTATTCGCGTCCTGTAGCTAAACAGCTTGCGGTCGGTTGTTATAATCTATTGCACTGAGATTTCGCAGCAACCAATAGTTTACTCTTTGGATGTGGTATTTTATGGCAAGAGCTTATAAGTCTGGCTGGCGCATGAAGTAAGCTTTCGCATGAATTTAGACCATAAGTACGTTAAATTTACAAGCACAATGCATTGTGTAAGTTGCTGTTATAACAGTGCGAGCCTTTTGGTCAACTTAAACATTGTTACTCGAGTAATTTCATACAAGCTTTTATTATATTAACAGTATGTATTTGTAATTAAATACTGCAAACAGTAGGCATGTTTGAAATGTTACATTTGGACGTGCCTCTGACTACTTTAAGGTTCTAAGAGCCTGGAGATTTTAGAGAATGTCTACCGTATTTAGGGATTACAGTCCACCAGCAGTATACCATTTACAAAGTTATTGATTAAGCGTACCACCTACTCTGACAGATTTTTTTTTGTTATGGATCCTAGATGGCACAAGCATACTGCAGCTATGACCATCTGAGAGAGTTATAGAGATACATATAGTCTTTTTAACTATGAATACGGCTAATTTCCAAGTTTTTTCTTGTATTGCTGACGTCTCGAAACAATTCAGATACTCTTCGACAGATCGCCGATTACTGCTGTATCTTATAGAAACAAAACTTTTTTTTTCAGGAAAGACACGAGTACCATATCCATAATTTAACACATCGCATGCTTGATAATCTTGCGGTCTGGGTGAAGTGTTGTCACCGCTCCTTGCGCACTCACGGGGGTAGGCGTGCGCTATCTACAAATACCTACTCTAGAGGTAACCTTCGGCTCTCAAGCGCACCGTATCCTGTTTTTTTGTTCCTTTACTACTGCAAAATGAGGGTATTGTGCCAAACATTATATTTGGACGTAACTTTGGCTACTCGCTTTAGACATCTTCAGGATCTAAGCATCTTTAGATCTGAGAGTATGTTTACCTTATTTAGGGGTTACAGTCGCGATCCTATTTTTTTTTAATATTACAAAACAAAATTTTAACCCTGGTAATTTTTAGTCTACGCTATATTATAAAGAGGTAATTTGTATTTTTATTTATAATGGCTAAATTAGAGAAGTACTGGATCAATTTTGAAAATTCTAAGTTGAGTCGACATCTTCTGTCGATTTATTATTACTTTAAAACTTGTGGCGAGAGGGCAGAATTATATGCATCAAGTGACAGATATTACTTATTTATTTCGGTAATACCATTCGATCAAAGCAGAAAAACTAGCATAAAGTTTCAGAAGAAGTACCATTTACAAACCATAGGCTTGAAAAATCTAATCTTGAACAGCTATAACATGCCTCCTCAAAAGCCTTCAAAGACACGAGTTGGGCGTAAAATCCTTTTTTAGGAGACGACAACCAATTTTATTAGTTTTCGATAGACATAGTGCCTTTTATACGAGATGACGAGAATAAAAACATAGATATCGTTTTACGCGTAAAAAAATCTTCGATAGTTCGTCTAGTAAAATAAATATAAATTGATGTTCAGTTTCACGTCACGTCTGTCAATAACAAAATCTAAAAAGAAATATCTACGCAACGTCTTTCATAATTATCTAGACTTCAGATGCAAATTCACATTAAAGTAGAAAAAACCCGTTTTTGATAACTTATGTTCAATCGAATAAGCTGAAATTGCTGTTATATGGTGGCAAGAGCTGATCTGATGATGAAGTCAAGAGCTGTTCAACGGAACTCCTCGGTAAATAGTCTGACTGAGATAGAACTTTGCACCCCTATCAATCTCCAATGACAATATTAAATTAAGGTACTAGAGAGCTCGTATGATGATGGAGCTCGAATGTTGCCTTATCTGCCTAACTACACAACATAACCACGAAGGGTTCCGTACCATTATATATAAAAAACGGTAAAAAACACGTTTGTATGGGAGCCCCCCTTAAATATTTATTTTATTCTGTTTTTAGTATTTGTTGTTATAGCAGCAACAGAAATACATAATCTGTGAAAATTTCAACTGTCTATCACGGTTCATATGACAGATAGACGGACAGCGAAGTCTTAGTAATAGGGTCCCGTTTTTACCCATGTGTACGGGACCCTATAAAACGTGCAAACTAAAATTCAGGCATTGACCTCTAAAAAAATTATAAACTAAAAGTAAAAACTAGATACATTCAACATTGACAACATTAACTTACGACATCGCCATACACAATACACATACAATATGTCAATTTACGGTCTTTTTGTCTATAACTGTTAATCATAATCAGCGTCATTTTCTTAAAAAAAATATGTATTAATAATAAGAAACAGGTATACGTATAGATGTGATTAAAATATTTGAAACTCATGTTTTTACTCCAAAAAAACGTGTATGTTTTTCTGAAAAAAAAAATCATAATGAAAGAAAATATTACCCTAAGCAGTACCGCGGAGATGTATTTTGAATAAAAGAGCATGATTGATTGTACAAACCATGCGCATCAGGAAGGACATTTATCATAACATCTTAAACGATTACCCTGATAATAGAAAACCTTTTCGTGATGCTAAATGGTGACCTCTATTGGTGCCGATTCTGTTAGTGCCTGACTAAACTAAAACCTAAAATTAAACTTAACGACATTCATCCTTCCATCCATTCATGTTTTGTATAGAGTAAAAGAGACGGACCGAGTATATTTTAGGCACTATTGTCTACCTAATAAATAAAACACACTTTACGTGTAGGTAAATACCCAAAAAATATGTTTTTTCAAGATTTTATTTACCACTTTGTCGGCATGACTAATAAAATCTATATTCATACCAAATTACAGTTTTCTAGTACAGAGTCTTTAAGCTAAGCTGCGGACTGACGGACATGGCGAAATTATAAGGATTTCTTGTAGACTACGAAACCCTAAAACACATAAACGTCAAATTGAGAACCTCCTTTGTTCGTCGGTGGGAAATACAGAGCTTTTACGTTGAATGCGAGAGCTTGCAAGCGTTGAAAGTGAGCATTTCTCTACGTAACCACAACACATAATAAATCATTGTCAGTGAGGGCTCAGATGCAATGCTACTGTCCGTCTTCTTGATGCCAACCCCTTTTTTGCAACACCGACAAAACGCAATTAATTAGACAGAACATAACCACCTGTTTTTTATGAAAAGGAAGCTTTTTTTCGCCTTTTGTTTAGGAGGGATGACGATGATGACAAGTTTAGGGAAGACCAATCAACTTTTGAGTTAAGTTTTGGTTAAGTCGGTTGATAGTTCCAATGATTTATATTCCAAATTGTCTAAAAATTCTAAAAGTTAATTTGAATCGTAGCAAGACTCGTAGCTGTATTTTAAGTTTCTTTTATTGTAATGGCTAGCTTTTGTATGTTAGTCTGTTGAATGTTCTCGATGTATACAAGTAATTTCTAAAATCCCAACGAGTATTCTGCTATAGGCATTATAAAACTACGTTTTTACAAAATCATTATGAAACTCATACCTACTGACATAAAATGTCTGAATCGAAATTTGCTTCAAAATTTATTATGTATCCTCAATTGCTTGTTTAACAACTTGTAAATTCCTAAACACAGCACCATAGGTACAAGTACATGTTTGGGGAACTAACAGTATGTATTTACTGGATGCAAAAAATGTTCCTACTTACAACTCGCGGGTACATTATTCAAATGCGAGGGCCGTGGCGTCGAACCGTCTAATTCAAGATGTAAAATAAGTGTGGCAAAATTCAATATTCTCGAAACAATATAGCAACACCTGCGCGGCCGATTTCCATCTACCCTCGCCACAGGTTAAATACTAGTTGCAGCGTGGCACAGTAAAGAGATCAAGCAGTATAGCCGCTGATGATATTTCGATAGTGGACAATGATTAGGCTGGTCTCACAGCTCAGTTGGTAATAGCTCTGCCTTCTACGCGTAGTTTGAGAGTTCGATTCTCACCAAGGACAAACATTTGTGTGATGAACATCGATGTTCCTGCTGTGTCTGGATGTTATGAATTTACAAAAAAAGCATATAAGTATTCTATCAGCTATCTAGCTCGCAAAGTACAAGCTTTGCTTTGTTTGGGGCTAGATGACGTTGTGTGATAATGTCCACCAATATTTATTTATTACTTATTTATTTAGACAGTGCGTGTATGCGCAGTCTATTCATGTCTGTTTATAGATGAGGGTTAAAATATTTAAGCTGTTTTACAATCTAAACATGGGAGCTAGTATGGTTTTAATGGAGACGGATCATTTTCCGTGTTTAAGTTTAAGTAGTTTCAACGAACATTATATACAAACATTATTCATAAATTAAATACATTATTTGTTGTGATTTATTATGCTCATGAATATGCCACTTTTTAGGAAGATATAATATTATTAACTTTCGCCAGCTCTTTGCTCGCGTATTGCCTGGGTGCGTAAAAATGCGTATTATCTTATTAATATTTCAACTTTTATCTAAATGCGTTTGGTCGTTTAGGCGTGATTGAGCTACAAACATCCATACAAACTTTTGAATTTATAATTATATATGAGGTTGTTCACATGACTATGTTAGACGCTACTAGGGCTACACCACAACCATACGTAAAGGAAGCTAATTTCTTAGCAAGTACATTTACTGGTATGTTTCTATATTGTGCACGCACCCTCGCCCGCGGCAGTGGTTCAAGTATAAATATTCAATTTGGGAACCATACTTGTTCGACATACTCGACGGAATTCCGTTGTGTTTTATCGCCTAATTTAAATAATCTTTTTAAAATGGGCCGTTTCCCAGATTGTAGGTACCGGAAAAACTGAGAATGATTTGATGTAAATTATCAGAAATTTACGATATATAAAATAATATTTATACTAATGTAAAGAAAGAAAGATCTCTTATTTCAAAAGTCAGGTTGATCTGCAGTTCTTATCTCTTCGGTAAAATTGAAGTATTTTTTTATGTTTGTATTTGAACTGTGCGATTTTATTATAGAATATTGCAGCACCAACAATCAACATGCCCTTTAACTTTATCCACTCACCTCAGTCCATCCTAAGGTTGCCTGGCAGAGGTCGCTCTTAGCGATAAGGCCACTTATTCTAACCGGTGACTTGCAACCTGTCACTGTATGCAATGCTAACTACTACAAAATGTTGTAGGAACTCACACGTTCCTATTTTACGAAAACTCCACCGGACATTCTAAGAAGAACAGAAAGAATTTCGTAAAAGATTATAAAACTCTTTTTCATTATCAGGAATGATTCATTCCTCCTGCTACTCCAAAGCCAGACATGAAACTTCACAGAAACTTTTACCCCTAAACCAGTTACTGATAACCCTATTCTGAACGTAGAAAAACTTTCTTCCCTGCTAAACTGTAGGATAGCTGTCCAGTAGAACTTTGCACTTTGTCGCGGTTGGCAGGGGCAGGGCCAGGTGAAACTTTAATGTAATTCCCAATGTCTACTACATTTGCGTACAGTCCGCGGCAGAAACTTTAGCAACATGGTAGGCGAGTGCCGAGGCCGCGGGACAAATGCTTACAAGATCTGTAAATATTTGTTCCTGGTTTGGGTGTTGTGATAGGTAGTTATTGATACCCGTGACATAGGAAATATTTGTGTGGGATCAAAAGCCCTAGATAATCTTGATCAGCTTCAACTGTCAAATCCTATTGTCTTTTGACAGTTACTTTCTTTGACAACAGTATTTTTACAGCCGTAACACACAGCACTACGAGTACTTTCTTTACTTTTTACAGTTTTGATTTGTTTTTCTTTTCATTGTACTTTTTCGTGTTCTAAAAAAGTAAAGAAGTTATTTTAGATTTCACTACTTACATTTAAATTAATTTTCTTTTTAGGGTTCTGTATCCAAAGGGTAAAAACGGGACCCTATAACTAAGACTTCGCTGTCCGTCTGTCTTTCACAGGGCTTTATCTCATGAACCGTGATAGCTAGACAGTTGAAATTTTCACAGATGATGTATTTCTGTTGCCGCTATAATAACAAATACTAAAAACAGAATAAATAAATATTTGAGTGGGGCTCCCATACAACAAACGTGTTATTTTGCCGTTTGTTTTTTAGATAATGGTACGGAACCCTTCTCGTGCGTGAGTCCGTCTCGAGCTTGGCCGGTTTTTTTTGTGTTTATGTAGGTATAAACCCTTGTAATTGTATGTTGTGTGAAGCAAATAAATAACTGTCTATGTCTTATTTTTTCAATTTGCCAGTAAAATAAATGCTTTACAATAATTAAATTTTGTAGCTGACAGTACTTACTGAACACCTCTCTGCGGATTTCAGTGGTTTGTTAATGAAACGCGGTCAGTTATTATTTTCACCACAGAGCAGAGAACATAAGGTGCTTTCAATATGGTTGTGCGATGGAATGTTTACTTATCATTTGCTTTGTTCTACTCAAATGTATGCTTATTTTATTGTTAACAAGCTGACCCCGCGAACATCGTATCGCTCAAATTGACTCTACGTTTTAGTTAGAAAACTTTTGTATTGGAAAAAGAAAAGGGCTGTTTTTAGGGTTTTTCCGGCAATTATTCGAATTTTTCTCACCTTTTAAACCTTTCCTTTCCTTTCCTAAGATAAGATAAATCCGTTCAGCTAGCGAGACTAACGAACAGCAATTGATTTTTATATGTATATCACTACATAGTATAAAGCAAAGTCGCTTTCCGCTTCCCGCGTCTGTATGTAATATGTATGTATGTCTGTATGTATGTTTGCTTATATCTTTAAAACTACACAACGGATTTTGATGCGGTTTTTTTTAATAAACAGAGTGATTCAAGAGGAAGGTTTATATGTATAATACATGCATAATATAGTAGAGAAACACTGATAATTTTAGAGGTTTCTAATGTGATGTCGTAAATAAACACATTTTTTTGCGCTTACATTGCAAATGCTGGCTGAACCCCACGAGATATATCAAAATAATGTACTACAGTACTACTATTGTACACCTTAAAAACGTCTACAAAAAAGGCAACGATGGTATTAGAAATGTCTTACGCACAGCGAAGCGGGCACGGGTCAGCTAGTAGAAGATATAGGTAGGTACTTTACTTCGTTTCAAAAACTGTTTATTATGCTAGCAACATGCTCTGTATTTTACTAACCTTTACTGGCTACATAATTATAATAATAACTTTTATTGGCGGCACCTTGCACTTTACCACTCAACTGTAAAATTATTTAATCCTAATCCTACTAATATTATAAATGCGAAAGTTTGTAAGTGAGTGTGTGTGTGTATATTTGTTGGTCTTTCACGTAAAAACTACTGAACGGATTAAAATGAAACTTCACAGTAATATATCTTATTCATTAGAATAACACATAGGCTACTTTTTATCCAGGTACCACCGTGCGAAGCCGGGCGAGCAGCTAGTATAAATGTAATAATAGAAATAGGTCCACGACTGTAATCCCCAAGTACGTTACCGTAGACATCCTTCAGATCTCCTAGCGTTCAGATCCTTAAAGATGCCTAAAGTGGTTAGTCAGAGGCACGTCCAAATATTACATTTGTCACATGCCCACATTTTGCAGAGGTTAGTATTCCCCAAAAAAATATATAGGTACTATAACTAAATAATTGACATACCTAAGCTGTTCTCTTTCCATAACCTACCAAATCATCCGTAACCGAATCCATCCCTAATATCCCAAAACTGTTATTCGTATTCTCAAATAGTTATCGCTTATTTTCCATGCAATCAATTTCTCTCTTTTCTTGTTAGTTTTTGTCCCACCAATGCCCTATTAAATGAAAAAAATAACAGTCACATAGGTATGTGTTCGTCTACACTGCCGAACCTAGGGCGGTGGCGACGACGGCGGGCGTTAAGTATAAAACATTATGAAACGCACCTTTGCGGCCACACTGCAGTACGCGCGTTTCATATGTTTGACCACCACGCTAGGGTCGCAGTGTGGACATACGCTAGAACTCCTCTGTCGTGAGTATCATACATTTTAGGGACCGTGGTACAACAACATCCATACACCACAATCCACCACCAAAAACAATATCTTATCAGACATCTATTTTCTCTACAAAAATGTATTATTCTCTAGTTCATATGATATCTAAAACATCACCATTACCCGGCACTTCTAAAGTAGACTAGTTGGCTTTTTAGTTTGTGGACGATCAGATGTCCAAGTCGCGTCTTGTTAACGACTGGAATGATAAATCAGCTTGCGAAAACAATAAGTCCCCTTAGTTTGCTGTTTTGATAAGGCAACCGTCCAGTACCGAAGATATAATAACTTGTTTAATATCAGTTGAGATCGTTGTTGAATCTTACAAGGTCTTTTTCGGGCTGAACGGTTCACTAATGTTTCACCGACAAACGTTACGCTAATCTTCATTTCAAAACCAACGATTCGTACACTATTAATTCTACAAATATATCATTCCGCAAATGTATAATTTCGCAACTCAACGGGTCGTATACTATTTATTTCAAAAATGTATCGTTCCGCAAATGCATCGTTTCATAACTCAACGCTTCGATTCATTTTATTTAGCAAACATTTTATTACGCAAACGTATACGTACACAAAATTTTACTTCGCATATAGTTTATTCTACAAACATATTTTTTCAAAAATGTGTTTTTTTACAAATATATCATTTAATAATAAACAAACGTATAAAAAGACGTACGATACAATGTTTGAAATGATAGTGGAATACAGAGCAGAAATTAACATTGAAATCAAGCCAAAAGTTTGCATATTAGATTTTGAAAAAGCTGCCATAAATAGCTTGAAGTCAAATTTTGAGAATGTAATCCAGCACGGCTGTAATTTCCATCTTGGACAAAATAATTTACAGGTAAGTTTTAATTCTATACATTTTATTATCTTACTAAATATTAAGAGGTAATGGTTAATTATTAAATGACCTCTAAAGTTAATTACATTAAACTAGTAAAATAACAGCATTTCGGTTCTGGCGGCGGGTCACAGTTCTAACCTAACCTAACCGACAGTGTCGTTTGTGGTGGTGATGTTTTTTGAATAGGCACTACATTAATAAAAACTAGTTGATTCGAAATATTGTGCAATTTATTTTATTTTACCTCAATATTAAACCATGCATATCACATCTTAGTACTAGTAAATTAGCACGTAAATTAAGTATTTTTTTTTAATAAAATATGTTTTCGAAACATTGCATTTGGTTAGCGAAGTGTTGGTTTATGAATTGATATAGTTATGATAAGAATTGTTTTTGAAATAATATGTTTTGAACTGAACATTTGCGTAATTAATACTATGCGATATGAATTATTTATGATGTGATGAGTTATGAAATTAATAGTTTTGTAATAATACGTTTGCCAAGTGAATTATTTATGTTGTGATGTAGTTGCGGAAAGTTGAGATTTGAAACGAAAGGGTTCCGAAACGTTGGTTTTGTAATGAAGAGTTTTGAAACGTTTGTCGGTAAAATGAACGGGTACCAGGCTGAACATTATTGCAACACAATGACTCTATCGTTAGATAAACAGGAAAAAAAAAGATTAATAAAAAAAGTGCATTATCATTAATATAATTCGAATAAATAAAAATGCTAAATGTGCGTACTGTGCCAAACGTAATGTTTGGACGTGCCTTTGACTACCCCTTTAGATATCTTGAACGATCTTCACCGACACCGACGTTTCACCGACAAACGTTACGCAAATCTTCATTTCAAAACCAACGATTCGTACACTATTAATTCCACAAATATATCATTCCGCAAATGTATAATTTCGCAACTCAACGGGTCGTATACTACTTATTTCAAAAATGTATCGTTCCGCAAATGCATCGTTTCATAACTCAACGATTCGATTCATTTTATTTAGCAAACACTTTATTACGCAAACATATAACATCACAACATTTTACTTCGCATATAGTTTATTCTACAAACATATTTTTTCACAAATGTGTTTTTTTACAAATATATCATTTAATAATAAACAAACGTATAAAAAGACGTACGATACAATGTTTGAAATGATGGTGGAATACGGAGCAGAAAATAACATTGAAATCAAGCCAAAAGTTTGCATATTAGATTTTGAAAAAGCTGCCATAAATAGCTTGAAGTCAAATTTTGAGAATGTAATCCTGCACGGCTGTAATTTCCATCTTGGACAAATAATTTACAGGTAAGTTTTAATTCTATACATTTTATTATCTTACTAAATATTAAGAGGTAATGGTTAAATATTAAATGACCTTTAAAGTTAATTACATTAAACTAGTAAAATAACAGCATTTCGGTTCTGGCACATGTCTGACCGGCGCGGCGGGTCACAGTTCTAACCTAACCTAACCGACAGTGTCGTTTGTGGTGGTGATGTTTTTTGAATAGGCACTACATTAATAAAAACTAGTTGATTCGGAATATTGTGCAATTTATTTTATTTTACCTCAATATTAAACCATGCATATCACATCTTAGTACTAGTAAATTAGCACGTAAATTAAGTATTTTTTTTTAGTAAAATATGTTTTCGAAACATTGCCTTTGGAAAACGTTGGTTAGCGAAGTGTTGGTTTATGAATTGATATAGTTATGATATGAATTGTTTTTGAAATAATATTTTTTTAACTGATCATTTGCGTAATGAATACTATGCGATATGAATTATTTATGATGTGATGAGTTATGAAATTAATAGTTTTGTAATAATACGTTTGCCAAGTGAATTATTTATGTAGTGATGTAGTTGCGGAAAGTTGAGATTTGAAACGAAAGGGTTCCCAAACGTTGGTTTTGTAATGAAGAGTTTTGAAACGTTTGTCGGTAAAATGAACGGGTACCTGTCTAGTTGCATTGCTGTAGTAGTTAGTATCCATCAAACTCCGTATCGAATTCCGTTCGCGCATTCGTATCCCAGTAGTTTTCCCACGACGTACGAACTATTCATCTGTCGATTTCACATTGGGGATTCCTCAGTTTCGAGCCATATTTTGAGGCTATCGGTTTTTTATTTCTTTGAAACTTAGCTGAATCTAGACGGAAAATATCTTTTCCTGACACGTTTAGTGAAATCGTTCAACTTCTGTTGGAGAATCTCTTTTGTTTAACTCATTTGAAATGTAGAGTCCATAAAAATTTCTTATTCAGTGTTCAACATCTATAGATAGATAATACTTTATTGTACACCGGAAATAATCAACCAAAACATTAAGAATATAATTATCGGCGGGGGCACGGCAGTGCCCCCGCCAAGTCAAGCAATAAAGCGGCACGGCTGTACCATCCTTTTCTCGAAGCAGTTCAGGCCATTTTCGACCCCCTATAACTTCGTTGTGGATAAAACTAGAAGCCTGAATTTTCAGTAACCAAGCAGTCACTATATAAACACGGTATATTTCAAATTTCATTCAATTTGAACCAGTAGATTAAGAATTATAACTAGTCAAAGTTTCCTATTTTGTCACTCACTCACTCACTGACTGACTGACTGACTGACCGATCATCAAAAATTTTACGGCACTTCTAGCAGACATAGAAGCTTCAAATTTGAAACACAATTAGTGTTTAGTGTAAAAATCCTAAAAAAAACCTGCCAAGTGCGAGTCGGACTCGCGCACGTCGAGTTCCGACCATTATCTATAAATCACGTTTGTTGTATGGGAGCCCCACTTAAATATTTATTTTATTCTGTTTTTAGTATTTGTTGTTACAGCGGCAACAGAAATACACCACCTGTGAAAATTTCACCTTTCTAGCTAACATGGTTCATGAGATACAGCCCTGTGATAGACAGATGGACTGACAGACCGACAGACCGACAGACAGACAGACGGACAGACGGACAGACGTACAGATGGACAGACGGACGAACGGACAGTGGAGTATTAGTAACAGGGTTCCGTTTTTACTCTTTAGGTACGGAACCCTAAAAAGTAGGGCTATCTATAAAAATAAATGAGATGCCATCAAAAACATAACTTGTAAAAAAAGCCAAGTCTCGCAACGCAACACAGTTCTTCTACCGTAAAAAGTAGTGAGATTCATGTCTTTAAGGGTCCTTCTGACTTATGTTATTACGTAATTAGCTAACATTTACGTAATAACTTAAGACAGAAGGACCCTTAAAGTAGGGACTGAATAAATTAACCGACTTGTTATTACATGGATCTCACTACTTTTTACGGTAGAAGAACTGAATTGCGTTGCGAGACTTGGCTTTTTTTACAAGTTATGTTTTTGATGGCATCATTATTATCATTATCATCGTTTATCTACATCACCGACTACTGAGCGTCGAGTAAAAGAAAAAAGCATAGATGGCATCTCCAGTCATCAAAATCTACCTAGACCCGAAACAAATATTTGCCGATCATGCAAATGTCCCGCCGCGCTGCCCCTTCGAGAAACAACCCTACACTTTTATATCTCAACCTTCATACTTTTATTGCTTAAGAATTATGTAGGTACCTTATCTGTAGATAATATTATTGGTAAATATCGCGCATCTCCTCATAGAGCACCGTCATACTAGTTTAGTGGGGTCTCGAAATTAATCAAATAGCCCAGAGTTATGACAGCTCGGACAGTCCGTTGAGATTGATGAACCCATGGGACTTGCCTTTGTTGCTGGCCCGAACTAAATAGGATGATAAGTGATTTAGTAATTGTTGTTATTGGGTAGCAAGGTTTGGAGACAAGCTTTGTTGTGATACCCTCGTAGACGTGTTAGGCGATTCGCACACTGCACCGCCCGACCAAAAGCATCGCCCAGGGCGGAGGAACGGATCAAATGTTTGTACTGCTGTGTATGTAATTTTTATATCTTGATTCTCAGAATATGGGCTCGATATTCAATAGTTCCAGAATACATTTCAAATTACGAGGACTAAGGGTTGTTATGAAACAATGCAATTAACAACGTACAAATTGGCTTACAATATAGATAATTAAATTATTAGAATAGCTGTTTCCGTGCGCGACTCCTTCGCATGAAACGAATAGGTTAAAACGTTTTTTTCTGGAAATTTAATC
Source organism: Hydriomena furcata (assembly GCA_912999785.1). Taxonomy (NCBI): domain Eukaryota; kingdom Metazoa; phylum Arthropoda; class Insecta; order Lepidoptera; family Geometridae; genus Hydriomena; species Hydriomena furcata. The sequence goes on along the minus strand of OU538828.1, from coordinate 1,058,011 downwards.
ATGAAATTCTTAATTAAATTTTACAGAGTAAAACAATAATAATTATACTTCATTGGGCTTTAACTAAGCTATTAGATGCTACAGTTCCTACTAAAATCGGCTCAGTAATTTTCGAGGAAAATGTACAGCAGTGTAGCTTCACCAAGCTTCTGAGACGTTTCAAATAAATAAGCACTTTTTGACTTAGAATTAAACTTTAATAGAAGTTCAGAATGTTAACCTTGTATTTATTACCATGGTATGTAAACCATCATAATAAAATAAAATAACAAGGATAGAATTCAAAATGCAAATAAAATAAAACCGATTATATTAGTCCCCAGCTTTCTCACCAAAAACGAGAAGCAGGAACGACGAAACCGCAGATCACGAGCTCATGAAATAGCTACCGAATATTTGGATCTATTTTGCAAATTCTAATTCCAGTTTACGAATGTCGTTAACTAGCTTTTAAGGCTAAGAATCAGAACCAAATAAACATGTTTATAGAAGCACTTTCAATGATAAATTACAACTTGATAATATATCGCGTAAACTGATTAAATACCTTTATGATTTCATAAGACACAAACATTATATCAATCCCAAGAATAACGTATTCTATTTCGCGATTCTTATTGATCGCAGCTGGAGTGTGATCGAGAGCAGGCATGTTAATGTCGAATTCAGCGAAAATATCTCTGCCAGGAGTGGAACCACCACTTTTGAAATGGGTTCCGGATATCTGCATAATTTTAAAACACACATGACTTCTGTCCGTTGTGTAACAAGTGAGATTACTAACATGTTTATTGTTTATTCAGAATAAGAATAAAATTACCTATTTACTTTGACTTAGATTTGTACATCGCCTACAATAAACACAATAAAATATTCGTTTTATTTCTCAAAAGGATTATTATTTTTAACATTATTTATTATCATTATATTGAGCGATATTTATACTTAGGTCCCATTTGTTCAAATTTTTTTTATTTCTTAATTTATGTTTTAATGAAAATAAACATTAGTTTTTCTGTAACATAGTTTTTATCAGTTCCATAAATTAAATCATTAAATTAATTCTTAAAGTTGTTCGAATGCTGCAAGCCGATTCTTTTTGTAAAAAATAATTAATTACGATCACAACTGAAGACATCCTCTCAGATCATCAAGCGCTCTGATCCTTGAATATGTATAGTATAGTCAGAGGTAGGTTCAAACATTTGGAACATGCCTACATAATTTTTGTAAGATCGTTTAATATAATGAGAGGATCCATCTTCCGCCACCGCATCTCCAGCGTTGTGACAAAACGGTGCACTCCCTATGTCTCCGGTACGCAGTACTCAATAACCCGGCGTTTGATGTAGGGCACTATTTCGTTATTCGATCGAGCCATCGCTCAGGCACGGCACATTGCACTGCCGCAGATTACCAGTAGTAACTACCGCTAGTTGTCCTGCCCGTGACTTTGTTTACGCATCAGGTTACATGACTTTTTATTAGCGCTCCATTTCTACCAGCATAGAAAGTTTTGCATTTTTAGTAAATACTTATTGTTATTTATTTATTTTTAATTATTATAGTAGCAGTTAGCACAGAATGCTAAATTCGATTAATAGCCCTCATCCATCGACTACATAGCCTAAAGTCGATGCCCTCATCACACTTAGGTTTATTTTGTTTAAGGTACATTAAATGTTTATTTTGATTTCTAACTAATATGACCTATAAGTACGAATACACTAAGCCGTAACCTATCTGTATTTATGAGTAGATATAAAAAGATATTTTATTTGCATAAAACGTTACCTTCTACTACTTTTGTTGGTTTATAGGGGCTTTGTACATGTTTTTGTTATTAATAGACAGACCTTCTAACATGAACAGTTGTGTTACATATAGATAAAATGCCTCGTGATAGATAGCCAGCTCCTCTGAGCGTACTTATCGATGTGACGTGCGCCTAGCGATACACCGGCAGCGGCTCAAATGGAAATAAAAATAAATTGTACATGTTAAACACGTCCGGATTTTTGAATTTGGCAAATCAACAATGTTTTTCATTACTTAGGTACTAGCTTCTTCGCTCAAAGTTAAAAGGTATTTATTTTAATAAATCACAAGAATCATTTTGAAACGACTTAGGAGCTAGGTGAAGTTACGCGTGTTCTTCGCGACCAAGCCTAGAAGTATACGCTCGCGTCATTCCCGAAGCTAAAGGTTATATTTTGTATTTGATATTCCAGGTCATTAATCAGGTATATTTGTTCCAATTAATATCAAAATAATGTCCACCAATATTTATTTTTCATCCAAATTGGTTCAGTTGTAATCCTCACAAACTTTTGCATTTTTTATATAAGTAGGATTGTGTACTTTCTACAGTTATATTGTGAGGTAAGTAGGTACCTAGACTTTCGATCCGATTATCTTTTAGCGAAACCTACTTATTTGTAACTAATAATAATTATACAAAAATGTTAATTTGAATCCTTATCAAACACTTTTTAAATACTTCCGCTCTAAAGTTATTTTGACCAACACCTTGGTTTTAGTATAAAACACAAATAAATCACAAGGATGAATCAATATAAAACACCTAGACGCTTTCGAAATCAACACAGTCATCTATGACTCAACAAATGTGCAGGTACTAGAGACTACACCATCTTTAACCCGCCCCTTTCGTGTTCTTCAACGATCATCCTTCTAGCTGCCATTTTCTAATGTTCCGAAACGAATTCTATGTTGTGGAAGATTTATGACATTCTTAACCGTACTCTTAGTATGGAATCGTAAGGTTTTAGAAGCCTTGTGACATGGATAAAGATGTTACAAAAGCTTCCCATAAAAATTATGTCTTTTTAAACGCTCGCCGTGGAAATCATGTTATCTTATTATATATATAAAATGAATCCCTATTTCCCTTGGTCACGGCACTACATGCGTGAACGGCTGGACCGATTTTGTTAATTCTTTTTTCGTTATATCCGTTATAATGTCACGAGAAGGTTCTTATGAAATAAAATTCTGAAAATCAAGCGTAAAATTGTTAAATTCTTGAAAAACTGAATGTACAAATTTGACAGGACAACGACTGTCGAGCTAGTGCAATATAATTTTTTCTTGCCGATAGTGTAGCTTTTGATAGGAGACAGAATTTTCAAAATTGTTTACGTAGTTTTTATAATTTTCATTACAAAAAACATACAACATTTTTGTTTTATCTTTATTATAATTAGTGTCGATGGCGATGTAGACTATTCCAAAATAATAGTAAGTGCGTAACATCAAAATATCTAATAAAAGCCACAACAGAAACAAACTGTCTTCGAATGCGAAACATCCTCAGGGTGTCTTCACGTATCCAGTCAATCAGCAATACTGCACCGATAGATCCCAAAGGCCCCTCAAACACGACAGGGGGACAAATTTGTCGAATTTCAGACCGTCCTCTTGAGAAATTAAATGGTGACAGCTCCATACGGTGTCGGAATTTAGGTGAAGACTTGTTTAATACACGTTGAATTGGTATCTCGTAGCATTTTGCTGTTTCCGTAATTATTTGTAGCAACGGCGTAGCTCTCGTAGCAGTTTCGTAGCACCCGTAGCTCTTTCAAACGACAAGGTAGCGAGTGTAATTAAATGGGTGAGTACATGGTCGTAATAAAAAGCAACAAAAAAAATATATATAAAATAGTCTCCTTTTTTCGTCGATTGAAAAAACATCACTGCTGCGGCATTTCTACCGGGCTGAAGTGTCAGATTATAGAAGTATTGGAACATTATCGAACATCTGCTGTCTCCAGAGACGATATGGAAAACTTCTACAAGCAATAAAAGTATCGGGATGTCACACTCAGTGACAGGGATGTGTTTAAATCGGAATAAAAGGTGGAATAAAATCCACTTATTTCAAACGGATATTTTGAACAGGAGCTCTACTCGCTAACCGAAAACGAAATATCGTAACAAAATCAAAGTTACTTCGTTTCGACTATAATAGTTTGAACGATGGAGCGACCATAATTACTTTTGACAATCATCGATGTTTTTAACCCTACAAAAAATATGAAAATTTGAATTAAACAACGAAACGAATGTTAAGATATATCCTTTGACAGGCCTCACAGCTCAGTTGGTAGTACTCTGTCTTCTACGCTGTAGGTTGTGGGTTCGATCCCCACCCAGGGCAATATTTGTGTGATGAGCATAGATGTTTGTTCTGTGTATATACAAAAAAAAAGTATTTAAGTATTCTACTAGTTATCTGGTTCCCATAGTACAAGCTTTACTTAGTTTGTGGCTAGAAGGCGTTGTGTGTAAAAGTCCGCCAATATTTATTTATTTATTTTCGGTTTACGAAGTAGACCCCCAGGACGGGTGGGATCCCTTTTGAATTACAAGGGGAGAATGCTTTTAACTCTATTTACTCGTAAATTTGTGTATGAATGGAAAAGTCATTAGGAAAAGTATGACTTGCATTTAATACACCCTTCTGTTTCTATGAGCTGTGTATGCCTAGTGGATGCCACGATATTCAAATGGAATGTTGTGGGTTCAGAACTAATGGACAAATGTTTGTAGAAATATATGAACTCAGATTTTTTTTCTATGTTTGGGTGTATGTAATATGTACTTGAAAAAAACACTATTCAGTATTATATCAGTTATCTGGGTTCCATAGTACAAGCTTTACTAACCCTCGTATTCAAGAACGACACTATGAGAACACGCACCCACAGTGGACGAAATCTTTTTTCATAAACATCACTTTATGTGTTATGGCACGCTACCGTGTGCCTCTAGAGCTGAACTTTGGCTAGAGGCACACGACAATGTGCCTCTAGTCACACTATGCAGTGTCGCACAACACATAAAGTTATTTTTATGAAAAAAGATTTCGTCCACTGTGGGTGCGTGTTCTCATAGTGTCGTTCTTGAATACGAGGGTTAGACTAGTTGGCGCTGTGTGAAAAAATACTAAAACTTTGTAAGGTCTTTTTGCATTTTTTGCACATTTTTTACCGCGCTGTCCTACGCGCCACAGAGAGCGCGAAGCGATTTCAATTTGTTGTCAGGAATTTGAAATTGCACTCGGTAAGGTATAAGTTTTAGAGTATTCTTTCTAGTAACCATTAGAAACAAATGATTCATAAAGTAGGTAGTATACATATTTACTAACTTATAGTAAATAAAAGAAACCTCTTACCGTCCCAACTTTTTAACCCTGTCCTCATATCACCATAACATTAGTCTAGGGCGGACAACCAGGTATGCATGATCGATGGATTTTAGTGGAGGACATTGGATCGATTTGTTATTTACCTACTAGATTCAATTACTTGTAAGTTTACACCTTCTCAAACTAAAAGAGTTCTGACGAAGATTGCTGTATGCCTAATAAAGTACAATACTACGATTTAAAATATGCGCCTCGGCAATTTCCGTGTTTCCGAATCAGTACGAATAAACAGCCAATGTCTGGTCGTCCCTCGTCAGTTTCTAACGAGCTCAGGGAATGTTGTAACGTCTCTAGATTTAATATCGTGTATCATAGAGTATCATAGACAGATGAAAATTGCCGAGGGCTCATAACTTGGATCGAAATACGTATGGTATTAAGATATGGGTGCGAGCTACCGATACTCAGCGAGTTCAATGATCTGCAAACCAATACTTTGTGAGTTTATTTACCAAGTTGGCATTTTCCCTACACCTGGCCTCCAGAGCCGCGGCGTGAATGTAGATCGTGCCCTGCGTAGAAATAGGTTCCAATATCGACTTGTCAATCAAAAAAAAACTCACTAAATGTGAAAGATCTGTCTACGTCATGGGTCCCTCCATTTACAATAGATTACCACAGGAGGTAAGGGATGCCGCTTCCACGATATTCAAGAATAAACTTGAAAAAAATTACCTACGTGAAATGAATGACATTTACTAGGCTGACTAGGTGCCTACCAATGGCGAACGGTTTCTTTTGCTATAGTTATATTCGCCATATCTACCGGATGTTTATTAGAAATATATTGTTGATAATAGTTTTATCAACAATATTAATTTTAGCTCGAAGAACTGACGGCCGTTGGGGCAGAAAAGTTCTCGAGTGCAGGTTACGCACCGGAAATCGCAGTAGAGGACGGCCCACCACTAGATGGAAAGACGATCTGATAAAGATCGCTGGGAGCCGTTGGGTGCAGGCTGCACAAGATCGGTCGTTCTGGAAATCTATGGGGGAGGCCTATGTTCAGCAGTGAACGTCATGTGGCTGAAATGATGATGAATAGTTTTATGATTTGTTAAAATAGTAAGTACCTTAATTGGATATAAGCTAAATCGCGCTACTAATGCGATTTGTTAGGTTTATCTCAATTTTGCCTCCGAAATATTTCAGTTTTTTCTGATTCGTTTTTAGGGTTCCGTACCCAAAGGGTAAAAACGGAACCCTATTACTAAGACTTCGCTGTCCGTCTGTCTGTCTGTCTGTCCGTCTGTCTGTCACAGGGCTGTATCTCATGAACCGTGATAGCTAGACAGTTGAAATTTTCACAGATTATGTATTTCTGTGGCTGCTCTAACAACAAATACTAAAAACAGAATAAAATAAATATTTAAGGGGGTCTCCCATACAACAAACATGTTTTTTTTGCCGTTTTTATAGATAATGGTACGGAACCCTTCGTGCGCGAGTCCGACTCGCACTTGGCCGGTTTTTTTTACTATTTGCAGATCAATTGAACGCTTCAATGCTACACCATACCATATAGGTACTTACTAATTTATATTGTATAGATACGCATGTAAGAGATGCAGCAGTGGTCTATATCACTAGCCATACGACAAACTAGTCATAAGTAGGTAAGCCTTATTTGATACTCATACTGCAAGTAGAGTGACCCTGCTCGGTAGACATGCGACGCCACGCCTGCAGTTTCAAATACCGCAAGTATTGAGTTGAAAATTGAAAAAAGCTTTATTACTTTCCGCAGAGAGTTTAAACTTTGCCCCGACCTAACTAGTGACTAAGCTCACCTAATAACTTGCCGAGTTTCGTGTAAAGTTTTTCTATAAAACTTTGATGAGTGTTAAAGGAAACATTGTTGAAAGTAAGGAATTACCAAGTACTCGGTAAGCACCAAGTACCAAGCTACAGTGGAGCTTTTGATTTACTTGAAAAACCACTTTGGTAGGTAGATCATTCATAAAGAAAGGAACATCCTGTAATTGGTGATTATGGCATTTCAGTTTCCGTTTAGCAGGGGTCGTATGGTTCATTGTATTGTCCAATTTGACAGTCCTGTAACTGTCAAATTGGTAAATAAAATAAAATGTCGCCTAGTGTCCTAAAAATTACCAGTAACCTGAGGAAAGTGACATTAAAAACTCATAATCCAATTCAATACATTTTAAGACGTTCAACTCCAAAAATAACTAAGGAATCGTTCAATTCAATACGATGTATTGCTTAGACATCTACAAAGTTGCTTATACCCTAGTCCCTATGAGTCAGCAAAACGTGGCTTTCCCACGTGCTTCGATTTGCATATCCACTACAATTCAGACGTCGAAAGTTGCCAATTGACGCGGGAACGCGAAAAAGAAAGGCGTTCTTACGCAGCGTCCGTCCGGTCCGTCCGTCCGAGCGACGGACGTTTCGACAGATCCCTGATTGGGTTGCCTGTAGTGCCCTAATCACGTAGAAAGCGTGTACCTGGGCCCCAGGTCCTGGGGGACTACTCGCGAACCGAAAACGATATTATCGTAACAATAATCTTGCCAAAGTTACATCGTTTCTACTTTTGAACGATGGAACGACCGCAGGTAATTTACTTTTGACAATCATCGATGTTCGTAACCCTACTTACAAATCACTAAAAACAAAACAAGAATTTGAATTTGACAACGAAACGAATATTATGATAATCGTTTATCGGTTTGCGAAGTAAATCCCCTGACTGTTTAACAAGACAAAGAACTAGAAAAGATTAGAAGTATCTTTAGTTGTATCGAAACCTACGAATGTGTAAGCACAAAAACGCAGCACAGTGGATGTCAGCCGTTCCACAGGGATTGTAGGTATAACCGCAACTATGAAATTATAATCCCTGTGGAACGGCTGACATCCACTGTGCTGCGTTTTTGTGCTTACACATTCGTAGGTTTCGATTAGGCGTAGGCAACCTGTTTTCTGCGCAAACGCGGCCCATTTTCTGCTTTGTACGGACAGACAAAAGGTAAAGAAAACTAGAACTGGGGCTGGCGTGAATAGTTCCATTGGAAATTGTGTTTCTGTTCTGCGAGTCGTACTAATTTCTGTGGGCGTTACTTATTCGATGTTCATGTAAAGTAAAAGTGAAAATTTGGTTAGTAACTGGTTGCTGGGTGCTTGCTCATTGTTCTTCAGAATAATTTTCACATATATATCACTTTGGTTTTATTATAGGTATATATAAATTTCAACTTTCAACGACAAAAATTAAAACATCCTAAAAAACTTTCGGATTTATAATATTAGTAGATCCTACTCTAGAGTTCAGGCTCAGGGTAACTAGAGGTAACATCCAAACATTATTGCACTTTATAAAGCAGTTAATATTCCATACGTGACAGATTGTAAATCCAACGCCGCTTTTAAGCTAATGCTGGTTTCCTCACTGTTTCGCTACACCAAGTCGAGCACGTGCTAATAATTTTTACGACTAATCAATTAGTGCACGACCGGGTTACGAAGCCACGATCTTCTGATCGAAAGTTAAGTTACCTTCCACTATACCAACACGGCCATACATCCAGCTATTAATCAACAAAAACCCGGTTCTGCTCCACCAAAGTTACGGCCAAGGGTTCACCCCACTCAGCAGAACAAAACAGTCAAGAAATGAGTTCGGATACGAGGATAATAAGTCCTAATTATTAATTAATTATGTGAACACGTCCAGAACAGAAGGATTATGTCGCATAAAGTGGACCGCGACCACTTTAGGCAAAAATCCTTCAAACTTGATGACTAAGGATGTAGCTACGCGTGGATCTGTAGCAATTTGTTTGATAGGTACCTATCTATCTTTAAGTAAGTAATAGGTTTTTCTAATAGGTTTTTCACGACCTCACAATGCGGCTCTGTCTAAGACGTGGTCAATAAAAGACATCGTGATTAATGCTCTAGATAATTGATTTAGTTCTGGAGACAAAGAAGAGACACAATACGAAAGGTTGAAATGGAAGCATTGATGGAATTGAACACTTAAGTAAGTAACTAACTACTTATATTTTAGACTAACCCTCGTATTCAAGAACGACACTATGAGAACACGCACCCACAGTGGACGAAATCTTTTTTCATAAAAATCACTTTATGTGTTGTGCGACACTGCATAGTGTGACTAGAGGTACATTGTCGTGTGCCTCTAGCCAAAGTTGAGCTCTAAAGGCACACGGTAGCTTGCGCCATAGTGCCGCTCAACACATAAAGTGATGTTTATGAAAAAAGATTTCGTCCACTGTGGGTGCGTGTTCTCATAGTGTCGTTCCTGAATACGAGGGTTAGGGTGTTTTCAAACTCGAATATTTGGGCCCCTTATTGGTCACAGCTTCGCATAGCTCCGCACAGTTTTGCGTAAATGGATAGGTACTCAGCACTCACCCTTAGTCTGAAGTACCTAAATAAGTTCGTATTTCTAACTAGGAAGGTACCTACCTACCTATTTAGATCAAGTATTTAGTTACTTAGATAACAAGACATTTCATTATTTCGGTAGATAGGTTGGTACTAGGTACTTTCGTAAATCGGTAACAGGCAGGTAGGCACCCTACATTATTATCCAATCCATCGAAGGCCCATGTCACGCGGCAGAATGGAAGAGCAAAGATTAGGTAGGTATCCGAGTCACCTGTCGTGGCGTGTCCCGTATTTTGGGTTTGACAGCTTTTTATTGGATCCCTGATTTCCTATTCAATAAGTTTCGGGTTTGCATTACGCAGCCAACTGGTCCGTGAAATGTGTTCGGTGTATATAAATGGAGTGCGTGATCATGTGACCGGTTCCATTAAAATCAAACCGTGCTTGTTTTCCTCTGGAGTCTAGCGTCACTGTAATCTTTTTCTTTTGTTTAATCATCAGATAACATTCACAGGCAGGCACCTAGGTTCATATCTACCTAAAGGCGAGTAGGTAATCAATCAATACCTACCTAGTTACGTGTAAGTGCATAATCGTAGTTAGATAGTTACCTACCAACTTACCAACCTACTAACTTACTTCTTACTAGTTACTTCACTACATAGTATAGAGCAGTCGCTTTCCGCTTCCCGCGTCTGTATGTATGTATGTATGTATGTTTGCTTATATCTTTAAAACTACACAACGGATTTTGATGCGGTTTTTTTTAATAGATAGAGTGATTCAGGAGGAAAGTTTATATGTATAATAACATGCTACCCGTTCGAAGCCGGGGCGGGTCGCTAGTATCTTATAAATTCGAAAGTCTGTGAGGATGTTTGTATGTTTTTTGGATGTCTGCGGCGCCATTACACTCGAAACGATTTTCTGAATCTAGGCGGACGAAGTCGCGGGTAAAAGCTAGTATTCAATATAAAAATTAAAAATTATGATGGAAGATGATCTCAAATCTTGTGACGCTCATATCCTTGAATATGATCTTCAAGGATATGAAATTGTTGTTGCCTAATATCAAGGGATACCTACCTAGTAGTGAATTCAAAGGCCCACATGCCCACTTATTGCAGTAGGTACCTACCTACGTGACAGTTTCCATCGCCGCTTTGAATACCATGGTATAACAATACATAGTATGTAGGTTACAGCACTAATTGTTTTGTTATCTACATAAATAATAAGTCGCAGCAGTATCACTACATAGTATAAAGCAAAGTCGCTTTCCGCTTCCCGCGTATGTATGTATGTTTGCTTATATCTTTAAAACTACACAACGGATTTTGATGCGATATTTTTAATAGATAGAGTGATTCAGGAGGAAGGTTTATATGTTTAATAACATGCTACCCGTGCGAAGCCGGGGCGGGTCGCTAGTTACCTATAAGTAGTTACTTGTCTAATATTTTTAAATTATTAGGTACCTATTATTTTAATGAAATAATAAAACACGAAGTAGGTAGGTAGATAAGTACCTACCTAGTAAAAAAATAAGGACCTATAATTCGTTTATTTCTAGTTATTAACGTTGAAAACGAGGCGTAGCAGGTCCTCGACCTGTCTTAGTCGATCCTACGCTGAGCTACCTTCAGTGCGGTTACAAAATAGATGGGTGATCGCTAGCGGCATTCGGAGAGCAAAGATTAAGAGGTCGCGAAGCGTCGGTCAGTCCCGTCCAGCTTCAAAAAAAAGTCGTAACGTAAAGCCACGACGCGACCGAGACAGAGGCATTTGGGCAGCTTAGTAGGGACAAATATGACCTTTTTCTTTTTCTACCACCTATTATGTTCACAGTCTCCCAATGTGTTATATTCTATTTAGAACGAAACGTTAGATGTCAACATTGTCACTTTCAAATTTGACATTTAACTTGTAGTGATGTGATCTATCACTTTCGACCGATTATTTGTTTGATGGATTGGATTATTATCACCCACCACACTGACACCTGACACCAAACCACCAGACCACATCACTTCACTAGTCATATTCAATAAATTAAAGATGGCGTCGTTGGTAGAGTGGATTGTTAGAGCGATTGATTTAATAGTTTGGTTTTCTTTTTTTTCTGTTGTTGGATTTGTTTATATATTTGCCGGTAAATTAAGAAACCAAGGATATATATAAATACTTAGTGTCAAAGAAAACAAAATAATGTAATGATCGTATTTTTCAATTTTGTGTTTTTCTCAATAGTGAACTACAATATCAAGTAATCAACTTGTTTTCTTAACTGCGTGCCTAAATAGTAGTTAATATTAGCAAACAAAAGCAAAACAATCTTAAGTTAGCTTAAAAAGAGCTCTGTAAGACCGCAAAATGAATTTCGACTGGACAAAACCTGTGGTTATTGATTGGTAAGTACAATTTTTATTTTACCGCATTTACATACGATTCAATGTCTAATAACCTTGCCTGAGTTCCAAGTATGCAAACAGAAACCAATCTACAAAAAGCCATGATCAACTTTTGCCTGAATAATCAATAAAATATTGCATGAATGAATGGGAAGAAAGCCTTTCCTATCGACTGTCCTGATTCCTATCACAACTGTAATCCCCAGGTACGGTAGACATCATCTCAAATCTCCAGGCGCTCAGTTCCTTGATTTTTTCTAATAGGGTTAGTCCAAACTATAAGAGATTATTGAAAAATGTGGGCATTTAGCATGTGCCCACATTTATCAATAATCTTTTATTTGTTTGTTTGCAGGAGTGGCAGAAGCGGTCCCCTTATAACAGAGCATGATGTTAAGAACTCTGTCATAAAACGAATCCTCCATAACCAGTATTGTGCACCCTTCTGTGAAAGGCCCAACATCCGGGTTAAACCATGGTGGAATCCGCAAGATCCATTAGGTGCAAAGCCAGAACCTAAACCGGTAAGCATTTTTACAAGCTTTTACTGAACTTGTATGTATTAACTATGTTTGTTAAGGTGGAATCTTGCAACTCAATTTTGAAGTAGTTATCCCCAACCGATTGAGCTGAAATTTTGCATAAGTACAACTTTAGTTCTGGTGACAGCGAGCTGATCTGATGATGGAGTCAGGAGCTGTTCCAGACACTTAAAACGGAACGCCTTAGTAGATACTTCCGACAACAATATTGTTGTTGTGACAGGTGATAGTGCTGGTGCTCAATGGTTTAAATGATTTTACAAAAGCTTTTCATTGAAAAATATTTTTTTACTGAAAATTTATTATTTTTTGCATTATGACAGATTGTAAGAGCTTGTTTTACATTATGCTCCATTTAACAACATTTTTCTGGAGTTTAAAGTCCTGAAAAGTCCAACTAATGATAAAATATTTTTTCAAGTATAGAAAAGTATGGTGTTATTACTACTTACCATAGTTAGTGGTACACAACATCAGGACTAGCTGGATCCGAGAAATTGATTTGTCTAAAGAATAGACATGAATTAAGACGTAGGATATAGCGCACAGACATGAAATTTTGGTTGATGGTTGATGATGTTTAGAAATATCTTTTATTGGTAATTCTTGTCATTGCCAAATGAAGAAAAATCGCTGCTTTAAACACAAAACAATATGTTTTTGTTTATACTTCTGTAAAAGAAACATTTCTCAGGTCATCATGCTAGGCGTGTAGATGCTAACCCATTTGTTTTCAGAGTACACCCTGGAAGAATGACCAGTTCATACCTGGTCTGCATAAGTCCAATTACCCACAACTATCCAATCTATCCAAACTGCAGCATATGCAGGGCTTACGAGTGCTGAATGCTAAATGTGAGAATGTTCAACCAATATACTTCTCTCAGCCAAATCAAAGTGATTACACAGCATTTGAGGTTAGTGAGTTCATTGAGACCTCGGTCTACAAATGTTTAATTAAAACAATTTCATAATCTATAATATAAAAATAAGTCGGGTTTTCCTTCCTGACGCTATAACTCCAGAACGCACAAACCGTTTTCCACAGTTTTGCATTCATTAGAAAGGTCTTGGGCTCTGTGAGGTTTATAGCAAAGAAAATTCAGGAAAAATTTTAAGAGAAGCAGGAAAACAGGAACGGGACAGGAACTTATTCTAAAGCGATACGAAGTTCGCCGGGTCAGCTTGTTCAATTAATAAATAGTAAAAATAAAAAATTTAATTTTTAACTTTTTCTGAATCAATTTCAAATATTTCCCATTGTCCCCATGACATATTAATACCTATTCAGTATAAATTACGAAGTAAATATAGTATGAAGTAAATAAGTCAGGTACCTTTCTACTACCACTTATTGAAACTTAAAAAATAATAAATGTTTGTCATTTTAGTTTTCTTTTACTAAAAATTTGATGTTAATCTGCTTTTCAATGATATTTTTTTAGGAAATGGAAGAGCTTTACAAAGCAGAGCAAATAGAATTTGTGAAATGGGCTAAGATATTGTGGATCAATGGTGATTGCATTCGCGCACTGCGTCCCAAACCCATCTTAGAGAAAGTTTACGAGGCAGAGTTTAAAATGAGATTACACGAGATAAAGTCGTTGCCTAGCAACTATGCTTGGGCAGCTCAGATACCGCTTGAGATGAAGAATGACATCTTTGAGTTGGAGCACAAAGAAGATCTTATAAATGTAAGTTGTAAATAGACTAAAAAGTTCTGTTAAATTGTCTCAGTTAGATTATGAATTAATGGAACACCCAACAGTATAATCCTATAATAGGCCTATACTACCTACCTATACTATATAATCTTATACTAGGATTCTAAAAATACAATTATGCTGCCTACCACTTCATGCAAACCGGAAACAAATATTTGCTGATCAAGGAAACATTTGCAACAACAATTTCAATAGAAATTTGTATAAACAACCCAATAATGAACATTAGATAGATATATTATTAACTCTTTATTGCACACAAAGAAAACAAGTATTAGGTAACAACATACATAAATATACTATGGACGGCTTTTGCGATAAAAGTGGTCTCTTCCAGACAACTTATGTTTTTTTTAGTTAATTATTAAACTTCTTCCTGGTCTCTGCATTATCCTGGTTGAGGTTCGAAACGCCTTGTGACCTAGTTGAAGAACAAGTGTGGTGAAGAATATCTCTGATACAATAAGCGTTTTTTTTTCCAGGTGGATGTCCAAGACTTGCCGTTGATAGAGTACCCTGAGCAGCTAGAGAAAGCGTACAGCATACTAATGAAGTCGTGTCCCGTACCGGAGCCCTGCCCGGAGCACCCTTGCAAATTTGTTTTGCCAAGTAAGTACTAATGGTCGGCGCAGACTGGCGGACGGCGCGATAGAGATTTTTGAAAATTATTGTGAAAATTATCAATTATTTTAATAGTTACCCAATGGAAATAAGGTATATATTTCAACTAGCTGACCCGTGCCCGCTTCGCTGTGCGTAAGACATTTCTAATACCATCGTTGACTTTTTTGTAGACGTTTTTAAGGTGTACAATACTATAGTACATTATTTTGATATATCTCGTGGGGTTCAGCCAGCATTTGCAATGTAAGCGCAAAAAAATGTGTTTATTTACGACATCACATTAGAAACCTCTAAATTATCAGTGTTTCTCTACCATATTATGCATGTATTATACATATAAAACTTCCTCTTGAATCACTCTGTTTATTAAAAAAAACCGCATCAAAATCCGTTGTGTAGTTTTAAAGATATAAGCAAACATACATACATACATATTACATACAGACGCGGGAAGCTGAAAGCGACTTTGCTTTATACTATGTAGTGATGCTCGGTCTTGAATCGGTCTCGGGAGCATCATTGAAATATTATTTTTCAAACTATCGTGATTAGTAGACATAACTATAGATTTTGACACGGGTCTTTATCACGTAATTACCTTTAATTTACTTTCCCGACGTTTCGGCTATGTTACAATAACCATGGTCGCGGGTAATTACGTGATAAAGACCCGTGTCAAAATCTATAGTTATATCATTGAAATATATACCTTATTTTGATTGTATAACTATTAAATTCAATTGATAGATTTTTATCCGCTGCCGCGCTGTCCGCCAGTTTGCGCAGACCTCTGCAAACTTCTGTTGACACAGATAAGACGCATGATGGCGTATCCTTTACATAATTATTATTATTGTCATTTTCTTCTATCTCGATTATCTTCAAGAGTGACTATATCCCTTGAATGTTATTTTGATTGTTTAGGATTCGATTTCAGTTTATCTGTATTATTTTTTCAAGAACACCACTTAAAAGCACAGTTTACATTGGAGGCAATTCTGCTGTGTCCACAAACTAGCTAAAATAATATGATCGCTCTTATTCCTTTCACGTTAAAGTCTAAATTAGCGTAACCTTTTAGTTAGTTTACACAACAGAATTGCCACCATCGCCTAAATGCAATGTTCTAATCGTTGTTACAGATGAGGAAACTGTGTCTGTCCTGCCGCTGACGGAAATCCACCGAGAACTGGCTAATTATGCTATTGAGAATGGATCTGAGTTCATAGCCAGCGAGAGTGCATTGCGCTGCTTGCTGCAAACAGACCAGAGCTGGAAGGTGCCAGTGTCCGTGGTAGAAGTTAGAGACCCAGGTTAGTACTGTAGCCCTAAAAAAAATGGGATCATGACTGTAATCCCCTAGTAGATACGTAGTAGATAGACGGTAGACATACTCTCAGATCAACAAGGCGCTTAAATCCTTGAATATGTCTAAAGGACCCCTTTTAGACATATTAGTGAGAGGCACGTCCATACATTAGCACATGCTCACATTTGGCAATACATGGCAGGCTGGCAGGTTGCAAGCCCATGGCCACTGCAGTAGTTAGCATTCCATACTGTAGCCCTATTATGAGATTTCCTAACTACAATCACTATCAAATATCTTTAGCTATATGTATGAAATATTTTAGTTTGGTGTGTGTAGTTAGTATGTTTGTGGCTCAATTATGCCCAAACAACTAAATAGATTTGGATGAAACTTTGATTTATACAATACATTGCATATGCCCTGGAATAGCATAAAGGCTACTTTTTATTATATTTGCTGCAGTAGCACACATTATATATTTATGTTTTATTCTTGTTTCTTACAATTTAAAACAAACTACAAACTACTCCTACAATGTTATATTGTTAACTTTATTTTTATATTACATTTATTTACTCCATATACTCAAAATATGTTTATTTTTTTCTACAGAAAATGGTGATTTGAAGACCGTCGTAGTGCTGGGTAGCGAATTCGATATCCAGAAAGAATGTTCGAAGCAAAGGACCTACAAAGCTTACAAACATCTGCTGCGGCATACTTTTGCACCGTAAGTTTCTAGCTTATAAAGTTTCACCTATTCTCGACTAAAGAGAGAACCATTATCGGTACGATACCGCATAGTTCATTCGCTCATCATAAATATTGTTATTTGCAGATCAACCGGCCACTACAAGTCAAAAAAATCTACCAAACAAACTGCCAATACAATAAATACTTCGCCTCAAAAAACCCTAAACCCAACAGATACCAAAGAACAAGTCGCCCCACGCCACAATCGTTTTGTTTCTCTAGATGACGACTTAGAAGTCAGTAGTGATGAAAATGATAGCGACAATCTACTTATAGATGATAATGAACCGAACTATGAACCGATACCATTAAAAAATCGCTGTAAATCAGGCAGAATATTAAATGAACATACCGATCGGGAAATTGATAAATTTGGTCGTGAACCAAACAATGCACCCGATCGTCTATTGACTGATATCGGTAATTATGGGCTAGATTTCTATGAACCCGAAACTAGCAGTGACGCATATAACCTTATACCGAGCTATAGCCACGATGGACCTAATAAAGAATTTGATCGTTTGATAGTTGATGATTCTAAGAAAGTCATAACAGAACCTATTGATTTCTACGAACCTAACTATAGCATTAATGCAAAAGAAGCTAGACCAAGTTATAGTCATAATCGTGATAAGCCTGATAGTGAACCCGATCAACTGATTATCGAAGACGCCAGTAAAGCTAACCAAGAACCCAGCTGTTATCCTGATTTCTATGAACCAGACTATAGCAATAACTCTAGACCAAGCTATAGTCATAATAGTGATAAGCCTGATAGTGAACCCGATCAACTGAATATCCAAGACGCCAGTAAAGCTAACCAAGAACCCAGCTGTTATCCTGATTTCTATGAACCAGACTATAGCAATAACTCTAGACCAAGCTATAGTCATAATAGTGATAAGCCTGATAGTGAACCCGATCAACTGAATATCCAAGACGCCAGTAAAGCTAACCAAGAACCCAGCTGTTATCCTGATTTCTATGAACCAGACTATAGCAATAACCCTAAACCAAGCTATAGTCACAATCGCGATGAGCCTGACAATCAACCCGGTCAAATCATTATCAATGATGCTACTAAAGCTAACCAAGAACCTAGCTGTAATCTAGATATCTATAAACCAGACTATAGCAATAACCCTAAACCAAGCTATAGTCACAATCGCGATGAGCCTGATAATGAACCCGGTCAACTCATTCTCGAAGACGCTAGTAAAACGGGCCAAGAACCTAGCTGTAATCTAGATATCTATAAACCAGACTATAGCAATAACCCTAAACCAAGCTATAGCAATGATAAGTCTAGCAGTTCTCCTGATAGACCGTCCATTATAGTCAAACCTGAACCTGGCGATAACTTCTGTGAACCAAAATCGAGACCAAGCCATGATTCACCTGATCGACTAGTGCAGAATGATGATAATAAACCCAAACATGAACTTGATTTTAATTTCGACTCCTGTGAACCAATATACAAAAATGACACCAGTGATAGTTATGTTAGCGAACCTGACAATGTTAACAATGAACCATTGCTGATCAATAAGGAAAATCCCGACGCGAGAAACCCTTTTTTGAGATTTACTGAGTCTGATGAAGCCACTACTGAGTCGAACTTAGATTATCTTCCGAGCTTGCTGAATATTAATGAAGACGCTCCTGATTCCAACGTAGACGGTATTTCCAGCGTGTTTGCGATGCATAAAGACAGTTCTGAGTCTAACTTAGACGCTGCTCCGAAATTAGCTGAGACTAATAAAGACAATTCAGTGTCCAACATAGACAATGCCCCGAGTACGATTGAGACTAATGAAGACAATTCAGTGTCCAACATAGACACTGCCCCGAATATTATTGGGACTAATGATGACAATTCTGAGCCGAGCGTAGATTCAACTCAAAGCTTTCTTGAGATTAATGAAGGCAATTCTGAGACGAATGTTGGCGACACAAAAGAACACGCTGCTTCAAGTTTGTTTGAAACTAATGAAGAGGCTGTTCCACATTTTGAGATTAATGAAAACTGTTCAGAGGCAAACATAGACGCTGCTCTGTGTAAGTTAAAGACTGATGAAGACAGTTCTGAGTGGAACGTAGGCGCCGCTTCAGATACTAATGATAACACTTCCGAGTCTTTCGTAGACGCTGGTCCGAGTTTGGTTAAAACTAATAAACACACTCTGGAGTTCAATGTAAATGCTATTCCGAGCTTGTTTGAGACTCTTGAAGACACTTTTGACTTAAACTTAGATGCTAATGAAGGTTCTTTTGTGAAGAATGAAGACGCTGTTACAAGCGTGTGCAAGATTGAACCAGACGCTTCTAATACAAACGTGGAGGCTGCTGAGAGATCGGTAGAGAACCTTGGAACGAAGATCAAACCAACACATAAAAATATCTATTCAAAAAAATCTACGACCACTGGTGTGACAAGTAATGTTAGCAATAATACCACTGACCTAAGCAAGACAGATAAACCACACAGAATATCAGTGAGTAATAGAAGCTTATTTGATACAAAAGCATACGTTTGTAGTGTTAAGAATCCAATAAAGAGAAGCTATTGTGAAACCAACATTGACGATTCCAATACACCCAGCTCTGAGATCTCCAAAGCTCCTACAAGACTTGGGATATCAGAAATTATCACTAGAAATCCCGCCAGTCTAACCAGCAACATTACTGAGAACAATAAACCAACTACAACCACTACCAAAGTTCGTTCTTCCAAACCAGCAAGACGACGTAGTGTCAGAATAAGCAATGCTAAAGAACGCGAAAGAGAGGTCATGAAAGTTTCTGAAATTATAACTTCCAAGGCAAGTGTAATCAATGTCAAAAAAGAAGTCGTTGAATGTAATACTAATATGACCGAACTCAGTCCCGTAAAACCAAGCGTCAATGAAACAAAGAAGAACGTTGCTGGGGAAACTACTGAAAAACCCATTGAAATTCCCAAACCAATAACAAGAAAACGAAGCATTAGTAGTGTTAATACTGAAATTGCTAAAGTCGTTGAATCCACATGTAAAGGAATCGATGCTGGTCTAAAACCTAACATAAGAGAACCTAGCGTAAGTGGAACCACTGAAGAAGCAGATGTCTATGAATCTAACATAAAAAAGATCCGGAAACTGAGTGAACAAATCTTCCGAGAACACGATTATTGCCACTTCAGAGCTGAAAGCCCGAAGACTACTTTACCAGAACCCCGTAAGATTAGCATAACCCAGTTCGAGCATGATTACAGAAATCCCTCTGACTCAACCTTATGCTTCGAAAAATCTAACAGTAACCACTCAAATCGCGATACTGTTCCAATAAGTTTAACTATTGATGATATTGTTAGCATACCTGACAAACCTGATGCCATAAAGCTAAAACTCAATTCGCCTATTGCAATCGAAACCGAAAACCCGAGTTATAATGAGCCTAAACCTGATATCGGAAATGTAGCATCTACTAATCCTACTTCTATGCCTGTCAAAACTCTACCAGAAAAGATTAACATTAGCGAACTCTTTGGGGACGAATCTGACAGTGACGTACCAATCTACAATACTTCGTACAGAAAAAAAAACTTTAAAGACATCCGAGCAGCGAATGACCTCAGTGACACTAGGCATAAGAATGAGCCGAGTCACAGCATTCTAGAATCTCAAACTATCACAGAACTTATTACCAAGCCTGATTCCAGAAAACTAAGCATCGAGGGAGTTAGCATTGAAAAAAACCCTTTAAAACCATGCCTCAAAAAAAGCTACAGTGAGTCTCCAAGAAATAGCAAGAGAACGCTCAGTTTTAGCGATCCGCTGACAAGTGATCCCGAATTGAATGTTAGTGTCAGCGAGACTGACAGTGAAGAGCCTATCGCAGGGTTCCATAATGGCGTTGCTATACCTAGCACGAGCCTCCCAAAGAACCCTAAAAAACGGAAAAATACCGTCACCGTACCGTATGGCCGGCGCTCGAAGAAAAAGCCAAAAATTAAAGTTGCTAAAAAATCAAAGTCTAGCGATAATAATAAAGAAAAAAATGGCTTTACCAAACTCCCGCCGCCGCTAACGCGTTACAACCCAAGGAACGTTGCTCAAAAAAGAATCTCGTGTTCAGATTCAGATGACGTTGAATTCCGCGTTTCAACAATCTCAAATGCAAAAAACGACACAAAGAAGAATAAAACAGTGAATGTCGCCCTGAGAAGAAGTCGACGTATATCTGCGCGCGTAAACACAGAAAGTGATGAAGCACACACAAACAAAACTAATGTAAATTATACCTCAGAAAGCAGTGAAGGCCTCAGGCGATCCAGACGTATCTCCGATCGCTCAATTACAAAAGAAAAAACGCAACCAAAAACAAATACGTGTTTGAATACTTCGAGCTCATTTACTAAAATTAACAAAAAAGACCAAAATAGGAGAAAGTCTCTCCCTGCAAACATCTTTTCAAAAACAGTTAAAACTAATCTCTCCGTTCTCCGTTCAAAATCTTTTCCGAATCTAACCGAATTTTCGAAAACGAACAGCCGTTATGAAACTAAAACCCGAAATAAGAAAGTCCCAAAAAAGAAAGACATGAGCAACTCTTTAAAATTATCAGAAAGAACTAAACGCTACTTACGCCGTGTGTTCAGTTTTGACAGTTCAGAAACCGACCAATCAGATGAGGAAATGTCAGACTGTACGCAGAGATACATTCGCCGCTCTAAGTTTTCGGCTTGTTCGGGAGCAGAACAGTCGAGCACTGAAATAAAAAAGCGGACTAAAAGATATAAGCGTTCATCGGCTCAATATGCTAGACAAACAGGGAATAACTCAAAAACAGGGGCCAGTACAATAAACAATGAAGACAAATTAACGGAAAGAACGAATAGACATAATCGTCGTTCAAACACTGCAGAGTACTCGAGCTGTGATGAAACTATCCAACCGATTCTAATACGAAGGAAGAAAACAAAAAGGCAGCCCAGAGAAGACAATACCATAGATAGTTCAACCAATCAAATAGATTCGTCATCAGCAATGGAAGCTAATGAGGAACAGCCTGAAACTGAAGAAATGGATATAGAAAATGCAATGTCTACAATAGAACCTAAATATGAATTTAACATGGAAACAATTGAAATAGATGTATGTGAAGAAATCGACGAAAGCATTGTTAAAACTGAAATAAATGTTTTACATTTCACAGAACTACGAGTAAATCAAATGAACATATGTGAAGATAATTTATCTTGCTCAGACGATCAAAATTCACTAGGTTCGACGAATCATTTGCAAAATATGATTGTAACAGAAGAAGAAGAATTAAACCCCTTCCACTTAACTACAAATGAAATGCACGTATCTGATTCAGATGCAGAATTTTATGACAGTATTACGCATAATAGCCCGAATGCTTCGTCGAGAGAAGCTAACTACGAATCAATTGCCGTAGATAAGCCTCAAATTAATAACAAACTGATCCAAACAAAACTTGATATCGATGACACATATGCAATATTGACTACTATTAACGAAATAAAATCAAAAACAGATTCAATATCAGACGATTCAAACAGTTCAGACTATTTCGACATGGAAGAAACAGAAGAGCTGAATATGTTCCACTTCACAGCAACAAATGACTCGGACTCTGATGAATCTCCACAAGAAGACTTTCTTATCGTAGACGATTCTCAAACGGATACAGTGCCGGTCAATACATTTGTTGAAATAGACAACAATCAAACTGCAGAAGAACAATATCCAACCCAAGAAAGTTTATGTGACGAAACTATGCATACAGACGAACTAAAAGCGCAACACTGTAAACCAATTTATGGTTCATATGATACAAGCTATATAAACGAACCAGTACCATCACATTCAAAAGTTGAAACCAAATTTGACTTCGATGTAGAACGAACGCTAAATAAAACAGACAATACAAAGGACCTTAATCTGGGCAAAAGCCTATCTGAAGACTTGTGCTACCAAAACGAGATGTTATATACAAGTGCTATGACCAAAGAGAACATGAACGACATTATCGGAGTGTACAACTGCACTTGCAAAGGTATTTATACACCTATAGGTGTGACCAGACATAGCGCGGCGGCCATGCTTGGACGACAGCCGCGCGCGGCAGCTGCAAGCTACCTGCCGCGCGCAAACGGTGTTATTGTTCGTTAACACGGCAAACGTGTGTCCTGCGAATGCCGCGCTATGTCTGGTCACTTCTTAACATTCCTAACTTCACGCTAGGATTCCAAGAGTCGTGGGAAGCTCTAATTACTATAAGGTACCACAGCACCCATAACCGGAACAAATATTTGCAGATCAGGCAAACATTCATCACGCCGACTAACTAGCTTTTCTTGCGCCACAGCTGTGCACCATTTTAATTTCCTGTACACATTTAGCGGTCGTGGCGAAGCTTACTAGCAAACATGTCAAAGCTTTATTTTATAATTTTGAGTACTTTTGAACGCGCTTATACATTTTAGGTCTTCAATAAAATATTCGCTGACAAACACTGCATTATCATTTACTAGCTGACACAGCGAACTTCGTACCGCTTAAAATAAACAAATGTTGTGTTAATTAAAGTTATTCTGCTATTCGGGACGGAATCAAATCCAACAAATCAGAAATTATGAAAATCGGTCCAGCGGTTCTCGATTTACAAGTGTTTAATAAATAAATATAAATACATATTGGTGGCTTTACACACAGCGTCGTCTAGCCCCAAACTAAGCAAAGCTTGTACTATGGGAACTAGATAACTTATAGAAAACTTATATACTCTTTAACACCCAGACACAGAACAAACATCTATGTTCATCACACAAATGTTTGTCTTGGGTGGGGATCGAACCCACAACCTACAGCGCAGAAGGCAGGCACCTTATGTTTGTCATCTTAAGTTGCGTATTATTTCAGGTACTTTATTCGAAGTGCCTCCACCGAGGTCGTTCAAGAAGTGGCGATTGAGAAACAAGTGCTCCAACTTTGGCTTCGATATGATCGTGCACTCTTCACATAAAGCTAAGGTAAGTGCTTTCTGTTTTGTACTTCTATTTCCGGAAGCTTTAAAAAGCGGACATCTGTAGGTCAAATTCAAATTCAAATTCAAATTCAAAAAATCATTTCTTGCAATAAAATCACAAGGATCACTTTGAAACGTCTTAGAAACTAGGTGAAGCTACGCCGATTCCTCGTGACTAAGCCTAGAAGAAACAGGCAACAAACACGGCTTGGGGTCTACCTATTTTTTAATGATCTTTTCCTTAATGCTTTGTAGAGCTCCAGTGTGGTGCCGATCGAACAAGGTGAAGGCTCAAACAAGAATGTCCTTTATAGAATCTTAAATTATGCTTTTGATCATGTGATGATCTTTAGTAAAGTGGTTGTGCCAGAGCCCACG
Organism: Hydriomena furcata; assembly: GCA_912999785.1. Taxonomy (NCBI): domain Eukaryota; kingdom Metazoa; phylum Arthropoda; class Insecta; order Lepidoptera; family Geometridae; genus Hydriomena; species Hydriomena furcata. Next base: position 1,033,625 of record OU538828.1, on the reverse strand, counting down.
AAGGTTTCCGAGTTGGTGGCGTAGCAAAGCTTTTATCTTGCAGAACAGTTTGTTATCGTTTGTATCGATACACCCGCGCGTTAGCCTCACGTCCGTATCGCTACACACGCGCATCTGTATCGATTCAAACGCGCGTCGACAGTGCGTGCACAAACGTGGTGTTCTCGGCACTAAAATATAGGATAATATTATTATAGATTCGTTCAATTGGTATTAATAAAATGTATTTTGATTGTAGAAGGATGACAGTGAAATGCTGCTGGAGCCAATTGTGGAATACCAGCCAGAGTTGGGGGGCTGCAAGCAATCAGCTGGTAGGATCAGGGCGCTCGCTCTCTCGCTCATGCTGCGACAGACCGCAGGACTTATTAACGGTAAGTGCTTTTAGTTTTCTGTAAGCGGCGATGGGCTTGCAACCTGACACGTATGAAATGCTAGCTGCAAAACGTGGGTATGTGCAAAATGTACTTAAGTGTTTGGACGTCTTCTATACAAGAGAGAAGATACAATTATGTTCATGAGGTTAAAAAGTAAATTAAAAAAATGGATCACGACTGTAATCCCAATGTACGGTAGATATCCTAGTTTATGTGACAATACAATAATATGGTAACAGCGAGCTCATCTGGTAATGGAGTCAGGAGCTGTTCAACAGAAACTCACAAAGGAATTTCTTAGTGCATGACATTGTCATGTGAACTTGACAAGAACAACTTAATGTGACAGGTGATAGCGCGCTGTTGCTGTTGCGGGATGATTAATGATGGGATGGTTAATGATTTTACAAAAGCTTGTCATTGAAAGATATTTTTTTACAGAATACTTATACTTTTGTCTTTATTTTACAGTGCGCGTCGACCATGAGAACGGGGATGTTATAGTTGTGGACAAAATGACGCACGACAAATTTATCTCAAAATACGGCGACAAACGGGACGAAGTCTCCAATACATTGCACACCACACTCAATCAGCTACGTTTTCTTAAGCCTGGGCAGTATGTCATGGCCCATGATGTAAGTATACAGGCAATATAAAATACAAGTAAGCAATCCTATGAATAGTTTTAAATGTAAAACAACTTTCAGTGAATGTTTACTGACTTTGTCGGTGTTGACTGTCCTGTATAGTCAAAACTGATGTCAGATTTTTTGCACACCACCATCTATACCAACATCATCTCTTTTACATTTTTTTACATTTTGGGTATGTTTTTCGGATTATAAATACCCGCGACCATGGCTATTGTAACATAGCCGAAACGTCGGGAAAATAAATTAAAGGTAAACGTGATAAACACCCGTGTTCAAATCTATAGTTATAAATATCTCTATGTTTTATTCTGGCATTATAATTTATATCTACATCTACAGAAAATTTCATCTTAATCCGTTTTGTCGTTTCGGCCTGATTGAGGCACAAATAAACTCACAAACTTTCTCATTTATAATATTTAATTATTATATTACTAGCTGCTCGCCCCAGCTTCGCACGGGTGGTACCTGGATAAAAAGTAGCCTATGTGTTATTCTGATGTATAAGCTATATTACTGTAAAGTTTCATTTTAATCCGTTCATGGTCACCCACCCCCACTCACTCACAAACTTTCGCATTTATTATATTAATAGGATAGTAGGATTAGGATACATAAGCTTATGTTATGCTTTGTATATACTAAGTTTCATCTAAATCCATATTTTTTTTGTGATGCACAATATGTACATATTGGATGAATGTTAAACACGACTCTAGCCTACATTTAAAAAGTAGAAACAAGTGCCTCTATCCGGTGCTCTGTGACGTTTGCTGTTCGCTTCGCCATCTTACATCTAGAACTCCGTTTTACTTTGAACAATATATACGTTTATAATTTATTCTGACACTTATTATAATCTATAGGCAACTTGATAATTTCCTGATGTATTAAGAAAAAATCCAATTACCTTTCCAGTCCAGTCACGGCCTAAATGCTATGATTTACTCAGCAAAGGGGGCACATGCATGTGCAAGCGAAAACCCCCTGAACCTGCACCAAGATAATATCAACATGAATGATGCCGACGACGCCATATTCGCAAAGGTGCCGCCGGTTTTAGACTCGGTATTGCTACCATTCCACAAGTAAGTTACATACATTGTTATTGTGATTCTAATAAATATTATAATAATAAGTAGTGCAAAATTATAGATCTTCCGGAAAACATTTATGTAAAGATGCATAAAGCTGCAATTTTAAATACTTGTTGGATTTTTCAAAAATTTAAGACTAGACAGAACGGCGCGGCGCCTAAGACAAAAGTGATACTTACATGCTCTGCTTAAAATAAATAAATAAATATTGGCGGACTTTACACACAGCGCCATCTAGCCCCAAACTAAGCAAAGCTTGCACTATGGGAACCAGATAACTGATAGAATACTTATATACTTTTTTTTTGTAAATACATACTTATTATACATATTAACACCCAGACACAGAACAAACATCTATGTTTATCACACAAATATTTGCCCTGGGTGGGTATCGAACCCACAACCTACAGCGCAGAAAACAGAGTTACTACCAACTAAGCTGTGAAGCTTGTCGCTTTATGAAAATGTCTACCAATACTTATTCACGTTTTTTTTATATCTCAGGTACAGATCGGTACTTCCGTTAGCCTTCACGCCAAACAAAAGTCAAGTGAAAGACAATAAGAAGATGGCCACCGCGCTCGCTAAAGCGAAACTACCACCACAAGCGATCCAGGTACAAAACATTTTTATTTATTATTATGTATTATAAATATGTAATTGTATTTATCTTGGCGGGAAAATATGGTGCGCTTAGTAATGTGATGATGGATGGTAGCGAAAATAACTTAATAAATTACCTTTAAAACAATACAATTCTTTCTTGAAACTTGCTACGTACTACAATCTCTAAAGTAAGACTAAAGCAGTTATTACTTTAAGAGCAAAGTGACAACGCTATACGAACACGTATGGCGTTGTCGCTTTCGCACAGCGAGTAATACTGCTTTTGTCTTACTTTAGAGATTGTAGAACGGATCCTGACTGCTAACAAAATGTATATGCCCCCCTTTTTGGGGAGAAAGGGGGGGGTGCCATATTTAAAAAAAATATTGCCAATGTGACTCGCACAATTGAGACGAATCCAACGACATCACATAATGTTGTATTCCGTCAAGTTGTTTGGACTGTGTGGCAAAGAAATGGACATACCTACACAATCCACACGGACAATATATGCTCGAAAAACATTATCCTTCTTCTGGCGCAGTCGGGTAATAATCGTAAGTTAAACCGTCGACACAGTGACCGATAGTTTTGGTTTGGTTGAATTGGTTGTCACAAAATTGAAGTATTTTTTATTTAGGTTTTCGAAATTCGCAATTTACGTACAAAATCGCGAGCGGGAGAGCTAGTAAATATAAATGAGCCAATTTTTTATGTAATTTTGTAATTAATATTTGTTGTTTTGTATAATTTACTAAATTAAATGTATGTGTTGTAATTTATTTTCCCGCCAAGATAAAATATAATATTCGTTTTGAGTTTGAATTTTCAGACGTATTATAGATCCCACTTCAGAGTTTCAAATAATCTCAATCGAAGACCTCGTAGGCGTAGCGGGCGAACGCCCGGCTGGGACGCAAGAGATGCGGGTTCGATCCCCGCAGAGGGCAAATATTTGTATGATTTGTGAATTTTAACACGCATTCATTGGTTATTTATTTTAAAGACCAAGTTCCAAAAATACGGCTGTTCTAGTGAAAAACGTAGTAAGTAACCAAATGATTTCTGCAAATTTTTGGACCAAAAAGGCGAAAGATTAAAATCCTCTATCAATTTCCAGCATCACTTCAATTAAAGTATTGGTAAAGTTTTCAAACAATTGAATTAGACAAAGCAAAGTTACAACAATTATTATATAGAGGCACTGTTGAAAGGAAACCAGACCAGGTACAAACAGTGATTAGTCGACCCGCCCCTTTAGGTAAAGATAGTGCTACAAAAATGTCACTTACTTGGTCTTTCGTTAGGGCAGCCGATGAGAGAAGTACCTACAGTGCCGTTAATATAGTCATATAAAAGCAAAAGCGGCAAGGTCTGTCTGTCACAAGGCTGTATTCCATGAACCGTGATAGCTAGACAGTCGAAATTTTCACAGATGATGTATTTCTGTTGCCGCTATAACAACAAATAACAAACCCATACAACAAACGTGATGTTTTTGCTGTTTTTATAGATGAGAACCCTTTGTGCGTGAGTTCGACTCGCACTTGGCCGATTTTTATTTAATACCGTATTGCTCATCAAATTTCTACAACGTTTAAAAGCCAAACAGCTTCTAGACAGCAGCTACAAAGAACACAAATTTCACTCATCTGTATTAATTAAATAAACATTGGTGGACATCTTACACATCGTCATCTAGCCCCAAACTAAGCAAAGCTTGTACTATGGGAACTAGATAACTGATAGAATACTTATATACTTTTTTTTTCGTAAATTCATACATATGTATGATACATACTAACACCCAGACACAGAGCAAACATCTATGTTCATCAAACAAATATTTGCTCTGAGTGGGGATCGAACACAACCTACAGCGCTGAAGGCAGAGTTACTACCAACTGAGCTGTGAGGCCGTCTGTATTGAATCTGGGGGCAAGGTAGTGCACCCGCTAAGTCGAGCGAAATTTCGTTTATCTCGTTATTTCAAAAAATAGATATTGCCGCTTTTGCTTTTATATGATTCGTATCAAACTGCTATAGAAAAACATTATCGGCCGTAACAGCACCGTGGGATTTATATAGCGGCTCTGTCAGTCATTTATTTGTTCTCGTTTATTAATCAAACCCACACAAACAATAAAGTTTAGCCTTTTACCTGATAATCGTAATCATCTTCAACTGTTAAATCTATATATAAAATTTGTGTGTATGTTTGTAACGAATTGGCTCGTAAACTACTGGGCCGATTTCAAAAATTATTTCACCATTTGAATGCTACATTATCACTGATTAATATGGGCTATATTAATTACAGGAAAAAAATAAGGATCCTTAATAAATCTACAATAATGTAACCCAAGGTTTATAAAAATTATCCATAAAATCATAAGTACACCCCGTGCGACGCTGGGGCGAACTGCTAGTCTATATATAAAAGGCAATGCCCCTGCACTGTCATATATTGGCCTATGGCCTAAACCGCTAATGGTAGAACTTTGAAATTTTGAGAGGGTATTTTAGAAAAAAAAACATCTGTGTCAACCACAAAAGGATTTTTCGAAGTTCATGAAATAGGGGATGAAAGTTTGTGTGAAAATCTGCATCTCAGTATTTATGCTCTTCAATAGTATGCAAATGCTATGCTATTATTGAAATTTTGACAGGACAACGTCTGTCGCGGGACAGCTAGTCTGATCATAAAACAAATAGCCGGGGCAGACAGCTAGTAAATATATATATTAAAAAGTCTTTATTATTCCGTATCTATTTACCCCGGTACTTAGGCACCACGGAAGCTAGTACCTACTGAATATTAAAAAAAACATATGATCAAGTCGCGAACTATACTTACACCAAAATGCATATAACATAAAATTCAAATATTAAATTAAGTACGAGGAGTAGGGCTTTTGACAGTTACATCAGCAAATTACGATCAGTAAAGGATTTTACTTGTTTGTGTGTTTGTTTAATAAACAAAGAACCTTCTTACCTCATAACGTCGTCTAAATAGAACATTGCTTAAAACATACCCTAAAATTTGAAGCTCTTTAAATTTCCCAAATATTTAAACTATTTATGTTACTGAAATATTAAAATGAAATAATATCACGACTGAGAAATATTGTCATGTGTGATATTCATGGATGAGTGACATTACTAAAAATGAAATGCTATTGCATCGAAGATTTTATTAAAAAAAAAATAATTACAAACATATCAGGTTATGGCCTTCGTAAAATGTTTTTTTTTGTAATTCACTCATACTAAAAACTACTTCATTCGTTTTTTTTTTTCCAAAATCAGTTTTTTTGTTGAATCATTAATAAATAAATGTTAATTTTGACGGCGCGATTTTCACATAACATAAGTGACTTTGCGAACGCGAGCTAATTTCAACTTTAATTCAATATAGTTATGTCAGAAATTTGAAGGAGTAAGGGCCTTAAAAATTACCTTTATCAAAAATATTATACGGGTTGATTTATGCCATGTTTTACTTTAGATTGGCGTTTTGATGTAAAGCTATTGACAGCTATAAAGTCAGTCTTATTGGAAGGACTGTAAGGTTGAAATCTAAACGACTAGAAGTATTAGAACATTCTCCTAATTAAAAGAAAATTAATAGTATAGGTATTCAAATTATGATTTGCAACGGTTCCAACAATTTCGACCGTGTTTTAAGGTTCCGTAAAAGTTACAAAAAACAACCCTTACAAGATCACTCTTGTCACAGGGTTTTTTGCCTAAACAAAAGAAAGCAAGCAACTTAAAAATATTTCATTCAATACAATTTGATTCTTATATTAGTTACATCGGTTATTTTTAAATCATAAAACAAACAGTTTATTATTTGAATACATTTCTTTATTTACTTCCACAATCATTTTAAATCATTCCTCCAGTCGTTAAGATTTCACCACCCTCCAAAAAAAGTTTAACATGTAATTCCTTCATGTTGCCTTCGATGGAGATACAACAAGTTTTTAAAAGGGAGGTAATATTGTCTCTGCCAAGATTGTTAAACCGATTTGACTTTTGTGTTATTCTGTTCTTTCATTAGCCGGGCGGCGCAGAAGGCAAAAGACAGGTAGCGCTATTTCTACTACAATTCTAGATCATACCCAACCGGGCAGAGTCGACCTGTTTGTTCCTGACTCCTTGCTCGTGGAGCCGGCGCTACAGCATAGGTTACCGCGAGAGACATTTGACACATGTCATTTGGATTTGACATTGATTGGTGATGTAACAAATCTAGTGATGTTGCGGCAAGAGTGGATCCGGGATCACATAAACTTTGTTCTTTTTGTGCCGAAGTGCCGAATGTGATAGAAGATTTTCGGTCTGAGGAAATTGGATGATTTTTAGACCTTGGCTCGCTGTGTGTCTACGATGACGATTTCTACAAGATTTTTGAGAATCAAGGATTGAAAGTTCTTGCACATTCGGCGCGGGTTTACAAGACTAGTTTTTTTATTTGTCGAATTTTTGAATTTCACATAATAATATGTGTACAAGTAAAGTAATATCTATATGGCGTTGTCGCGACTTTGAATATACATTTTTTGGGATAAGCCTTTTTGGATCCGTTCTTGCTCGACGGTGATATTTTAAAATTGGGAACAAATGGCACCCGTTATAAACAACTCAGTGAAAGCGGGTTCGATTCCCACTCAACAACTATTTGTCTGATCTGCAGTTTCCTCCCAGGTATTGAGAGGGCCATCCCAATAATATTATCAATGTGAAAGCTTGTGAGTTTGTATACAAGCACGCCGTAATCACTGTACCAATTTGTATTAAAATACATACCTGAAGTGTCATCTGTTATCCTGGTACCGCGCGAGTGAAGCCGCGGGCAGAAGCTAGTGGTATATAGTTAATTTTATATCCACAGATAATAATTCTATTTATTACCCGGTCACTATGAGTCCGCAACTACCGACTATGATTGTAAAGTAAGAGTAAAGATGCGATCTCATAGTGAACGAGTAATAATGTAGAATTTTTATCATGGAATCTATGATGATAGTAGTTAAATGTGTAGATAGAAACAATACAGAAATTTGAGTGCAATCGATAAGAATGTGAAAACCCTTATAAATCCCTAATAGATTATTTAGAACATTATATGCTAGATTGATAGCACATTTCATATCCTGTCTAGTCTTTTGACGCAGACATTTAATCCGAATTATATTAAACTACATTTTCTGCAATAACATTTTGAATATTTTATAAAACACAACCGAACAAAAATCTTAAGTTCAACTTCTTGTTGATTGCATTGCAAACTTAGTTTGTATGTATGCCTGTCTGTCTATTTACTCTCATTCTAATAGTTAATGGCGACAGATGAATGCGACACCATTGACGTACGAAGTACACATCAACAATAATTGGCGTAGCATACGTCAATTATTGCAGTGTGCAAAGCATGTGCAAAGAATGACGAGCGAAGCATACATTAAGCCGAATACAAGCGGTGTGCGCGACATTTATCTGAAATATATTTTCAAATGAGTTTTTATTAGATTTATAAACAATTAATGGCGATTGGCTTGCAAATTGTCACGTGAATACTACTTCAAACTGTCTCCGTTTATTTTATTTTGTGGGACATACCATCCTTATGCCGGGGTCCCACGGCCCGCGTTTTGACGCGCCAAACCGCGCCAAGGCGGACGGTCGTGTGGCCCATGGCCCGTGCTCGGAACGCTCTGTACAAGACGCGCCGGACGCACACAGGCGGAGCGTCATCCGGCGGCCCGTCGTTTTACGCACCGTGGGACCCCGGCTTTAGATATCTTTTAGAATTTTAACGTCCTGAGATGTTTCTAAATTGACTTTATTCGGTGGAAATAGGGAACATTTTGAAATATATTTTGAAATAGCACACCATCTGAACACAGTTTTAAATACGCGTCGAAGCATGTATATGTCGTATGCATGTACATGATCGAAACATACGACAATACGAGCGAAGCCTAGTAATAGTGAACAATTTTTTTTTTTTTGTTTGGCAATCGTCCTTATTTGGACATTTCTGCCAGACGTCACGATTCACTATTGGGCGAGCGAAGCAATTAACAAAATATATGTTTTATGTCCCAACATTATGGGACAAAAGCTGATTTACGCCTTGTCTGTCAGTTTACCTGTAAAAGGAGGTTTAAAATCTGTATCCTAGATACGTGTGGTTTTATTTTATTCTTACTATGTTGTAGTTAATGTTTTACTCTCTAAAAATTAATGGCACTAAATAAAGCTTTATTTGTTTTTTTTTTCTCATAGAAAGACACTTTATTTTGGATATTTTAGTTTTGTAGGTAGCAATGGTGGCTATTTAGTTGTCTCGATAAACTGACTAAAATTTCGTAAAATACGATCGCTTTTATTACCTTTTCTTTAAAGTCTAAATAAGCGTAAGTAATCTCAATATATCTGTTCTTAAATTTTCATTTTTTGAATTTCTTACACATCTAAGTGGATTTTTAGCCAACAACAATTTACATGACTAAATTTACGTAAAACCCATTACGAAAATTGAAAAATTAGTTAAAACTACCATAAGTTTTAGAACTGTCATTCTGAGGTTGTCGCTAATTTAGACTTTAGCGTAAACGGAATATTATTTTACACAATTAAGCCGCAATTATATTGTTATGTCGGGGCGTGTCGTGACGGGCCTAATTATATCGTCATACATTTAGTACGATTAGGATTATATTAATAAAGCGCAGCGTGTCGGGACGCTGCGCTTTATTTGATACGATATATTTATGGCACGCCACGACACGCCCCGACATAATAATATAATTTTGGCTTTAGTAAGTTAAAGGAATGGAAACAACAGAATCGCCACCAATTTATAAACTCAAAGAAGTGCGATTTATCGCAAATTTTGTTGCAGTGGCCAAAGAAAAAGAAGAAATCCAAGAAACCCCGCGTGCCACGCCAAGATCCAAGCGTTCAGCTCGAAGAATAAACGCAAGACCAGTTCAAGCTTCTTTCATCACTTTTACATACCCAGAATCATATATTCATATTCACTTACTGTTCCAGTTGCTTCTTAACGTCTTAAAGTATACAATATGTTTCTCAACATGGACCCGACATGGACTACAATTTGTATACGAGTATTATCTTAATAATATTATAAATGCGAAAGTTTGTGAAAAAACTTATAAAATATGTTTGTGTCCTAATCAGGCCTAAACGACCAAACTGATTCAATTAAAATTTGCTGTTGTATGTAGATAAAAATCATAATATAGATAAGGGGTATAATCCAAAAAACAACCCCTCAATGCAAACGCAAACAAACGCAAAAAAGATAATTTTGATATAGATGGTGCTGGTTTGCAAAAAAAAAATTACTTTGCCGACCGAAAACATTGTCCAGTTGTCAAAAAACGCAGCAAATGATAGAATACCAAAAAGTTTGAACCTACTAAAGTCGGTAGATACTAGAAATGCCCGCTTTTTAATTATATGACCAGTAACAACTTAGTGTTTTGCATTTAATAAGTTTATTTAGACAGTTACATTCTACGGGCGTCCGTAAAAATCCATTGCTAACTATCAACTGTCGGTAATATCAAGTTCTCCATGAACAAGTTATGCGCTTATCTTTGCTTTAATACGGATCGTTATATAGAAACAGGGCATAGTATTATAGTGTGTTGCTGGCAGCATTACAATTAAATGATTACTTGATATGTAGGTACTTAGGTATTACTTACTAAATAGATGTAACATTTCACCGTAGAATTACTTTTCAAGCATATTTTTCAATAGTTATGTGTCTGTAGTTACCACAAGTAGTGTGGTATAGCTTATAATATTTTAAGACTTGTAGGTGCCTCCCTCCCCAATATTTTAGTAAACTCCATAATGTTTACCGAGTGTTTTTAAGTTGAAACTGACAGACGATACCCTTAATCTAAACATTTATAAGAGTACGAAAAAGTCATAAAAGACAACTTAAAACAGTCCATATTTAATCATACCTGTCATTCTGTGTTAGAATGAGACAAATATATTTTTATCAGTTGGCTGTTTACTGACGTGATTATTCTTATCAATTTTGGCGTAGAATTTTTTTTACGAGAAAACAGAAACCATTATGACGTAATTACGATACGTGACCAAATTTTACATTTGACCAGCAGCCTTACTGCGTAAGCTCACTGGTAAATAATCGGCATCAACTGTCAAATTTCCATTGTGTGACAGTCAACTGTCGTCAAGACTGCTGTTAGTTGTTGGTTTTTCGATTAGGGTTTTTTGACTTGACATTTTTTTCTTATTGGATGTGAAAGTAAGGTATAAGATATGGATAATGGACACATTCCAAGTTTTTAAAAAAGGGCCGTCGAACGATACAATGGTGGCGATTCTGTTAGTGCCAGACTAACTTAAATGCATCCATCTCCTTCTGTTTCGTATAGAGTATAATTTTTCGGTTGAAAAATATTTTTTTAATGACAAGCTTTTGTAAAATCATTCAAACCATCGAGCACCAGCGCGCTATCACCTGTCACATCGTCTCATCATATAACATTGTCATCGGAGCTTGACAAGTATGCAAAGTTTTTACTCAATTTTTATTTTTTATCGAAATATTTAAAGGAGTTACCTTGTACAGCTCCTGACTCCATCATCGGATCAGCTCGCTGTCACCATATTATTGTATCGTCCGCGTCACTAGAACTAAAGGTGTATGCAAAATTTAAGCTCATTTGGATTTAAGCGAATGGTGGAAAATGGTTTGCAAATTTTGAAAATTACAAACAAACATACGAACAGTGCAAGGTAAAGCTTGTAAAAAGGGATAGCCATTTTTGAGACTTCTAAATCATTTTTAGTTTAGTTTAGTGCCAACAGAATTGACACTATTGTAATTTGTCAAATGCAATCGTTCGGAAGGAATGAACTTTGTGATTTATTGTAAAATTAGCTATAAGCTTTTCTTTTGTAGGCACGATATTTAATAAAATACATTTTGATCTCTATATTGTTTTATTTATACGGGGATAACACAAGGGAATGCTATTAAAAATATAAATAATATTTCCTATGATAATACATAATATTTTTCTTACAAATGTAACTTTGTTCTATAACTATGCAGCCTCATCGAAATATCCGTCCAGCTGCGTGGCGATCTGTAACGCAAAAACCATTGTAATACATGATTATAAATACATCATAAACTGTGTATTTTTTTAGGTAGGTTAAATAGGTTAAGGGTTCTTTACTTTGAGAGGCAAAAGTACCTTTATGCTTTATATGATCTGTAATGCAACGCCTACGCTACAACATTATTAGGATTTCCAATATCTCTAATAAAATCAGAATCGTACATTTTAGATTTTTAGTGCTGGACAAAAGAGCTCAAATCTTAAACATAATGTAGCCTGAAAAATATGACAATTCGTTGCTCCGTTGATCAAAAGTATCATAAATACCTGGACATAAATATAATCTAAATATTCCAAGATTCATCTAAATCTGTTCGTAATTGAGGAAGAATTGTCTGAAATTAAAATTATTGCATTGAATACCTGCACCGGATTAAACTTGACGTATTTATCCATGTTCTTGGAGAAAGGTAGTGGCGCGCATTGCTCGTAGAAGGCAGAGTAGCGAGGTAAGATAGCTTGTTTGTTGTCTCGCTTCAACGCCTCACGAAGTTCCGCATCGGGAACGCTGAAGCGACGTTGAAGACGCGTGCATTCCTCCCAATCGCGGTTGAACGACTGACGACAAAGCATCACTTTATTGCCAGAAAATAGATAATAGACGACTACCCAAATATGGTGGACATTCTCTCAGATCCGTGGAGTTGACAAAGGGTAATAGTGGGTTTCCACTGACGCGGAGCTGTGCGAAGCGGACCGTGAATTGTCCAACCAATCACAGTGCTCGAAATAGTTTAGTTGACCCAAAACATCAATCCACATCAATGTAAACACACCCAATTCAGAAATATGCTTTCATTATGTGGTTATTTTAGTAGGTATAACTCAAAAAAGAATAATTAGAAATTTAAATAGTGTAACTCTAAAGTAAGACTATATACGAGTATATCTTTGTTTCTCGTATCTTGTAGGTGTAATAGATCCATCAAATGATGCAATAGTTAGTTGGTTTTGTCACATGATCGGGAATCATGATGGGTGGATTAATGAATTTAGGTCCGATTTAAACGTTTTTGTTGTATACATATAATAGTCTGCACCTAACTTGGAGAAGTTCAGATGCATCCGATTTTATGCTCATCTCTAAATGCGCCCTAGAAAGTTAGGAATACACCTACAGTTAAGAATAAAATAGAAAAATGTTGTATTTCGACCACAAAATATAACATTATTTTTTTGACACTCAGTTTGTTGCTGGGTAACTCACCGCAAACTTATCTTTGAGCATCTGTCTGTCCTTGTCTCGCAGCTTGGAAGGTAGAGCCTCGTCCAATACAAGGTACCCTATTATTTTATTCCAACTGAAACAATACATTATATATTTTGTTATAACTTTGCATTCCATTCGTGACTTCCACTTCCATTCGGTCACTAGACTTGCAAGCCGCTTATAAAAATACTTACAAAATGTCTTTAACGTTGGGTCTATTTTAACATAATGTGTAAGAAACGAAAAATTGATTGGTGCACGACCAACAGGACCGGCCAGTAGGTAACTACGGCGATTAGGTTACTTTTAGTTGGTAGTTACTTTAACTTTAGTTTGCTAGAGATAGCTAGATGGCGCTGTGTGAAATGTCTAGTCTAGTCCACAAATATTAATTTCATTTACCTTTGCAAATAGGCGTTTTTGTGCTCCTGAATCATATCGCGATAATTCTTTTCGCATTCCGGCTCCGCTAAAGTTAGAACATCCAATAAGCCACTACGTTGAAGACCCTGGAAATAAAAATATATATAGAATTTCCATCAAATACTACTATAATTTCATATATTGACGACAATTTCATATTTAACAGAGATTGCTAGGAGCTATTGTCATTTCGCGTTTTGTCATAATGTGTAGTAACATTCACAAAAGCATTGAAAGTGAGATTGAAGAATAGTGTAATATAATATAGAAGTGTGATAATGAAGAAATTAAATGAAAGATATCATTTCGAAGGCAGATACAGATGGACTGCAAGTACAAACCTGAAGTAAGTAGAGAGTGTTGTTCAGAAGGAATATAGCCTTCAATGCGTCCGGGTACTGCTCGCTTTTGTTTCGAAGTGCAAAGTTCAACTGAGCTAGCACTTTGCCTGGAAAATATTCAATAATAAAAAACCGGTCATGTGCGAGTCAGACTCGCGCACGAAGGGTTCCGTATCGTTATGTATACAAAACGGCAAAAAGAAAAAACATTTTTGTTGTATGGGAGAACCCCACTTAAATATTTATTTTATTTAGTTTTTAGTATTTATTTATTTGACAACAGAAATACATCATCTGCGAAAATTTTAACTGTCTAGCTATCACGGTTCATGAGATACAGATACAGACAGATGGACAGCGAAGTCTTAGTAATAGAGTCCCATTTTTACCCTTTGAGCACGGAACCCTAAAAATTTATTCGGATTTTTTATTCATCAAATTCACACGAGATCATTATGTCCATATTGCAATGCCTTTAAGACGTACTTTACTATACAGAGTATCCCAAAAATTGTGTCAAAAGAACTTAATATTTTTTTTCGACTTTGTTAATATAATGTTTAGACCTCTAACTAACCCCTTTAGACATCTCCAAAGATCTAAACGCCTGGAGATCTGAGAGGATGTCTACCGTACTTGGGGATGACAGTCGTGACCCAATTTCTTTTACACTGACTTCTACTTACGCATATAGACAGCGAGCATGACGGCATCCCGGTCGTGTGCCCCTGACAGTTGACTGACGGCGCGAGTGTATGATGGCTCAGTCGACAGAGCTGGACCTGTTATGAGCACAATGTTAAGAATTCAACTAAATATAAATATGAAAATATCGTGAGGAAACCGGTATCCGTGCTATTTGTCATTGAGGAGTTCCCTGATGAGAAGCTGAATCATTTGCACGCTGCATCATCAGGTTGTTGATATCATCATTTATTGTAATGTCATCAGAACTACATCCAATTACCAAATTTGACGATGCTCCAAAAATTAGAAGTTGGTTAAATTTATTTTCAAAGATTTTTTTACATTATTCATCTAGTTTGTTACAGATGAAGCTAATAAAAATGAATACAATTTTAATTTTATTTCGTTTATTTTTTGAGAAATACATCAAATTTCTATAATTAACTAGCGAAAAGAAGAAGTTACCTATAGTATGCATGTGTGCAGCTAGCGCATGGCAATGTGCCAGTGCAGCGGCCGCTAACTGGTGCACTGTGCCATCCACTGCTCCAGCCGCGCTATCCGCTCTGATGCCATCCACCCACTCTTCTAAGGCTCGCACGCACTGTTATAAGGAACAATATATATAAATTACGCGTTACATTGTTTGTCCGCGATGGACTCCGAAACTACTTAACCGATTTTATTCAAACTTTGCACACCGTGTGCAGTTTGATCCAACTTTCAAGATAGGATAGCTTACATCTCAATTTATAGTCGCAATATTATTTTATTGCAAATTATTTGTTTATAGTTACATTTAGATATTGCAAGTTAAATAAAAGCTTTTAAAAAGACACCCTAAACGTTACCTACCTCTCGTTGACAAGTGCTCAGAATGTCAGCATATGGCTTCGTAGGCGCAGGTGCCAAAGCTCGCTCCAATTCCGGTTGCAAACGTAGAAGTCGAGCTCGCAACGCCCAACAGCCTGCCGCACCGCCGCACCGCGCGGCCGCGCGGCGAGACGCAGCGCACGCACGCTATGACAACCAAATATTAATTATGGCGTAAAAAAAATAACTTTATGTAGGTTATAAAAAGTTGGCGCAGTCGATAGGATGGTAACTTCGCTTCTATATTTTACTCTGTTTAATTGTATACTTGAAAAGATATCAACCATCATTACTAGAAAGAGTCTTATGGAAATTGAAAGTAAAAAATGAAATAAAATTCGTCTATTTGCCTAGATATAGATAAGCACAACAAGAAAAACAGATTGTGCTATCTGGGGGTTAATAGGTCCCTCCGTCTCAGCATTGAGTCGCAAGTTGAGAGTAAGTACCTATTTTAATACACATCTGTCTAGAGCTAAGAAATATTTACAACCACCGCGATAACGACCATTCACGGGCTATTCATCATAGTCAATTAATTTTGACAAACGTTTGATATTCAGAGTATCTCTAAAAAAAACTTCACAAAGTGATAATAAAAAAATCATTACCTCAACATCAGCGGCCAGCAAAGCGAAGCAATCCTTCATAACAGCGGACAACAAAGCCGGCAGCCTCTGCAGCGGCACTAGCCCCAGCAGCTGTCTTTGCTCGTGTCTCGCAATGCGGCAAAGGGCATGTGCCAATGTGCCTGCCACCTCGCACTCCCATTCGTCCATCGCTTCGGTCGCGTCTTCGGAATCTGTGCAAACCAAGTAACCAGATAATTCACAATTTCTCTATTTTTAGGGTAAAAACGGGACCCTATTACTAAGACTTCGCTGTCCGTTTGTCTGTCCGTCTGTCTGTCACAGAGCTGTATCTCATGAACCGTGATAGCTGAAATTTTCATAAATTATGTATTTGTGTTGCCGCTATAACAACAAAAAACAGAATAAAATAAACATTTAAGTGGGGGCTCCCATTCAATGATGATACTGAACCCTTCATGCGCGCACTCGCACTTGGCCGGTTTTTGAAACTATAAATAAAAATAAATAAATATTACATGATTAGATTAGTGTATATAAATTCGGAAATGTGTAAGGTAAGGATGTATAATGTGCCTCAATCACGACTAAACAACCAAACGGATTTGGATAAAACTTGAAACATACATTTCACATACGTGTACAGTTTATGTTTTGGAATAGCATTTAGGATACTTTTTATCCAGATACCACGCGAGCGAAGCAAATAATGTTTAGACGTGCCTCTGACTACCCCCACTAGACATCTTCAAAAGATCTGAGAGGATGTCTACCGTACTTGGGGATTGCAGTCGTGATCCTATATAATATATATATATTTTTATGTTAATCTAAAAGCTACAACGAAAAATACATAAGCTTACATGCTTCAACAACGGATCTCCGCGGTCCAATTGCCAAACCAGTGGATTGTTCCAGCGTTTGAGATGCTTTCAGCATTATCTTATTCGCACGCTTTTCGATTCTGAAACATAAAGTAAACTATACTTTGATTTTGCATGGAATATGATGGGTTCTGTGGAATAATACACGATCTGGATGATAACTGTCTTTTCGCCATTACGAGCGAAAAGACAAGTCATGGTCTGACACTGACAGATAATAAAGTCATCTGTGTAACCTACATTGTGTTCAAGCAAATATACTATCTTTATATTTACATAATATGTATAATAAGTATGTATTTACAAAAAAAAGAAGTATATAAGTATTATATCGGTTATCTGGTTCCCATAGTACAAGCTTTGCTTAGTTTGGGGCTACATGACGCTGTGTGGAAAGTCCGCCAATATTTATTTTATTTATTTATCTTAGGCTAACTATACAAAAACATACAAGTTAAGCTTATTACACACTAGCATAGTGTTCCAACAGAATAATAATACATATCGCAGAATATATGCATATGCAATATAACAAAGGACAGCTAATATTTAAAAAGTATTATCATTACATAGTATAAAGCAAAGTCGCTTTCCGCTTCCCGCGTTTGTATGTTTTGCTTATATCTTTAAAACTACACAACGGATTTTGATGCGGTTTTTTTTTAATAGATAGAGTGATTCAGGAGGAAGGTTTATATGTATAATACATGCATAATATAGTAGAGAAACACTGATAATTTTAGAGGTTTCTAATGTGATGTCGTAAATAAACACATTTTTTGCGCTTACATTGCAAATGCTGGCTGAACCCCACGAGATATATCAAAATAATGTACTACAGTATTGTACACCTTAAAAATGTCTACAAAAAAGTCCACGATGGTATTAGAAATGTATTACGCACAGCGAAGCGGGCACGGGTCAGCTAGTTTGCAAAATAATAGCAATATTGACTTACACTTTTTGCAGTTTGCTAGTTCTTCTGTTAGTGCTGTCGGAACGGTTCAATATGTGCTTGGCTTTCTGTAAATAACAAAGAGAAATTTCAAAAGATTGTAGTTTAATAACTAATTGTGAGTTTTATTTAACTTATATACGAGGCTTTTTGTTACCATAAGCGGTGATGCTTGCATGGAACGCGAGCGAAGATAGTCCTTGAAGGTCTGCAGCGATTGCTTTGCCGGCGGAGCCCTACGACAAATTATTATAAAAAAATTATACCTGACCGAAAATATGTAAGTATAAGAAGTATTCTATCAGGTCTAAGGTTTGCCAACGAGCAATGGAGCGCAGCGTGCTTGGAGTCAAGAGGATCGATAGAATCCGTAACACCATGCTACGCTGAAAAACAGGAATTGCTGACGTTGGAGAAAAATCTGCCAGGCTGAAGTGGGAATGGGCGGGTCACGTCAGTCGGATGAATCAAGACAGATGGGCTTGGATCGTCATGCAGTGGGTGCCTGAAGATGGGAGACGACGCCGAGGAACACCGCGAAGACGCTGGCGGGATGACCTCGACACATTCCAGATTGGCTGATGGTGGGACGAAGCTGCTTGGAAGAGAATGAGGGAGACCTTTGCCCAGCAGTGGGACAATATAGGTTAAAAAATATATATATATTCTATCGGTTATCTAGTTCCCATAGTGCAAGCTTTGGTTAGTTCAGGGCTAGATGGCGCAGTGTGATAATGTACACCAATTTGAATGACCTGGCTTGCAGCAATGCCTGTGCAGGCGCCCGTCCAGCTGCACTGAGCCAAGCAGCTGCAGCTCGTAGACTTTCTATTGCTGATGAAGATACGCAACTTCCACTCACACTCACACTCTCCACGCTGGAATCTGCAACATTTATTTATGCAATAATTATTATTTCATTTGTTTGTTTCCTTTTTTTATTACGAGTGTTTTCATATCTGCAATAATACTTTTTTCAATAACGATTACGATTTAGTACCTATTTAATATAAGTAACTACATAACACGCGTGCAAGTTTTTAATTTTCTGAAAAATCCGCTCTTTGTAAATAATAAAAGGCGGTAGTCAGAGGTACGTCCAAACATTACATTTGGCACATAGTTAGCATGTATTATTTTAAGCGGCGACGGGCTGAGACCTGCCTACTACTGCAAAATGTGGGCATGTGTCAACTGAAATATTTGGACGTGACCCTATCTCCCGGATCTTCAAGGATTTGAGCGCCTGGGCATCAAGGGCATGCCTCGTCTATATCGTATTTGGAAATTACAGTCAGCCTTATTTTTATTTGGTGTTTTTTTCATACCATCTTCCAATGCGATCATGTCCATGAGGGTAGCCGGTGACAATGGTCTAGTGTTACGATTGAGGAGCTCCTCAAACGCCGTTTCCAAATTACTCACTCCTTTGTTATAGAGCTGGTTCTGAAATCATTTCAGAAATGTATTGTTATTATTTGTACTGAGAAGCTTTGTACCTAAACTGTTACTTAAATAATATACTATGTTAGATACTTACAATGTTTTCTAGTTCAACACTTTGTGGATTATTTTTGTTGAAGTAATTCTGTGCTTCAGCCAGCTTGTCAAGTGCCTGAAAAATAACACCAATATCAACAAATGTTTTAAATATGTTATTAGTAAAAAAAAAGTCATTAGGTTTCTGTGCCACTACGACTTGCTGCAGAAAATCCTATTTTATACAGTGACATAATATACTTAATATCAAAAGAAAAAAACGTAATATTAACATGACTAAGAATTCCAAAGGAACAAAGGAAGACTTACTTCAAGATAGACATTTAAAGAGTCGGTTGATGAGGTGTGGGGTCCAGTCTGAATAAGATCAGCTAACTCTCTAGTGACCATATAGTAGTTTATCACATGGTCTAAAGCTGTCACTGTGCGCTCCATATCTGTGGAATAAATATTAATCATTTAAATCAGTGGCAGTCAAAGTATTTGTGGGCCAGTATTTGTGCGGCCTGCGACAAAACAAGCGTCGTCGAGCTAAGCTATGGATTTACATACAAGTCGTCGGTGTACGTCGATTTATATGGCTTTATTGTAACTACCTGCCCGAGATTGCAAGGGGCCGAGAAATCTCTGCACCCCGTAGCCTTCTGGGCTTGGAAGCCCTAAAGACGACTTTTTTAGGTGGCGGCTTACACTCTGAAGACCTCTTATTAGGTACTTATTTATGCCCACATTGGCACTCAGAAAAGAGTGACAACCACACTGATTTCAATTTCTGATTTCAATGGAATTCCTTGCCTTGCTGTTCATAATAGATCAGCTAGGTTAAGCAAAATGAATGAGAAGACTTTTGAAATAGTCACTAACTTTGATGAATATGCTGAAGCCTGGCAGTATCTCCATACAATGGCAGAACGGCCGTCTCTAACTGCTGCAGGCGCTGCTCACAGGCTCCTAGCACATTGCACACATCGCCAGCTAGAGCCGAGCTGCGGTTGGCTGCTGCTTTCAGCTCTTGTATGTTGGCCATCTCCTACAAAATTAAAAAACCAAAATCTAAAAGTATTTACTTCAATTAAATCACAAGGATCACTTAGAAACGGCTTAGTTGCTAGGTGAAGCTACGCCCGTACCTTGCAACCAAGCCTAGAAGAATTAGACAACAAGAAAGACCTCTAACCATCTGCATAAAACTCTGATAATGTAAAAAGTTAAAGTCTTCAAGTATAGAACACAAGTCTCACAACTCCAGGCACTCAGATTCTCGAGGACGTCAGAGACTAGTCAGAGACACATTCAATGACATTTTTTTCCTTTATGACTAAGAAAAACATTTCAGCAATGATTGCTTAGGGCCAAATAACAAAAGAGGGAGAACTATAGCTACCTACGTTTTGTTTATCTCTGAAAGGGGCGTTTAATGCGACTATGATCATAATTAGCTGGGCAATGTAGTACTTAGATTGAATCAAACAGACATTGTACTTATTTAATTCAGGTCACGTTAAGCTTCGCAAGCAATTGAAGTTGTTTTTACCCTGAATAAGATAAATTGATGAATAAGACGATGGAAAAATGATGATGGAAACCAACCTTCCGCAGTTTCATTTCTATCTCAAATTTCTTTTCCACCGCATACATTTTGGCTGTTTTATTCTAGCACACTTGTTGTATACCACACAAGTTAACTTATGTTAAATTATTCAATCAATTATCCAACTTTCTTATAATTTACAAGATTTTCCATCAAAAAACTCTCTCTTTCTGTTGTTTAAAAAACAAAAACAGCTGATTGATGTGTAGATGACTGAATGTAATATTGAATTGATTGAATTGAACGAATGAGTTATAAATTATCATTCTATAACAATAGTTTTTTTGTATTTTTACTATACCATACCACCTGCCTAGTCTCGTTTTCAGCATATTCATATTCATTTATTTATTGCTCCAGTTGGTTACAATGGTCTACTTTATATGAAATAGCGACTAAAAAGCGACACACTAAAACAACATGCTTACTTACTTTATTAAGTAATAACAGACCAATTTTTATTGTTGTGCAACAATTTGAGTTGGAAACACCAAAACTATGTATCCGAACAACATGCGATGACGTGCCATGCATGATTTTCGAGACGTGGCCTGACGTTTCGAATTTCGTCAAATTTTCTGTCAGTTTTTAATATTTTCTGTGCGTCTTCTGCTTGCGTTCTAGCAAAAACGTAAATTGTGAGTTAAATTCTACATTATATTGTACGTAATTACCGAAAGATTTAGTGTAGTTAGATAAAAGTGCTAAGCTATTAAATTTAAATCTAGTGTAAAACCACCGAGATCGTAAGAAATAACTGTACCTTGTCCTAATTCCAGAGAAATGGATCAAATCGCTAAATTTGTCGAGCCTGGCAAGCAGTTCGCCAAGGACTCCATCAGATTAGTCAGAAGATGCACCAAGCCTGACAGAAAAGGTAATTTTTTTAATAATAAAATTTTACCTACATATTGTAATGTTGGCAATTACTCTCCTTAATCTCTCGAGATTCACTCTTGTCTCCTAGAAATTAAAGTGAAATCGAACTAAAAGACAATCCACGTCAGATTAATAAGATAACAAATTCAACATATTGCAACCTACCTTTCACTTATTTATCTTAATTTGCTGTTTGCCTGCTAACTTAAAAATAATTTATTCCAACCTCCTGAGAGAATAAACAATGAATTAACAGATGTTCTCTGAACTGCTTTAGACGCTTTAGTATTGAAATCTTTGATTGTATTCTTTGCATCACTGGTTTATTTATCATCGTACAAACTTACCTAACGTACTATATAGTAGATTGAAGCCAAGTAATATTATAATTTATGTAATATGAAGAGGTGATGATTTAAACAAAGATGCTGTCTGTCTACTTCTTTGAAATAAATAAACACCGATTATCACATTCTTATATATAAAATACTACCTTATGCCAGCAAGTTTTGTACAAGTGGTAACTGAATAATATGTAGCCTGTGTCACTGTCCAGCAAATTAACTATGTATCTACTAATCTACTAATTATCACTACTGTAATGGTACTGACCTAGTAATGCTAGACATTCTCTCAGATCTTAGATCCAGGCGTTTAGATCCTTGAAGATGTCTAAAGATGTATGATGATCTCTTTGCAAAAATATCACATTCAGCTATTGCTCCATGAATAACGGATAATCCAACAAAGAATAGTTAGGATTTGTCTAGACCCCACAAAATATAATTGTTGATGTGATGATACCATGATAGTAGTTTCTGATACCCACCCACAATGCAGAGAATCCTAGTGTGGGGGTCAGAACTATCTATAAGACTATTGGGCCTTGTTTAATTATATATATTCCAATCAGATTTTAACATGCTCAAAATAGTGAACAAAAATATTGTAATAAAATCGGTTAGTTATCATAAAAACAGCTTGCAACCTGTCATGTATAGAATGCTTATCTACTGCATAGGCTAAATGTAATGTTTGGATGTGCCTCTGACTACCCCTTATAGAAATGTTCAAGGTTCTTAGTTCTAGAAGATCTGACAGTATGTCTACCTTGTAGATTACAGTCTTTCTTTCTTTCTTTATTTTCATATTAATGATCAATTAAATAGGAATCATTTATGTAGCGTTTGAATGTGCCTCCAACTACCCTCTTTAGAAATGTTCAAGGGTCTTCATACTTGAAGATCTGAGAGTATGGCTGGTAAGAAATTCAATAAGAATTCATTTTTGATTGTGTTGTTTCAGAATTCCAAAAGATTGCGATTGCAACTGCTATCGGTTTCTGCATCATGGGCTTCATCGGATTCTTCGTAAAGCTGATACACATTCCCATTAACAACATCATTGTAGGCTCATAGAAGTTGTAGCGATAAGATTTAGATGTAATTCTTACCTGTAAGGCCCCATTTCTAAGTTACTCGCATCAATGTTACAATAATGATTTCTTAAAAAATAAATTATTCTTTTCATCAATTTGGTTCAATTATTTATTTTTTGAAATAAATATTACTTGGGTTTTTACACGGGTCCTAATCACGAGTCTGCTCGCGACCCGGCCTATTGTAACACTAGCCTAAACGTCGGGAAAATAAATTAAAGGTAACTAATTACATGATAAAGACCCATGTAAAAATCTATAGTTACATGTTCTAATCACACCAGTTTGAAATAAATATGTTAAAACTACAATAGAATCTCTGATGAAGGGTCAAATAAATCAAATCTATCTTACAAGTTTATTCTTTAACTTGGCCGATTTTAAAATCATCAGGAAAGTGTTAAATTTTGTCATACCTAGTATGTAAATTTTCTTCTACAATTAACACTTAGCTGATGATTGTATAATTGGTCTTTATATAAATAATTAGTAGGTACTTTGGTCCTTTTCGATTTGGCTAATTTAAAAACAAAAACAATATAATAACAAAACAAGTTTATTCTTTGACTTGGCCGATTTTAAAATCATCAGGTAAGGGTTAAATTTTATTCTACAATTAACACTTAACTGATGATTGTAAACTTGGTCTTTATATAAATAAAATTATTAGGTACTTTGGTCCCTTTCGATTTGGCTAATTTAAAAACAAAAACAATATAACAACAAAAAACACTAGGATTCCCGGTATCAGAAACTATGTGTACCATGGTACTACAATAACAGCCAAACAAATATCTGCAGGTCATGTAAACATTTGTCCCGCCACGGGAATCGAATCCGCACCTCTTGTGCCACCGAGGTTGCCAACTGTCAGTCATATAATTGACCAATACAATTATTTCTAGTTTATTTTTTATACCAGTGTAAAGTAAGAAATTAAATTCTGTTTTGAATTGGAAAATTTACTTGTCATGAATTATAAAATGAGGTAAGCTATTCACTGCTTCTGCATCACGTGGATATAGAACCCTGGGATGGGCACCTGGTTCAGCGGCTGGAAATCTGCGTAAATGCTGTGAATGGCGGTGTTGCCAAACGCATCATCCAACATCTTTGTGAACTGCTGCAACTTGTAAGGATAGTAGCAAAGACGGAATTCGCTGAAAAGGACATTATAACAGCATTACATTAAAATAGAGATTGCACAATTTTACAAAGAATTTTTTGCTCTGGTATCGTTTTTGTTTATATATAAATTGTCTATGATTTTGTAACGGAGTTTAGTACTTTTCACGAAAGAAGTCACCTCTAGACGCAGCGCTGTAGTTCGACAGAATGTCGTTTATTAATTTAATTATCGAACAGTCTTTAGACTCTTTAGTTTCACTAAACCGCGGGACTTTGTGAAAAGCACTTATAAAAGTTTGTGAGAAAAATTCCCGAACAGTGTTTGTTTTTCAACTTAACAATAAAGGGTCGCTGCTATAGATTTCTACAGTTTGGGCCTTTCCATCATAATCTATGATTGGTTCTTATTAGGTGTCGGCATAGAAATCTGAGCGATTGTCAACCATCCTTCGTTATTTGTAATGAATGAACTGTATTCCTAATAATATGTATATCAATAATAATATTAAAAGTGTAACTATGTAAATATTGATGGACATTACACACATCGCCATCTAGCCAAAAACTAAGTAAACTGCCAATCGTAAAAATGTAACGCCAAATCGATTACCACTAGGCAGGTACTTAGAAATATATTCCTAGCTTGGTATTCTTACCTTGATTCTTTGATTTGTCCGTCCTCCGTGGTGTCGATGAGATAGTCTAACGCTATCAGCTCCGGCTTCCCTCGCACCACCAGCACTGATGTCTTGATGTCTACTGGATATTTGCACTGAAAAGACAGAATAAGAACTAGAATCAATAATAGCGCCGATTGCCGAATTTTTTTCACAATGTAAAAAATGCGAAAAAAGAGATTCAATTTTCTAAGAACTTTCAATAAGATAGGTTACGCGAATTTTGACTTTAACATAAAAGTAATAAAAGCGATCGTATTTTACGAAATTTAAGTCAGTTTGTGAAAACAACAGAATTGCCACCAATTTATTGTTTTTGTCAAGTAACTACCTACCTTCCTACGTTGATTACCAAAAGTAGATAAATATAATTTATCAGTATTTGACCTCTCGAGATGACTTCATACATTTTCGGTTCCTGATCAAATTGACATCATAATGACATGGGAATATATAACAAGCAGATAAATTTATCATTGTGAATTCAAATAATAAACGATAAGGTTGCTGTAGCTGTTTATCTCACTATAGAAAAAAAATGAAATAGAGAATCACGCCTGCAATTTCTAAGTACGGCGGCAAAACTTAAATTGAATATCCAATTCGCGGCAAACGTGTATATCCGCCACTGGTACACAGTTAGCGTAGGGGTTTTGCCCACTAGGTCTACCTATCAAGTGGTATTACTCCAATACCTGTAAGACCTGTAAGTATCTTGTTCCATAGCAGGGGTTCTACTATTCCGATACTCGGCGATCGAATATAATACTCGATGCTATTATGAGAATTCCAACTACAGTCGCTATCGAGTATAGTTGGCTATTTATATGGAATCCAGCACAGCGCCTCTAGCGGTAAATACACTGACCTAAATATTCCATACAAATAGTTAACTATACCTACCTACAGGAAGGGGCTACAGGTCTACCTATCAAGTGGCATTCTGCTGCAAACCCTGGCAATCTCGTGATCTACATCAGCGATGCCGTTCAAGAAACTCAGCATAATAAATAATAGTCATAATAATAGTAATAATAGTTATACTTAAATAACTTTTTGGTTAATACTTATTATATATAGATAACAGAATTAACATTTATGTTCATCTTACAAGTGTTTATCCTGGGTGGGATTCGAACGCACAACCTACAGCGCAGAAGGCAGAGTTACTACCAACTGAGCTGTGAGGCTAGTTGGCAGCATAGTGTTCTATTATTCCGGTACCTGGCGATCTAATTTATACCGCTGTTCTACTCAGTACTCACATTGTAGTAAATGGAATGTCCGGGCGTGGCGCCACTGTCGATCATAGCATCATAATTCCTATGATCAATGAATAAAAGACCGCCAGGTTTGAGGCACTTCGCGAAGTTCTCTAAGCACATCTTCTGTACCCTGTGGTCACCGTATTCATCCAGAAGATGGGCGAAGGAGTTTCCTAGGCATATAACAGCGTCGAACTGAGTTCCGGGAAGGAAGGCGTTGATGTCACTGGGCAGTGTCTCCCAGTTTGACTCTTCGATCACTGGAACGTAGAAAAAAACAATTAGGAGGTATCTACTTAGGTACATATCTATAGTTGATCGGTAAGTAAGGTAGGTACTTAAAACATACTTATTTTAGGCACCAATAATTCCTTTCCTATTCCAATAGGTAGGATAATATGTTCATACAAAAACATTATGAAGACTTACCCCATTCATCATATTTGGGATTTTTTCTCTTCTCCCACCTGGCTTTGAGGGCGTGTTTCAACATCTTGTCGGAAGCATCTACCGAAACCAGTCCGAAGCCTTCGTCTACCAACATCATGGAGTCGATCCTGAATGCAGAGAAAAAAACGTTATCTTCATCATCGTGCTAAATGAATCGTGTAACTTTTGGTGGAACTAGTTTTTTTATATATATATTCTTTATAGTTATTGAAGAGAATGCGGTAAGCAAATGTAGGTATTATAGTTATAAGTGGCTCTGATAGTCAACGTCATTATAATAGTAGGTACTTACCTACCTATCTACTTACGTCTACGTGAGGTCAAAGTGCTTTATCTGCTTATTCATAATTAAAGATAACAGACATGTTATCATGTTGAATAATATTAGGCAAGTTCATATGACGATATTTTTTTTATGATAAGTACTTACCCAAGTAGGTATAGGTACCTATGACTGACATTTTCAGGACTAGGGGACTTATTTCAGGAGGAAACATTTGTTTGCAAAATTGTTCCGAGTTCTCTCGGTCTAAAATTGGTTTGAAGGAAGATTTAGTCTGAAATAAACATTGGAGCAAACATCAAAAACATACCCAGTCCCGCACGCCGTGTCCAGCACTTTCTGACAGCCATGCTTCTTCAGCAGACCTATAAGGAAGTCCTTATAGTTCTGAGTCCGTTGATTGCTGTCTCCAATGAACTTGTTCCAGGCTCTAGCTGCTTTTCCGTCTGCATACTGGTCCTTTACTCCCTCAGAAGGGATACCCTCGGACCGGGAGTGGAATACTTTGTCTGCTGACATGCCTCAAGCCTGGAATGGAAAACAAACTTTATTGCTTTTTATGTCTTTTTTTTTCTTTCATATGTACATTTAACTCATTTTCCAGTTTAAAGATCGACTCTATAATTTTACCGTCCTAGGTATTTACCTAGGAGAAAAAAACCTACCTAGGTAGGTACATACCTAAGAACTTATTTTCAAAATGCTGCTGATTTCATGATAAGATACCTATCTATTAAAAAAATATACATATAATTAGGTAGGGACCTAGGTTATCGCATAATTTAGCAACTATTTCACAAGCATTTTATATCATTTTCATCCATATGTTAATCAAACTTAAAAATCACCGTGACTTACCGTATAAACTCGTCTGACGTAACTCCGCTCTCGCCTATCGCCAGTTTCCAACTGAGCCGTGGTCATTTGAGTGGGGAATTTATAAAACAATAACAAGTTTTTACATACTAACTTCACGACGTGTGGCGGAAACTGAGCGGTTTGTGTATGCCGTCACATTTATGCTGGTTTCATCAGTCTCTCTCCACAGTATGAGGAAAATATTAATTAAATACTTACCAAAACTTTTTCCCTCCCCAAGCATGTAGGCGGAGAAATTACAGATGATGCTTAGGTATTTATATACCTTACTGCTTGAAAAATATCGGCTATGACGGCAATTTAAATCACCAACACAACAAAAGAGGTCAACAATTTGCCTAGGTACCTAACATTACATAATTAATTAAACAGGGTGTATAATATAAACTAAAAACTGTATAAGAAGACGAATCCCGTACATACGTAGTTACAAGGGCACAA
This sequence comes from Hydriomena furcata, assembly GCA_912999785.1. Taxonomy (NCBI): domain Eukaryota; kingdom Metazoa; phylum Arthropoda; class Insecta; order Lepidoptera; family Geometridae; genus Hydriomena; species Hydriomena furcata. Next base: position 1,005,180 of record OU538828.1, on the reverse strand, counting down.
GCACACCCTTTTGCCCTTAGTAGGTATGTACGGGATTAGGTACCTGCCAATGCCCTCCCTTACTGAAAACGAAATGGCTCAATCCTGAAGGATGTTCATGTTGTGGCTGTTTTTGTATTCAAAATCAACACGTTGTTTTTGTTTATTACAGCAGGTGGTTTGCCATTCGAAATACTAGGCGTTCATGAAGCAAGTAGGTACCTAAGTAAATAAACCCGCAAAGTTGGATTCAACTACGTTTGCAACAGGTTGCATGCCGTTTAGGACACCAGGCTTTCATAAATCATGACTGGTTTAAAGATCAATATCAAGTAGCGCTCTTTGAGCAGAATGCATGCAGCAAGTGATGCTGTTGGATGACTGAGATACAAAGGATAACGATAGGTACCTGCCATGAGAAAATAACAGGTAGCGTACAGCCTAATATACTAGGCGCTCATAATATGTATGGAGATGAAATTAGTCACGGCCATCACAGTACAGCTGTAGCCTACACACTGGCTACAGTTACAGATAAAAGTGACGGCAGATTTTTTTGAAATAACAGGTAGAATGACGCACAAAGTACTAGGTGCTCATAACAGGAAAGGTATTATTTATGGTTACGCTACGCCCCACGGATACCGACAGGTGGTTTTCATGTAGGCAATAGTGATGAATTTTTCCAACAAGTTTCAGGGATCACTCAACATTCAACACTGAGGGTTTCAACAGTTTGTTTGACTCGTTGACTACTAGGATTCCATGAAGGAATAGGAATGTTTTGAAGCAGTAATTATATAATTGCGTTATTTCAGCATGATATAGGTACCTACTATTGAAAAAAACACAAGACTACCTACCAACCAACAAGTTAAACTGTGAAATAACAGGTTTTTCGGTCCCGAGTGTAACTAGGAGCACATGAATGAACGAAGGTGCAAACCATACTTTTAGCTTACAATTGATAAAATATGGCCCAGAACAGCATCCTCCCCACAGGTTATTTAACGCCCAGAATACCAGGCGCTCATAACTGGGAATAGGTGGATGATAACGCCCCACGGCACCCAACAAGTGGCTCTAACACTTGAACGAGCCAACAAGTCGCAGGGAAACCAAATTAAGGATGGGACGATAAAGGTGGATCAAAATCGTATCCGAAGTAAGACTACTCTATCCAGTTTTTACATATAATTATCTTTAATACAAGAATTCAAGAGTTATCCCTCAATCCAAATGCACATTCTGTGATTGAGTCATTAGTTTAGGAAATTCCATTTCATAAGATAAACTGAATGAATACCATTCATGGTTGAAGCCATAAATTTAGCCGTTTGCTCAGTCTATGTAGTCGGGATCCTTGTTACATCCCTAGCAATTTTCCATCAACAAGTTGGTTTCATGGGTTATGATAATGTCCGCCCACGGGGAGGCGTGCCCCAAGAGTTCAAGGCTGACTGTTGAAGTTCCCACAGGTAGGAAGGAGGGATATCGAAGTAAACATTACATTTACACGACGAAATAAATAAAGGTCATGTGTCGAGAAGGATGTTAGGAATGAAAGTGAATGGATTTTAAAACTAGAGCAAGGCCAAAGAAAAGATGGGTAAGCAGTAGTGAGACGACTGCTGATAGAGGGTTGAGAGCTGATATGCAAAAAAATACACGTGCCGACCCTAAATACTGTGAGACCTGGCTTATTTCGTAAAAATCTATGATTATCATATTTTGGCTTTCAAAGCCATATTAGGGCTACCTCGACTCGATCGCGAAACTGTGTTTTGGTAGCTTTAGTTAATAAAATCACCTCGAGTTTACCTCTAGCCGAGGATTCCTCAGTCAACAGAACTGTCAACTCAAAGTAACTCGAGATGTACCTTCACAATCCTCGACAGCTTCTAAACGACGCATGCGTGTGACGGTTTGCTTGATGAAAATCTCCTCGGACTGATTACGTAATCGATGAACCTCCAAAATATCGATTTAAGATACCAAACATGAGGTACTTTTCTAGGTAAAGTTCGAGATGCCTCAAAAGAGCTTGATTCTTTTGAGGCATAGATTCGAAGTTACAACTAAGAATATGAGGATTAAAATCGTAGTGCAACGGGCGTTGTCAAAACATGTGATAATGCTACTGACTCGTGAGATGTTATCAGAGTAGGTACCTTACGAGTAGGTCACGTTCCTTTAGTTCATAATAAATTACGTATGCCGCGATAACAGCTCTAACTAAATTAATCGTGACATGAGGCGATTGTTATGTGTTTCAGCTTTTTAGGGTTCCATACCCAAAAGGTGAAAACTGGACCCTATTACTAAGACTCCGCTGTCCGTATGTCTGTAACTAGGCTGTATCTCAAGAAACGTGATAGCTAGACAGTCGACATTTTCGCATGATTTTTATAATGGCATGGAACCCTTCGTGTGCGAGTCCGACTCGCGCTTGGCCGGTTTTTAATATAAAAATCATGATATTCTTTGCAGCGATTTCTTATTATTATCTTGAAAATATTCTATATATTGATAATCTTTATCTTATATTAAAAACAAAGTCGTGTTAGTTACACCATTTATAACTCGAGAACGGCTGGGCCGATTTGGTTGATTTTGGTTACCTATGTTAGATTTGTCTCCGTCCCGAATAGCAGAATAACTATTATAACATTCTAAATTAATAATTAGTACCCGTGCGAAGTCGGAGCGGACAGCTAGTAATATATAAACAATAGATACATAAATAAAACATGTTTTAGTTCCATGATATTTATTATAAGACCAACTGATATCAAACAGGACAATGTTAGGTTACCTAGGTAATATAATAAAGTCTTACTAATAAAATAAGTAACACTGTTTCAGCTTTCATTCGAACCTAAAAAGTATAGGTATATTCGCTATTATCCGCATACATTTTTAAACCTTCCCACACAATACCACTGATAGCAAAAAATATGATTTATATCCAAATAATTTCCGCTGTCAAGATCAAGTCAATTATTTACAACATATGCCGAAAAGATTTATTTCCGCTATTCGGATTTACAATACGTTATTTTTTAGTGTAACATAGGCGGTTACAATTGTTACAAACTTAGTACATAAATATAAGTCTACTTTACTTTTGTACATTATTGAAAAGTCATATCGCATAAAGTTTATAAGGATGTCTATGAAGATTCTATTAAAGGTGCAAGAGTGGAAAAATTAATAAAGAAATCTGATTATATTACAAAGGAGCAAAGTCCAAGTCACTTATTTAAAAACCCGAACCCTACACGCGCCGTCTATGCACACTTTTGTACCACGAAAAAATAGTCCTAACCTCCATTTTCATAATTTTCGATGTAACGTCACACATTCAAATCACATTGTTCATTTTGAAAGCGTTCTTCGCGACAAAGCCTAGAGGACTCGGGCAATAAACACAGCGAGCCTTTAATTTTTCCCTAATCCTTGGCTTAGTTTCTGTCCTTTAAACGCTAAATCATTTAGTACAATTAAAAAAACGATGTATCGAAACTATGCAAATGTTATTTGGCATAAGTTACATACCCGAGCCGACATCTGTGGCGTCAATACCCAGCATAGCCAGATCATCCATTTCTTCTTGCTTCTTAGCAGCTGCGTCTCCGTTCTGCTTTTGAACCTTGTTAGCAACAGCGTTCGCTTGTCGGTTGTTATTGTTCCTCTGATTACCCTTATTGTACTGTTTATTGGCATTGTTTTGATTGCGATTGTTTTTCTTGGTGAAGGCGAGCTGAGGCTGTTGCTTGTTCGGCATGCTGAGAGGAACGTGCTGGTCGTACAGCTGAGGCTGGGGGAAGAGGCCAGCGTTCAAGTCGAAGCCCAGCATTCCCGGGGGCTGCATGAGGCCTAGGGGGCCTAGGTGGCCATGATTGAAGGGCTGCATGAAGGGTGGACAGCCTAGGATGCCAGGCTGCATGGCCGAGAACAGATCCTGGTGGAGCTTCTCCGTGGCTTTGGGGTCAGGGAAGATTATGTCCAACGCCTCTTGGAAGTCTTTGGGTAATGTTGGAGTTCCGGCTGGAGGTAGCGGAGTTGGGGCCCTGGAATTTGGAATCGATTTAGAACTGTAATCCCCAAGTATGGTAGACATACTCTCAGATCTCAAAACGCTTAGACCCTAGTTGTCTAAAGAGGGTAGTCAGAGGCACGTTCAAATATTATGTTTGGCACGATACCCACATTTTGTATATATAACTGGTTTGTTCACTATGTTTTCCTTCATCATTTTGAACACGTGTTTTAAATGCGCATATACATTTTTCGAATAGATAAATCCATCGATTACATTGTAAGGTCGGTATTCGAACCCTTCAGATGTTATTATTTAGCTGTTAAAAAGAGTGAAGTACAGTAATGCAGTATACTCATAACTCACGGTTGAGGCACTGTCACCACAGGCTGCATGATGGCAGGAGGCATTAAGGCTGGAGGAGGCAAAGCCACCTTCAGATGGTCGAGCTGCTGTTGTTCGCGTTCCAATTGGGCTTTGGCTATCTTCTCCTTGAACTCTGCCACCTGGGGAGAGGATATTGTGTATAGATGGATGTTTCTTGTGTTATTATGTTATCATAAGTATGTATTTACAAAAAAAAAGTATAATTAAGTATTCTATCAATTATCAGCTGGTTCCCATAGTACAAGCTTGGCTTAGTTTCGGATTAGATGGCGATGTCTGAAGGAGTCGACAGCAAATAAACTAGTTCACCTTTCTCTGTATCTCAGCATCCATTTCCGCCTTCTTCTTATCTGTGCTGCCTTCCTCTTCCTTCTTCTTCTCCTCTTCCTTCTTCACCTCTTCCGACTTTATGCTCTTAGCTAGCTGTTTGTATACGGGCATCTTACCTAAGAGATGGTTCAACGGTTAGTTAAATAACTTTATCTGCAAATTATCAGTAATCGGAAAATCAGTAATTATAGTCCAAACATTACATTTGGCATATGCCTACATTTAGCAGTACCCATCGCCCTGGCGTCTCTGACTATGACAACCCCCTTTAGACATCTTCAAGGATCTGAGTGCTTGGATGTCTCCCGTCATTGGGGATCACTGCTATAGATAGACTATAGATTTGCAATCTACGAACAGGCCTAGGGTATGGGTACAACGTATTGTTCTAACCTTAATAATCGCAGGCTCCGGGGAAATCGTCGTACGGTATCCCAGTGGCTGCGTCGGATGAAAGTGATCTGGTTATTGTATTATCAGCGCGAGCGCCAAACTTTATGACCGGTCTGAATACATCTACATACTCTATCTATACTATTAATTCTCTATAGTTCAAAATCGTTGATAATATGTAGGTCCTCTGGCATGATAGAGTGGCTCATAGACCTGGGGCAATACCACAAGCTCCTAAAGTAATATTAATACAATATTACTCGCGGTGCGAAAGTAAAACAACGCTGTAGGAGTTCGTATTGCATTGTCACTTTCGCGTCGTGGGTAGTATTGTTTTAATATTACTTATGAGCTTGTGGTACAGCCTCAGGTAATATAAGCTGATGGATATATTCAGACCGGTCAAAATCTAGACGCAACGATAACAATTATTTGTCAGCTCCATGGGATCACAGAAGCGGGGTTATCGTGCAATAAACCTGTTAAACGCCGTTGCTATAGAAACATGAAGCTAAGATGCTAAATGTATAAGAGGTAAAGCGAGTCACGGCTTTTGCACCCCTAAGGGGGGCCAGCCGTGAATTTGTCTACAGCAGAGCTACTTAGCAATGTGCCAAAAGTAATTTATAGTAATATAGCTAGCAATACTCGCTACGATATTAAGCTGATACAATAGATGGAAGAGTATAGGTCATTTTTTGTGGGTAAGTACCATGAAAGCAAAGCCGCGGGTACAACCTAGTGTTTTAAGAGGAAAAATATACTAAAATTTACGCGAACGCCTGCCTTATATATTGATTACCGTGTCAAGCATTTAGCATGAAGATAATTCTTCAGTCACTGTTTACGAATGTTTAGATTCTCCAGATAATTATTGTTATTTTAATACAGAATAAGATAAAGTAGAAGCGAATAGATTTTATAGCGCAAAAGCGGTGTCAATTCAAATAATTTATTCACTCCCGGTCAAAAGATGACGAAACTTAATCGGAATAAGAAAGGAAACTCAAAACTTCATTAAGCTACAAAAAGTAGGTACCTACCTACTTTCTGTGTGCGCACAAATATTAAGCGTGCAATATTACCGTCATTTGAATATCTCTATAATTTAGGTCAAAGTGCCTCATTAGCCTGCAATTTAACATTATTTGATAATATTATACTCTAAAAAAAACTCTACGATTTGTGAGGTAGTATATTTTTCCTCCAAGCTCTACCGAATGCAATATTTCTCACCGATAAACGGCATCTTCTTAATCTCCGGCTTCTTGGCTTCCTTCCCGGGTGACTTGGATCTTCTCTCGCTTCGCCTTTCTTCGCGTCTTGCCTCCCTCCAACGGGAATCAGCTCGCTTGGTGCCGCGAGCTTCGCTTTCCCTGTTAGAACAAAGTCAGACTGGCATAGATTATTTCTTATATTATGTAAATAATACTTCATAGATAATCAAACAAATGTCAAAAAAAACATCCTTTATTTTTATAATACCAATTGAATTTTAAATAAAATAGCATCTTAAATCAAGTTTCAAAAATATTTAGTAGAGATTACCGATATATAATCAATCAAATCACTAACCTGATCTTCCTCTGCATTTCAGCTACTCGCTGTGTGTCGCGAGATGTTGATCTTCTTTTATCGTTTCTCTCTTTTTTTATCCTAAAAACAAAAGTGACCAGAGTGAGTAAAATAGTATATTATGCAACTAGTGAATAAAGGACGGATTTAAAGCGAGGGCCGTAGATGAGTCACGAGCAAGTGAAGGATTCTAATGATTGAATCACGAGCGCAGCGAGTGATTCAACTGTTAGAATCCTGAACGACGCGAGTGATTCATGGCCCTCGATATAAATTCGTACTTTATTCAGGAGTTGCATACTATACTTTATACCATGACTACGAGAATATTTATTTAATCTAATGCCAAACTCCTTGTCGCAAATATCGACCAATCAAATCTCGAGAATTTATTTGCACCAAAGAGTTTTGAATTTCGAATCTCAGCGCAAGGAGTTTGTGTAAGCATTGAAATAGAGACCGGATATATTTTGTGTTCCAAATTCAAACACCAAAATAGTGAATAAAAACAAAACAGTGAATAAAAGGCCTTTTTATTCACTGTTTTGCGTGAATAAAATAAGCTTTTTAAAGTAGGTATGGTATAAAGGATTTATTGCTTCTCGCAGAGGCTCCATTAAATGATTGGTACTTTGACACGTATTCTCTAAAATATAAGTGGTATCTTGAATACCTGAAATATATATTATATAGGCTCCACGACTATAATCTTTAGCACGGTAGACATCTTCTCAGATCTCCTAGCTTCGGACACCAGATGACTAAGAGGGATAGTCAGAGGCACGTCCAAACATTACAATCACACATGTAATTTTGTTGTGACGGTTGCATGCCCATTACAGTCATTAAAAATATCCTGCAGGTACCGAAGTTACCGAGAATTTTTATTATTTGGCAGCAAGTACCGAAAATCATTTAGACCAGGCCAGTTCCGCATTCCCAAATAGGTACCTGGTTTTGAGGTTATCAAGTAGCTTCCTATCACTCTCGGCCAGCTTTTCAGTTTTGATAGTCGACATCCATTCCTCCAGCGCCTTGTCATCCGAAATGTCGATGTTCTTTAACTTTTTGCCTGAGAACAATAAATCAGAGTGAGCGCTCTGCCTATCCCTAACCAGGGATTTGACTTCACAACTGTCATCTGTTTGATGTCTGTAGCTCTATTGTTCGATTTCCAAACTACAGTCGCTATCCATTATCGTTAGCTATTTGTATGGGTGATTTTAGTTTATTTGTGTTTATATTCTGTGTCCACGGTACGAATATGTCTAACTATAGAACTTCATATCACTAGATAAAGTTGTGTATAAAATAAAAATATATTGGTATCTTTAATTTCACCCATTTCCTGGTCTTGAATTGTCTCGAAATGCAGACTTACGTATTCCTGTAGCAATACAAAAGTGTATTTAGAAAGTGATTCCAATTTAAAGACGTGTTTGTATAATTATAGCCACAGTAAACGTTCATCGCATAACGGATGTGGTTTTTTTTAATTGTGAAAGTCAAAAGGTTTTCATTTCAATATAATCACAAGGATCACTTTGAAACGTCTTAGGAGCTAGGTGAAGCTAGTTAGTTAGTTATTGCCTAATTGTGTAACTGTCGAAACATAGTATGATTTTGAAAAATTTGATTTTTAAACACTTCTAGGTGAAGCTAGTTAGTTAGTTATTGCCTAATTGTGTAACTGTCGAAACATAGTATGATTTTGAAAAATTTGATTTTTAAACACTTCTATCCACAGCCGCAGACAGCATAATGTAAATCTCACTTTTCTTTAACTTCTTCTTATGGGAATCGCTCTCGGAACTGCTGGAATCGCTGGACGAGCTGCTGCTGCTGTCTCGCTTCTTCTTCTTGTTCTTCTTTTTATCCTTCTTCTTTTTCTTCTCGTCTGGTAAAGGCGTGGGACTCTTCTTGCGTTTTGAGTGGAAGCCATCCTGGATATAACAAATATCGCAAGCTTGAAATATTTTTATAGGTTATAATTGCATGACTTATAAAGGGGGAAATGTTCATTTGTTCAAATGTTCATGTGGTCTTAAATGATTTAAAAAATCATAAAGAGCAAATCGATTTCTTAAAACCAGAATCGAATATCAAAACTCAAACACAACAAACAGCCTTATTGTATAAGTCTGCTTGTAAGTCTAAGTTGTATAGGTAATCTTCATCTCTTCATCTTCAAGTCTTCAATTATCAAATTTCTATTGTGTTTTGACTATCGTACAACGGGAATTTGTGACAGTTGAAGCATATTATCGTCGCCATCGAGGGGGGTTAATCTTAAACCTCACCACGTAACACCAGGAGGGTTCAAAAAAACGCTAAAAAAACATCACGTGATTAACGGATGACCTCTTATTACAAACGTTATGTACCTTGCTGAATGTGATAGTTTGCGGGGTATACTGCGGCTTGTCCTCGGGCGGTTTGTTCTTGAGAGTGGCTCTGGCCTTTTCGAAAGCCTTCTGCCGATCCGACATCCAGTCTGTCTCCCAGTGGGGGTTTTGTTCCACGAAATTCTACAAATTATAATAACATAACTTATGTCCTACACGGAAAGCAGTAGGAAATCATTTCTAATAATTTAAACATCGGTGGACATTTCACTATCTAGATCCAAAGCTTGTACCATGGGATACCAGATTACTGATAGAATAAATATATATTTCAAATACATTATAAATAACGCCCAGACACAGAACAAACATCTTTAGTCATCACACAAAATGTTTATCCTGGGTAAGTATCGAACCGACAACATACTAAGGCAAAGTTAGTACCAACTGAGCTGTGAAGCCAGTCATATGGTAAGGTAGAAAAGCGTAGGCGGTTCCGATAGATACCGTGTTATTCGTGACGGTTTTAAAGCCCTTAGTCGCTGAATGTAACCAAACAACTGTCAATTGTAAATCTGATTTTTGGTAACTATAGAAACAGTAGTTTTATACTCACGATGTAGTTCTTGGAATGCGTAATAGATTTCAAATGAGCCGAAGCGCAATGCAGATCTCCTATAAACTGGTCACAGAGTTTGCAGTACCAAGCGGTAGACGGCACGAAGAATTGCAGACCTAAAAATCACAAGCACAAGAAGATCCGAGTAACTGGAGATCTGAGAGGATGTACTTGAGGATCACAGTCGTGATCCTATATAATTTCATTTCAATAAGTATAAAAATAGTTTACCTCTGATGGGAGTACGTTTGGTAGGTGCCGATGGGAAACTGGGATAGCCCTCGTTCATCCCAGATACTGTGTGCCATGGGGCTTCCATATGTGCCGCTGCCATCCTGGAAATGCAGCAAACATAGTCCAGGTTAAACTTAGTGTTGGCTAACTTTTACTTAGTTTCTGGTTAGAATAATTACCTATATTTCTCATCTTGTTGCCAGAAAGGATAGCGAGGAATGTTGTTAATAAATAATTCCCATTCATCGTATAGATAGCAATGTAGGAGGATATACAAGATAAAACAAATTATTATAAAAACAAAAAACTTGACTGCTAAAAATATTGTTATTTACCCTCCTTTTTTGGGGAGGGGGCGCCATGTTTAAAAAATATATATATGTCACTTCCAGAATTGAGACGAATCCAATAACACCTCAAATGTTGTAATACGTCATCAAGTCGTTTGGGTTGTAGTACCAAAGAAATGGACATCACTACATATCACTACATAGTATAAAGCAAAGTAGCTTTCCGCTTCCCGCGTCTGTATGTATGTATGTATGTTTGCTTATATCTTTAAAACTACACAACGGATTTTGATGCGGTTTTTTAATAGATGGGAGTGATTCAGGAGGAAGGTTTATATGTATAAAAACATGCTACCCGTGCGAAGCCGGGGCGGGTCGCTAGTACATAATATACGCTAGAAAAACATAAAAAATATACTAACTTGTGATGGGCAGCAGAATGCAGATGGTTCAAGTAATCCTTAGCCGTGGGAGGGAACTCGTTGCAAACTCTACACCAATGCATCTCCGGGTCGTAATACACATAATTGAACTTCTTGTTTGATGGTGATCTGTCGAAAGATTAAGGAATTCAAAACATTTTAATTTCAGGAAAACATACGAATTGAGATACCATTCAAGTCAGATGACACAAACTGCAGGCACATGTTGCCGCTATAATAACAAATAAAACTAAAATAAATATTTAAGTGGGGCTCCCAAAACGTGTTTTTTTATAGATAGAAATGGTTTATAGAAATGGTACGGAACCTGCTAACTAGCAGCGCATCGGAGTTTTCCAAAACTGACTACTGACTACTACCCCTTTAAGATATCATCAAGGATATGTCTATCGCACTTGGAGATTACAGAAAAGATCCAGTTTTTTATTTACAAATGAATGATTTTCTTAATTTTAAATAAAAATTATGAATTTGCGACCCAAAATATCGATAGTCTACGGAGGATATAGACTGGAAGTTTGTGCATTTAATACCCAGTTTCTTGCAAATAAAAAAAAAATCAAAAACTATGATTAAATAATGAATGTGAAGTATTTAAACCACAAAGGCTGCTAAAACCTTACCCAACGATTGGTACCTACTGTTAAATATTATTCTGTAAGTTTAACGCTAAACCGTAGACTACACGTCGGATTTTTTTACTGCTCACTTCATCAAAACTATGGAAAATGTAAACAACGTATGAAAGCAATAATTTCAAAGCAGGGATATTAAAACTTCATTATAAATACAATATTTATTTATTATTACACGCCGGTCAACATATCACCTATAATAAGACATAGGTTTTATAATTATACAGTTTGACATCTATTTACATATAATGTGTCTTAATAGCTAATCACAGTTGTAAGAATATCACGCAATGTTTAACAAAAAATATTACATCAGGTAAACTATGGATAGCAATTAAAGAAGGAAGCATACATGTGAAACTATAAAATCACATCTATAAACGAATTAAATGTGATCTATGTTCAACTTGAACAGTAATTAACTTACATTTATAAATCAAACAATAAACATTCACACAAACATTTATAATGTGCATTACAAGCGTCAAATAATAAAAAGCATTTTTTCTTCATTTGCTTTCGTCGTCCATTTTGTCGAAGCACTTTAAAGTTGCAGGAAAAGCAAGTAGCTTTCTCAGTAACGACGAATTTTATAAGCGTTGCAATCCTGTGGTTTGGGAGGAAAAGTAAGACTAAACTTAATATTGCTACATAACATTCTTGAATTAAATATCACAGCGAAACATAAAGTTCATTTTGGCATAGCAAACACCAAGATCGAACAGAGCAAGACTAGAAGTTACAGATAAAAGTGAACTTTATGCTTCATATAAATAGGAATCTATGAATAAAACCATAGACTTGCTAACCTGGATTTCCGCTTGCGTTCAGGCGACTCGTCTGATTCGTGGAGCTCCGCTGCTTCTTCGCCGATGATACCGTTCAGCATGTCCACGACGTTAGTGATGGTTTTCAACTTATTCTGGATCTCCAACTAGGAAAAATAGATTCGGTAACAGTTACATTCATCTTTAGAAGACTGTTATTATATTAATATTTCAAACTTAGGTCCAACAAGCGCAGTATTCCAAAGCAAACTACACAACCAACAAGAAATCTTAGGATAACTTAATAAAGTTCATTTTAGTAATGCATCACTTTCAAACCTGTAACTTGGTATTTTCCTTCAAGAACCTCTTAGTATCAGGGCTGGGTGATCGCTTGGGATCCCCTCGGAGCTCGTTGCGTTGATCCTTTAACGTATCCATCTCCTTTTTGAGAATACTAGCTTTCTTAATGTAGTCTTCTCGTTGCTTAGACAAAGCTGACTTCTGAAGGTGTCTTTCTGTTTCAAGGCTCGCTGTAAAAAATATTCATAAACATAAGCAAATTGCACTATTTCATTTAAATTATTGCAATTGCAAATTTGAAATGCTACATTTGACAACAGTGATAAGAAAGTACATAGCTATAGTATAGACTGGCTTAGCTGTTCGTATAATTCTGCTGAACTCATGATGACAGCGCATGCAGTATAACCATATATAAAAACTTGACATCCGGTGTTGTTATAAATTTTAAGTATGTCTTTCGAATAAAAGAAGTGGTAGAGAATTGGGAAATTAAAGCCTCGCATTCTGTTAGAATTTTAGAACCTTGTGGCAAGCAAATTTTGCTCATCCCAGCAGATGATTTGTTTACCCAGACAAACGCTATGTCTTAGCAACCAGCCGACCGAAACATATTATAAATTGGTTTTGTAGTAATACCTTGGGGTATTGTGATCTTGATGCTTGTGGTTTACTTCAATTGCCGGTACCTAAATGCTTAGGTTAATGCGAATAAAAGTAATAATTTTTTTTTGTTTGTTGTGGTTGTAATACAATTTAAGAATTGTTGATGCATATAAATTAAATTACCTTAACTTATTATTGTAGTAATTATGTAGATATTCATGCAATTCAAACAAATTAGCCTAAAGTTCAAGGTGCATTGTTAGTAAATATTCATTATTTTCCTTTAATCAGTGTGCATTCCTATCACTAATCCTCTAATCAGCTTGCAAGGGGCGACACCTACTAGTAAACAAAGAATAGGCTAAGCATGCTTTTTTACTACTTCATTCACATTATGAATGCATATTATACAAACCTCGAAATATAGGTACTCAACCACTGCATACATATTTTGAGCTATTCTCACATTAAATACTTTGACATGTTTCTAGAAAAATCTAATAAAACTTCACAGAAATGTATCAGAAGAAAGGTACCTACTGTTTTATTTCCGAAATTAATGTCAAATAAGTAAATTTAAAAAAGTTAAGAGTTTAAACATACCCTCCTTTTTCATCTGGTCTTCAGCATTCTGGTAGGTGGTGTGAGGTCCAGGGGGTGGGGGCAGAGACATTTGGTTCCATGATGAGATGTCCGGCATGAGCGAGGGAGGGCCAGATGCAGAGGGAGGGAAGTCATCATATATTCCAGAATATGAGGGTTGGTAGTTAGTCGTGTAGCTTGAGTTTGACGGCTTTGTAAAGGAAATTTCAAGTGAAATGGCGTACCAATGTATTGACTTAGCTGTTTCAATTAAAATGTAAAGTATTGACTTAGCTGTTTTAATAAAAATTACACATCAAAGAATGATGAAAAGTTCCGGTTCTGAAGTGGTCACAGCTGGTAACTAACTGATACTTTGATGAAGTCTCAATATTATACACGATAACGACGATAACCTAGAAAGTAGGTAGATATTACTAACTAAAAATAATAGCGAAGTAAGTTGTTTTGTATTTACCTCGGAGGTCTGAAAGCCCGGCGGCGGGGGTGGCTGCGGCTGTCCAGAGTATCCGCCTTCTTGGAACTGAGAACTTGGGTTCTCCCATAGCTCACTTGGCTCCGGAAGCTTAGAGATTTCACTTAGGATGTTGTCGTCGATCATGTCTTTGTCATTTTTCCTCGGCGATTGGCGCCGTTTCTCGATGTCGCTCCGGCTGATGCTCCTGCTTCGCTTCCTTGATCGGTCGCCTCTATCCCGGGGATCCCGTGAATCTATGCGAGGATCCCTACCATCTCTGTAGCTCTCAGAACGAGACCATGCGCGGCGTTCATTTCCATGGCGGTCATAAAAACTTTTTCTGGGATCGTGGGACATTTTGAAAACAAACCTGTCGTTTATTTAAATTTCACAAAGCATTGTATAGCAATTGCCAAATTTTAAGGTAACGCTATCAAGATACATACAAATTAAAAAACTCAACAAAAAAACGAGAGCGAAGCGTTCTTTTTGCTGTTTGATTGATTGATTGACTGGACTGAGTGGACTGGACTCATGGACTGACGCAAAGAGCATCTATGTGACTGACGCTGACGCCGAGAAGATGGATGACATTTCAGATAGACAGGTACACTGACTTTGACGTTTCTTAATTTGACTTTGACATATTTTAAGTAAAACAAATGCGCGGCAAAGCAAATACCACAAGCCAGAGGCCCTCACCCGCAGTTATTACAGAAACGCTTTTGCAAAGATTGATGGATATTTTGGATATAATTATGTAAAAATGAGAAAGATACCGCAGGCAGTACGAAATTCAACCCCCTTGTCCTAATGTTATTGAAAGATCTTGAAGATAAGCCAAGCTAGGCCCTGCTTGGGACATAATAAATATTCAGTTCACTTTATGAAGCGGTTTATTTATTCCTTATGTACTTACTATATGTACTTACCTATATACCTATTGTATGTACCTTCCTAGGTACCGAATTTAGGAGTACTGCAATCCCTAAATAGGTACGATAGTCATTATTATGTAACTAAGCACTTCCAGATCCTGATGCTGAATATGTCCTGAAGATCCTGAATTTGGTTGTAGCCCCCTCTTATTCTTAGGGAAGAAAAAGGCGTGTCGAATTATTTTTGGCAAATGCCCACATTTTTCACCTACGTGAAGGTAGTTAGCATTCCATTTCATACGAGATAAGTTGCAAGCTCATCACCGCTTATATGAATACTAACTTGTTTCTTCTCAATGTTTTTTGAAACGTTGCGCACGTGCTAGTAGTGCACATTATATATTTTTTGAATAGAAAAATCCATTGATGCACGTCCGGGATTCGAACGCACGACCATCGAAATTAGGTAAGACAAGTAACTAACTTCCAACTCAGCCAACGCGCTTTGTATTTGTTCTAAGTACATAAGAATCATTCCGTTGCAGTTGCATAATATACCTACTACGTTATTGAATTTAAAATGTGACCAGCACGCAGCCTAAAAAATTACAAAAAAAATAACATAGGAGGACAGTCATAAGGGGCTCCCAGTCGACGATTGCTCTTTTTCGAAACGAAAAAAGAAATACTTCTGAACAAGCCACATCTCCTATTTTTACATTAGTATATTACTTCAGGTTCCTACCTAGATTTATATTAAGCTGAAAACATAATAGCAGAAACTTTTCACGATAAAGATATTATTTCAAAATGATACGTTTTAGAATTTATGATCGAAATATTTTATATACCTACTATTTAAATCAACTTGTGATTTATTGTTAAAGATAGGTAATAAGTAGATCTAGATTTCTATTAGAATAGATTTTTGATAAGTAATTATACAAAATTTATATCATTCATTTATTCGAAAAGCAAAGGCGGACCACGCGCCGACGTGTGTTTGTCGTCATTGCAGCGGTCGGTAGGATTATTTATCGAAGTGATTAAAGATGGGTACATCTTTATTCACATATACTATACATTATAAAATAGGAGATGTGGCGTGTAGAAGTATTTCGGATTATTTATCGAAGTGATTAAAGATGGGTACATCTATAATCACATATACTATACATTATAAAATAGGAGATGTGGCTTGTTCAGAAGTATTTCTTTTTTCGTTTCGAACAAAAACAATCGTCGACTGGGAGCGCCTTAAGTTATTTTTTAGGCCGCGCTGCGGATGAATTTTACAATAAGACCTGCGTGAAACGCATTAGTGTTATTGCAATTTGCAGTGCGGGTCGGTTCGTAGGCATTGTAAAACGGTACCTAATCGAATTGTGATTTCGGCAACCGTTACGATTGCACATTTGCACTTCACCTTCATGCTGCTGACTGCAGCCGCTGCAAGGGAAGTTCGTGTTGACTAAGTAGGTACCCGCTGCTTGTGAGTTTTGTGTGGGCTGTGGGCTGAACATTGGGTCGTTGCACCACGATGGCGGGGAAGCAAAACCGGCGCGTCGGCTGAAGCGCAGCCATTGTCGCACGGCCGCAGCACGCATGCGCGGACTCGCGAAATCCGCGCGTAAACTTTCCTCGAGATAAAAAAAAGTTTTTATTTTATTTTATTTTTTCGCTGGTTCTGTGCTGTGATCGATAAAGTATTCGAAGACTGAAATTGAAACAAGATGAAGTACAAGGTAAATTATTGCTTTCTATTTATTTCTAGATTTTGGGGCGCATGAACCTACCCGCATTAATTAATAATATTTTTACCATATTACCTAACAAGTATTTTGTAAAAAAGGAAAAATTAAAACAAGTTCTTTCCTATTTCCTAAATTCGCAAACCTAGCTAGCATGCAATAGGTACGGTAGGACGATTATTTTTTATCAACATTTGAACATGGGTCTACAGTAAATTTATTTATAGATCCTACCTAAATATAGGTAAATTTATTTTTGCAGGCGAGTCGGTTGTTATTTCATTTAAACTAACTAAATACTTACCTTGGTACCTGTTTTGTTAAAGCTCATTAGTTACTTACCTACCCACCTACTTACTCTATGTGTTCAATGTTCATACCTGATAACATCATTTTAATTTTTCTATTGTTTCGATCGGCATAGTAGGGACCTACCTACCTAGGTACCTACTGTAGCTCTACACGAGAGATTTTTTGTGATTTAAATGCCCTATGGCTGTTATGTTATTAATTATGACTTAGTAGGTATGTTATGATTGAGAAAAAACTTGAAAGCATTAACTTTCAGTTCAGCAGACTTATTGTGTAAGCTCACAGGTAATCGTATTCGGCTTCACCTGTCAAATGGTAACCAGTGTCGGTAACGGGGGTTGTAGATACGTACCTCCTGATATAGGTAGATATGTAGATACCTAAATACTTATTGTTTTAAAGTCCAGAAAATAAATAAATCGCAGTTACGAATACATTGCATTAACAATGGTGAGCCCATTGGTATAACAATGACTTACAAAAACATTATTATTGTTTTGGTAACATGAGACTTTTACTTTGATTGGTATCACATCACATCACACCACTTATCTACCTTCCTACACCTAGTACCTACCTACCTACCAATCTATCACACCACAATGTGGTATGATAGATAGTATGTGGTAACATATTGCAATCATGCTTAACTACCATAAAACCTACATCTTACTTTGAAACAAACCTACAAAATACAAATACAAAGGTTTAATTCATTATCTTATTCTTATTCTTCATTATTCTTATTACAAGGGTTTGAGACCGCATGTTAAGTAAAAAGATACCTAGGTATGTTAGTAGATCTCGTTCAAAACCAGGATACATTTTATCATTACCATGATATTATAATAAAACCAGTTACTTATGTATCCACCTAAAGATGAGGTTTCATTTGAATTTAATTGAGTTTTACTTTATCCCATTGCTTAGGGGCCTATCGACCACACAGCCTATTGGGCTATGTGGTCGATGTAAGGGCCCCCGCAGACCGCAGACTTTATATCGGCCCATAGTCGATCGCGTACATTATAACGATCGACTGTTCAAAAATAAAATTACATTTAAAAAACAAAACCGACTTCATGCATGATGTTATAAATTGAATTGAATAAGTCCAATACATAATTTCATCCCCTATTTTTACACCCTTAAAAGTGGTATTTTTCCGCAAATTTAAATGGGACCACGCGTGAAGCACCAGCTTTCAAATAAAAAAAGAATCATCAAAATTGGTTCACCCAGTCGAAAGTTCTGAGGTACCTAACGAACAAAAAAATATATAGTCGAATTGAGAACCTCCTCCTTGAAGTCGGTTAGAAGTTTGATGGGTGTACACTATTTATTAATCTGCCGACTCGATTGATAGCTTCAGTTCGCTCAGAGCTTACCTAATTAATACACTTAATTTAGATTGCATTTTGAAATGCAATTATCTGTTACTGTAATCTAAAGGATGCACGTGTAGGTACTAAAGGTACCCAATACTTCGTTTCCGTTGAATAAAAGCAAAAGATGTAATAGGTGTTTCTGGGCAATTAATATTGACTAAATAATATACCTATATACAAAGTGCCCCCAGAAAATGGTCTAGGCTGTGTCTGTGGCTGGCAATGGTGTGACTAATGAGTCACACCAGTGTGTCAATCTGGTGTGACCACGAGTCCGCAGTCACTTCGTTTTACCGAAAT
Organism: Hydriomena furcata; assembly: GCA_912999785.1. NCBI lineage: Eukaryota > Metazoa > Arthropoda > Insecta > Lepidoptera > Geometridae > Hydriomena > Hydriomena furcata. Next base: position 986,543 of record OU538828.1, on the reverse strand, counting down.
TCGGGCTTAGGTCGCGGTAAACATCGTCGACCTACCGAAAATAAACACTGAGGTGGGCAAATTCTAAAAATCAGTCATGAACGGGATACCAAAATAATGTCATGAAAACAAATTAGGTATCCTTAGCTATGAATATCGATGTCATAGTATAGTTACTATGGTACAGAATCTATGTAGGTAGGTACTACTATTATTTATTCCCATAGCTATGGCTGTGAAAACCATAGATTTTAGAGAATACCTACTAATTTCATAGTAACTATTATAGAATCTATGTAGGTATCTAAACTGCATTGAAAGCCATAATATGATAATTCATAGATTTCTACGAATAAGCCAGCTGTTCTTTCAATAACGACAGAATCCCGTTTGTATCTCATTTCCATATCGTCCATCCAACGCCATTGTCCGGTTAATCCCCATCAAAGTTGTGGCAAAAAATATCGCACTTTTAATCTGCTCTCAATATTACAAGAACATAATAATGTCCGTTACTTTTGGTCCCAACTTAAGGAAGAAATCTGAGCCCACTTCATTACGACCGTTACTTGATCTCCATACAACGTCATTGTTCCTTCCGAATCATCACCAAAGTCCGATCATCGACCCCAAATGACAATAAAGAACCAGTTATAATCATTGTGATTATTATTTGCAATCTTGTTGCGCGATGACCGAATTTTGATTGTAGTACCTACCCACATAATTGTAATATAAGTAGGGTCGATGTGCCTGATATCGGCCTTTTAGTGCTCCCTCCAACTTTAGGACATCATAAAAAAATGTTGCAACTTTAATATGCCTGTTCTAATGATGTCATATGATAGCCTATATAATCAAATTTGATTTAAAATTACTATACGGTATATAAAGCTATTAGTTATTTTTATATTAATTTTAATCCGGAAAAATGCCAAAAATTCAGTTTTCGGCCCCAAAATTATGTTTTCGGCCATAGGGTTTTCAGTTTTCGGCCACTGCATTGTGATGGTTTTAAAATGAATTTATAAGTATATAAAAACATAAAAACGCTTTATTTGTATGTTAAATATTGTTTATATTATAAATCCAAATGCTATTAAAAATCACAAACAAAATTATTCAAGTAAATCACTACATAGTATAAAGCAAAGTCGCTTTCCGCTTCCCGCGTATGTATGTATGTATGTTTGCTTATATCTTTAAAACTACACAACGGATTTTGATGCGGTTTTTTTTAATAAATAGAGTGATTCAGGAGGAAGGTTTATATGTATAATACATGCATAATATAGTAGAGAAACACTGATAATTTTAGTGGTTTCTAATGTGATGTCGTAAATAAACACATTTTTTTGCGCTTACATTGCAAATGCTGGCTGAACCCCACGAGATATATCAAAATAATGTACTACAGTATTGTACACCTTAAAAACGTCTACAAAAAAGTCCACGATGGTATTAGAAATGTCTTACGCACAGCGAAGCGGGCACGGGTCAGCTAGTCTAATAAAAAACAACATTTGAGAAACATTTTGTCTCTCTAATTAAAATAGTTATTCTTACGTTATTCTCTGTTGTAAAAGTGATTAGTATGGATAAAGGTAAAAAAACAGTGCAAGATATGAAGAATGGGAAAGCAGTTGGACCAGATGATATACCTACGTCCTGTGGAAGTATGGAAGTTTTTAAAAGCAGATGGATGGAAGTGGCTGACTTTGTTCTTCAACAAGTTGTTGCATGATGAAGCGATTCCGGATGAGTGGTGTAATAGTTAGCTAGTGCTCATTTTCAAAAACAAAGGAGACGTAAATGACTTCAATAACTACAGATATATAAAGCTCATGTCACATACTATATGAAAATCTGGGATTGCGAGATGAATGAGAGACGAGAGTGAGATATTGCAGAGCCAGTTCGGGTTTCGGGAACAGACGCCGTATTTGCACTTCGAAAACTATGCGAAAAGTACAGGCGTGCACAGTGTGCACATATGAACTTGCTGTGCTGACCTGGAGAAGATCAACACATACGACAGGGTACCCCGTGATGTTTTGTGGTGGGCTATGAAAAAGAAAGGCGTGCCTGGAAAGTACCTGCAGCTTATACGGGCCATGTACAGCCGAGCCTGTACATATTTCCGGTCCGAAGCTGGCGTTACGGACAAGTTCAATGTGGTTGTAGGCTTGGTTGGACCAGAGATCGGCTTTAAGCCCTTATTTGTTTCTCCTGGTAATGGATGCACTGACATCGTAAATACAGGAGGAGGCAAACTGGTGCATGTTGTTCGCCGACGACATTGTTCTTGTCGGAGAAAACGCAACTGTGACTGGGAAAATGGCAGATGAAATTGGAGAGTGTCGGACAGAAGATTGACGAGGATGGATAATAATCAGAGATGCTTGAAAAAAAAAAGTAGCACCTGAGGCAGAAAATATAGGATAAGATAAGGAGGAAGAAATATTATGATTGAAGGTGGATGGATGTAGACGTAGGGGTTGGCCAAAAAAAAGATGATGGACTGTGTGAAAGATGACATAGGTAAGAAAGGAGTGAGTGATAAGATGACGGCATTTAAACATTTCGTTTAAATGATTTGTCCTGAACACCTTCATATTTCAGTCCTACAAAGTCGGTTTATCTTAAATTAGTGCAAAAATGACAGCCAAGATTCTTCTCCGTATCTTCTTCTGTGTCGCTTATTAAAATGACTTCACAGAAGGCGCATTTCAATTTTATCTTTTCTTTTATCTATCTTTTCTTCGCCAAGCCCCAGAAGCAACATTGTAGACTATGAAACCCTAAAAAACCAATAAAAACATATAATATATACGCGTTGAAAAGAGAACCTCCTTTTTTATAAAGTCAGTTGAATGTAACGCTTAATCAAAATAACTTTAGATTTATCTGCAGAATAAAATGTTTAAAATGTTATTAGAATCTTGTAGACGAAAACTAACAGTGACATTCAATTTTCGACCACCATGTTCTCCGTACAATTATAGGTCATGCCGAAAACTACGGTACCATTTTATCTATGATGTGATTTTCGGCCACCCCGAAAATGGTCATTTAAAAGGTCAATTTTTAACTGAATACCACGTAATTTGACGGCCGAAAATTAATGGCTAGATTACTCACATTAAATACAATGGTAATAGAAAGAATCTTTAGATATATCCTTAACCAAATAAATAAACAATACAAAAGCGTAGAAGACTTGATATAGCACATATCGGCCCCTAGGCCGAAAACTAAACTTTTTTAAAAATTTCGATTTTAAATGCCGGCCCCTAAAATTACAGTGGTTTTGTTTATAATATCACAAAAATCATATTATGAGTATGATAATACGTCATATTTTAAGTGAATTACATACCTATCACCATTATTTAGTTTGAAGTACAACGCAATACTTACCTTGGAGTGAAACGCGCGGCACTAATTTTTTTTTACTTTTTGCACATGGCGTGACTTCCGACACCCGTCGTCAAACTAAACAATTCGCTATAAATCACTCGTAGATGTTTCGCGACTAAAAGTATTATCAGATATAAGGTTAACATTTTCAGATGTCCGATTAAATATTTCGTTTGAAAATAGTATATGAAAACGATATTATCTCAATTTTACGGCACCGATAACGCGTAAAGGCCGAATACAGAAAGGGGCCGGCGAACGGGCTTACATACCCTACCTATTGTAAAGGACCGTTGTTCTATTCTGAGAATGCGTTCCTGACACGTCGCGATTGTATGACGACGTAACTTTGTAATGGCGTTGCAGTTACGATAAAAATATTATTGCTGGTTGTTTACCGTTTTAACAATTGATGAGCATTAAAACAACATTATTACAACATTATTACAACATTATAGTCACTATAACGTGACTAACTGATAGGTGTCAGGAACGCATTCTCTGAACGGCCGAACTACTTATAACAGAGTTCTCTGACTGACCTTACAGCTCAGTTGGTAGTAACTCTGTCTTCTGCGCTGTAGGTTGTGTGTCCGATTCCCACTTATAAACTTTTGTGTGAAGAACATAGATGTTTGTATTGCAAAAAAAAGTATTCTATCAGTTATCTGGTTCCCATAGTACAAGCTTTCCTTTGTTTGAGCATATTCATATTCAATATTAATTCAATATTCATCACTACATAGTATAAAGCAAAGTCGCTTTCCGCTTCCCGCGTCTGTATGTAATATGTATGTATGTTTGCTTATATCTTTAAAACTACACAACGGATTTTGATGCGGTTTTTTTTAATAAATAGAGTGATTCAAGAGGAAGGTTTATTATGTATAATACATGCATAATATAGTAGAGAAACACTGATAATTTTAGAGGTTTCTAATGTGATGTCGTAAATAAACACATTTTTTTTGCGCTTACATTGCAAATGCTGGCTGAACCCCACGAGATATATCAAAATAATGTACTTCAGTATTGTACACCTTAAAAACGTCTACAAAAAAGTCAACGATGGTATTAGAAATGTCTTACGCACAGCGAAGCGGGCACGGGTCAGCTAGTATTGAATATGAATATGGTCTTCTAGTTTTCGCTTTAGTTTTAAGATTGTTCATCAACACGATTATTTACATTCTTGACACCAATTCACCTATTTGACTTCCTGGATATTTTGATAGACTAACTAGGTAAGCAGTCAGTTTAACTTATAAATACTGAATCTCTAGTGTATTGCAGTAGGTATTATGTGCAGAAACTTACAAAATACAGAAAGAACTTAACTAACTACCTACCGAAGTGCAAGTGCAAGTAAAAATAGGTACATAGCAAACAATCAAAACGGCACGGTTAATTAAATACGTTTCTAGGCACCCTTCTGAAATAGGAGTTAAGGCGCTTAAAGCATGCTTATTTTGCATGCTTATGCATGCTTATGCTTTATGGCTTAAAGCACATCATCCTATGGAATGGTGCTCGTTAAATTTAACATTAGATAAGTTCCTATTTTCGTAAGCTCTTAATGTGGGTTGGGTTAGACCCCAACCCAATTAAAAGTTATAGATAGGTAAGTACTATGCTTAGATCTGATTGGTTAATCTATAGATTGGGTTCAAAAGCTCGTCCTTGGGTAACGGATGCGTTTGCACATCTTTGCACATAAAGTAGTTTCTGTGTAGAACCGACTTGAAAACATCACGAACTGTTTATTATTGAAGATTCTAGTATCTTTCCATTCAGTCACGAAGCGGATTTATAATGTTGTACTAATATATAAAATTCTCGTGTCACAGTGTTTGTAAACAAACTTCTCCGAAACGGCTTGACCGATTGTTATGAAACTTTTTGAGTACTTATATTAATTATGTAGATCTGAGCATAGGTCATAGGGTATTTTTATACCACTAAGGGTGGCGTAAAGATCGGAAAAGAACTGAAAGTGCTTTTTTCTGTGGGAATATTGAATTTGACATGACAACGTCTGTTGGGACAGCTAGTGTTGTATTATTATACCTACTTCCTTCCTTCATAGGGGTCATTAGGGTAGTTATAGTGCATCCCGTAAAGGATCTTGTTGCTCCAGTGCACCTTTTTAACAATGACATCTTATGAAAATTAATATTAAGGCCCGGCTCACACTTACACACGTATTTCAATGATTTTCAGGTACCGATTTAAAAACCAGGAATCACAATTGTGAGGATATAATGATACAAAATTACTGATAATATATTCATCTTTAATAGTAGATAATAAAAACTGGCCAGTTCTATACAATATTTTCAAAAAAATACGTTTTTACCGTCGCAAGAACCGCTGAAAATGTCGAAAAATGGGGTCTGGTTAGGTACCAATATCTTTAGACCCACAGCATATTTTTATTTGAAAATAATACGAAATTGTAGATTTTATATTTCTCTATACCGCGTGGCATTATCTTGTTTTCAAATAATTTACTTTTTCATTTATGAACAATATAAAATGCAATAAAACTTCTCCATACATTTTTTCCATACAAAACTCACATTCACCTCAAGTCGGCACGTCAGTTAGCGCTCAGACGCGCTCGGGGAAGCACGTCCACGTCACATTTTTCTTCGAATTTAGAGGAGGTCTTACATAATGGAATACCGGGGTAAAATACTGGACATGCAAAACTAATGATAACATTTGTATAATATATTGCCTTGAAGAATTTAGTGCAAGCCACACAGATGAAGGTTAGGTACAATGCATGATTTGTTGAAAGAGTTGGATGGTTTTTTTTGTAGAAGATGCGTTTCATCGAGTTTGGTTTCGAAACAATATGATAATAGTATACGGTTTTACCTTTTTGCATACGTCGCGTCGGAGCAAAATCGAAATAAGCCGATGTTTCGTATTTGATTGTTATTTTAATAAAAATATTAAATTTCAGGAAAATGTGAACCTGGTTGTGTCCCTAATTAATAATAAATAATAAAAGCTTTTATTTCCTTGCACAATATAAAATTAACTTAAATATGTATCTATGCATAGGTATATAAAATTATGTGTAAGGACCGCTTTCAGCGGTAAAAGCCTCCTCCAGCTCTATCCATTTTTCCCGATCTCTAGCGGCTCTGCTCCATGTTTTGCCTGCTACTTTCACGATGTCATCATCCCATCGCATATCAGGCCTTCCTCTTCTTCGTTTTTTATGTATTGGGTCCCAATTCATAATTGTTTTAGATCACCTCTCATTTTGTAATCTTTGGATGAGCCCGCCCGATGTCTTTTGCTGTGGTTTTTGAAGTGTCCCTAATTAGTCCTATTAAATAAATATAAATGTTGATTTGATACATTTCTGTTTTGAAATGAAAGATCTAAGGTACCATGATCCTTACCTGTATCGTTTAGACCCGATCTACCCTATATTACCAAGCGTGTTTTTTTATACATGGATGGAAAAAAATGATACTTTATCTATAATTGGATTTAGAAAAATTACATAAATTTCAGATTATGAATATCATTTATAATTATTATTTATCTACCTTTAATATGATAAATCTAAAAGTTTGTGCGGATGTTAAGTATGTTTGGATGTTTGTACCTCAATCAGACCTAAACGACTAAACGGATGAAATTGAAATTTGCTGTCGATGTAAATATACTTCTAGCTTATAAATAGGCTATTTTTAATTAAAAAACATCCTCAAAACTATAAAAAGACTCCGAGTGCTAGTGTGCAACAAATCTAGCATTAATCAATTTTGACGACTGATGAATGACTGACGAATGATACGATACGCATTGAACCAAAAATATTGAACCTTCTAAAAAGGTCGGTATTTGTTATTATCAAAGCAAGGTTTATCTGGGGGCACGGTAGTGCCTCCGCCAAGTCAAGCAAAAAAGCGGCACATTCGTACCATCCTTTTCTCGAAGCAGTTCAGGCCATTTTTTAGACAGACAGACAGACATTGAAATCTCACAACTTTTTACGATAGAAGAACTGATGGGTTTTTGGTTAAATTATACACGATCTGGGTGATATATATGGATTCTTTATTGTAGAGATATAGAACACGACCAGCCGTAACAAGCGAACAGGGAAGAGAGACTGACATCGACAGATTATCTCTGGTCATCTTAGGCTACTTATACAATATCTCACAAGTTAAGTTTACTACACACGAGCATAGTTCCAACAAAAAAAAGACAAAAAAAGAAACTGAGTTGCGTTGCGAGAATTGGCTTTTTATTTTTATTTTTACAAGTTGTTTTTGATGGCATATACTTAAGTTTAAGTACATGATGCAAATAATTAAATATTTAAAAAAATAATAAAGTGTCCTGAAAAATTGTTTAATTCGAAATACTGAAAGTACTCTTTAGTGTTTCGTAGTTTACAAAAAACCCTTATAGTTTTGCCATTTTCGTCCATTCGTCCGCTGCTTAGCTCAGATACTCTTAGTACTAGAAAGCTGTAATTTGGCATGAAATTAGTCACGCCGACAATGTGGTAGAAATAAATACATATTTTCAGATGTTTTTTTTTCTCGCATACTCTCCATGTCTTTGGATAGGTCTTAAAAAGTATTGCAGGTTTGTGATGTCATTTAGTACAAATACAATGGAAAATATGAATTTTTTAAAAGAGCTGGTCATCTCTTTTTACAAATTCATATTTGATTTTTCTGGAAAGAAAATATTATGGAGGGTTATTTAGTAAAGTTTTACAATAACTGTTTAATTCCAGAACTTGTTGACCCTCGCTACGCGCGGTCTATGGATCTTCGAGATCATAGCTCGCACACAATATTCAAAAGCATACCTACATATTTTATCAGTATTTCACTTTCAAAACTTTCTGTGAGTGGTACTCGAAACGTTGACGGTGCCGTCATCGATTTTTTATTAAAAATATATTTTTTAAATCAAGCTTTTGTAATGTCTAGTGCTCTAGTTCTCGTCAAGATAAAAATAACGAGCCCAAACGCGACGTGGTTATGTTGTGTAGTTGAGGAGTTCCGATGGCTACATCCGACCTCCATCATCAGACCAGCTTGCTAGTACCATAATTTTACATTGTCATTGAGATTGATAGGTATGCAAAGTTTTGCCTCAATTCGACTATTTAGTGAAGGGTTCCGTTGAACAGCTCCTGACTCCATCATCAGATCAACTCGCTGTCACCATATTATGTATGCAAAATTTCAGCTCAATCGATTGAGGATAACTGCTTAAAATTAAGTTGCAAGATTCCACCTTATCAAACATACATACATAAATATGTACATAAACTGCAAGTTAAATAAGAGCTTGTAAAAAAACGATACTTACCGTTTTGTCATAATGTATTTTATTAGTAGGTACTAGGGCGTGTAAAAACCGGGTTGTTTAGAAAAACCGGGTTTTTCGGTTTTTAATTTTCAATAACCGGTTAAACCGGTTAATCGGTTATTTTTCAAGTTTTTTATATAGGTGTCTTAGGACATAATAAAACCATACATTTTAATGAAAATTAACTTATTATTCAAATAAGCGAGCACCAATTAAATTAACTTGTTAAATTTCAAAATATTTTGATGTACTCAAAACTCACCCTTACTCGAATAAAGTAATAAAGGCAAAAATATGATAAATCAGTCATAATAGTTAACAATAATACCTCATAATTCTTAGTTGTAACCTCAAAACTAACTTGATTCAAACTCTTCTGAGGCCCCTCCAATACCCCTTGAAAAGTACTTCATGTTTTAACACGGGTGTTTATCACATAATTACCCTTAATTTATTTTCCCGACGTTTCGGCTATGTTCCAATAGCCATGGTCGCTGGCTGACTGGAGAACACGGTGCCACCGTCGAGAAGCGGAGGCAGTTGACGAAACTACCCTCACTTGGTCTTCAGAAATAGAAATGTCCATGTTATGTTATGTTGTATTACGACACACCACACTAACTGTATCTACGCACTGAGATGGTCTGTCACGACGCCCACATATTAACCACAGGATTCCAAGAATTAGAGTCTATAGCCGTCTTCACGATTTAAATTTGAGTACTTCTTGATTTCAATAGCTTCAGGGTGACAGACAAAATTGGAAATGTGTTGAGGAGATTTTCAATTAAGTCAGTTTTCACTCCGTTGTCTAAGGTGGCTAAGCAGTTATGGACTCCGAAGGATGTTGTACCTTTGCAGATGCCTGGTGTATATAAGATAGACTGTAGTTGTGGGCGTTCATACATTGGGCAAACAAAAAGAACTATAGCCAAACGTGTCAAAGAACATATTGCAGCTGTCAAAAATCGCCAGGTAAACAAGTCAGCGATCGCAGATCACTTAGTAGATTCGGGACCGTCTCACTGGATTGAACTACATGACCCAAAAGTTCTGTCTAGTGAACGCCATTATTATAAGATAATAGTTCAGGAAGCTATTGCAATCAAGAAGTACTCAAATTTCAATCGTGATGACGGCTATAGGTATATACTCTCTAATTCTTGGTCACAATGTGTGGGCGTCATGACAGACCATCACAGTGCGTAGATACAGTTAGTGTGGTGTGTCGTAATACGAACGTGGACATTTCTATTTCTGAAGACCAAGTGAAGGTAGTTTCGTCAACTGCCTCCGCTTCTCGATGGTAGCACCGTGTTCTCCAGTCTGCCTGGTGTGATAAACACCCGTGTTAAATCTATAGTTATGTCTACTAATCACGATAGTTTGAAAAATAATACTTCATGTTTGCATCTTAAATCGATTTTTTGGAGTTTTCTCAATTCCTCAATTACCTGTGGTGGTTTCTAAATGTCACGAAAGTCAAAGAAACGTTACACAGTCGTTTAGAAGCTGTTGAGGAATGCTCAAGGTAGATCGCGAGATACCTTGAGTTGACAGTTTCTTCACTGAGGAAATATGTTGAGGAATCCTCGACATGAGGCAAACTCGAAGTCATTTTATTAACTACAACTACTAAAACACGGTTACGAGGTCGAGTCTAATGCCGGCCACATACGTAGCGGTATACCTGAACGGTATACCGGAGCTTATGGCTTGTGCAAGTATACCGAAGCGTGTGTGTGACAAAACTTGCACAAGTTTCCTGACTTGCACATGTCTGGTAGGCAGATCAAAACTACGAACTGCATACCGGCGCAAACAAGTTTGTGCATGTATGCATGAGCGTGTGTGTCGGAACGCTTCAGTCGCACGCGCGCCAGTGCTTCGGTCGGTTGTGTTGTGTGACTTGTGTGTGTTTATTTATTATTATTTATTTTATTTATATTTATTTATTTATTTTTATTTTTATAATTTTTTTTTTTTTTTTTTTTTTTTTTTATTTGTTTATTTATTTAGGTTGAATACTTATTTCTTTTCAGTAACCATTCTTTACACCATACAGAACGTTTCTTCTTACACTTCTCTTTTTTCTTAATAGCTAGCACCAAACCAACAATAGCCAAAACGTCATCATTTGTGGGTGTCACTTTAGATAGAACCGGTGGCATATTTCACAAAATACTTAGTGCACAACACGACTTCTTCGGTTTGTCACAGGCGCAGAACTGAGACCGCACAGGCATACTTGAATCGTGTGTGGTCACTATGGACGTTAGGTATACTTGCACAAGTTTTAAGCTCCGGTATACAGTTCAGGTATACCGCTACGTATGTGGCCGGCAGAAGTGAGGATATTTCTAGATAACAACTAAGAATATAGGAATAAGAATAATTAACTTTTTTAATTGGTAGTATTAAAACTCTTTCTCGTACTCAAATCCTAAGAATATTATAAATACGAAAGTTTGTGAAGATGTTTGTATGTTTAAATATCAATCAGGCCTTAACGAAAAAACGTATTAGCTGTATATGTAGATTATAATGCCCGATTAAAACATAGGGTGGTTTATAATCCGAAAAATATTGCCAAAATGATAAAAAAAATGCAAAAATAATGAATTTGGAAAAAATCGAATATCCGGTTATTTTGCCAAAAAAACCGGTGAAAAAACCGACCTAAAATCAGTCGGTTAATCGGTTTTTCGGTTAATCGATTAATCGGTTTACATGCCCTAGTAGGTACCTATCAAATATTTTTTGCACAGTCAAATATTAGTAACTGTGTAGTAGCACTTTACGATTTGTAACCTGTCTTATAATATATATTAATTTTTTCTATATTTATTTTCTTTTTGTCAAGTGCAACCTATAAAATTATTAAGTACATACCTACCTATACAAATATGACATACCTATTGCACCAAATATTTTCAAGTATCAAGACTAGTTATTTAGTCTTGGTAAATGAAGTGTGAAGTAGCTTCAATGTGTGCGTTTGCACTATTCTTAGTGTGCGGCCACAGAATACGACCGAGTACAAAAAATGCGAGCTGTCATAAATTTAACAACCACCTTAAACACGCACTTTGTTTTAACCCCGGCTTACTTGCATGACTCAATGTTTTGTACACCAATCTCTGATTGTAGACACAGCTACATTATAATAATGTTTCACACACATTACACAGCATTTTCCCAAGGATTACTTGAAGGCATTCTGTAGATAACTCGATCGTCTATCCGAAGATTATTGTTTCTTTCTCTTATATTTCATCTGATGATCTGATAATCTGATCAAAAAGTAACTATAAAATCCAGTGTTTGTTTTTATTAAATACCAAATAACTTTTACATTATCATGATGTACAGAGTGTCATCTGCTTATGAGTCACCGCAAACTCTTCCTAGTAAGATACATCTTTTCGATTCCTGTCAGCTGATCCATAAATCTTCATAAAAATGCAAAGTGGCTAGCAATAATCACGTTATGGTCGTAGCACTCGTAGCTCGTTGTTTATTTCCCAGTGTTAATGCGCATAAGGCCCAGTGTCCACTGAAGCGAGCCTCGTTACAAAGATGATTATTACCTACAACATAAGAACCTTGTCACTGCTTTTGTGGAAAAGATAATAGTAGCAATAGCTAAAGATCTTAGACCTCAGCAATGATTATGCTACGTCGTTTCACATAAGAGTCATCTAAGCTGCTGTTTTAAAATAAAATTACCTATATAACTGTTTTTGGGAATTCAGCTACAAGTGAAGCATAAAGAAAGAAAGAAAACACATTTATTTGCTCCACAATAAGCACAACACAATTAATAAGAAAGAGAACAATAATAAGTACAATGGAGCAAATTGTGCCATGTGGGGGCAAGCCGGGCAAGGTACCGAACCTAGGGAGTAGGCGAAGCGCAGTGCGAAGTAGGTAGTAGGTAGGTAAATTACTGTGGCGGGTAGGTTAATGGGCCTTACCTTTAATGGGTCTAATTCCTAAGCATCTTCAGATAGGCCTATCTGAAGATGCTGCAATTAATAAAACATGCGCCACTGCGAAGTCGTCGGTCGGCGTGAAGTCGCGATGCATTCATTGTTGGTCATTTAATTGCATCGATTACACAGAAAGACGAATAATCTTGACGCATGTTACCTTGCTTAGCGTGTGAGGAAAATGATTAAATATAAGAATAAAGTAATACTTACAAAGGTGTTTGTGGCCTTTTGTCCAAAGGTAGCTCGAAATATATTTTTCCGATATGAGTAGGTAGGAAGTAAAGATTTTTTTTTTCAAGGAGTTTTTCTTTAGTAAGTTGCTAATGCTAAATGTGACATTCAATCGCTATAATCAATGTTTGTTGGTAAGAACAAGAACTTCATCTCGCTGGTTTTGAACCGATGATATATGGCAAATATTTTTGTAAATGTTCGCATGAATTCGAATAGAGTAACGACAAATGTAAAGTTACACCATAACAATTGTGAAATTCGGGATACACGGAAAATATTTTTTTATGAACTCACGATTCGAATGATGGATAAAATTTATTGAGGACATCGTCTGTTGGATCATCTGGCTCTGGAACATATAGCATGTAAGTAAAATCCAAAGATAGCATGATGAAACATGACAGACGCACAAATAGAATCTATACGAAACTCGCTACGAAGTCTCAGGTCAAGTCTCTCATAATCGAACTCTCAAACTCAACAAGGTAGCACGCGTGCGCTTTCCCTCCATAGAACCTCTGTGGTAGTTATTGTGGGTAGTTAGGTACCTACGTTTACGCACGTCGGAGTTACGTCTGCTTGCTCTACAAGGCCCCTGTTGCGCAACCCCTTCCGGCATGGATGATTTATGTCTTCGATTCCGGGTTAATCCAGCTCATTCATCGTAGGCAGACTTGGAACATAAGAATGTGATACTTCTATGGTAGGTATCATCCAAGTAAGAATAAGTTTTCGAGGATAAGAGAGAGATGATAATAAGTTATTGATTAGGTAGGTACCCGTTCTATAAAATTAATTGATAGGATTTATCTGAGTGTCTAGTAGTTTCATATGTAGCTCTTCATTTAGTTTCTTGACATTTGATTTAAAATAATTATAATTCCAACTCGACCAACTGTTCAGCGTTGACTTGTGTTTCTCTTGAACTTGAGATTTCTTTTGGAAATCAAGGTTTAGTTGTCGATGGTAAAGTTGCGGTTTTCTTTCCAAACAACAAGTTGTAATTTAGAGATATCGAGAAACAAGACCACCGAAAATGAACAACTTTATGGCGGTTTCGTAACCATGGTGGTAGAATAAAATGACGCAAGATTGGAGGTCATACAATTGTCGTAGAATAAAAGTGCTAAAATAATAAATAAAATGTCTACTGATACTTATTTATATTCATTATTTTAGGAGAGAGATAAACTGTGTTAGGAGAGGGTTAGTTACCTACTTGAAGAGAAGGTTATAGATGGAAAACGGGAGTAGGTACTGTTGAACTGCAATGAAATAGAAAGTTTATAAAATATGAATACATATAAAATATAATACGTAGACATATTTTCCCACGAATTAGGTGAAATCTAATTTCGATGACTAAATTGCTAATGTGACTCCCACGATATGTTGTAATTTTTAACATTAGGTTATTATTTTTATGTGACAGTAGATAGATGTACATTACTACATGTCTGATTATTTTAGGCTTTTAGAACAGGCGTAGATTCACCTAACTCCTAAGACGTTTCAAAGAGATCCTTGTGATTTCATTAAAATAAATTCCTTTTGTATTACCTGGTAGGTACAATCCCTTATATCCAGCAAAGCAGCTCTTAGAAAACAGACAAAGTTGTAGATCTGTTTACTTCATTGGATTTAGATATTGCCTCCATCAGCACTTAGTTATAAATGTAAGTTAATTGTCTTTAAGACTATAAATCGTATGAACTTCACAATAAATGGAGTTAAGTATATAATACCTTAATGAATTACCACCCAGAAATCGCACACACAGTCTTAACCCCACACTAGGGAGCAAGGTACCATTTTACAGTTAGCGACAAAAGTAGCTAGGTCATCTGATGATAACGATTACAACAGTTTATCTATAGGGAAATAATAATTGGCCTGTCGAAACACTAAGCATTTAGGATGCTTCAATGCACATGGGGTTATTTGCAAGTTTTACGACCTCGTTCTGAAATGTTAGACAGGTAGGAGCACTTATTTGAGAGCAATCAAGATTTAGAAATAGACAAGGGAAAACGTGACTAAAAGTATGATGTTCTATTGCATCGTGCGTGATTTGTTCGTACTCGTTAAGTTATGTGGTTTTGTTATTTTTAAAATTGTTTTTTTAAGAATCCACAGCTATATCCACAAGTGAACATA
The DNA here is from genome assembly GCA_912999785.1 of Hydriomena furcata. NCBI lineage: Eukaryota > Metazoa > Arthropoda > Insecta > Lepidoptera > Geometridae > Hydriomena > Hydriomena furcata. The sequence continues at coordinate 971,397 of OU538828.1, read as the reverse complement.
CTACATACTTCAATATAATACCCATCTAATATACTCACAGTATACCTCTAGTTTTACTTCACTGTTGGGTAACCTAACAGTACTACTACCCTTTTGTCGTAAGCGCCTCTTTTTATCCAGATTATCTACAAACGACGGCTTAGCAGAAATGTCACATATTTTTTTTTAAATAATGATTATTTCTCTATTCTATCATCTGGGTAGGTCAACCTTATTAACCATAATCATAATGTTCCATTTACCTTGTTCAGTTTCACCCATAATTTCGTTAATTTCTAGGGTTTTACCCGTCATTCGTTTAGATGTTTTTTTCAGCACAGTTTTCAATTCATGTTTCTGCACAATACGCATAGCTGTACGTTTTACCTTGCATGTCTATGGCAATTTATCACATGCATTTGCCGGTCCGAATCGCATTCGTTATGTCACATGACCTACTTTTAATGTGACACGTGTATGTGTACCTGTGATTTGTTACCGTCGTACTCGAATTATTAGATTTGCATAGGGAGCTTCTCATCTATTTAGTGTAATTGTCCCGATCCAATCCAAATAAATTATTAATTGCTTGTCTGACAACCTTCAGTTTTAACTTCAACTTTCTTTCTGTTTACCTACTTAAATCTATTGTAGTACATTGATCGTTTTCGCAACATTCGTTTCAATAACTTCACGAGCAAGTTTTTTCAATATATCTTAGCGCACAAAGGTATAATAAGTTTAGTAACACATATTTATTACTTTGTGTAAGTTTACATGTAAATAGGTTCTTCTGTCGGAAAGGATTCGTTGGATAAATCTCGATAACTAAGGTCGGCCTCCGCTTCCCGATACTAAATGTCAAAGGTTGCTGGTTGGTTTGGTTGTTACTTGTTTCACTTAGGTATATCTATTCCTTTTCATTCGTAGATACGATATTACATTCGGAACAAGGTTCTCATTTGAATGTTTATCGCGTCCCTAACATGACATACATTATCACCATCCACCAATCTTCTATTTATCACCAAGTTCTCGTCTTCTATTTATCACACTAAAGACCTAACCTAAGTATAAGTAATGCTTCCTTCATTAATACAGAAGTCTGGGTTCCTTGATAGTTGCAAGCCGCTCTTCAAGAACTGTAGGATCCTGCCTCTCGCCTGTAGGTATGTGTATTAGGGAAATTTATCTATTAGTAAAATCACATCAAACCTATGATGTGTTCAGAGCGATGTGATAACCCAGCAAAAAGACCTAAATTTAACAATTAGCTCTACAACCACCAGTGCCATAGAGATATTCATAACTATTATTCCGATTTTTGAAATTCTGAAACTGGTTCAAAAACATCAATCAGCAAAGCCACAAATGTCGAGCAGTAGTCGGCTTACATGCAACATAATGACACACGCATTACGTGATTTATCTTACCGAGTACGTTTAGTGTTTATTGTTCCGAGGTAACAAAGCCGATTGTATTAATGTAACTATTACCTATCGTAAACTCTTCTTATCATCATTGATGTAGGTACATAATGCAGCTTGTAAAAACTGTCACCAATAACAAAGTTGGAGATGTAATTCGCATTCTTGAAATGTTTGGGTCAGTTTGGACAGAATCCAGTTTCAAGCACTTAAAAGATAAATAAATGTACATTAAAGCAACAGTTCCTGAAATAAACCTGTATCTAGCTGTTACTCCATCCTATTTTTGATTAATAACCTTAATAAACTTGTGAAGATAATATCCGAAACAAACCATAGACAAGATTACAAAGTGCAGTGAAACCGTAGCATGACGAACGAATCTTTGTCGCCAGGTCAAGGACGCGGACGCGGAGAGTCAGCGTGGCAAGCCAGCGGATGCAGCTAGCTTGGAGGAGAAACTGTAAGTACCTACCTAATTATATTAATCCTTTTCCTGGTCTTCCCGAAAGTGAACGGTATCCTCACGCGAACTGCTACGAGCTAGATAAAGTTTAATTAGTTTTAGGAGCAGGGGTTTTTTGAGCTTATACAGGCTTTTATATTTTAAGGCTTCATCCAATATTGGGAAATATTACCAATAGGTAGGCTTTTAACCTCTAAAACTGGTAACTGGTATCAAATACAATTATTTTACATTTAAGCAGTGCTGCGTCTGTTACGAGTCATTAAAGATTATCTGAAAATCACAGTTCTTGGTACCCATGCACTTATTTGGATAGATGCCTTCACTGCATTCTTGATCAAGTAATGCATTACAAGTTTAGAATGTTCTGCTATTCTAGTATTGATTCAGAAGAGAAGGTGTAACGTCACCTGCTCTGCATTTCAACACCTGTTGCGATAATTGGGTTAGTGCAATATGCGTTACATAAGCTACGTGTCAGAGGAACGAAAATAAAAGAAAATAGTAACGTTTCATCAGATGAACCGAGTTCTGTACCAATGATGCTTCGTACGTCGTCAGTACAGAAATAATAGCTTCGTTAATTTTTCTTTGATGTGTATTATTATAACAAGCTACGGTAAGTAAGGTTCTTTTTGTCGATATCACCGAACGAACAATACCTCTAGATTGCAAAATATTAGCTAGTGAAAAGACTGTGGGAGACCTATTTGACCTAGAGTTTTTCATTAGTATCGTTGTATAATTTTAGTTCGATGTAACTAATTTACAAGATTTCTAATTCAATCGTCACCCGACTGCCTTCTTTCTTTCTTTTTATGAAAATGGAACTATAGTATGTAGCATAAACTCCTATGTTGATGATAGATGATCCTATGTTGATTGAAATAAATTAAAAACGGGCGATTAAAAACATCAAAATACGTTTGTCAATTACATCATGTCATTGGAAAAAAATCTATCAATGAGGGTAGATTGAGACCGATGGGGACAAGTAACACTCTTTCCTATTGCACCGCCACATTGACAACTCCTTTAACATAGTCTTTCCTAGAACCACCTTTCGATCTTGCATGAAGGTACTGATGCTTGAAGACTTTACTTTGTATCAAACTCTTCTTCGAACCTCGCAGTAGGTTAAATATTTGCAACAACTTCAAGATTTTAAGAAATTTAACCATCGCGTATGTATTATTTCTATGCTGATGCAATCGTACGTAAAAAGGGTACAATGGCTTAGTGTGATAGTCTATTTACTCAATGTAGTCCAACGCTGTTCATACGAGCAGCGTTCACTTTTATAGAATCAATCGGTTGATAAATTACTAGCAGAATATTACTTAGTACAGACAATCTTAAATACTCAATCAAGTCATGAGAGAAATAAACTGTCATTCATTACATGAACAATGGGATGGCAAAAACCTTTTTATAAATACGTAAGTGTGACACTCGCTGGCAGTTGCATTGAAAGAGAGTTGTAACATGGATTTCGAAGCTACAGTAAAAATGCAGGTGCCCTAGATAAGAAATCATCAAAATAACAAAAGCCAAAGATAAATAAAGTAGAAATAGGATCACGACGGTAAACCCAAAATACGGTATCAGATCTCTAGGCGCTGAGATCATCGGATATAGGTAATCACTATATATAGGGGTAGCCAGAGGCAAGCCCAAACGAAACATTTGGAATATGCCCACATTTTGCATTCGAAAGATGAGTTGGATCATAGTCCAAGCGAGTAAACTATGCAAACTAACAAAATAATCGTTTAAAGTATTCAAAACCTAGGTTTTTCAATGTTACTTGTAGGACCTGGTAATCATAAGTACAACACAACTCTAGTGAGATTAGGTATCATATAATGTTACAAGCAGATTACACAGTTTCGGCATCCAGCCACACGCGAGACAGCTAGTTTTGACAAACATTCTTGCAAGCTTCAAGCATGCATGTCTGATGATAACAACCTTCCGTGTGGTTGAGAATTGAGATCTAGATCGTAATGACCAGTAAGTATTTTATGTTCAGTGCAGTACAGTTAGTAGGAAGTATTTTTGTTTGGATAGTTAAAATACGTAGGTAAATAAACTTCTGCCGTAAAGCAGTTTCCGGGAGTGGTTTTGTAATGTGGTCCTCGAAAAAATAATTTTTCCAAGAGTTCTTGCAAGCTTTTTGTAAAATGGGTGGATTCAGCTGGGTTTTTCATGTGCAACGGTCTTTAGATTGCTCAACTGGTTCTTATGTATTTTGTAAATATTCTGTAATATTATTAGTATTAGATGTTGTTTGTTTTTGAAATAAACTACAAAACTACAAAAAAATATATTATATGATGCAAATCATTCGAATATTTGACCAAATCCATTTACGATGGACAGCAAAATATAACCTGGCCAAACGGGGTCCGCCTGCAGTCCTGCAGTCGAGTTTTTTTTAATAGATTACTTATTGTTTATGTAGGTACACCAGTTAGTTCCTAGATAATCTTATATTAGGTAAGTCAGTCCTAAATCCCACCGAACATGAACATAATCAATTATTACTACCTAACTAGGGCATGTTAAGCCTCCGGGTATTATATTAATAAACTAAGCACATCCTAGATTTATGTTAAGTATATAATATTAAAGTGATGCTGTTGTGCAAGCCTGTGCCATTATTGTGATAATATCTTAACCTCGCCTAAAACTTACGGTCCTTGCACACCAATCATGCATTTCGGAAATTGATTTGAACGGCGTGAATGCCACAATCATCATGACAATCGAAAGACTAGAAAGACAACTTAATAAAATAAAATAAAAAAATTAAAGCAAATTAGTTATCTCTTTTTACCGCGTTAGAATTAACATATTATTAAATCCTTCACAATAATTGCGGATATTCGAAACTACGTTCTTCAATTTGATCCGAGTCGGATGCGTATAAATATTAAATTATATTAAATACTAGCTGTACCCCGCGGTTTCACCCGCGTATAACTTGAAGAAATAAGAACTTTTTAGCGTATTGCCTATAGCAGACCCGCGACAGAAAAAAAATAATCCTGTCAAAATTTTAATAATCGCATAGAGTAACGCACGTTGCTATGAAGACTAATGTCAGATTTTGCACACCAGATCCATCTATACCAAAATCATACCTTTTGTGCGTTTTGTTTATCATTTTGGGAATGTTTTTCTTATTTTAAAGTAGTCTATGATTTATTCGAGCATTATACCTACATCTACAGCAAATTTCATTTTAATCCGTTTTGTTGTTTTGGTCTGATTAGGCATAAACATACGAACAAACTCACAAACTTTCGCATTTATAATATTAGTAGGAAGTAGGACTAACTGGATTTTATTTCTTACAAAAAATCCATTGATGCACGCTGGGATTCGAACCCACGACCTTAAAATTAAAAGTTGAGGTACCTCCTACTCGACCAACACCGCTTACTACACTTTTATTTATTTAGCTATTTGTAAAAAAACGAATTGACCATTTTATAAAAAAATTAAACATTTTTATTGGGTCAACCCTAAGGTAATTTAATACTGGCAGACGTCATCGCCCGCTGTGCACTTGAAACGTGCCGTTGAGTCAAAGCAGTTAAGCTCATATTTCCTTGCGTCGTTTGACATCTAGAAAGTTATCTCGGGACACCTTCTAGTACAATTCCAGATTTTTGGAGTACAATTTGTACATTTCCATAGATTTGTAAATGCATTTTAACCCTTAAACACGGTGGGTCCGGTTGCGCAGTATCACACAAAAATTGTATGAAGCTCGCGCTCGGACGCCCCGCCTTTTTATACCTTCGGCCGCGAGACGCATCGAGCGCGGCGACCGATTCTCGAACGTTCGCGACCGGCCGCACTGCGCGCTTGACGCCTAGCTGCTAGGCTGGTCGCGAACGTTCGAGAATGTTCGTTTTACGAAGCTACTCGCTAGGTGACTCGCTAGCCTCTAGGCGCTAAGCAAGCCGCCTGCCTGTGCGTTCGCGACCTTATATATACAAAAATAATCCTTATAGCATGATTCAATATTCACGCGCGATGGCTTATTATTAGCGTATTTCATGTATAACTTTGGTGTTTCTATACCGATTTCTATGATTCTTTTTTATGGAATAGTTAATAATGTAAACTTTTTTAATTAGGGATGACTGAGAGTGTTATAAACGTAAGAGTAGTCAAATATAATCAGAAAGCTTCGAACTGCTAAGCTATCGGGAGTTACACGTGTTATTGTGAGTCAACCATAAAAGATAAACATATGCTGTCGTGGGATATTTTTTATATAATTTTAAGGAGAACATTTCCGTCATACATGATTTCTGTGTAGCTTTAACCATTAAGGTTGCACACGCGACGGAAGCTTAAGAAATGCAGTAACTACTCCCGTTTTCCCAACATTTCCCTTCACTGCTCTGCTCCTATTGATTGTAGCGTGATGAAAAGTATACTATAACCAGCTCAGGAGTATGAAAAATAATTGTACCAAGTTTCATTAAAATCCGTCCAGTAGTTTTTGTTTCTATAACGGTTATACAGACAGACAGACAGACAGACAGACAGACAGACAGACAGACAGACAGACAAAAATTTTACTGATTGCATTTTTGGCATCAGTATCGATCCCTAATCATCCCCTGATAGTTATTTTGGAAATATATTTCATGTACAGAATTGACCTCTCTACAGATTTATTATAAGTATAGATAAGTACCGAACAGGACGAATATCAAAATTTTTGACAGGTATAGGAACAGATTGTATGGATAAAGAAAAATGTTGTTTTTACTATTGTCCTCGCCATTTTTTCCGTATGTTCTCTCCGTTCAAACCTTCTCTGAACTTTCATGAATATTTTAAAACCAAAATTAACTGAATCCGTCATTATATATACCTATGTCATAACCGAATCATTTTTTCCGAATCTATAACGAACCTAGGTAGAAACAATTTATATGTTTTATATGTATAGATTTCCGATTCGATCAGTTCAAAGTTCTCTAGATTACCTGTTTGGTCTAGGTGTGCAAGGGCCTTTAGGAAGGTGTTGTTATAATAATATGTGAATGCAATTTGAATATAAAACGGATATTATTCAGTTATTGTGATGTTCATACTGCTAGAAAAACATTATTATCTAGATTATTTATCTATATAAATAGTTTTAAATCAGTTCGGCAATGGAATAGTTATAAATCAGTTCGGCAATGGAATGCAACGTTTTAAACGGTTTGAAAATCAATTCAAAGTTATGGAAGCAGCATTTTTGCATTTGGCATGATAATACGAATAAAAAGGTTTTGTGAATACAGAGGTTATCAACCTCTTTCGTCCATAACCAAACCAGAACCTTATGCAGGTACCTACCAGTATAGTACCAGTTCGATTTATTTCTCCTGACACAAAAAAAAAAACACATTCCAACCAACGCTACATAACTGTGTAATCTATACTTATTACATAATATTATAAAGAGGAAAGATTTGATTGTTTGTTTGCTTGAATAGACACGAATTGAAAAAATATTTTACCATTAGAATCCTACATTATCCCTGATTCATTGGAAAAAATCAGGGATCCTTATTAAAACTTTAATACTTAATGTAACCCAAGGTGTAAAAAAAAACCATATAATCATTATGTGCCCGTGCGACGCTGGGACGGACTGCTAGGTAGGTATTTTATAAATCGTGACATAAATATAATGATCCTACTTGGTAGGTACTAATATTAACTTTTATTTTATTTGATGGCTAAACAATCAAATACATTGAGCTGTTGCGTCGACGTTACAAACACAAATCACAGTAAGTACAAAAGACTTCAACGCGCTCGCGGCTCTACGCGGTTTTGTGCCCTTTCTCTCCAAATGAATAAATCAAACATTTTACTGTTTAAATGAATAGAAAAATCTATCAAACAATTATTTATTTGCATCACCATCAGATTTCATATTATATGACACCCCTATCTTCTTTCTTTGATGAAAAATTGTAAACGTGACTATTGAAATATACCGAAAACTATGTTTTGTTTCATGAGCATTCACCATACATAAACTAAGCAGTTCGTAGAGTCTAAAGGATAAAAAGAAAAAAAATAGGCATCATGACTGTATTTACTCTCAGATCTCCTGGCGCTTAGTTAGGTCCTTGTTGATAGAGGGGTAGTCAGAGGCATCTATATGATAGGTTGGAAGTCCATCGTGGTTTATAAGAGTATTAACATTATTAACTAGTTTCCTTGCGTTGTTCTTGCCTTTACCGTTTAGAGCACGTGTTTAATGCAAATACTAACATATTTTTCGAATAGAATAATCAGATTTAAACATTAGGTCTTACCTCCCACTACGCCAACACGCCTCTTGTACAAAACGTTTTATATACCCACTTATAAGTTTAGTGTTATAGGTAGTAGGTATTTAGTTAATATTTTTGTACAATAGCATGTTATATAATATTTATAACTCTGCAGAATGACCTCAAAATTTCGTTGACCTGCGCACATTTATTACTTGTACAAAATAACGGTAACCGACAAAAAAAAGCCATGATAACAACCGACAATGGTCCTGCATCGTGTAAACAGATTTTCTATATAAATATTCTAAATATTATAAATGCAAAAGTAACTCTGTTTGTCTGTCTATCTGTGACGTTATCACGGCCAAACCGATTGTGATGATAGTTTAAAAAGATAGAGATAGTTTAAAAAGGTAAATGTGCGACTTGGGACGTACATAATTATTATGCTACTTTTTCCCAGAATAATCTTTTGATTTTCAGGAATTTCAATGTTTTGCGATAAAGTCATCAAAAATCGATCTAAATCTACGCGGACAAAGTCGCAAGTTACATGCTAGTAAAAAATAAAAGTAAATATTTTTTATACAAATGGGGTAAACCATCCACGTCTTATAAAAACTGATTTGGGTAGCCTGTAAGTGGTCAAAAAAGTTTTTACAAGAAAAACATCGTAAGGAAATCATAATCATTCATATAAGCGGCGATGGGCTTGAAAACCTGTCACGTATGGAAGTCTCCGCAAAATGTGGGCTTGCGCCAATTTTTTTTTGCCAAATTGTTTTAAATGGACGTGATTCTTGTGGTATTTAAATCAAAGTCTTTCGACTTTTTTACATGCCCGCATTTTGTTAAATGTAGGAATATAGGTATTAGGTAGTTGTTTCTAAGGTCACATCACAGCATGGTTCAAAATAATGTAGTAAGTCACGCTACACTTGATGGTTAGTGCGAAGGCTCATCAGTAAAAAGCCTTCAACCTTGATAGGAAGGTTGTCAAACCTTTGTCTCCTCTTGATTAGCCAAAGACAACATTATTCAGTCAGTTTTTAACCAAGACTTTATCCACAAACTTTTTAAAGTCTCAAATTAAAATAGAGTTCCATTATCCATTCCCTAAGATCTTGGTAGGAGTAGGACACCCACTAATTCAAACTTACTATAAAAAATGGGGTCCGTATATTTTAGTCTACATAATCAATATGTCTAGGTAGCCAGTAAGCCTAGATTGCTAAATTACTACATAGTTCGCTCTCGGATAGATCCCTACGTGTACATAGCACAACATAAGACAAGGTGGCCATAATAACCAGATAGCGTTTTGGGTGTGAGTGTATCCTACGTATTACTTATTTATTAGTGTAATTATTTCATTAAAATAAATTGGGTAAAAAAAACACTTACCTAGTTAAAATAGGTATTTTCATTCCCCATCACCATTCTGATATGATAATTTGAATAATTATTTTTCCTTTCTTAGCAGGAAGTGAATACTGCAAGATATCTGACAAAGAACTTTAAATTTAAATTAACCGATGGCTGTCATCGATTATTTCTCGTGATTAATTTTGCTTGCAATTACAATGCTGGCAAACTCATCCGTGACACATCCTTTTTAATTTCCTCTTTATGATAATCGAGACGTGGTCCTTAGTAGGTAATTACGAAGTTAGTTATTTTTTCCATTTTCATTATTTTTTAAACAAATTATCTATTTATGTTCTAAAGATTTATCAGAAGAGAAGATATAATAATATTATAAATGTTCCAAGTTAAAACGATGATAAAAGTACATGCAACGTACAGTAAAGTCGTGATCTTGTTCTACCCTCAAATGGTAAAAAAAAATGGCAGTAAAAGACCAAGTATGAACTTGTGACACGACAAGGAAGAGTACAACTAAAATAATGACCACACACGCTCTTCCCAAGGCAGGAGGTTTATCATGTGCGCAATAATTCAACTCACCACAAAGAAAGCCGCGGGGCGCACACAATACAACGCAACGTTTACGCATCCATCATAAATATTAATCATTTTGTTCTTTGTTTTCTTAAACATAAAGTGTGTTATCCTTTGTGAGTTAATACTTCCGTGAATGAGATGAAATACAATAACTTGAAGTTCAGAAGTCACAAATCAAACAGCACGCGTCGGTACTGTAAAACCTAGGAGTCCTGAACCAAGCCTTCTCTGCAAGGATCTATTGCCAATTAATGTAATAATAGGAGTTTGGCAATACATTCTCGGATCTTTAGGTAAATCTAATCCTTGAGAATTTCTAGGGAAAATTAAATAGTTTTGAATAAGGAAAACTTCCAGATGGTTTTCCTGAAAATCATAAAGCCTTTTTCCTTGAAAGATAGCTTAATCTACAACGTGTAGATCACAATCACAGTTCTCCAAAACGATGACTCTACTGTGGTTTTGGTGACAAAAGCCGCTGTCAGTGCATCTGGTCCAAGGGAAACGCGGGATCTGATAGCCAGCTCATACTCTGAACTCTCTATTGTGCCATACCATACTAACTATTAGAGATCTGTGCCTAGTGATTTAGTAACTATGGAGTGATCTGTGAATCTGCCTTGACATACACGCTCTGTAAAACAAGAATAGACTGCATGTTCAATAGGGTTTTATCATAGGACATCAGCAAAGAGCACTGCCGGCAATACCTGGTATGCCCGGGGCTAGTGACCCCACTTCCGATATGATTATGCTTTCAATTCATATTATCCATCTACTCATAGCATACATGGTATTTCTGAAATATCTTTGACTTTTTATCCTTCCTGTGTAATCTGTCTGTAGGTATTTAATCAAACAGCAAAAGTGTTGCCCCTTATTACGATTAACGAAGCGATTACAGACAAGTGATAGTCGAATGCGTGTCCGTAGGTGTTGGCGCAATTGGCAAGATCAACCGTTTAGTCCTTTTGCCATTCTCATTTACAGTGAGTTTAATATGTAAATTCATTTGCGCTAGTGGCCACTGCTGACTTTTAAGGTTAACTGCCATTGTGATGGCTTCCATATGACTTCCACATCAGAGACATGCCGAAGTTAGGAAACGCTGCTATCACTTCTTGACTTCTAGCTGTCACCTATGCATATGATGACCACCCTTTGCCTATTTAAAAGATGCCCTTCGTGAAATAGATGACACTTATGTACGCCACTTTCCTACACCTTGTCCACCGTTCGAAAGCTACGGCCAGACTACGGACGTGCCCCGCGTTAATAACAGATTCGCGACTCGGCCGCTCTGTGGCAATGAACCTGAATGCTGATACCTTACCAGAGCAACGGCTTCGCTAACAGTTACTACTACTGTTTAGCCACAGCTTGATTAGTACTACATATTCTCAACTGTTCACTGTAAGTCAAGGCATCTCTGATCAGAGCGGAATAAAATTTGGAACATTTTTATCATAACCTGGAATAGACCTGCGGAAATTGAACACTTTTTCAGAATTCAGAAATTATTTATGGTGGTAGTTTTTAATTAATTTTAATGCTAGGTAATATTAAAATATCCACAGCACTAAGTAATCTGTAAAAAAAGTACCTACTCGTAGTATTCATTCACTTTTGAAACTTTGCTCAGTTAGCACTTTGATGTTGGCTGTGACTAAATGAGCGAAACAACGGACGGAAGCTAGTGCTAGATAATAACTACTAATCGACAGCTTTTAATGATAGGAAGCTAGGGCCCATGAAGTCAACTGTGAACTGATTAGGTGCCTAATACTAGTTAATCAGAAACCAATCATAGATGAGTGCGTGTCGGAAAAGAAGTACTTAATTGATTGTGATTTGATTGGTGGGTATTCAGTGTACCTAAGTGAAGTCCCGTGAGTCTATGATCAAGTCACGTTTGAGATTGTAGTGCCCCAGCGGGGTCCACGTTGAGAAGTTCTGTGATACCTTATGATCATTGTAACCAACTGGAGAAATAAATAAATGAATATGAATATGATCATCATGATCGGAGCAAAATGAGGAAAATTACGAACACGACAAGGACCTGGTAACTCATGCAGGCTTATCATGAGTATAGGTATCTGAAGAAACGATTTGTCTAATAGAAGCGTAGTTTAATAAAATGTACAAATCGCAGGATGTTATAAAAGTTTAATCTTCCCTCGACCTCAAATTCACATCCACGCTATAATTTACTACTCAAATGTAGTTTTAGTGTAGTTTTTCATAGACAATTGTTTAGGTCACGCTTTCCCTGCTACAAATTGGAGGACGTCTTCATAAAGTCCTATGCGACAACAAGCATCATCAATTATCTTTTTAGACGAAATAAAGTAACTAATAAATACTGAATAACAAAACTAGGAATTATAAAATTCAAACTATCGTGGTTGTGTAGTCGTATTTTTGTATAAAAAACTAAGAATTTGGTCTAGACTTTACAAAGGCGTACGAATAAGCTAAACTTTAGATTTCACATTTCCTTTAGCTTCCGTCATAGATTATAACATAGTCACTATGGCAAGGTTTTGCAGCAAAATGAGCGATTCGGTAGAAAGTGTATCGGATAAAACAAAAGGCGATTTGTCTCGTGTGTTGTATTTGCGACTTGTGTATTACCTATTCATGTTGTGTACGACACAGTTATGCAAATGCGAGCACAAACCTCGGGTTTATCGGTCAGGCTATGCGGGAATCTGGGTTTCACTTATACTGCTTTTTAATAGAGGTCCAAAAAGGAGGAGGATCTCAAGTAGGTTGTATATTTTTTTGTTGACTGTCCTACATAAAAGGATTAGTAAAGATCTCTAGCTTAGATTTGTAGTACGTAGTAGTCGTGTGAAACATGTTAGTAAACTTATAAGCGCCGATGGGCTTGCAACCTGACACGTATGAAATGTTAGCTTCTGCATTAAGTGGGCATGACTGTGCTTGTCTCTTCACACACACTCCTTAGACATCTTCAAGAATCTGAGCAATCTGATTGTGGCGGTCTTTGAGGAAGTCTAGTAGACCATGATCAGGGATTTACAGTCGTGCGTGTTTCACACTTTTTTAGTTTTCTATGACGTGTTGTTTTGGTTTCTATAATACACCTTACATCTACATACAATGCAAAACTCATACTAGGCAAAGAGTATGAGCGCTGGTTGTAGCTAGAGGTATAACGTATAACGTATAACGCATCACAACTGTCACTAATCAAAATGAACCATAGACAAATAATTGTTTTAACTATAGATTTTAAACAAATTTTGTTTATATGCTTAGTTATTGACTGCCAAAATTGAAAATGACCATTGCCGGAGTAGACACCACAACCGGGTCTATAGCCCTAGGAGGCATACAATTATATTTAGAACCACCTAATAAATACCTATCATATTAGTAATTGACATTAAAAATATTAATGCAAGTTAGTAGGCAACGTAGTCGTTCCACGTAATTTGTTACGTCGTAGGTACGAGTATAATAGCTATAAACAAACGCAATTGTGACTGAGTATTCATTAAACTAGTTTCACTTCCTACGCAAGTCGTAATGGAAACAGAGGAGATTTAGTAGAAAATGATTAAGAGTTTTTTTGGCCGAGTGCCTTATTAGTCATACAAATAGGCACTCAATTCGAACAATTTTGAACGACCAAAATAATGTAATTTTTAATATATTTTCCTGTAATGTAATTTTGTTTGTGACTAAAAATAAAGGATCCTATTAACTCTATTATATTACTAACATAACAACATCGAAGCCCTCGTAAAACCTCCGATGTTCAAAGTGATCTTTGCTATGACTTTGACTTTTGTAAAAACGTAGGTATATTTCAACTCCCTTTCCAACACCACCACTAGAACATAATTCAAACACTAGTCTCTAAACTGCTCAAGGGCAAAAGCTTTCTAAGTAAGTCAAAAGGTACGATCCACCTCATCACAAACTTTGTGTATTAGTTGAATGCAGATTCTGCACTCCTAAAGACAGGTCTAGGCGCGGAACAACGACAATATCGCCGGAACAGTTTCACTTTCCGATTGAATAATAGCTGGGAGATGATATTCATGATTTGTACCGTAGCTCCGGGCCTATTGTGCTGATAAATGTATAGGAAACTGTAAGTAGGAAAAGTAACTATAGGATCTTCCATAATTACATAACTTCTAAGTTATGCGGATCGATAATTTTCGTCTATCTATGATAAACCAGTAATGCTGATCTTATATTGAATCTAAAGATGTTACAACATTCCCTGAGCTAGTTAGTAACTGATAAGATGTTAATTCGGAAACGGCCGGAATTTAAACCCAGACCTTTTGATTGAAAGTCTAGGTAGGTTTTTCCCGCTAGGCCAACATGGTTAATGACGAATGCCTGTCTTACAAAAAACGATGTACCTATATCTACCCTGTATCTACACGGTTAATCATCAATAAAAAATCGCATTCGGTAAGTCACACGTTTCGCCTAACGGTGGTAGTCCATACCTTCCGTAGCCATTGTCCATGCTACGCACGTGCCGACCATGTTGGTGTATAGTTAGTGGGAGTGAAGCCAGTGACTCTTGCGTCGGATTGATAGCCTGATGGTAGGTAATGTTGATTGATGAGGCACGTGGCGCGCCAAAATAGGCGGAAAGTTTGCGGTCTATAGCCATTTGAAGGAAGAATTGTTCGGTATTCAATGTAACTTGTTAGACAGGCAGTCATTGTTGTGAATATGGTAATGAGAGATGAGAGATAGGGAAACCCCGAACCGAGTGACAAGCTTTTGTAACTTTGTGCAGGAATTGATCGCATGGACATTCCCACAACCAATTTATTTGCCTTAAACTTCTTCGAATGTACAAGGTATAAGGTATGTTCTGAAATCATAAGGCATACCTACCTAGTAGCCAATAAGGCTTTGCTTCAAGACAGCATCTTTTATGCAGTATTTTTCTGCCTAGTTACCTTGATACACGCTGTATACTTAGCGTATCTAAATAACTTGTATGAAAAGAAGCGAAAGTGCAAATCGTCTCGATAAAGATCACCACTATCCGACGACACAAAGCTATGCGACTGACTAGCAATGTTCCACTCAGTTTGCGCCAAATTGCACTCATAACGGTACAGTATTGTGTTTCGTAACCGCTCGCATCACTTTTATTACGATACCGACATTTTGGTTATCAGTAAACTTATTAATAAACATATAATGGACTTTATAATCTGGTAGCCTGTAATTAAAGTGGACTCTCTTTTCCGTATATGGACTCAAAGTTGATCATATGCGTGAGTAGATTAAGAAACTTCTAAAACTTATTCTCTAGATTTTCAACCTCTTTATCATGGAAAATTGGAGGAAAACGCTGATACATGCTCGCTTGCTTTTTATTTAAATCAGGACCTTTCCATTTACACTACTTACAAGGTACCTATTTATTTTACTCATTGTTTTATTCTCTCATCTCATAGAATATTATTTTTGTTTCAGAGAACGCACAGTTCGCTGCTCTTCAGTACTGATCGGTGCATTGGGACTTTCGCTCATAGCACTAGCAATTTACACAACTGTGCTAGTGCTGACCGAGTATAGGGCTCCAAGGCCCTGCGTCAGCGAAAATTGTGTGGCTACAGGTCAGTTACGACAATAGGAAGGAGAATTTATTATGTTTAAACTAGGGAGAACAAAACAAAACCATCCAGAAATCCCAGCGATGAACTCAGAATTTCAATTCCTTTCTACGGTAGATTAAGTATTTTGTTTACAAATCTTGACAATAAAGGATTTACTTCAAAGTTAAAAATTACAATAGGAACTAACAATCATTAACCAAATGGATGATTAACTACTCGTGTCTGCCAACTAAAGTCACGACACAAATTGCCTGGTACAGACATCATTAGCATAATCTACCGCATCTCGGCGTTCCTGGTGTTTTTCTTAAACACCATAAAATCTGCGTAATAGATTCCTGTCATACCTATGTGTTTAACTATTACATAACACGCACGTGTCTTTCGAGCGACAAACGTAGTTCATTAATAACGAATAACTTCTTCAACGTATGCAAATGGGCTAATGAATGCAAAATTAATACAACTACTTGTTGCAAAATTATAGGTAGGTCCTTAATTGCGCTATGACATCTTCAAATGCTTTAGATTCCATGGCGATTATGTAAATAAGATAATAGCTAATGCAGGCCACATTATGTGATAATGCTTTGTTTTGAGATTATATCGTAAAATCAATATATCTTGCAAGCTTCAAGTTGAACTTCAATTGTTATGATATAAATTTAGATATAAATTTGTATTTTTTATGACATAGATATAAATTTGTAACATTTACAAGAATATGGAAGCAGCCACCAAAGTTTGTGAGATGATTTTGGCACAAACACGCGTATACGATCAAACGGATTTGAATGAAACTTGGAATATACATAGCTTATGTCCCGGAATAGCATATAGGATACTTTTTATTTAAGTACCACGTGAGGGAGCCGCAGATCGGAACTAGTGTCGTAAAAGTAGGTACGTGCAAATATCGCATACGCGTCTAGGCTGCGATGCTTTAGTGGACAGTAGATAACATGCATACAAATAGTTAATTTTAATCAACCAAGGCTTCACCTATTCATTTCAAACTAGTACCTACGCAATAGCGCGTAAATAACTGTTGCAATTATCATGAAATGTGCACTTTATAAGTGAGGAATTAATGAAAATTATGTTTGTTATATGCCATGTGATGATTAATTGTGTGTGGCATATCTACTAATGACCATCAATCATTCTTCCCCAGTAAGTTTACCTACATATTCTAAGAACTTTGATTCTTAGGCTGGGTTAATTCCATTTATGTGAAATAGTTTTACAATAATAACATCTAATACTAATATTTTACAGAATATTTACAAAATACATAAGAATAAGTTGAGCCATCTAAATACCGTTGCAAACAGTCTATACTATAGGTAGCTCAACTGATCCAGATCACTACCAGTATGAAGCGTTCCCAAGATACTGGCGATACAATAGTGTTGGGTTTACTCTCTCTCTGTCCTATTGACTGAAAACAAAAAAATTAAATAATTCTTCGTGGCAGATAAAATTATTTCGAAAAAAGCTCTATATCGATTATAAATAAATTACTACGTAAAAGGTAAACGAAATGTGTTCCAATTGTTTCACGATTTTTTAATAACCACAAGTATGAGTATCAACATCATCATCATCAGTAATAAACTAGGTATCAACTCAAAAATATAAGTACCTACGTTTAACTTTGATTTTGTTTCGTTAAAGTTGAATAAAAAACTCTTATCTAGGCAGTAGTGTTCTCTGCAATGCGAGAGTAACTTTACTTCGTAGGTACTTACG
The DNA here is from genome assembly GCA_912999785.1 of Hydriomena furcata. Classification (NCBI taxonomy): domain Eukaryota; kingdom Metazoa; phylum Arthropoda; class Insecta; order Lepidoptera; family Geometridae; genus Hydriomena; species Hydriomena furcata. Next base: position 953,866 of record OU538828.1, on the reverse strand, counting down.
ACTTACGGTACGAGTAGGTACCTACCATTGCATCATTTTCTCTTCTAATTGATTATCCCCGTGTGATCTACTTCTTGTTATTTAGTGTCCTAGTGCGCATTTTATTTAAATGTGAGGGCTCGTGGTATAAATCAATGGCAAAATAACAACAATTACATATTGATAAGACACGCAATTGTATTGATTCACCCTCAATGTGACAGTTATATTCGACTATTGTATCAACACCTTCCTATGTTAGAGCACGTACAATAAATTTTTTAATCGATGATCAACGTGAAGTTTTGTGGGAAAATGTTGAATTTGTTAAGATTGTTTTGTTTTCTAAACTTTATTTTACACGAAAGTTTCGCACGCTCTTCTGATTCTTCTATTTACGAAACAGGTGGGATACTTTAATAAGTCACAAGTTATTAAATCAATAGACTCCCACAAAAAAAAATAGTAGGTTTGTACCTAAAAGTAATTGGAATAATTACCTAAAAATAGTAAAATTTGGAAAAACTAGAGCTTTTTTCTATGCGATTATTAAAATTTGGGCAGGACAACGACTACGGGTCAGCTTGTTTATAATAAAATGTTTAAAAATTCCCAAAAATCACATTATAAATAAAAATAATAAATATTGGTGGACATTTCACACATCGCCATTAGCCCCAAACTAAGCAAAGCTTGTTCTATGGAAAACAGATTACTGATAGAATACTTTTTTTTGGAAATACATAGGTAGGTACAATAGCACACCCACTTAGCATGTAACGAAGTAGGCATCCATACTTAATCGTAATTCGAGATTAACTTTTCACCAAAATTCTACTGGCTTTTGATGATCATCTCATTGTCTCCGCAGCTTCCAGAGTTCTATCAGCACTGAACAAGGATGTAGACCCCTGCACAGACTTCTATGAGTTCGCGTGTGGAGGATGGATCAAGAAGAACCCGGTTCCAGAATGGGCGACTTCCTGGGACCAGCTCGCCAAGCTTCGAGAACAGCTGGTGATAGACCTGAGGGAGCTGCTGGAGGCTGATGATTCAGTGGATCTGCCAGGTAGCGTGAGGAAGGCCAAGGCGCTGTACAGGACTTGTGTTGATACTGGTGAGTGAAATTACTAGTTATTTATTTTACGAGCTTATATTCTCCATCATGATAAACTTGCCTAATTATTAGGAATATATTAATACCTAACTAATGCAAAGGTTATTTCGTGCTCAAAATAGTAAAGGAAAACTTTGTGAGGAAACTATTTTTCTTTCAAGCGGCGATGGGCCTGCAACCTGTCACGTATTGAATGCTAACTACTGCCAAAATGTGGATATTGTGCTAAACATGTTTGGACGTGCCTCTAACTACCACCTCTAAATATCTTATAAGGATCTTCTAAGCGCTTTGAGATCTGAAATTACCTACCCATGTCTACCGTAATTTTTTTTTCTATTTCGTTTTCTATATTTTTAGATAAACTTGAAGAAGGAGGCATAGCGCCCATCCAAAAGATACTAGCAAAACTGAACCTCCCGCCCCAACCACCGGCTGAAGCTAGTGGCAACTTCTCCTGGGAGATAACGGCCGGTCGCGGAAGGAGAATGTTGGGGTTGAACGTGCTGCTGAGTGTACAAGTGGCTGAGGATGTGAGGAACACTAGCAGGAACCGAGTTGTGGTAAGACCAGCAATGAATTTGTATTAGGTATACATTTACTAAGCCACTATTCTTTAAGGCGAGTAATAAATGTTTTTGATGAATGCAGAATCGTTTTTTCTCAATAACCGTAAAACATACAGTTTTGTTTTTCATGACAAAGATAACTTAATGATATAATCTAGATAAATTACAGACAGAAACACGATTGGTGAAACTTTTCTCGATAGATTTGTTTTCCAAAGTTGGGTCTTCAAAAACACTAGTTTCGTTTTTAATCAAAACTATGAATAGCTAAACAGTTAATTTTTATATAATTTGTTAGATAATCATACTAGATAAATAAATTACAGACAGTTTCTTTTTAAATTTGATGGTTTTCGAGATAATGCAGTTTTATCACTTTTTCCGTCTTATCCGGGTAGACTCAGCCCATACAAAACGTCAAAAATTTCAAGTATCACCTTAAGACTGTGCTTTAAATTGTAAAGGAGACCAGTTAGTATTCTTATAAGTAGCAGATGTGTTACGTAACAAATGCTATCTATTGAAAAATGTGAGAAATATTTGGTCATGCCTCTGACTACCCTCTTTTCAAGATCCATTCCATCTTCAATGAAAAAAAACCCTAAGCGAAATCTGAGTGGATTTCTTACATACCATTCTAAGCTTTTGGCATTCATCATCATTCTCAATACTTATTTCATTTATATTGTATCAGATTGAACAAGTGTCTCCCGGCTTCAGCGAACGCTACCTTCTCCAACCTGAGCAGTTCGCTCACGAACTATCAGAGTACCGTAAATACATCCGCGCCATGATCGCCATAGCTGATCCTCCTACTGACGCCGACCAGTTCGCAGACGATATCGTGGACTTCAGCAAGGCTTTGGCTAAGGTACACTTTAATTAGTTGGTATATATTGCCCATTAGACCTGTTATATCTGGTGAATTTCTATAAAAGTAAATCCAATCATTATAAAATATCTTGCTTAATATCTGGATAATCCTTTAGGGTTATACCTAAGCCGCGTTGCCCGTATAGGAGAAACTATCTTGACTTTCAATTCGAAGGTTGTGGGTTCGCATCCCGGTCGTGCATCAATGGATTTTTTTTATGTTCGAAAAAAATATAGTGCTTAAAACGGTGAAGAAGAAAACCATTGTAAGGGTTTGGTACTACCTGTCACGCAAGGTATGTTAACTACAGCAAAATGTGCGCCAAAAATAAAGTTTAGACGTGCCTCTGACTACCCCCTTTTAAACATCTTAGCGCCAGGCTTTCCTGTGAGGCGCATTTAACCTTATCTAACACAATAGCCCATTCAACCGTCCCTAAAAAACAGTTATTGGCTATTGATCTACAATTATTATTGAAACACCTTCATAATTAAAAAGTTTTGATAAACTCCTTCAGATAATGACTCCAGTGGAAGTGAGGCGCAGTGGAACCCACCTGTTCCATGAAGTGAGCGTTCAACAACTTATATCAGGCACTGGAGGAGGACCAGCGCAGTGGAAAGACGTAAGTCATTTTAATAAGATACACTTAGGATTAGGTTCGTCCTAAAAACAGCTGCAGTAGGTACTTATCTACTTCTTTTCTTGTTTGAGCCTTCACTTTGTTCTTCTGTATAGCATTAAGGAAAGAATTATTGAAAAAAATGATAGGCCCCAAGCCGTGTTTGTTGCCTGATTCTTCTAGGATTGGTGACCTGAGACGTTTCAAAGTGGTTCTTGTGATTTTATTAAAATAAATACATTTTGACTTTGACTTTGAGTTCCTGGGTATACTAGGTATCTTAAAGTACAACGGATCGGCGATACTAGACAAAGTCCACGCGTGAGTTGATGCAACGGCCATGTAATATGTTGAATAAAATGTTGATTGCGTGAATGCTATCAAACCAATTCGAACATGCGAATAACGTATTCTATGAAACAATAATTATATTACCTATGTCTTACGAAGTAGGTACGTGCACTGAACTTACGGATAACCGTAAGCTAAAATAACTTATTCGAAAATATATTCCAGATTTCACCCATTTGTTATCAAAGTCTAGTTCTGATGATGGAATCTATTAGGAGTTTAGGGAACTCCTCACATTGTAGGTATTCATATAGGTAGGTACTTAGCAACACGTCAAGCATTTGCATTCAGAAAGTAACATTTGGTAAAGTGAAACTGATGGAGAAGACCATAGTTGAGCACCTATCTAACTCACTTTTGACAATAAACGCTACCTTCAGACTCAACAGGGCATTCACGGCCAACAACACCTCCACAAACATAAAGTCGGTGGTGTTTTTAGTTTTTAACCGACGAAAAAAGAGGAGGTTTTCAATTCGAAACATGAAAAAAGCAACAATTAATTAATTTCATTATTTTTAATGTAAGACCTACCTAGGTATCTAGGACCGCGCATGTCTTTTAACCTGGTGATCCGGTGATTTTTTATTTTTTTTCTATTGTGTAAAGTGGTTAAATTATTATTAATATAGGATAAATAATTCCAAAACGAATTTCGTCCCTTGGCTTTTCGATAAGTCAAAACATTTTCGTCGATTTTCTTTTCAGTTTTATTTATATTCATATTCATTTATTGCTCCAGTTGGTACAATGGTCTTAAGATATTACATACAGATTTTCTCAACGTGGACCCCGCTAGGGCACTACAATAGTATATTAATCTAATTACCTACTAATCTTAAAAATATATATTATTAATTATTTAACTACCATTTCAGCACGACTGGGATGCCTACATGAAGCTGGTGTTCGCTAACACGAGCGTAGTTCTCCACCCATTGCAGGACAGAGTTATTGTGATGGATCTGCCATATTTGCAAAAACTGGCCATATTGCTGAATGACACCAAACCCGTCATTGTTGGTAAGATCAAAAATTAATATTGGACATTTTTAGACAGCGCCTTCTAGCTCCAAACTAAGCAAAGCTTTTACTATATGGGAACCAGATAACTGATAGAATACCTACTTATAATACTTTTTTACCACATACTTATGATACTTTTTAACACCCAGACACAGAATATAAACATTTATGTTCATCGGACAAAATGTTTGATCTGGGAATTGAACCCACAACCTACAGCGCGAAAGGTAACTTACTAACTGAACTGTGAGGCCAGTCAAGTCGCATTAATCAGCGTCCATAGAAAGAGATTTGGTGTTTGAATGAAGCGGGTGTTTCATAATCCCCATCAGTTGGGCTATTTTTTAAAAACATGATTATCATGTTATGATATATATACCAATATTTATTAGTACGAAATGCCATAATACCTACGCTTTTTAAGCTGTTTAGTCACCTATATCTACACAGAAGCGTAGGTATAGGTGCATAAACAGTGAATAGTTACTATGAAAAGTGTACAGTTTAGGTATTCTCTAACATTAGGTATTGGTATTGCATTCAACATCATAACATAAACATAATAATCATGTTTTTACAAAAAAGACCTGCTTTCCTGGCCTACTTGTAACTAACTCATACTGCATATATAAAAAATGGAATAATAATGGCATAAGTCGACATTGAATAAAGTAATCGATTGAGCACACAACAGAATGGCGTTTGAGTGTCCAAATTAGAATATCGAATCAGTACCAGTACCTTTATAAATGCCTGTCTATGGAAAAAGAAAGAAATAGGATCACGACTGTAACCCCCTAGCAATGTAGATATTCTCTCAGATCTCCAGATCTCGCTCAGATTCTTGAAGATGTCTAAATAGGGTAGACAGACGAAACATTACCTACATTTGGTACCTACTGTCCACAACGACTGTAATTCCCAAGTACGGTAGACATCCTCTCAGATCTCCAGGCGCTTAGATCCTTTGAATATGTCTAGTGGGGGTACTCAGAGGCACGTCCAAATATTATATTTGGCACATGCCCACATTTTGCAGTAGTTCGCATTCCATACGTGACAGATTGCATCGCCGCTTATAAGAATACTAACTGGTTTCCTCACGATGTTTTCCTTCACCGTTCACGAAGAAAAATCCATTGATGCACGCCGGGATTCAAACCCACTCGGCCAAAACGGCCACATTTGGTTTGGTTCTAACTATAAATATGTTGTTTTTCAGAACGTTTTCTCTGGTGGAGCGTGTTCTCGACAGTGGCTCCTATGACCCTAAGCTCGTTCCGAGATCTTGGCTTCGAGTTCTCTCGCGCCGTCTTTGGATTGCAGCAAAGAACTCCTCGCTGGAAGTCTTGCACAGCCAATGTTAATGCCAACTTCGGAGTGGCGCTTAGTTATTTATATGTTAAAAGGCATTTTGACCAGACATCCAGGCAGAAGGTGAGTTTTACATGAGAGTTAGGTAACAGCTTGCTAATGAGGGCATGTAGCAAGTGTATTGTTTGGACGTGCCTCTGACTGGCTCACTAGCTGAATTGACGCAGAAGGGTTTGACAACCTCAATGACATAGAGGACGAGTGTTCGGCTGGAAAGCAAGAGGTGCTGGTTCCTAATGTTTCGGTTCTGGGTGTTGTGGTACCATGGTAGGTACTTACAGTTTTTTATACCCACTGTGAATCCTAGTGGAGAAAATGTAACTGTTTGTTTTTTGCATCTCCTAGGCAATAGAGATGATAGAAGACGTCCGCGATGCCTTCGCAGCAGCTGTTCAGGAGTTGGACTGGATGGACAACACCACTCGACTTAAGACTCTGAGCAAACTTAAGGCGATTCGCAACTTTGTTGGCTTCCCTGCTTGGTTGTTGAGCAGTGAGCAACTGGACAAGCATTATAAACACGTAAGTGGAATGTGCGAGCTACAGGCTTCTCAAAGCGTTTCTTCACAGCACCAGAATTTGGATAAGGGTTCGTTCATTAATCTCTTGAGGTCTATGACTGCCCCCTCCTATCTTCTACCCAAAATCACGTGTATTTTTTAGTAAAAAAGTATTAAAAAAATGTAGAATATTATTAAAATGTCCAGACTTCAGGTTTTCGGTATACAAATCGCGCGTTCAACGAAAAAATAAATACGTGACATCTGATCTGACTACACATTGTGCTATTCGTGACTTTTGCCGAATCTCCCTTTATCCCCCCTTTCGAGCCTCACGAGATTAATGAATGAGATTAATGGACGATCCCTTACGAGTACTTGCATGTCATATGCTTCTGATGCCCCAACAAAAAAACTACTCTTTCTATTGTACATATAATGAAACAACCGAAAAGCACAATCTCTACTAACAGGATTTTGATGAAACCTGGAACATATGAAGAGAAACTAAAAAGAATTTTATTTTTCAGGCGGAAGTGGTAGAAGGTAGCCTGTTCGGTTCCTATTTAAAGCTGACAACGGCAGCCGTTAAGAAATCGCTGGAGACACTCCGAGAAAAACCTGATAGGAATAGGTAAGGAAACCACTAACTTTTATAACAATAATAATGGTCTAACTAACCTATGGTCACAGAGTTCCAGATCTTGAGCTGTTGGAAATTGGGCATTGGTTCATAAGAATTTATTTTCAGATGGGTGGCTACAGCGACTACAGTGAATGCATTCTACTCTGCAACACTCAATTCAGTCAGTTAGTATCGTTTATTTGTCAAATTCTGTTTATTCATTGAAACCACAAGGGTCATTTTGAATAGTCTTTGAAGTAGTATTTACGCGTATATTCACGTTATAATTACATTGTCTTATAACAGTTGTACAATAAGATTGATAAATAATAAATTAATGTTAAAAAGATTTAAAAAAATGTATTTTCGTATGTTTCAATGTACTTAGTAGATAAACTACGATATGACGAATATTTCACCTATCAAAAGTTAACTTATCAGCGGTTATATTATTCAAATTAGAGTTCTCCAATAAAAATTTGCCTATAATCTTAATAAATACACCCGTACGAAGGGCGCACTAGTAAAATATAGCTCTTCCTCAAGTTTGACCGCTTTTATTAATTTTCAGCGTTCCCTGCTGGAATTCTCCAACCACCATTCTACGGAAATGGAATTGAGTAAGTACTTTTCTTATGGCCTGAATTGTACTATAAATAATGTAGAGATGCTAATGAATTCTTTGGTTTCAGAGCGATCAATTACGGATCGATCGGAGCTATTATGGGACATGAAGTAACTCATGGGTTTGATGATCAAGGTAAGGAGTTTTTTTTTGGCTTCGCAAGTCTGCTTTTTCTTTTTTAGGTAAAAATTGGAGAAACAGTTGCAAACAATAATACTCAAGATTAGGAGGTAATACAAAGGTACATAGGTAAAGAGTTGACTTTCATCCATGAACATGAGTCAAAAATATTTGGACGTGCATCTCAATTACCCCCTTTAGACATCTTCAAGATCATCAAGATCATCTTCATCTAACTACTTGGGAATTAGTACTGATCCTATTTTTTTTGTCTTTTCAATACATTGTAACTTAACTTTTCTTGATCAGATCGCGTATACTGTGGAATTTTTACCGAAAGAAATACTTAAAAGAGCTACTCGTATCATTTAGAAACGTAGGTAGTGAGAAATGGCTATCTATCGTAAGGTGTCTTTGTTACTTGTGACCATATCAAAATTTCTTGTCATAAAATTTCACAACAATTTTCCAGGTCGCCGCTACGACGAAGAGGGTAATCTGAGGCAATGGTGGTCAGCGGCCACATTGGAGCACTATCACGGCAAAGTGCAATGCATCATAGACCAGTACACCAAGTATCACATGCCACAGCTGCCGAACTATACGGTAACTTCATCTTTTTAAAATATATTTCTTTCGTGATTCTATCATTTTAAAAAAATAGCAGCATTGAACCTTCGTTATGCTTGCTGGGATAACTAACTACGCCATGATTCGAATGATATTATAATCGGTAGATCAAATCATTATAATTTATCTTGGTGCATCTTTACCCACGAAAAGGAATACGCCCAAACTTATAAACTGTAACACATTTTATCAACTCTAGCCTCCAACATTATGCTAGCATATTGATAACAAAATCTCAACAAACTTAGCGATATTCATCATAAACCTAGCGGGGGGAGCCAATCACAGTGCTCGAAATTTTAGGGTAAACTATTCGGAGCATTGTTATTGGTTCGCTCGGTCAGTGGAAAGCCCTAAGAAAGTTGTTTGAACATCCAGGTGCACGGCTTCAACACTCAAGGCGAGAACATAGCGGACAATGGAGGCCTACGCTCCGCCCTCTCGGCCTACCGCTTACTCTCTTCCAGACTCCCTGGAGCCAAGAGAGACACGCTGCCAGGGCTGCCGGATTACAAGCCGGATCAGCTTTTCTTCTTGGGATTCGCACAGGTATAAGATACGACAGTTTTTCTACCAATCCTAGTTACTAAAATAATGATTAAGAGGTGTCCGCGATGAACTGTCACACATAGTGCAAGGATATTATGACCTACATGGAGGATCACTTGTGTGTCTATCCGTCTGTCACTCCGATACCCCCACAACCCTTTTTCTCCAAAACAATGGGCCTAAAATTTAAAAAAAATACAGTAATACTTATAAAAGTTCTATGGAACCCTCGGTAAGAGTCCGACTCGCACTTGTCAGGTTTTTTTGGTACATAAAACTCTTCAACAGATATGGTGTGGAAACTCAACAGTGGGTGCACTAAAATCCAAGATGGTGGAGGGCGTTCACAGTCCCAACAAAATCAGAGTCATCGGAACGCTCAGCAATTCAAAAGAGTTCTCAGATGCCTGGCAATGCCCGTTAGGCACACCCATGAACCCAAAACATAAGTGTGTACTATGGTGATACTAGTGACAAGAAATTGTGATTTAGTCTTATGATAACCAAAGACAATATTAAGGTTACCAACAAGTTACCGCCTTAGTTTTTAACGTACAAGTGTTTACGACTGAGAATTAATTGTACTTAATTGGGTTAAAATTCGATATTAAGTAAGTTAGGAGACTGCATTTGAATTGACTCTGTAGACAAAATATTTATAAGAACAAATTAACCTAGTGAAATTATTTTTAAGAACAATGATAGTTGTATAATTTGATAGTGTCTTGTATGGAATGATAACTAAATAACTGCTTTAATGTGGGCAGGTGCCAAATGTAACATTTTATATTGCCTCTGACTATCCCCTTAGATTTAAGGATCTCTAGTAATGAAGATCTGAGAGGATGTTTATGCACGGGGATTTTAGTTATGAGCCAGGTTTGTTTTAACATTTTAACTTCAAAATAATGAAATTACTCTCAGGTTTAAAGAATGTTTTTTTAGTGGACCTTTATATTTCTCTATGTATTTACATTGAGCTTAATGTACTACGTACGTACGTAGTACATTAAGCTCAATGTGTATTTAAGTAAATTTATTGGTCCATTTATTAAGATTCTTTAAAACTGTGAGTACAATTTAGTAACTTTTACTTTTATGATAAAAATAGAACTGTATTTATAATTGAAATGAAAAAAATTTTATCATTACCATCTGTTTTATTTCTTTCGACTATACTGGAACTCGTAGATTGGAGCAGTTACTGCTGTTCCCGGCTTCACTCTTTTCGGTTTTAGGACTTTGAGTGAGGGATCTTGTAGATGTCTCTTCAACTCCATCTTTTGCTGGATCAGAGTCAGCTCTTTCTCTCTGTCTATTCTTTTTGCTATTTCCTTGTACACCTTTTCCTTTGTCTTTTTATGTGATTGGAGAGTCTGGAAGAAATATGAAAATGTTATTAATTTAATGACACAGCAGCTCAAGCAGATATTGGATGAGTCGCAAGTGGTATTAAGGTTAAATAAATTTATTCTCAAAAAGGCCTTTTAAGTCACTTACATGAGAACAATGTTGTTATATAAAAGCTATGTTGCTTACAAAAGTTTATAAAGTAAATATATAAAGTGAACACAAAACGCTGCTAGTCGCTTGCAACAGGCTCGCACACCATGTACACACTGGTCTTTGGTTACAGTTGTGGCTTGCTAGTAAGTACCTGGCTTTACCAGTTACCTGTTTTACATACCTCTTCATTCAAGTAGGGCAACTTCATCTTAGCTAAATCAGCCATCTTAGGTCGGTTAGACTTCCTGTTAATTAGTTTGGGATGGGTGTCCAACCTTTTTGCCAAGTCAAAGCCTTTCGCTTCATCTTCATCAACAAAGAATGTGTGTGTGTTTGGTGTTGCATCTGCTACGTCTGTCATGTGGAGTTGAGCCTATAATTACAGCCAAAAATAATCTTTATATGCGGAAGTGATGTTGCTTGATGTGCTCTGACTGTGATGTCATCACAGCCAAATCGCTTGGCCAATTATGATGAAATTTCATATAGAGATAAATTAAAGTCTTGGGACTGAAATAGGTTACTTTTTTTTCCAAAATATTAATATGTTTTACGATAAAGTTGTTTGTGAATTTACGAGGACTAGACTAGAGTTAAATAATGTTGTTACACATAACTTTGACAGGATAGTAAGTAAAGACAACACATTATTAAGAACATACCTGTAGCCTTTTAATCCTCCTGTTCTCTATAACTCGCTTCATATTTATGTATTTCACATCTTGTGACTGCATCAGTTTAACTTGCTCTGATGTATGAACATCTTCCTTTTCCAATTCATGGTGCTCCTAGAAATAATTTAAATAAATATAAATATTGTTGAACAATTCACACATTGCCATCTAGCCCTTAACTTAAACAAAGCATCACACAAATATTTGTCCTGGGTAGGGATTGAACACACAACCTGCAGCACAGAAGGCAGAGCTACAACCAACCAACAGAGCTGTGAGGCCAGTCAAATAAAAGTAAGCAATATAATATGTTATTAGAAATTTAACATGATCCTAATCAATCTAGGAATTAGATATGCGAAACTTACCCCATTTTGGACTTTTGAATTAATCATGTGAAAGTAGAATTCATCAGGATTCTTGTCCAGCGCACGTTTGCGCAGGACCTTGAGCGTTTGCCCCTTCTCGTGGTAATCGTTAGCACGCTTCTTATAATCTTTCTTCTTCTCAAGAAGTCCGAATTGCTTCCGAGACTCCGGTTGGTGCCGTTCTCTGTGAGTTTTTTGGTTAGCCTTAGCGGCTTTCTTCCACGAAGACATCTTAATTGTTTCAGTGTTATTATGAGTTTTATTTGAAAAAAAATAGCACTCAGCTCCAAATTCAAAGATCTAGATACATTTATTGCGCTAAACCCGTATTGTATACAAATAAATCACTACCAAAACTCAAATCAAAGCAACACGTGTTCTTGACGATATGACGTTTGACGTTGTTGTAAATAAATATAAATAAATGTCAGAAATGTCAGGATTGTCAGAAATGACATGACATAGCATGGGAAGGCATTGTAATTTGTTTCATTCACTGTTAGGTTCTGTTTCTGTGTCTATCTCTTCTCTAATCTGTGGTAATGGTAATACCTACTTTAATGTGTGACCCGACGTCCTTCCTTTGTTATGATCGTATGATCGATCAACCTTCATGGCCAAATATTAGTTTCTTTAGCTCATAGCCAGTGGTGTAGATAAGTATTTAGCCCTGGATTAAAGATTAAAGGGTATGGTTTGCGATTACCAGTGAACTTACACAAAATAAAATACTTGCTTTTTATTTGGCTATCATGGCAAGAGGTGAAAAAGAGCCATATTATTAGTGATGCGCCGATATTAAACCGGTAATAATAAAAAAATCGGTGGATTTGCAATAAAAAAATAATATATAATTATGTGCATAAATAACCTACCTTTTTTTAAATTAAGAGTTCCTTCTTACTTAAATTAGTAACATATATTTTTAATATCTTGAAGGTGGTGGATTATCTAATTCCGAGGAATTCTTAAATGCTATGGGAAGCTTGACAAACAATAAGAATAATATTTCCAGCGCACTGAATAAGCCCACTCCCAGAAACATGTTGAAGACTCCTCCCAAAGAAGCTGCAATATGAAACAAAGGTTGATGTGCATTCAATCTGCTGGGTTATTTACTACCTACATCCTAATCCTAATATCTTAATATAGGTATAGTATTGCGAAATTTTGTGTTTTTGTTTGTATGTTTGTGCCTCAATCAGGCCATAACGACAAAACGTATTAAGATGAAACTTGCTGTAGATGTAGATATAGTGCCAGAATAAAACATAGAGGTATTTATAATCCAAAAATGTATAAAAAAACGCAAAAGCATGATATGAGTATAGATGGCGCTGGTGTACAAAAAAAACTGACATTATTGAAATTTGGACAGGAAAACATCTGTCGCGGGTCTGCTAGTAACATAAACAATCAAAATACTTACACAGTAAACTAAGCCACGTCTCGGTTGGATTCATTGTAAATATTCTTGACAGGCTCATGTAAACCCTCACATGTAACACTGTAGATGTAGCATTTAGGTTAGAGCTAAAAAAAATGAGTTATTTGTAATGATTTAAACGCACACACACACCAATACACAAAATCAGGTTTAATCTTTTAACCGAGCAGTGACAACTTACTAGATTGGATCGAGAGCAGAGTCCAGAAAATCCATGCGACCTGATTCCAAAGCTGCAACAGTGGTAACTTTGTTGCAGCAAGGCAAACAGTTGCACTCTGTGTTATCTGTAATAAAAGATGCTTTTTAAAAAACTAGTGGTTCGCTCCGAACAGAGATCTCGCGACGTCATAAGTAAATTATACAATTATTCATTGCCGATATCTGAACAATTCATAGAAATTACCTCTTTCTAGACTGAACAGCATTAACTTCAATGTAGCTGCGGTTCAAAAGACTTTAAAAGAAACATTTTAATATCCTAAAATCATTATCCGCCGACTCGCAAAATAGTCGGTACTGAAATTTAATTATGCTCGATCAATGGCTGAAACTAAAGATCTTCGCTCGTTCGATCGACCCAAAGCCCTTTGTTTTAACCTAATTACCTTCTTACTTATATACCTAAATCAACATTTAGTAACAGGAGTTAATTTAATTAAAAAAATGAAGTACCCACTTTCTTGGACTCGAAGACACTCCAGTTGAGTTACAGTGCACAGAGGTGCTCCTGTTTTGGTTAATGTCCTCTTAGGGCGTAAAGGATTGGTGCAACCACATGCTTTTTCAGCACATCGGGCCTGGAAATACATAACTTCTAGTTTATGGAAACTAGATTTTTCATTAATTAGGTATGTTTTAAAATGCAACCTACCAGACAATTGGCTCTGTCGTAGTCCTTATTTTGGTTGCATGATATCCCAACGATTTCCTCAACGGAGGTCTGTGGGACTGAAGTAAAACGAAGCTGGGCGAAGTAGTTATATCCCGGAACAACAACCATAGGTTCTATGGTATTTTCGACCTCAAAAGTAGAGAAAAACTGTAAAAAATTTAAAGGCCATGTATTAATAAACAAGGTTTAGTAGTGGTAGTAGTAAATCTAGCTATTCACGTATCTAAATGATCATGTTAACATGGCAAATGTGAGACTGAACCAATTAGTAACATTAAAATTTAATAAAAATCCCACCACTCAAAGGATACTAAGTAGGTACATTTTGTTTAATTGATTAGACCCATAGAAATTGCTTTAACACCCCTTCAAAAATAGAGGAATCATCTCGAACTCGTCAGCATTCAAAAAATAAAAAGACGGACACGTCAAACTTATAACTCTCATCTTATTGCGTCGGAGGCTTGGAGGTTAAAAAAAATCTATAACCTACCCCACAACCTTCCCTTGGATCTTCTGAACATTGTAACGCCAAATCTAGGGCTTTGGTAGTTAAAGAACGAGCAAATTTAGGCTGTGTGAAATTATTCAATACTCTGTAAAAGATAATTATTTACACTTTGTAAAGTTAGTAAAAAAGTAGTTATATAAAGTATTATACTTATCATATAGTAGGTACCTATATACTCACCTAATTATATGTTTTTTATGGTTTTGTCGTCTAAATTTTAATTATTTATTTAGGTACTTAAGTAAAAGTTAAAGTTAAATCATTTATTACTTTCCTACTAAAAAAGGACTTAAAAAATAAATATGGCTTCATTATAAGCCCGGGTAGGGCATCGCAAAATTCGCTAAGGTCTAGATAAGAAAATGATGAAATAAAAAAGAATTATTTTAAACCTTAAAAATAATAATAATAATAATATTTACCTACTTAGAAAACGAATTAACTGATATCTATATAACACTAGTAGGTACTCACTTATTTGGTCGCATTATGCAGCAAACTCCAAATGGAGTCAATTCCCTAATGAAAAGAGCTTCACAAGGCACCATCATATTCTGCCATCGGCATTTTAGGATTAACTTCTCACATGAGGGCAAGTTTTTGAAAATCAACTCGCTGAGTGAAATATTCTTGGCTAACAGGAGCTGAAATGTTTTAACGTTTTCTCATGTTGTTTTTAAACAAAATTCAGTAGGTACCCTATGTAGGTACATATATAATACTAAATTACCTCTTCAAGTTGTTGAAGCCGATGCACGGATGTTGGAATTGCGGAAAGTACTTGAGCCAGTGATTTTCTTGCTTCCTCCGCGATAGTTGGGTTTGTTGTCCTATGAAAAAATAAGTTTTACCTTTTTACAATTGTAAGTTTTACCATACCTATTGCGTTAGTAGGGTGTAATTATTAGGTAGGTGTGTGTGTCTGTGTATCTGTAAATATTCAAAATTATGTATTCAAGTTTATAATGCATAAAGATAAATAATATACTTAATTATTAATTAATTACACATAAATAGCATGCCAACTTACAGCAGTTTCACGAGCAATGAAGCACTGGCGTTAACAGGCGGGCAAACCGCCATGATCGGCAAGTGCTGATAAGCCGTCTCCTCAGACCGTAAGTCCCACAACTCCAACACTGCTGGAACCTCCAGGAATCGATCCCAAAGCACTGCGAACAGTAATCCAGCGCAACACGTGCTCGTACAGCAGCAGATTAGCCAACCGATTCTGAAAAACCGGAGATTATCCGAAAAAAAAGTATTACTACACTATACTCCCAATATACCTCCATCCAGTCAGAGAATAATACCTAAGAAATTCAAAATTTTTAAAATACAATTGTTAAATTTGCAAATCTCTTCTTTTATATGCGGTCGTTCCTTGTCTGTATTTTGGAATGTCATAATATATTAGGTATAATTTGTAACTACTAAGGGTTCTTGTCTTATCTATAAATAACTTTTTAACTTTTAATTAAGTACATTCTTAGATTTCTTATTAAATAATTAATTAACGTGTGTAGCAGCTGCTGTTCCGCTACTCAGTAGGTACTCAATGCGGCGTCACTGAAAAGCAGTGCTCCTGCTCCACCAACCTTGCACTGCTGTAGAAAATGCTGAGGGGTAGCCTTATTTCTATCATGTAGGTATATCTTGTCTTATCCATAAGTTATTGACTGTATTTTGTGGTCGAAATAAAAAAAAACTAATCTGCTCTATACTCTAGGTTTCTATTTTTAGCGCTTTTTATAAAATGATGGTCAAACAATTTTCATAAAAAGGGCTAATATTATAATATGTAAATAGGGATAATAGACGAACATCATTGTGTACCTCAAACTTACCGATCAATGTAAAATTCAGAGGATAAATACTTGAATCCATGTAAAGTCGTCGTGCTGAAGAAATGGCGAACTGCTTGTGTCCAGTTTGATTCATGTTTTACCATTTTAGAAACCTTTTCCAATTAGATTAATAAATCCTACTTTCAGCTATGAAGGTGGTTATCGACTGCGCTTGTTTAGCCTTTACACCTAGTTGAAAATAATTTTGAAGGTTACTTTATAAATTAACCTTCGTTCGATGATTGCGAGAATCAGTTGTTTAATAGCTTCTGTGCATAGGGTAGGCACAATAATTGTAGAGGGTTAATAATTACTAATTACTAACATGTAGCTAATCGTGTTGACTGGTACCTACTCGATAGTTGTCGTTGTTGATAATTGCATAGAATTTATAATCCATCAGCTGACCCTGACCTTTATGACATGTTATTTGCTTATCTTTCTACCCCATCAATCGTTTGACGATCCAATCAATCGCACAACGGTTATAGGTAGATACTTATTATGGCAAGGTTGCCATAGATAGGTATCTATGATAGGTATTATGTCTTCTGCAGAATTTATTCTGAGCAAATATGAATCTTACTGGTTTTCAAATAGGTACCTACCTACCTCGACCTGTAAATCGGTCGTATTTATTTATTTATACGTCGTATTTATATATTTTCGAAATCTTAAGCTGGAGTGGAGACACACTCCGCAGTCCTGGGGTTGGTTCAATTTCTTAGGCTGAAGACACTGCGGGTAAAATTGTTTGCGTTGTACGAGTAATTTAAAAAGGATAAAGTGCTAAGTCGTCCTATTAAATTTTGTAAATTTTTGGACTTTTCATGTAGTATCTCATGTTTTTATATTATACTAGCGACCCGCCCCGGCTTCGCACGGGTAGCATGTTATTATACATATAAACCTTCCTCCTGAATCACTATCTATAAAAAAAAACCGCATCAAAATCCGTTGTGTAGTTTTAAAGATATAAGCAAACATACATACAGACGCGGGAAGCGGGAAGCGACTTTGCTTTATACTATGTAG
Organism: Hydriomena furcata; assembly: GCA_912999785.1. Taxonomy (NCBI): domain Eukaryota; kingdom Metazoa; phylum Arthropoda; class Insecta; order Lepidoptera; family Geometridae; genus Hydriomena; species Hydriomena furcata. The sequence continues at coordinate 936,622 of OU538828.1, read as the reverse complement.
TGATGTAGTGATAATAAAAACATATTCAAATAGATATATTCATAAATAAAATCATAAACTTTTTTTTGGCGTTTCTCTAACATGGTTATCTATTAATTTTAAAAATTACTCACAAATATAATAATATCACTACTTCATTTATTTTGGACAATTCAGATTAATTTGTGTATCTAATATTCATGAACTTACATTTTATACCGAGATTACATTTCATATCTAAACAAATATTATATCATTATCCATAACAATATCAAAAGCAGTATTTACAGTTATATTTTTAAAAACAACTAAATTATATCTTAGGTACATTTTATGACAATACACAATTAGTCTTTTTCAAACTATTTTCGCAATCAGAAAAAATATTTAAAAATTACAAACGTTTCATGCGACCACTATGTTGTAACACGAAACGTCGTCCGAATTAATAACCGTTTGATAAATCAATTAATACCCAATTATTACAATCATAATTAAAATTAGACGGCTTTGTGTCTTTGTATTTCAGTGATTTCAGTGATTCAGTTGATTGGTGGCATGACTAGAAAGCTAAGCAGGTTCACACCTTTGTCTAAAATAAGCTAGTAATCTAGTTTGAATGCATTGATTACATAATAAAATATCAAGAACAGAAGACACATAGTGCATCAGGGGGGTCACCACGAATCACTATCGTATCGAGATCGTATCGTTCTAATGTTAAAACTAACACTTATAAAAATAGGATCACGATTCTAATCCCCAAGTACGGTAGACACACTCTCAGATCTCAAGGCGCTTAGAGCCTTGAAGATGTCTAAAGGGGGTAGTCACACGTCCAAAGATTACATTACTGGCACTTATACAATACAATAAGTACGATAGTGATTCGAGCTTCGTATTAAGGTCATCGGTTAGCGAGAGGAACAAGATAGCGTTTGATATTACTCTAACATTTATGACTTTATTGTGATCTTATTGGTAAAAACAGAGGTTCGTTTTTGGGTCACTGAGATAAAACTGGACTATTATAATATTTTACTTATCACTGGGTTCGCGTGCTATTAACGCCTAATTTAAATAGCCAAATTACGTTGCACTTATAATAGAACGTTTCTTGCTAGATTGCTAGACCTCCAATAGCAGGGCTATTTTGTAAAAACATGATTAACATGAATGGAATAACCTAATGTTAGAGAATACCTAATCTGTACACTTTTCATAGTAACTATTCACAGTTTATGCACCTATACCTAGCACGCTTCTGCGTGGGTATTGTACTGGAAGCGTAGGTATAGGTGCCTAAACAGCATAAAAAGCATAGGTATTATGGCATTCAGTACCATAACATGATAATCATGTTTTTACAAAATAGCATCACAGACTTAAAAAAAAATGTTGGTGGACATTTCACACAGCGACATCTAGTCTCCAAAATGAGTAAAACTTGTACTACGGGTACCGGTTAACTGATCCAATACATACATACCTAGATTTATTTTAGTAAATCCATATTAGGAATGACAGTCGTGATCCTATTTCATTTTAATTTTAATAACATTTAGACAATTTACTTTTATCAGCTCATCACACAAACTTATTTTTAAAACTATTGTGATTAGTAGATGTGACTATAGATTTTTACACGGGTCTTTATCGTTACAAATAATTTATTTTCCCGACGTTTCGACTATGTTACAATAGTCGTGGTCGCGGGCAGACACTTGGAAAAATAAATTAAAGGTTAAATTACCTGATAAAGACCCGTGTTAAAATCTATAGTTTTATCACACAAACGTTCGTCTTGACCTACAGTTCTTCCTCATTAAACTGCTGAATTGCAGGCCGCACGTCCAACATGCAGAAAGTCGCGCGACACACAGGGCAAGTGCAGCGACCCGACAGCCAACGGTCCAAGTCGGAATCTCCTGCTCGGGCTGCCCACCAACGAGCCAAGCAAACCGCGCACCACAGGACCCTGGAATTCATATTTAAATAGCTAGCCTATATTTATATAGCTAGCCTTTGTAATATGGGAACCAAATAACTGATAGAATGAATGGCCAAATCCATTGGCAACATCTACATGTTGCGGCTACCCCACGAGGACGTGGGATAAGATAAAAAAGAATATGTATTGTCTTACTTGCATTGGCAAGATTGGCATTCAGGTGGTCCATCGATTAAACGCGCAGGTGGTGGTAGACAACGACGTTCGATCTTCACATTTGCCATCTCCTGCATGCAGCCGATGCACTGCTCTACCTCCTGTAACATTTTAATCATCAGTTCAACTATTTTTTTTACTTAATATAAATTTATAGGTTATTTTAAACAGACTGCAACCCCCCGCTGCAACATGCAGCTTAGGGGTTGAATTTCTAAAATTCTTAGGCCACTTCTACACACCAAATTTCAAGTTACTGGGACCAGGCAGTACTTACAAATCAGTCCATATATTAGTATGTAACTTTGAAATGATTATTGTTACAAAATTTCGTTTTCAAGTAGGTAGACCCCATTGGTTTAGGCTGTGCACTGATAGAACAGTCAGTTTCTTCAGTAACGCAAGAGTTTTATAATATTTAGATGTGAGAGTATAGTTAATATTTTTTCTAAACTACTAAAGAATGATGTTGCTTCCGGTCGGCTCGTAGATCTGTCAACATTCACGTCAGTACTCTCCGCAGAAAAAACTAAAAAGTGTGCAAAAAAGTGTCTACATAGTGCATCTCTACCGAGAATCCGTCCTAACAAATCAAAAGGAACATTCGAAGAACAAAATCAAAGTACAAAAGTAAGGTTTCGCGTGATAAAAGTGAAAACAAAGTTCGCTAACATAACCTATAAAGTGCATTTCATGTACTTCGACAATTTTCATGCTTTACCAACATAACAATAAAGAGGAAATAGTGCCAAGGTGCCAACCCAAAGATACATTGAAAAGAAACTTCTAAAGCAAATGTCAAGTGACTTTGACAGAAAGTGAAATTAGTAAACAAACGTAAAAATGGACCAAAATATGGAGATGTTGTTAGCAAAACTTCAAGAAAAGCTGAATCAACAAACTGTAACCATAACAAAGTCGGTGACTGAAAATGTACTGGAAGCATTAGACGAGAAAATAAAACACATTGCAAGTGAAAATAAAGCGCTAAAAAGCAAAGTAACAGAACTCGAACAGAAAATAAACTTTATGGAAAAAGATAAACGCAAAAATAACCTAATTTTTTTCGGAACGGAGGAAGCAGGAAAATCTGAATGCGAGCTCGTCGATTATGTAAAAGAAATCATCTCAGACATGGAAATTCATATAGAAAGTAGTGAAATAAACACGGTGTACAGAATTGGGCGGTGGACCTCAAACAGCATAAATCGCCCCATAGTAGTCTCCTTTACAACTACGTGGAAAAAGCATCTAATCATGAAAAACAAGGCCAGCCTTCCCTCAGGCATCTACATCAAGGAAGATTTCCCTAAAGAGGTACTGGAAAAACGTAAGCAATTACAGCTGCAAGTTGTGGAAGAGAGGAAGAAAGGGAACCTAGCATTTCTAAAGTATGATAAATTAATAATAAAAACACCATCACACCAAGAAAACAATAGAGACAAAAGGAAAAGAGAGGAGTCTAGCTCACCAACCGAATCTACACAAAAGAAAAGCAACGCACAGACTAGGCCAGCACGAGAAGCTACTAAAACATGTAAAAAAGATGTCTTAAAACCAAGCATATTCAAGTATGCCGATTGCGGAAGATCTGCACAAACTTCAGAACAGTCAAAAAACTAATAAACCACAACGATGCCCGGAACCAAAACAAACAATCAAAAACAACTGATCAACTACAACCTAAACGTCTCCCAACACGGCTGGTCCCCGCGGGAGCACTAGACCAAAACCCTCCAACTAAAAGATACGAAACACTAAAAATTGCAACTCTCAACACAAGAACACTAAGAAATCAAGAAAGCTTATTAGAATTAGAAAAGGCATTAGAAAGTATAAACTATGATATACTAGGCATAAGCGAAATGAGGAGAATGGATGAAAAAACAGTAGAAAACTACGACTACATACTGTTCCAAAAAGGAGAAACAACGGGCCAAAGAGGAGTGGGCTTTTTCATTAAAAGAACGTTGAAAAACTACATACAGGAGCTGATAGGAATCTCGGACAGATTAGCAGTACTCGTCATTAATTTACCAAGCTATAACAAACCATGGACAATCATACAAGTATACTCACCCACTGAATCAGCATCCAGAAGTGACATCAAAGACTTTTATAACAATCTATCAGATATTGTAAAGAAATATCATAACAACCACCTCATAGTTATGGGTGACTTTAATGCCCAGGTTGGCACTAGAGAAGCTGGTGAAGAATCAATATTGGGAAGGCACAGCCATGGAAAAAGGAGTGACAATGGGCACAAACTGATCGAATTCCTGCTACAAAACAATATAACACTCCTCAATTCAGTCTTCAAGAAAGATCCCAAAAGCAAATGGACCTGGATATCGCCCGATGGAAAACATAAAAATGAAATTGATTATATAATAACCAACAAGCCAAAATTCTTTACCGATGCGCATGTTATACAAAGTCTAAACTTTAATACAGACCACCGCATGGTTCGCTGCTGCCTAAGGAAGCACCCACCAAAAAGACCTAGAAACATCATAAAAACTACATCAATGTCACCAGAACAATATGCAAGAAATACCGACCCCTCCTTCATCATGCCTTTGCGGGAATTAGTGTACTCCGATATTAGTGTACTAGAAAAGTATAACCACATAGAAAAACACCTATCACAAAGGAAGAAAGTGAATGTAGTTAAGGATATAAAGTTTAGTGACAAGACAATGGAGCTCCTAGAAGAAAGGAAAGCACTATTAAAAAATAAAGAAAACAGTAAGGAAAACCACAACATAATATCAAGTCTAAGTAAACATATTCGAGAAAACATTAAAAAAGACAGAAGAACAAAGAGGCTAAGAAAACTAGAAGATGAAATACAAAGAACGGGTGGAACCAAAAAAGCTTTCAAGGAACTAAGGGATCATGGTGCAGAGTGGATTCCTAAGCTAAAGAACAACAAATCAAAACAGGTGACAAAACGTGTAGAAGTACAGAAACTAGCCACGGATTACTACAGAACCCTCTACTCTGACAAAGACGCGACCCAAGAAAGCAAAACCAACAAAAACCCAATTAATAGACAAGAGGATGTAACACCAATACTTATACGGGAAGTACAGAATGCCATCATGTCACAAAAAATGGATAAAGCACCAGGACCTGATAATGTACCAAACGAGCTGATGAGAGGAACGTCCGAAGAACTATGTCCAATACTAACTAGGCTTTTCAATGACATTTTAACAACAGGCATCATCCCAAAACAATGGGGAGAATCTTATATTATTCTCCTGCATAAGAAAGGAGACAAAGATGAAATTGGCAACTATAGGCCAATAAGTCTTATTTCAAACATCTATAAGGTCTTCGCAAAGATAATTTTAGAAAGAATAACACTAACTTTAGATGAGAACCAACCGATAGAGCAAGCAGGTTTCAGAAAGAACTACAGTACCATAGACCATATACACACAATCAAACAAGTGTTGGGAAAATACAATGAATATCAGAAACCCTTATACATAGCCTTCATTGACTATTCTAAAGCATTTGACAGTCTCAACCATAAATATATCTGGTCTAGTCTAAGAGAACAAGGAGTGGATCCTACCTACATTGAACTAATAAAAAACATCTACAGTAAAAGTAAAAGCCGCATAAAACTGGAAACAAAAGGAGACCCTTTTCCTATAAACAGAGGAGTCAGGCAAGGAGATCCATTATCCCCGAAGCTGTTCAATGCTGTGCTGGAAAATATATTTAGACAATTGGACTGGGACAAATTCGGTCTTAACATTAACGGGAGCCGCCTAAATCATCTGAGATTTGCAGACGATATTATCCTGCTAGAAGAAGATCCCAGGAAATTAGATCTCATGATAAATACCCTAGCAAATAAAAGCAGAGAAGTAGGGCTAGAAATGAATGCGAGCAAAACAAAGCTAATGACCAACAACACAGAGGACAATATAGAAGTCCATGGAAACAGTTTTGAATATGTGAGTGAATATGTATACCTAGGACAAATTATCTCTCCCCATGACTCTATGTCAAAGGAAGTAAACAAGAGAATAGCATGTGGTTGGAAAAAGTATTGGTCCCTGAAGGAAATAATGAAGAGCAAAGATCTAAACATGCACATCAAGAGAAAGACCTTCAACACATGCATCCTACCTTGCATAACATATGGATGCGAAACTTGGTCACTTGCCGAAATCCATAGAGTCAAACTTGAAAAATGCCAAAGGGCAATGGAAAGAAGCATGTGCGGAGTCAAATTAAGTGATAAAATCAGAAACTCAGAAATTAGAAGGAAAACCAAAGTCAAAGACATATTGGCTCATATAGATCATTTAAAATGGGGTTGGACAGGACACATGCTTCGATGCAAACTAAACAAGTGGAGCAAACAAGTGACCCTATGGTACCCAAGAGAAGGGACGAGAAAACAGGGACGTCCCAAAATAAGATGGGAAGATGATATCCGCCTTACCTTGGGACCATACTGGACTAGAGTTGCAGAGGACAGAGCACAATGGAGAGAGTTGGAGGAGGCCTATGCCAAAAGGCACGCCGAACTGCGGGACATCATATAAACTTTGTTAAAATTTCCAGTTAACAATAATTGTACCCAAAGTTTGGAAATAAATGGCTTATTATTATTATTATTATAAAGAATGATGTAGTTTTTAAATTACCTCATTTTCAGGAATGATATACGCCGGATTCTCTCGGACGCAATCCAAAAACACGTTCACAAATCTGTCTATCAAGTTTGGCTGTAATGATATATGTTCTGGCATCCTGACTGGGAGTAATAATCTTGGTTGTAGGTCTCTCAGAGCAGCTGTGTTAATGCGGAATGAGAAGCCTTGTACATCATCTCGGGTGGGAACAGCTTCAATGTTGATGTATTGGACTTCATCTTCGCCTGCTACCGAGAAACTGTGGCTGTCTGTCTGAGGATGGGAGTTATTTATTACAATATTATTATAACTAACTACTACAGGAAGTCATGTAACGAGAAGAATGTTTGGAATGAATGCGGATGGATGTAGATGTAGGCCAAAGAAAAGATGGATGGACTGTGTGAAAGTTGACATGGGTAAGAAAGGAGTGAGTGATGAGATGATGGCTGATAGAAAGAAGTAGGTACACATGTTGTGCCGATCACCACTTAAGTGGGATGTGGGCAGGATGATGATGACATTGCAAACAGTATTGTATGTTTATACTAATATTATATGCCGTGTTGGCCGAGTGGGAGGTACCTCGACTTTCAATCTGAAGGTCTCGTGGGTTCGAATCCCGGCGCGCACCAATGGATTTTTCTGTTCGAAAAATTTATATGCGCATCAAAAACACGTGTTTAAAACGGTGAAGGAAAATATCGTGAGGAAACCAGTTAGTATTCTTATAAGCGGCGATGGGCTTGCAACCTGTCACGCATGGAATGCTAACTACTGCAAAATGTGGGCATGTGCCAAATATAATGTTTGAATGTGCCTCTGACTACCCCCACTAGACATCTTCAAAGGATCTAAGTGTCTGGAGATCTGAGAGGATGTCTACCGTACTTGGGGATTACAATCGTGATCCTATTTTTTTTTTATAATATTATAAAGAGGAAAGATTTGATTGTTTGTTTGTTTGCATCGAATAGGCTCCAAAACAACTAGACTGATTTCAAAAATTCTTTTACCATTTGAATCCTACATTATCCCTGATGAACATAGGCTATAAATTATTTTAAAAAACGTTAGGGATCCGTATGAAAACTTTGATAATGTAACCCAAGGTGTAAAAAAATTGTCATAAAATCATTATTAAACCCGTGTGACGCCGGGGCGGACTGCTAGTAAATTATACAGCAATGGAAATTGATACTTACTGCAGTAGCAACAAGAGTGCATTCATCCTGTCTGATAACATCCACCCGGTACATGCACACCTTGATAAACCATGTTGGAGTTGCCACAAACTTGCTGGTGTTCGTCAGTTGTATTGATACTTTGTCAATACTATAAATTAAATGAACAAGCTGTTATATACCTACATCACATATTATCATAGGACAAAATAGTAATTTAAATAATATTCTTCTTTCAACATTCACCTTGTTCGATCAGCACCACACTGGAGTTCTACATAGCATTAAGGAAAGGATCATAGAAAAAATGATAGGTCCCAAACTGTGTTTGTTGCCTGATTCTTCTAAGCTTGGTCGCACTAGTACAGGTGTAGCTTCGCTTATCTCCAAAGACTATTCAAAGTGATCTTTCTGATTTTAATGAAATAAATGCCTTTCAAATTTGAGTAGAGGATTTTGTTATTAGAATTATATATATAAGCGTACCTAAGCAGGTACGCTTATTGTAAGGGTTTAAAGATAAACTTACTTTTTGAATTCATTATTGAGATCTGCAGCGACTACCCTCCAATCACTCCCTTGAGTCTCGTAAGGAAGGAGAGTTTTCACCACAGGGTGTCCTCGCTTCTCATATTCCCACCAGCACATCATTTTGTAAAGGCTCATAAATACAAACATAGAGCAACAAACTAATGAGAAAAGCATCCATTCTGAACGCCAACCTCCGAAGTACAGCGCTAACCAATACCCCATAGGTAAAAATGAATGGAACACCATAGTGATAGAGGTCCTTCTCATGTGGTAGTCGACGAAATTAACATTCTCCGATCCCAATAGGCCTTCAAATATCTGAGGAATTGTAAAACCGGCAGTCACAAACTCTGTCGGCGGGTAGATTATGCACGCAGTGAACAAGCAGTAAAACAATGCTAATATTATATCCATTTTTAGTTCATGTGTAATTTTCTTTGATTTTGAAAAATAAGCTATTTTTGTTTAGATTTTTTGCAAAACTAAACAATCGTTTTTAGCAGGTTCAATAGGTTGGGTGCTTGGATGTCACACACAAGTTCACACGACGCGTTTTTATTCAGCTTATTGATACTTAGAAACCCATATCTAAAATTGTAATGGTGATGAAATGATCATGATTTTTACTTTTACTGTGTGATATACTTATATGCTCTTTGGTGTGATATTTTTTTGTAAATAAGAAGTACCTAGTAAAATTATAAAATACGTGTAGAAGTAATGTAAGATTGTGCAATGTGCATGTTTCTGTTGTCATTGTCAAATGTCGTTGATGAATGTAATGTCAATGTGACTTGACTAGTTTGACAACTAAATTGATGTTGGATGTGGACACGTACATTATTTCAATTGAAAAATTACACATTTGTTTGATGGAACTAAAGCTAGTTTATCTCGTATTATTGTGCTTGATGAGTTAAATCTAATTTCTTAATTTAATACATATAATTCTTATAAAAACCAGCTTTCAGGCAAGTTATGCGGCATCCTACATGCACTATGACCGTATTGTGTGTTTCGGTCTTTTAAAAGTTTTATTTCCAATGTGTATACACTTTTTAATAAAAGTGTACGTGTAAAAGTAAATTTCCAAACTAAAGATAAATAATAAATGTTGCGGCTATGTTAATGTCTCAAATCATTTTACATTTACTAGCCTGTCTACACACGTCGAGACTTCTCGCAAGAACACGAGTTCTTTTTCACCACTCTGATAGCTCTTTTTGTTCGGGCCTCTAGGATGGCGGGAGTCGAGCAGCCATGCTATACTCTGATCAACTTCCCGACAGATTCAGATCCTTACAATGAGATGCAGCTCAAGCTTGATCTGGGTAAGACTTCATATTTTACTACTATACACAGAGGTAAACTGAGACTAGACTTACTAAAAGAGACTAGTCTCAGCTTTCCAGGGGCCATACTCAAGTTCCTGAAGTAATATCTAAACAATATTACTTGCAGTTCAAAAATGTCAACATTAGACGAGTTTGTATTGCGTTGTCACTTTCGCACCATGAGTAGTATTGTTTTAGTATTACTATTGAGTTTGTAGTACCGCCCCAGATCTGTATTATCATAATATTGTAAAACACTGAAAATCCTTATACTCGAAAAGAACATTTTGGGAAAAAAAATAGTCATCCAAGACTTTAAACTAACTCTACTTATATAAAATTTCATCACAATCGGCGACAGGCAAACAGACAAGAGTTAATTTTGCATTTATAATATTAGTACAGTTAATAAATAATAACCATTCTTCTCAATTTCTGTTCCATAGAGAAAGGTGATACGAAAAAGAAGATTGAAGCCCTAAAGAAGGTTATCAGTATAATTCTCTCTGGTGACAAAGTTCCTGGTATCCTGATGATAATCATCAGATTTGTGCTGCCACTGCAGGATCACACCATCAAGAAGCTGCTACTCATCTTCTGGGAGATTGTTCCCAAAACCACACCTGATGGTAAACTGTTGCAGGAGATGATTCTTGTCTGTGATGCATACAGAAAGGTAAATAGAGAAATGAAATAAATAAATAAATACTACTATAGTAATAGTTTGCCGGCAAAATGGTCAACATTGGTGAGATAAGCACAAAATAGAGGCGAATAGCACAAACGAAGATAGGTCTTTGTCCAGCAGTGGGATTAGAAAGGCTGGTTTTATGATGATGATGATAATGAGTAGTAATAGTAGCTTTAAACTTGTGAGGCAATAAGCGGCATTTAAAAAAAAAAGTGATATCTCTGCCAATTGTAAACCAATTTTTTTAATTTAATAATAGGGTTATGTTCCTTATCAAATGGGACTCTATATTATTTCATATATAAAGAACTAGCGACCCGCCCCGGCTTCGCACGGGTAGCATGTTATTATACACATAAACCTTCCTCCTGAATCACTCTATCTATTAAAAAAAACCGCATCAAAATCCGTTGTGTAGTTTTAAAGATATAAGCAAACATACATACATACATACAGACGCGGGAAGCGGAAAGCGACTTTGCTTTATACTATGTAGTGATTAGCAGTTTTTTTATAGAACTTAAAACTTCACTTCAATTTTAGAACCTTATTATATAAATTTTGTTGTTTTATTATTATATGAGTTGTTGATTAGAAGCGTTAGCAACAGGAACTAGTGAGATAAAGTTATAAGTATTTGCTCTGATAAAATTGAATGCAGAACTTGCAATTCAATGATCTCTATGATATATACGGTATTTAAATACCATATATATAATATACCTTCTCTTTTTGGCATAATCTCAATTACCTCTCTCTGTTGCGTTTATGCAATGACTTTATCTTTCCATAGGATCTCCAACACCCCAACGAGTTCCTGCGAGGCTCGACCCTAAGGTTCCTGTGCAAGCTGAAAGAGCCAGAGCTCCTGGAACCCCTTATGCCTTCCATCCGTGCCTGCCTAGAACATAGGCATTCATATGTCAGGAGGAATGCTGTGCTGGCCATCTTCACCATCTACAGGTACCTGTTACAGCTTTTTATCACCTTCCTACATTTCAATAAATATAATTATGATGATTTCAAAGACAAACCAAGTGGGGTAGTCAGAGGTGTGGCCAAACATTGCATTTGATAACTGCATATTACCAATTTTTGATTTATAAATAGATAGAACAACATTTAAACAAATAATTTTCTAATTGAGTACAATGAGCGGCCTTATCGCTAAAAAGCGATTTCTTCTAGGCAACCGAGGAAACCGAATTTCTGAGGATGGAAAGAAGTGAGCGAGAAGTGGACGGCAACAGTACAAAGCAACAAACCATAAATAATTCTATCACTTTAATACCTATTAAGACCTATAATACCAATTCATCTTCGTCTTATACAATTTTAAAAATGTTGTATATATATTTTATTCCAGAAACTTCGAGTTCCTTATCCCTGACGCTCCAGAGTTGATTGCCAACTTCCTAGAGAGTGAGCAGGACATGTCTTGCAAACGGAATGCATTTTTAATGTTGCTGCATGCTGACCAAGAACGGGCGCTCACCTATCTGGCTCAAAGACTCGACAGTGTACATGGCTTTGGAGATATACTGCAGTTGGTGATTGTAGAGCTCATTTATAAGGTAAGTCTTTATACTAAACTAGTGGGAACTAGGAACTTTTGCAACTTCGTTCATGTGAAGTTATTTTCAAGGCGACTTAAACCATGTAGCCCCATAAGCGTTGAATTTTGGGAATTCTTTTCTTTTAATGCACCTCTACACATAAAAAAAAATACTCCCTCCATATTTCAAGTTTCTACTTTCTAAGACCAGTGATTTAGGCTGTGCGTTGATCAGTCACTTAGTTGGTAACGCAAGAGTTTTATATATTTATACTAGCTTTTGCGCGCGGCTTTGCAAGCGTGCTACCTGGATAATAAGTAGTATGACTATCCGGAATAATGTGCTTTCTTATGGTAAAAGTGTTTTCAAGTATGTGCCGTAGTTCTGGAGTTCTCTCTACATACATTCACTCACAAATTTCGCACTCAGTCAGACATATACAAAATTATAGGTCATTCATTATGTATCTAATAGACCCGTGTAAAAATCAATAGCTATGTCAAATACTGGAACCTGACTGCAGCTTGTGATTCCTTCTCTCAGGTGTGCCACGCGAATCCTTCGGAGCGTTCTCGCTTCATTCGCACAGTGTACGGACTACTGAACGCCCCTTCGGCCGCAGTGAGATACGAGGCAGCTGGCACACTTGTCACGCTGTCCACTGCACCGGCCGCCATCAAGGTAAGCATTGTGGAAGGAACATTTTAACATCTTTTAAATAAATTAATATATTGGCCAAAGAAAAGGTGAATATACTGTGTAAAAAATGACATGGGTAAGAATGGAATGAGTGATGAGATGGCTGCTGATAGAGGGAAATGGAAGAAAAATAAATGTTGTGCCGAATTTAAGAAGAGTTAAGAAGACACTTAAGTGTTAAGGGCAGGAAGGTGCTGATACACTTCATTGAAATAAATACATACAGGTTTACTGGTTATTCAACCTATACCTATTCCAACGGAAATAACTTCCCCTACAACCTCCTAGCAAGAATAGTTCGAATAGCCAATAAATATTGATGGACATTCCACACAGCGCCATCTAGTCCATCTAGTCTAGAACTAAATTACTGATAGAATTACCTATTTATACTTTTATTACTACCAAGTGATTCAGTAGTATGTTTATTTTGACTTTGATTTGTTCTTTCATGTTACCAGGCAGCCGCGCAATGCTACATCGAGTTGATAGTGAAGGAGAGCGACAACAATGTGAAGCTGATTGTGGTCGGACGTTTGGCTGCTTTGAGGGCCAGAGGAGGGGATCTGGCGAGGAGGGCATTGCCAGATTTGGCCATGGATGTTCTGAGAGTGCTGGCTTCCTCAGATCTGGATGTCAGGAAGCATACCTTGGATCTGGGTAACTGTCACTTTGTTAGTTAGGTTTAATAATCATTCATTCTCAAAAAAGGTAACAAATATTATTATTATTAAAGGCAAGAGATGGCACTGGACCGAGAAAAGTGGATGATGACGAGAGAGGCCTTACTCAGCATTGGGACAGTAAAGGATAACTAAAAAAATATATTTATTAAATAGTTAGTATTCTTTAAAGCGGTGATAAGCTTGCAACCTATCACATAAGGACAGGGGCGGATTTGCCCTAAGGCCCGGTAGGCCCGGGCCTAGGGCGGCCAAATATTAGGGGCGGCAAATCGTGCCAAAAAAAATCACTGATGATAACAAGATTAACAAGAAATAAGTAATTCAAATACAAAGTATCTTAATATATTGAAGCCTCGCGTACTTTATGATTATAATTCTTCTAAATCACTCTCTGAATAATGTGGCCTAGTTAGTACGCGGCGCGGCGTTACTATTGCATATTTTAGCATGAAAAACCGGCCAAGTGCGTGCCGTACCACGCGCAATGTAGGGTTTCGTAATTTACACACCTAACGGCGTTATATATGTAATTGTCGATGATATTTCTGCAATTTTTTTTATTTTCTAAGTTATTTGCATAAATTTTAATTTTCTAAGTTGGTCGATGATTACTTGTAAACTTGTAAAGCTCACTTAGCCGTGATAGTTTTGCTTTTAACTTGAGTATTTGTACTACAACCGTAAATTTTTTCACGCCCACAAACCCAATAGTTTAGCTTCTAGGGGGGAGGGGACTCTAACAAAAATTTACACTTTAAGGTGATAAGTGAAATTTTTGACGTTTTGTATGGGCTGAGTCTACCCGGATAAGACGGAAAAAGTGATAAAACTGCATTAACTCGAAAACCATCAAATTTAAAAAGAAACTGTCTGTAATTTACTTTTCTAGTAAGATTATCTAACGAATTATATAAAAATGAACTGTTTAGCTATTCATAGTTTTGATTAAAAATGAAACTAGTGTTTTTGAAGAGCCAACTTTGGAAAATAAATTTATAGAGAAAAGATTCACCAATCGTGTTTCTGTCTGTAATTTATCTAGATTATATCCTTAAGTTATCTTTGTCATGAAAAACAAAACTGTATGTTTTGCGGTTATTGAGAAAAAAACGATTCTGCATTCATCAAAAACATTTATTACTCGCCTTAAAGCTTAATATTTCACAAACGGATCTCTTAATCGAAAAGTTGTTTTCACAAACCCATAATGTTTTTAAAGACCTACTATCTAACGACACCCCACACCTTAGGGTATGCGAGAAAAAAATAACATCCCCACTTTAGGTGTAGGGGAGATACCCTAAATAAAATTGTTTTTCCAGATTTTATTCTACGACTTTGTTAAGAGTCAAGTGTGTACCCCCCTCCCCCCTACCAGTTTTATACCACGATTAGTTTTGGAGGTGTGAAAAAATTCACGGTGTACTACTACCGTGAATTTTTTCACATAACGAATTTAAAAGGAAAATTATCACGGCTATGTAGGATTTACAAATTTACGAGTAATCATCGACAAACTAAGAAAATAATTTTCTAAGTTGCTCGACGATTACTCGTAAACTAGAAGTAAACTTATTAGTCCAAGTATTGTAGAAAGTTACCGATGTAACGTTGTTAGCTGTGAAAACTACGAAACCCTGCATTGAGCGTGGCACGCACTTGGCCAGTTTTTTTTTCGGCAGTTAAAAGTTCAGTTCGGCATAACGAGAACATTCGGCAATAAAGTAAATTCATTAATTATGTATCTAGTCTATATGATGAGTGCTAAGAAAGGGGCGGCACATGACCCGGGGCCTAGAGCGGCTAGGACTGCAAATCCGCCTCTGCATAAGGAATTCTAACTACTGCAAAACGTGAGCATGTGCCAGATGTGATGTTTGAAATTGCCTCTGACTACCTAAGGATCTGAGAGTATATCTACCGTACTTGGGGATTACAGTCGAGATCCTATTTATTTTGTGCATAATACTGTAACATTGTATGTTATCTTGCAGCTCTGGATCTGGTGACCAGTCGCCATGCTGAGGAGTTGGTGGGAGTTCTGAGGAAGGAAGCTGCGAGAGCTCATTCTGCTGATCATGAGGATGGAGCCAGATATCGCCAGTTGCTGGTTAGAGCCATGCATCGGGCTGCAGTTAAGGTGAGGGTTTATATTTTATTGGTCATTTTAATCGTGATTTTCTCAATATTTTTAAAAGGTAAAGCATTGGTAACATTAGGATTGTGCTATATTTACTTTTTATTTTTGTCATGTGTTTTTAGGTACCTTAGTTCAAGGAAAAGGAACTGTTGTGTAATTAATATTAGGAACCATCTCGAGCTACTTGACCCCTTGTTTTTTTTTTTGCGTTTCAGTTCCCGGAAGTAGGTGGCTTAGTAGCGCCAGCTTTATTGGAGTTGGTCGGTGATGGAAGCGAAGCTGCGGCTCATGACGTCATGCTGTTCTTGCGAGCTGCTTTGCATACCTTCCCTGATTTGAGCCCTTCTATTTACCAGGTATGCGTCTAAACAGAATAAAACTCCTAAGGTATTTTTTTTATAAAATAACTCTGTTATTTATTAATCGATTTACATTATATAATTTACTAGCGACCCGCCCCGGCTTCGCACGGGTAGCATGTTATTATACATATAAACCTTCCTCCTGAATCACTCTATCTATTAAAAAAAACCGCATCAAAATCTGTTGTGTAGTTTTAAAGATATAAGCAAACATACATACATACATATTACATACAGACGCGGGAAGCGGAAAGCGACTTTGCTTTATACTATGTAGTGATGATACTTTTCGTTTGGTTCTGTTTATATTTGAGAAAAAATATCACCTCTATAGGTGAATAAAATAGGGAATGACATTTTGTATTGGACCTATATAACATGAATGAAATTAGTGAATGACTGAAGAAAAGAATGAATAAATGAATGAAATTTATGAATGAATAATTAAAATAACGAATAAATGAATGAAAATGCTTTATTGTACACCAATAATAAAAATAGCAGTGAAATAAACTTAAAACTAGATGAAATATTTTCGCAGGTTTTGATTTTAGTTTTTTTCGTAATTATTATCTAGATGTCTTACCCATCCAGAAACTACTGGAGTCTTTACCCGCTATCTTAAACGGTCGCGTGGCTCGCTCCGCTCTCTGGCTAGTGGCTCACTTCGCAGACTCTCCATCTCGTGCTCGTGCTGCTCTGGATGCACTGGAACCTCTTGTGCCGAAGCTTATGGGGGACAAGGAGGTGAGTTCATTATCTATAAAAATATAAAAATAAGTCGGGTTTCTCTTCCTGACGCTATAACTCCAGAACGCACGAACCGATTTCCACGGTTTTGCATTCGTTGGAAACCTCACGGAAGGTTTATAGCAAAGAAAATTCAGGAAAAATTTCAAGAGAAAAGCAGGAAAACAGGAACGGGAACTTAACACAGCATTTGGTAATTCTAAAGCGATACGAAGTTCGCCGTGTCAGCTTGTTCTAACAACACAACGGTACAACCGGTTGTCACAACGGTAGACACGCTCTCAGATCTCTAAGCGCTTAGATCCTTGAAGATGTCTAAAGGGAGTAGTCAGAGACACGTGCAAATATAAAATTCATTCACATTTTGCGGTAATTAGCATTCCATACGTGACAGATTACAAGCCCGTTGCCGCTTATAAGAATACTAACTGGTTTCCTCACCGTTTTGATCAGGTGTTTTGATGTGCATATTAATTTTTTCAAACGGAACATCCAGTTTTAATTAAAATTGATATAGTTGATTCATTTAAATGAAATTCCTGATTAGGTTTCATGCTTTGTTTTATTTAAAAAACATGTACACCTTGTTTGTTCACGTTGGTATTTTATTTTCAATAAGTCGATTCACGAAAAAATTACGGGTAACAAAAAAAGGGTCTTTTGGTCTCAGTCCAACTTTTTATTTTGTTGTATTGTTGTAGGATGATAAAGAATCTGCAGCCAAACAAGCGGAGTCTTCAGCCCCGCGTCAACTTGTCACCAGCGACGGTACATACGCCACGCAGTCAGCTTTCAACTTACCTACGTGAGTCTATCAAATAGTACTTTTACTACACTATAAATATTTTATGCAAATTTATAGTGATTTTTCAGATTTTTGCCTCTATTCATTATCCACTTTAATATGTTTATTTTAACATAGAAATCATCTTAGTTTTCCAGCCCTTATCCCACTTAAGCGGGGTTGGCACAACATGTGTTCTTCATTCATTTTCCTTTATCAGTCGTCATTTCAAAGCTAAGAATTACAAAAGCTAATTTAGAAACTGTAAGGTATCATGATATTGAGCTAAACGCTCAATAAAATAAGTAATAAAATAATTGAATAGCATAAAGACGATTTAACAGCTGTGCTACAACACTTGTGTACAGAGCAATAATATGACTTTCGATCTACAAATGTACAATGTATATATTTCGTGACCTGCTGGCACGCAATTGTAATCACACTAATCACTACATAGTATAAAGCAAAGTCGCTTTCCGCTTCCCGCGTCTGTATGTAATATGTATGTATGTTTGCTTATATCTTTAAAACTACACAACGGATTTTGATGCGGTTTTTTTTAATAGATAGAGTGATTCAGGAGGAAGGTTTATATGTATAATAACATGCTACCCGTGCGAAGCCGGGGCGGGTCGCTAGTCTATATATATAAAAATCAATGCCACTTTTCGTTGTAATTCTATAACTCAAGAACGGGCTCACCTATCCAAACCAAATGTTTAGGCTTTGTTCGGACTATTTAGTAGATGGTTTATGTGAAGTTTGCACAAAATCGGTAGAGCGGTTCTTCATTTATCACATTTGTAACAAATGAATTCAATAAATGGCGGATCATTGTATAAATTTATAGGACATAGGATACTTTTTAACTGGAACGGGAATGGAAAATTAACATACTAAAGCGATACGAAGTTCGCCGGGTTATTAATATGAGAAATTTAGGACGTTTGTTTGTGATTGTTAGAGATAGCTGCAAATGTCCTCTGTTATTTACATATCTTATCTGACGAACGGTTTGGAACTGGATATCTGTGTTTGTGGCTTGATTCTTCAAAACAATGGTCGCGAGAAACAGGCGTAGCTAAGACGTTTCTTATACGACCTATCTTTGGTTTTGCAGTGACTCTCCTAGCACCTCTGTGGCAGGACTAACAACCGCTCTGCAAGAAGGCGAAGGCTTCACCGCAGCTTGTGCCTGTTCCGCTTTGGGCAAGTTGGCTTTGAAGCTGCAAGACACGCAACAAGCTTCACGTGCTATGCATCTAGCCGCTGTACTGCTGTCTTACCACAAGCAGCATGCTAACGGTTAGTAATCATTTTAATTTTATAGGTTAGTATATAATAAAATACTGTTATTAAAACAGTGTGACAATGATAGCAAAGGTATAAGAGCGATCATATCTCACGAAATTTTACTCAGTTTGTAGAAATAACAGCTAAAATTAAATTGTAAAATATAGTTCTTTTTTTGATAAGCGGCGATGGGCATGCAACCTGTCACGCATGAAACGATAACTACTGCAAAAGGTGGCCATGTGAATTTATATAATATGTGGACATGTCTCTAACTAACGACATCTTAAAGACATCTTTGTGGTTTAAGATGTTTATTTCTCAAAGAACGAAGTTCACTTATAGAGAATACAATATTTTAACATAAGTACATAGTGTACTGGATGTATGTAGTTCAGTATTGTAACAGTTACATGACATAGTTCCTAGTTAAACTGGGTTGTATGGAATTTTTTCCAGTATATAATCTTTTAATCTTTTTTTAAAAATAAATAGAGAAGTGGCTTCTTTTATATTGCTAGGTAGTTTATTAAATAGTTGTGCTCCCTCGTAGGTTATGCTTTTCTTTCCATAATTTGTTCTTGGCTGTATTAGTACAAAGTTTTTTGAATTTCTAGTGTTGTATTTGTGTATTTGATTCTTTCTTTTGAATGAATCTTTAAAAATCTCCCTTCAAAAGCGCCCTCGATATCTGAGATGACTGTGGGATTACAGTCGTGATCCTATCTCATTTAGTTTCATTTTAAGTGAGCTGTTCAAGGAACATCTTCATTCACTCACTCACTCATTCACTCACTCACTTGACTACTCATTTGACAGGTACTTATTTATTTGATTATCTTGTTATGTTATCTTTAAATTATGTTTTCAGCATCAGTGTCATCGGGTCTAACATCAGATGACCTGGAACACTCTGCCATGTGGATCCAAGCAGCAGCAGCTAAACCGGAAGTTGTCTGTACTGCGTTGCTAGATGGCACTAAGAAAGCTCTCGCTGCATTGCTTGCTTTGCCGGATAGAGTAGCGCCGGGACAAGAGGCTGCCGAAATGGTAACGAACTACAAACAATATTTATTACTTCGAAATGTCTATTGTGTGTTACTAGAACATAGAACGAACATTGAAATAGAACGTCAGGAAAATAAATAAAAAGTCATTATGTGATAAAGAACCGTGTAAAAAACTATAGTTATGCCTAATAATGACAATAGTTTGAAAAATAATGTATAGTTTGAACGATGGACCATTCGTAAGAATTTGAACTTGACAAAGAAACGAGTGTGGACACCCGGATTGATATTGATCCATTTTATGCTAGCATTCCCAGCCTTTTGATGCCACTTACAACTATACAATTATTTAAATTAAATTGTTGGTTTTCTTTATAAATAAGTAATTGTATGTGCATTTTTGTCTATCAGGAGAGCGAAGAAAAGTCAGTGACCGAGGTGGAAAGGGGCATTTCGTTCGGAGCACTTTGTGGACTTGGAGTCACCACACAACATCACGATATGTTTGAGACTGCGCTGAACAAGGCGGTGCAAGGTATTCATCTCACAATACAAATATAATAATAACCTTACTGCTCTGACACACAGACAGCCATGTCAGTCTGCATGCATTAAATACTAATAGAAACCCATGACTACGTAGATTTTTATACAAATTTCGTCCATTTTAATTATTTTTGGTTTACATTTTTTTTCTTCAAAATTTATTTAAAATTGTTTAAGCCGGACGTGATTGGGGAACAAACAAGCATACAATATCACATCATATAATATTTATGTGATTTTATATCATAGTTTGTCCAACTCTAATCGAAAGCTGTCCGTTCGGCATAACGATTGCTAATGTTCAACAGATGATAAATTGACCAATATTATTTACGGCACATATTATAATTATTTATAACTGCCCGCCGCCGAAAACGAAGTAGTTGACGTCACGCAGGCGGCCAGTTGTAAAACACCCCAAGCCAAATCTTTTTGCAACATGTTTAAAGGATCCCACATGAAGTGGGATAAGAGCAAGAAGAGTTATAATTATGAATAATTTTCTAGGTCGGCCAACTGGTAGCGAAGAGCGAAGCAAGCTCTCCAAGGTCACTCAACTGACAGGCTTCTCAGACCCTGTTTATGCAGAGGCCATTGTCACCGTTAACCAGTACGACATTGTACTGGATGTGCTGGTGGTCAACCAGACCGGTAAGAAAAATTCAATTCATTATCTAGCTTATCAGTGAATTTTTTTTTCCTTTAATGTGTATTTGCATTTAAAAAGCCGCGCTGGGCAGTGGGAGGTATCTCGACTTTAATCAGAAGGTCGTGCGTTCGAATCCAGAACGTGTATCAATGGATTTATCTGTTTGAAAAATGTATATTCGCATTAACGCGTGTTTAAAACCATCAAGGAAAACATCGTGAGAAAACCAGTTAGTATTTTAATTTGCATTGGCATGCAGTAGGGCTTGCTTATTACTGCAAAATATTCGTAAAGTTTGGACCTGTCTCTGACTAACCCCTTCAAGGATCTAAGCGCCTGGAGATCTGAGAGAATATCTATCGTGCTTAGGGATTACTTCTTTCCAATTTTCTTCACCTATGAATTGATAATGCAATACTAAGTACTAACAACATAAGACGTTGGTACCGGTTTTTATTGGTTCAGTCCAGCTAAGCTCAAGTTGAATGTAAAACTGGTTGTGGTTTCCAGATGACACCCTCCA
The DNA here is from genome assembly GCA_912999785.1 of Hydriomena furcata. Lineage (NCBI taxonomy): Eukaryota > Metazoa > Arthropoda > Insecta > Lepidoptera > Geometridae > Hydriomena > Hydriomena furcata. The sequence continues at coordinate 915,071 of OU538828.1, read as the reverse complement.
GAACTGCACAGTGGAACTGGCAACATTAGGCGAGTTGCGATTGGTGGAGAGGCCTGCAGCAGTGGTGTTGGCTCCGAGGGATTATGCCACCATCAAGGCTCATGTCAAGGTGCATTCCACGGAGAACGGAATCATATTCGGGAATATTGGTTAGTACTTATCGAAGACAAAATTATTTTAAATCAATTCAGTCTGTTTGGGCACACACACACACAAACACATATACACCAAGGTTTTGTTGCAAGTTGCTCGTTCAACTTACGACCAACTTGTCCAATTAAAACATTTTGAACCCACAACCTACGACGCAGAAGGCAAAGTTTAGGAAGCTGTGAAGCTGTGAAAACATAAAATATCTAGATTAGAAGCTAAAGTGAATACAAAATGGAATCTCCCTTGCAGTGTACGAAGTATCCGGTGCCACACAAGATCGCGGCGTAGTGGTGTTGAACGACATTCACATCGACATCGTGGATTACATCCAACCTGCTTCGTGCAGCGATGCAGACTTCAGACAGATGTGGGCGGAGTTCGAATGGGAGAACAAGGTTGGCTGGATCATCATTCATTATTATTATTATAAATGAGACAGTTTGTGAGTTTCCTTGTATGTTTAATATTTATGCCTCAATCAGGCCTAAACGACAAAACGGATTAAGATGTTATTTGCTCTAGATGTAGATATGATGCCTTAATAAAACATAGACTACTTTAAAATACGAAATACATCCCCAAAATGATAAAAAAACGCATAGGAGATGATTTTAGTATAGATGGCACTACAACTTCTAAAAATCGAACGTCAGTGTTGACATTTATGAAAATCTAATGTATGTTCGTAAAAATATTAGTTTGATTAAGAAAAATAGTGATTATCATGATGCAAATACTAGAAATGAGGATAAACTCGCTGTTCCCACGACTAGGCTCACTAAAACTAAGAAATCATTTCAAGGGCAATGTGTACGCTTCTATAACAAAATCCCAAATGACATGCAAAAGCTATCTATTACCAAATTTAAAAACTTAATTGCTCCAACTCGCTCTATCAATAATAATTAAGATTCATTTTGTATTAAAAATAAGTACAAAGACTTAAAAAAAAAAAAAAACAATGTACAAAAATAAACTAAATTAAATTAAACTTAACTAAATTTGACGATTCTAAATGATCCAAGTGATTTCAATGAATAAACGCTATTTTCATTTTGATTTTTGACATCAGTCGTCATAGCAACGTGCTTTACTCTATGCGATTATTTAAATTTGGACAGGACAACGTCTGTGTCTGTCGCGGGACTTAATGGTTGTTGTTTGTGTACAGGTGTCTGTCAACACAAATATCACGGATCTGCGCGATTACCTTGATCATCTACTCGCGTCGACCAACATGAAGTGTCTTACGCCAGATAAGGTAACAATATTCATACAACTTTATTTATATTATTGTTTTTACGTTTAAAATTAATGTGTCAATGATTAGGAGACATTGATAAACATCCGTGTTACACACTCAGGAATCTGTCGTAACTCTACTTTAATTCTAGTTAGTCTAGAAGCTACGACTCCTCACAACTAAACCTAGCAACAAATATGAAGCCTGCAATATACGCTGTAGGTTGCGAGTTCGATTCTTACCAAGGACAAATATTTGTGTGATAAACATAGATGTTTGTTCTGTGTCTGGGTGTCATAATGTATTTTATGTATGTACTAGCGAACTTCCTACCGCTTATTACACAGATATTCTGATATTCGACCGACGAATCCAACAAATCGTAATCGGTTCTCGAGTAATAAATGTTTAAACAAACCAGAAAGTATTATTATGTATATCAGTAATCTGGCTCTCATAGTACAAGCTTTGCTTAGTTCGGGGCTTTAACAACTTTACTTTACCCTGTATCCTTCTCCAGGCACTATCCGGCCAATGTGGCTTCATGGCAGCCAATCTCTACGCTCGTTCGATCTTCGGCGAAGACGCTTTGGCCAACCTGAGCATCGAACTCCCGTCCCATCGCTCTCGTGCGCCTGTCGCTGGACATGTGCGAATTCGCGCCAAGACGCAGGTTATTATTATTATCATTATACATTATCTATCTGTTTCATTATCTTAACTTTCGTGATTGGTGCTACACGTTGGGGCGACACATCTAACATTTAGATTTTAAACTAAAAGGAATAAGAGCGATCGTATTTTACGACATTTTAGCTAGTTTGTGGACACGAAAAATCCAAAATATATTTTTAAGGACGCAATATCCGTGCATTCTCATAATGTAGGTATTATCTAAATTTATTCAATTTTGATCTTTAGGTTGTGGGTTCTAACCCCGACCATGCATCAATGGGTTATATCCATAGTAAAAGCTTTGCTTAGTTTTGAGCTAGATGGCGCTGTATGAAAAGTCCATAGATTTTTTGTTGATTTTTCTGATTCAACTTTACGTACTTTCCAGGGTATGGCTCTCAGCCTGGGAGATAAGATCAACCTGATGCAGAAGATACCTCAGAAGAAGCAAGCACCTCCAGCGCCAATAGCCGCAGCATAACTATCCGAACAACTTCACCGACACTTTAACCGGCCGTTTACACTCACCGTTTCTTGCTAAACACGGCACCGCATGAGTAATACCATAAGGTAGTGTAAGATTATCGTAGTGTTTCGAATTGGCAAGAGAAACGCATATTCCAAGGCAAGTCCAGAAACAAAAACAACTAATCTCAATAAGATTGCGTTTTCAGTATGTAATGTCACCAATTTTTATTGAAAGATGTTTCCTTTGCCCATGTGTGTGTCGGTGAATTTTTTAGATTATTATATCAATTACTTAAGAATTATGTATTTCTAATTATAAAGCATTAATGCTAGATTATTCTATTATTTGCTAGTAGTATTGGAATATAATCGATTTATTTGACAATTATGGAGATTTTTTTGTCAAACTAACAGTTGAAGTATACTAATAATGCTACATAAAAACACTTTTCTTACTGTAGCCATACTTCGGACACTATAGAACTGTGGCACGAACCACCATCGTATTGAATGTAGGAACTGTCACTTTTTGTATTGTAAAAGTGTCAGTTTTGACATATCACAAAAGCATGCCAGGTACTGGCATGTGCGAGCTACGTTTAGGAGACAAAAAACAAAACAGACCTCATGTTTGTGGAGGTTTGTTGGGCGTAAATGCCCTCTTAATCCGAGGGTAGCGTTTGTTGTCTTAATGTTAGTTAGGAGTTCCGGTGCTTAACTGTGGTCTTCTCCATCAGTTCCACTTTACCAAATGCTCTGAATGCTCGACCTACAATATTTATTTTTATTCTAATAATATTTGAGGAGTTCCCTCAATTTCTCATTTCATCATCAGAAATAGAATTTAATAACAATAGTTAAATAATATCTAAATCGGTTTATAAATGAAGGAGTTCTAATGAAACAAACTCGAAAAATTAATAGGATCAAGAGTATAATCCCTTAATATTAAAGGATTTGAACCCACGACCTTGGGATTAAAAGTCGAGTTAACTCCAACTCAGCCAACACGGCTACATAAAAAAATACTACCGAATTGAGAACTTACTACCTTTTCTGAAGTCGGTCTAAAAAGGATAAAATGAGTAAAGCATACCAGGTACTTATGAAATAAATTAGTTTATTGCCACGTCAGATATCCGCGAAGCGAATGCGTAAGTGATTTCATGTTCCGTAACAATTGACTCAACTGTATAAATAGTAAAAATAATTTATAATAGTAATAAGTTAATGGATTGGTTACAAAACAGTGCGAACCGACGGACGTCGGCGGTCTAGCTTCCCTGCTCGAGTGCGAACTTATATCTGAAACAAAGGATAGGTACGACAAATTAATTATGTAGGATCACTTGAATCATGAAAATCATAAATATAAAAATGAAATAAAAAATAGTTTTTATATGCTCTTTTCCGAGTTACCTCTTGGTAATCAATTAATAATAAATAAAATAAATGCTATAATAAATAAAAAAACTTGCACTCTGTTGTTAATAAGACGATACATATTTAATTATCTTGGTTAAATCGTCATACTTTGGCAAGACCAGTAACATACATAATTTAACTAACATAATTTAACATAATTACTAAGCGTTACATAAAAATATTTAATATCAAAGACAGTGATGCACGCTCCAATTTTTACAAGATAAACTGTTATTACGAGATCTGAATTTTTCTTTCTGTTAATGTAAAAATATGCCGTACGCAAGTTCCAGTATAATTAAATATAATTGATATACTTAGGCCAACTTACTTATTCCTCTTCTTCCTCCTCCTCCTCCTCTTCCTCTTCTTCCTCTTCCTCCTCCTCCTCTTCCACGATCTCTTCTTCCTCCTCCTCTTCAGGCTCAGGCTCGTAAATGGGCTCGTCCTCTTCAACCTCGGCGGCCTTGTCCTCTTCGCCGTCGGGGGAGTCGGTCTCGCCCTTCTTCTTGCCGGGCCTCTCTCCGAACCATTTGGGCAGTCTCGCTGTTTTACGAAGAATGTTAGTAACAAAGTGATAACTTATACACAAAAAGACAATAAATGAAAACGGACAAGTAACTTTTTTTTGTTTAAATTTGATTTAGACAAATAGAGTGTTAAAAGTTTACACAACAAATTAAAAGTTTCCAAATTGCTATTTAGCGAGTAAAAGAAAAAAATGGCAATAAAGAAGAGAATAGATTTAAGATAAAATAATATCTAGTGGCAAAATTATGTGCAATAGATTTTAATCTATAACAGCTAAATTAATATTCTATTTGATTTAAATTCTCAATATTTTTTTATATTTTTGTTTTGAGAAACAGACAAACATGCAAGTTTGAATTGAACATAATATTAAATAACATTTCTGTGGGTGGGTGGGTACTGAGTATGCAAGATGCTATTCATTTTCATTACAAATGACAAAAAAATGTCAATCAAAACTCATACATGAAACACATAATTGGAACATAATATGTACATACAAAGGTAGAACAACATACTTTCTATGATTTCGCATAAAATACTATTCTTTTCTACATTTAGCTTTAGGTATAAATCTTTGCTGGTACAAAATGTGACTATAACTGCTAAAATTCAATATTCTTCTAGTACAGTGGACTGTTCTAAAAGGGTTGACCTCTCTATCTGACTCATACAAACTTACCCCTTTTTATTTACCCCCGAACTTGTCCTAATTATGTTAGATTACTTGATTTACCCTTAATCAGGGATAGTAAGAGTTGAGGGACAAAATTTTAAAGAAATCAATCTCTGTTTGTAACAATATTCCCACTAACAAATAATTTAGCAGCACCTAACGAAGCATAGGATCTCACCCTTTTGCCTGCCTCCGAACTGGTCGGTCCTCTCCTGCCACACCTTTTCAATGAAGTCCTTGTTCAGTTTCTCTAGGTCCTATAGGAATTGTTAACACGAGGGTCAATAACATTCAATGTCGCTAGTGACGTTTTCGGGATACATGGGTATATGGTATGAGTACTGTCAATTTGATTGTCGATTGGCATAATGGCGGTAAATATTCCGGCAAAAATGGCGATGAAATCATCAAAAATCAATTTAACAGTACAGTTACAGTCGAAAGGGCTACACAAAAGTGTTCAGTGTCAAAACTAATATTGGATAACATGGACACAATGTCATGCCGTGACGACATGCTGGGTACACAGTGGAGTTCACACAAGTCTGGACATCCATCCTTACTTTTGGTTCGGTTCATGAAGTCACTCATTCTGTCATTCCACGTCTTATCCAAAAACTCGGCGTAATATGTATCGTAACCCTGTATAATAAGGTTCATAATAATTCGTAAGATTTGTTTGTACCATGCGCTTTATAAATATGTGGATACCATTATATTGGCTGCCAGTTCTTTACTGTCTAGTTAGACTCTAATACATACTTTTTTTATGGGTCACGGCTTAAATGCGACCTTGATTCTTTTTCTTCTAGAATGCTACGATACCTATAATCTGAACTTCGTAAACTGAGGTCTGGAAGTTCCAATATACTTACACCTTCGAACAATTTCTTTTTGTCGTCGTAGGACCGTGTGTCGACACGCCTTTCGTACTTAGACGCTACTTGGATTTTGGGCTGAAACCAAAACGATTGTTTTATTTTACGTCTTATTTCGAGAGACATACGTCTGAATTTTATTTATGATTTGAAACTTACCGGGTGCTTGCCTGTGAGTGCCTCAGGGTCGAGACCCTTCTTCAGGGCTTTGTGCCTCAACTGTTGCTTCTGTCTTTCCTTGAGCTCTTTTAACTGTGGACAAATGAACATTCTTTCATACCATGTGCTACCTAACCATAAAAATATAGTATTAGTTTGATCCCAACACTTCTTATCATCAAAGTTTCCATATGTTAGGAATCTAAGAACTGAGCATGCGAGAGGTTTTTTACTGACGAGGTGCCATTAAAGAATAGTGTAATACTCACGTCGTAGTCTTGCCTCTTTTGCCTCTCCTCGAGATCGTACTTCTCGGTCTCGAGTTTGATGATGCATTCCCAGAGCTCCGTGGCCTTGACGCGCAGTTTTTCGGTGGACAGGTTGTCGATGCTGAGGGGCTTGATGCGGATGGAGAGGGAGATCTTCTTCTCTTCTTCGAGCTGCTCCTTGGTCTTGTTGCGCTCAACCTGGGCACTGCTAAGACCGAACTGTGGGAAATAATAGTCATCAAATTCAGCGTTCTTATACCTGAGACCTGTTTCAAGGTTTAAACGTGATTTTTACTAAATGTCATTAAGATTGAGATGTATTGTCTGTTGCAACTGCTTTAAAAATGGTTTTTCTTTAAATAAGTAGTGTTGATTCCTTACATTATTATCTGGAGCCTAGCTTTTAAGAAAGCTATTCAGAATCCATATTGATTCATGACTATTTAAATTTTGCAGAAGATAATCTAGATCGAATACTTACGTTATCGCTCTTCTTCTGGATGGTGAAGTTAGGTCCGGTCTTGTTGGATTCCTTCATCGCCTGGAGCATAAGCTGGCGTTTCTTCTCGGCCTCCTCCAATCGCTGCCTCTTCTCTTCGATGTCACGCTGTTTCTTCTCCTCAATCTCGCGCACTCTCCTCTCTTCATCTTCCTTCTTCTTCTGGGCAAGACGCTTCTCCTCCTCAGCGCGAGATACCTATAAATTACAGAATATTTGGTCAGAGCCAGCTAGAACTTACAGAAAATATGTCTCGGTAAACTTGTCAAAAAAAATATAGTTTGTCACTGATGTTTTCTATTGGTTGAGGTGACCTTGAGAAAAGCCGGTTGTGTTTTTTGATCGAGTCGTCTTGGGGAAAATAATAATTGCTCCGCACAGACGTCGTCGTCTACATAGATATACAGGTATTATGTCTCACCTTGCGCTTAGCCTGCTTTTCTTTTAGGCGTTTGAGCTCATCCTCTTCCTTAGACCTTTGTTTACGCCATTCGTTGATGTATTCCTTCAACTGTTCGTCCAAGTCCGACCGCTTCTGGTCTTGACGCTGCACAAAAGATTCATCATTACTGTATTGTACATTTTCATTGCATTATATGAGGTGCATTATATTTGTATAATTTATTTACCTTGATGAATTCTGGGTCTCCCTCACCCCTGAAATGTCAATAAAAAAAATGAGTGGTCTATTTTTGTATGAAGCATCTGTTAATGTTAGGCCGTCGTGGACAGCTGACATATAGAATCACGTCTGTTACGGTGAAAACTTTTACGGATTGTTTATTATAAATCGTTAGAATTTTAAGTTTTCTGCTAAAACGCTCATGTAATAGCATCTTAGCAGGGACATAGGTTGGTTCTGTACATTTTGTTAAAGTTTAAGCTTTTGTGTAATCTAGTACATGGTCACTGTTAAAATTATCTTCTGTTATGCGATTTATTATTCTGTCGATAATTACATGTACAATCGCACATTTAACGACGAGTAAACGATTATGCTATGAATATTATTGATAGACGTTAACACTTTACAATTGTTTTGATCTGTAAATGGCTTAATTATTATTGTTGTGGGGTTTACACGTCACAAATGACAACAGTAAATTACCATGGTAAATGGTAGGTATGGTAAACAGACTTAGACACATTTTAATAACTAGGCTCATGCTTTGATGCCATGCAAAACCAAGATTCGATATAGTGAGCAATACGGGCGGTTGTCCACTGACCGAAATCTTGTTTCACAACAAAACGGCGCGGGCGCAGCACAGTCAACATTTCAAAAATAGAACGCCTAACGACCGATATAAATATCATCAGCCGGCGTTATAAACATTTAGAAAGATAATGCGCCTGCGCCTCGAGTTAATAATGGGAGTATAGTTAGTGACACCACAGAGAGCGGTGCAACTTACGCTGCACTGATCGATGGTCTACTCCTAGAAACAGAAAACATCAATCAGCCTCTACATATCTCTTTACTTTCTACTATCGCATGTAGATCTCAATAACTCAATCAAGCGGTGACGATTATTTCGCGCATACACGAAACAAACACTGCATTAAAAGCTGTTGTAGTAGGTATAATTTTAGAATTTTGTGATAGATGAGTACTCAGCATAACATTGTGCTGCCTAAGCGAGGAATATGCTAGTACCGAAGACGTTAATTCATTGCCAATCATCGAAAAACCCATTTCCGTCTGCTACAAGCCAAGCATTACGTCAGAACTAATCTAAATTGTAAGATACTCACTCTTGTTTCGGGGCGGGCCTTCATTTTTGTACGACAGCAGCGGCGGAAAAAAAAAGAATACATCTATTAGAATTTCTCCAACATCGACTCCATCAGAACAACAACATTTGAGTTTACAGTAAGCATACACGAAGTTAATGCAAACGACTTAAATCACACCTCAATCAAATCAAACAATCACAAATGAAATGTTTTCATTTTTACCCTGGAAAGATCAGCTCTACTCACACATGACTGGTCTTTCGTCAGGACTGATGATTCAATGTTATGTTTAATGCGTTATATGAAAGATTTGGTATTAGAAAGCGTTTGCGGCGCAGCCTTTAGCGTTCGATGAGTCTCTGAAAGCAATGAAGCAGTAATATAAGCGCTAGAAGCGTTAGGTTCGCAAACTAAACTTGGCCTAACAAGTGAAGCGAGTGTGAGTGCCGGATCAACCAAAATGGCACGCCACTTACTTCCTGCAACAAAAGAGAATGGGGGTTTGGTGAGGGAGTGCAAAGCCCAAGATTCTGGGGTATCAAAGAACTGGGTTTCATACAGCCATGCCTGTCCGCAAGTCCGCATTGACCACAAACTAAGAAACTGATGATCTTCCTGATCTCCTAGAAGTCTAGTTGGAAATGAGAGATCCGCCAAGGCAAAGTAAGAAACCAGGCCCGTGTAAGCTGAAGTATTCAAATCAAACATTCTCTATAAAGACTATTTGCCAGACGGTAGACGAGACAACGTTGAGGTTACTTACGTCTCTGGGACTTCTTCTTCTACTTCCTCCTCCTCAGAGCCACTATGGAAAATGAGTTTTTATTATCAACATAATACATTGATCGGTAACACATTGATATACATTTGAAAATGAACAGAGGAAAACATAAGGATTACTTGCAACAGTGAACAAAAAGTTTCGGCACAAACGGAACATATAACTATCTAATCGTAATACTAAGGGATTGTTTATTTACGAACATTACATGTAAAAAAAGGGCACGTATCATTCAATCTTTAAAGTTACAGATACCTTTTTCATTGAATTCCTATTTGACTATCATTTTAGTATACTTACGAGTATTCTTCTTCGTCAGACATGGTGGTGGTTTATGTAATCTGAAAATTACAACAACTCTTTAATTATTTGTAAGTCCAATTTATTTTGTTTCGATCCATCGATTAATTTAAAGATTTATCTTCATCATAATACGTATATCATGAACTTGGCTATTGTTATTGTTTTGTTGCCATTATCTTATCAATTGCGATCTATCATAGTTTCAACTCCTGGTTGTGCCATCTACACGGAATCGTTGGTCCACGTTTAGACTATTGGCATTATGTCAATTGCGATAGTAATTCATGAATCTCTAATTGTTTAAAACGATTTTTTTTGTTGGTATATATTTGGTTGGTTGTATTATATTTTTAATGACAGCTTTATTCGACTTTATGAAGAGATAAATACATCCTCATCATTTTATCAAACTATTTACCTAATGTTAAGTTTAGATTTTTATATGATTAAAAATTATGAATGATGATTAAAATGTTTATTACGAAGTGGGCTACCTAACTTCAGATTGTATCCACTATCTATCACCGATGGATTTTCAAATTAATATGAAGTGTTTTCAAGGACACACTATTGATCTTTATTATATACGCCGCTACACAATTTGTTTTGAAAATTCAGCTATTCAACCTTGCTTTTCCAAATGTTCTATTGATATTGACCCACCTATTAAAACTATTGTTGCCTTCTGATGTTAATTGATATTCAGGACAAATGTTTTCAAGATGTTCTAATTTTTGTAACAAGTGTCTATTTATCAATTAATGATCAGCTAAAAAAAAGCCCCATTAAAAACGACAAATTATACTCAAACTATAAAATCAATGACAGCACGTGTGACATCAGAGTTGCGCACGACTTTGTTGAGTTGAGGGAAACGTCTCGTGGGCGTCAAATCGTGTAACAGATAAACGTGCTTATTGTTTATGAAGATTTTATTTTTAGCGGTTTTATCTTTCGCGCCATTAGGCACACCTACGACCGGGTAGCTGGCACAGAACCAACGAGAGTGTAAAAATGGATTCGGTATTCGACGTGCTCGGCAGGATTCGGTTTTCGCTAAGAAACTATTTTGCAGTTGGATTGTAAACGCGGAAAGTTTTAACTATGTCGTTCTATTATGACGATACTGGTACCTTGAAAATAATAAATCTTATGCCAATCCAATTTGTTTATCTCAAAGCAGCTGAAATTTTACTTATTTGATAGTATTTAGTAATTTACTTTATCATTGTTTATTTTATTGAATATCAATAATTCTCATCTTGTTAGATGATAATCTCTCGCCATCATCTTTCAAGTTCTGGTCATCTTTTTCTAAGTCTATGTTTATGACTTCAAGATCGTTATTCACAGTATTCCGAATAGTACTTGTATCATTATGTTATCTTCACTAATAAACTATTTTGTTTAGTCTACACATTTTGAAATTCCAATACGCGCGTCACGGATCCTATAAATCTTCCAAGACTCCAGTTTCTTTGGAATTAGGTCAAGACTGATCCGAAATAGTTTTAAGTAGGTACTTATTTTAAACTCTAAAATAGTTTGAAGTAACTATTAGCAAATATTGAGGCAATGAACTATCGGCCGTTCGTTATTCAGTCAGGGTGTCCACAGGTGGTTGCCCTTCCGTGTGATGATAGCCAAACTCCGATCAATGTTAAAGATTGACAGGTGTATCGATAGTTTGTCTATTTATATAACCGAAGTTTTAGAACTAAGGTGTGTCGTGAGAATTGAAGTGTTTGATTGATGTATGGAATTAATCTAAAATTAGAAGTTATGAGTTGTTTACAGGTTTTTTCCGAACTATGAAATATTTTACGGATAACTTTCGCACAGTCAAAATTTCTCCGGAGTTAGCGCTTTTGACATATAGAATTGCGATCTGCACCGATCACTTGCAATCTTCCTGGGTTTACATTAATAATTTCGTGTTTTTGCGGTATGTGTAGTTTGTAGGTGCTACTGAAACTATTTAAAAAATAAATTGTAATTTTTGTATTTTTAGCAAGTTTTTACATTTTTACAGGTCATAAAACTTTTTTAGGGACAGAACATTTTGGGGGCTACTTACGGATGTACCTATAGAATTATTCACAATTGAAACTCTACAAACTTGACTCTAACAATCACTTGGCTGATAGTGTGTAGTGTAAGTGTGGGTACTTAGAAATACGTTTCGCGAACTGGCGCGTTGCATGCGCGTCCGCAGCTCGCGGCTGCTGCGTGTAACATAATCCGGCACATACAAGGCGACGCAGTCCGCGCCGCATTTGGCTCGCGCGCGCTGTTCGTTATTTATAGAACCTGGTAAGTTGGAACTTCACAGCACTTGAGCTACACACTAGGAGCCTCGGATCACTCGCGCGACACGGCACTTACGTCGCACGGGAAGAAGACGGTCACTCAGTCACTGGTTCGTGAACCGGCAGCACAGCGACGTTGGAATGTGGAGTCCGCGGCGACCGGGGCGGCTCTGACGCCGGCGGAGCTGCCGGCCGCAGCCGCGGGCATGTCGCTTCCCCCCCTTAACCCCCAAAGGTTATATTTAGCGCCGGTCATTTTTGAGCCGGCGCGATAGCTAGCCAGCTCCGGTTTCTAGCCCGAACGCTGTCCTCCGCGTCACGCTGCAGGTGCAACAAACTCACTGGCGGAACCGCTCCCCTAACCCAGTCTGCGCTGTTACGCAAAAGGTTCATAGGGAACGCTGCATCTACCTGTTATGATTAACGTCTAGGCTCATACTGTTTACCTAGGTACTAACATAAAGTCGGCCCTGGTAATCTACAGCAAACTAGTTCCTTTGGGTAACAGCGCTAGAGTTGGTACGTATTTAACAATTGAGTGCTTCCGTGCTTCGAAGAGCTACAATCTCTTTTATGAAAAGCTCACCACCCTTTTCAAAGCTTCTAGACGTAGAGCTTTCAAATACCTACCCACGTAATTGGGTTCTTTATTACCTAAGTAGGTACCTCTTTCTTCTAAAGACTACTATATATATAATACTTTATATAAACTAACAACTTAGGTACTTACTATACTATGGTTCCTAAGAAATTGGTAGGAATTATTACCTGGTTCTGAATTTCGTAATCCCGTGATTTTGGATAGAATCGGACGCACTCTAAACAACAAAAAGGTATAGGTAAGGTACGGTAGATACCTACCTACTCTAGGCTATAGGTTCTAGGTACCCTAGTGGGTTAACCCACTTACCTTATTGAGAGTAGGCAGATGGTTCAATCTTACCTAGTTACATACCATAAGAATCAAATGCAAAGACAATAAAATATTATAGGTAACTACCTACAAGTACCTACCTAGTTAGGTAGTGTAGGTACAGCTCGCGCCAAGAAGGAAACCCCATGGGGTGGGGCGTCTGATAGGTAACTAGAACTAGCTAGCTGTAGGAAGTTGCTTGGTAGAATCATAATGCTTAGTCTTCTGTCTGAGCTGAGCTTGAGCTGTAAGAATACATAATTTTCATACACAGAAGTGGAATGATTAGAAAAAGGTGCTGCTTATCTAGCTTATTTTTTTAGCGTTTCGTTTTTCCTTGTTCACGTCGAAATGATACTTATTTACTTATGTCATTACAAGTAAAATGTCATTCTCAATTACTGTCATGTCAAGTTCATGGCAAACGTCGAATCGAAGTCGAACTTTCTGAACTAGAACTTTGTTTGTTTTGTTATTTTGTTGTGATAAAAATCTTTCAGCACGCAGAAATTCAGAATTTATTCCCTGAATTTTTGTCAAGAAACACAAAATGGTGTATTAAAAATGTATTCCAATCGTCGCACTAATGAAAGCTATCAAGATACAACTTCTACACCCAAACGCCGGCGTCTTGGTACGGGTAGGATACTGCGACCGAAAAATCATGTTGGAAGCTATGATTTCCCTTCGAATTTTAGTCCAATCAATCTCAATACTCCTTGTAGTGTTGAACCATCGTCAGAAAGGAGTGAATCGCCACATTTACCATGTAATCAAGTAGAGTATCTTTGTGATAGCAACATCAACTCATCTTCTGAAATCCCATGTTCCCCTGGTATACAAGAGTCTTCCGTGTTCAGGGATATCGAAAACTGGGAGTCTTTAGTTGTAAGTACATGTACAAAAAAAGTAGAAAAAGCGTGTGATCAAGGAGTGTCCAAAATGGACACCATAGAAGAATTTGATGAGATCTCTGAAGACATGTTCGTCTCCAAGCTAGAGCAATCAAATTGCACAAATCATGTGAATAAAACATCAAATCTTGAGAAAATATTCAAGGAAAGTATAAACCAAAGCTTTGATGTGATTAATCAGTCTATTTGCCGATTAGCAGACCCAGATAAATGTGATAGAAACTCGCTATTTGAAACCAAAGACTCATTTCTGCTAGATATTAAAGAAAGTGGTATTGTGACAGAAGAATCCAAACCTGCCACCATGTTTGCCAAACAAAAAGATATAAAAAATGAAGGATTTTATGGCCTACCCATGGTCACTAAAGGCTTGTTCAAGAATTATAGGAAAATTGAAAAGTTTTATGGTAAGCGACTATATTTTAATCTATTCTAATATTCTATTGATGATAATAAGCATGTTCACAGATCAAAATGCAATGTACATGCTATATGTTCTCAATGACCTTTTTTAGGGTTCCATACCCAAAGGGTAAAATCGGCACCCCATTACTAAGACTTCGCTTTCCATATGTCTGTCCGTCTGTCTGTCTGTCTGTTCTATAACAGTGATACAGCCCTATGGCTGTATCTCATGAACAGTGATAGCTAGACAGTTGAAATTTTCACAGATAATGTATTTCTGTTGCTGCTATAACAAAAAATACTAAAAACAGAATAAAATAAATATTTAAGTGGGGCATATAACAAACATGTTTTTTTGCCATTTTTTATTGATTATGGTAAGGAACCCTTCGTGCGCGAGTCCGACTCGCACTTCGCCGGTTTTTTTAATCTGAACTTAAAAAAAAAAACTTGTAATGATAATAATTTTCAGACTGGCAGGAAGAATGCCTCAACATAGATGCAATAAGAAATCGTCAGAACTTGATCTACGCATTGCCCACCAGCGGAGGCAAGACCCTGGTGGCTGAGGTTCTGATGCTGAGGGAAGTCTTGGTGAGGAAAAGGAATGCACTGTTTATCCTACCTTTTGTGGCCATTGTGCAGGAGAAGGTAATACATTTTTATAACATTTAAAAAGAACTTCCTAGAACACTGTTAATTGATATTTTAAATGAATATATTTCCTTTCAACTGTTTTACAACTATCATAATTACCAGTTGAAGTATCAAATTATCATTTAAGAGTTCGATCTATATCATTCTAAGTGCATTTTTCTATGCGATTATGGAAATTTAGACAGGACAATGTCTGTCGCGAGTCAGCTAGTACACTACAGTATTAAATTGTATAATTTCTTTAGATTTGGGCATTATCCCCATTTGCAGTCCAACTGGACTTCCTAGTTGAGGAATACGCCGCCGGTAAAGGCCACATTCCACCAAAGAAGCGACGGCAAAAGAGCAGCATCTACATTGCCACTATTGAGAAAGGATTAGCTCTGATCCGAAGCCTCATAGAGCTGAACCGACTTGACGAAATTGGTCTTATTGTTGTAAGTCACAAATTATCTTGAGTAGTATGTAATTGAGCTTTAGGATACCCTATATTTTACATAATAGCATAAGCTTTGATAATGTGTGTGACTTCATAAGGTCCCACTCCGCTTTATGAGGCGTGCACCGATATACGAAGAAAGCATCGACATCAGGTATGCGTTTTAAAACAAAATTATGTAGGGTCAAAGACCCGGTTGTGGTGCCTACCCCGGTTTTGGATATCTTCAATTTTTGCAGTCAATAACTAAGCATAGCAAACAAACTAGTTTAAAACTATAGTTAATACAATTCTTTGTAAATGGTCCGTAATATATAGGTAAATATAAAAATTATATTTGACTATTGTTTAAAATATCGTACTTATTCATATTTTTTTCAATATAAACCGTTTATTTGAAAATTAAAATGTTGTTAAAATGTCCACAACCAGCGCTCTCACCCTATATTATGTATTTTTTTAATGTGTTGTTTTAGGTTGACGAACTGCATTTGATTGGCGAAAATGGACGCGGTGGGACACTGGAGACTTTATTAACGACTGTTCTATTTGCCGATCGTAAGTATCTACCTTTTATTACTGGTTTTATCAAATGTAGGTATTTAAATTAAGTTATTACTCGTATACCTATACATTTGAGTTGGTGGTAATTAATAGTCTCCTATTTTGATTGTATATTTGGGGTGCTTAACTTCTCTATTTCGCCGGTTTATAGCAGTGATTTTGTACCCATACGTCACACTGTTCCATTATCTTAAATATTTAAGACTCTTGTATTACTGACTGACTGATCTATTAACGCACAGGCTAAACTACTGGTCCTAGAAACTTGAAAGTTGTTTTGTATTCTTTTGTATTCCTTTTGGTGTGTTTGGGTGCACTAAGAAAGGAATTTCCGAAAATCAACCCCTAAGAGGGTGCAGCAAAGTTTGAAGTTGAAAATTATTTCTTATTAACGTAGTTGCGAGGGTTTCCACTAGTATTTTCTCTTCTCCAGAAAACATTCAAATCGTAGGCATGAGTGCGACCATCGGCAACCTACCAGAACTGGCCCAGTTTTTACGCGCGTCCATATTCACTCGTCACTTCCGGCCGGTGGAGTTAACCGAGCGAGTGAAACTTGGAGATATGCTACATCGCATCCGGTGGGGGGAGTCTGTAGAGATCGTGCCGGACACGCAACTGACTTATAACGTAAGTATTATTAATAATAATAATTATTGCGTTTCCAAAAGAACAATATTTAACAAGGATTAGAATTTCCTTTTAATTAAGACTACTTATTTTTTAGTGACGTAGTTTCTGCCTAATTAATTCTCAAGTAGCGCATAATGATGTTATTCGTTTTTGAGGGCTGTTTTTATAACCTTACCTACAACTTTTGTATATGTGTTTTTCAACTGATAAAGAAAAGGTGCCTCTATTTTTGTCACTTTATTTCTTGTAGATAACAATCCGATTTTGATAATTGTTTTTACTATTGTGTACACTGTAGAGAATAAAAATATATAAATAAATAATGGTGGATGAATCCAAAGTTAATAAACCCAAGGTGGTCTTATTTAAATTAGTATTAAAAAAAAATTATATTGTCTCTTGACTTTTCGCTTGATCGAAACATTTCCTTCGTCAAAATCGTTTTTTTTTAGTTTTTAATTTATTATGTCTAGTATTCGGAAAGTGCCAAACGCCTGGATCCCGACGGCCTAGCCGCTCTAGTGTGGACGGGCAAGTTTCCATCATCATGCTTAGTCTTCTGCCCCACCAAGAAGAACTGTGAGAACGTCGCTACATTGCTTTGCAGACTACAACCAAGGTATTAATATTCCCCCTTAGGTATTACAATAGAAATAATTTAGCCAAATAGTTTTTAACTTTTATTAAGTGTGTGTAAAGGTTAAACTGATCAATACCTACTGATCTAGTTCTTTGTTCAGTGACATCAAATATTGACTCCCAAACAACAAACGTGATTTTTTTGCCGTTTTTTATAGATTGTGGTATGGAAACATTCGTGCGCGAGTCCGACTCGCACGTGGCCGGTTTTTTTAAATATTGTTTGTATTGTACCTAATTAATATGTGAAATTTTATAGACCTAGTTGAGGATATGATGATAAAGAGATTTGATTTGATTTATTTTCCCTTTAGACATCTTCGGGGGGATTACAGTCGTGAACCTGTTTAATTTAATTTAATTTACACAGAGAACTGGCCGATCGGAATTCCAAAGAGCGTGTAGAGTTAGAACGCGCTTTACGTAGCGAAGGTGCAGTCCAAGAGTTGTGGCAGAATGTTAAACATGGAGTTGCCTTCCATCATGCGGGACTTGCGCCGGATGAACGAGTTGCCATTGAACATGCATTCAGGTAAGTCTGCCTTCAGTGCTGTAGGTTGTGGGTTCGATGTTTGATCCAGGACTTACGTTTGTGTAATGAACATAGATGTTTGTTCTGTGTCTGGGTGTTTTAAATGTATCTTGTGTACGTATTAAAAAAAAAAAGTTCCCATAGAACTAGATAACTGTTAGGAAACTTTTAAATTTGCTAGCTTTGCTTAGTTTGAAGCAAGACGGCGCTGTGTGTAATTTCCACCATCATCATCATCATCATCTTTCTGCTCTTATCCCACTTAAGTGGGGTCGGCACAACATGTGTATTTCTTCCATTTCCCTGATATGTATTTATTTTTTACTTACTAAATCTTCGCTGACCTCCGCCGTCATCTTTTGTTAAGGTCTATCTTATTCATCTAAAGGTTGCCTGGAAGAGATCGCTTTTAGCGATAAGGCCAGCTCATTCTCACATTAATTTATTAAGTACTCGTGTCCTGTGTTTTATGTATTTTTTATAATTTTTGGTCTCCAATAAATGTATATTCTATTCTCATCTAAATCTTAGTTTGCGCAAGGTCACAAGTCAAGGACGCGACCTAGTGGTGATGTAGCGACTTTTGCAGATCAGGAGTCCTAACAGTACTATGTTGCACATCCACATTGGCAGCAGGAGTGAATCTGCCAGCAGAGAGGGTGCTACTCCGAGCGCCAAGAGTTGGGAGAGACTTCATCTCTCTCGCCGCTTATCGACAGATGGTAGGACGGGCGGGTAGAGCGGGAGTCTGCGAGACCGGTAGGTATTGGTAGCAATTCTGTTGTGTCCACTAACTAGCTAAAATTGAGTAAAGTAAGATCAATCTTATTCATTTAATGTTAGACTTAATTACAATAATCTCAAAATGGAAGTTAAATTTAGAATATTTAACAATATGGTATCTTTTCTTTTTGGTTGAAAAAGGTACAAAAAAAATAAAAAAAAATTGACGGCCATAGCACGACCGGCTTTCATTTTCCCTACAATCGGTAAACTGACAGTCAAGCTACTTAAGCGATACTTCTCCCCAAAATGTAAATTGTGAGCATGTGCCAAATGTAATATTTGGACGTGCCTCTGACTGCCTTTTAGAAATTCTCAAGGCGCTCAGGGCGCCGGAAGATTTAATAGGATGTCTACCGTACTTGGGGATTACAGTCATGATTCTATCCTCCCCCAGGCGAGAGTGTAATAATATGTAGTCCACGAGACTGGCCTCGTCTCCGCGCTGTCTTTTCTCGCGGTGTGTCTCCCGCCCGCAGCGTTCTCTCTACATTAACCGGTGGGCCCACAGCCTTACTGCTCAGTGGCGTAGCCCTAGGGCTCGCCACTACGAGGGCGAAGCTCCATGATATGATGAGGTGCACCCTACTCGCTGTGCCTCATGATGATGAGGATAGGTAAGGAGTTAATAGTGTAGGAGTTGGTAGTAGATATAATGTAGGTAAGTATGTCCTGGTGATCCGATCATGATGATTTTTTTCCTATTGCGTAGAGAATATTCCCAAGTTAATTTCATGTAAATTATATCAATGTAGGACTTATAGTTCCTTCATTAAAATTAAAAAACAAATATCATCCCTTGACTTATCGTTTGGTCGAAACATTTTCGTCGGTTTTCTTTTTAGTTTTTTAAACGTAGGTAATTATTTTATTTCTAGCTCACCCGTAGACATAAAAGCAATATGTGACAATTCTCTCCACACGCTTCTGAAGATTGGCGCTTTGGAAGTAGGAGAGAAGAAGAAAGACGTGGACGATGAAAACGGTTCAAAGTTATTAGAAATTGGCAACATTATATATAACGATACCGAGCTCACTGTTAGCAAGATAGCCAGGGCGGCCATTAGTGGTAACTAAAGTTATTTTATTTCAAAAAAGCATTTAAATAAGTTATTATAAATAAGGTATTTTAATAAGTATAAATGAGAGGTTTTGGCAGCCCCAAGAAAAGTAAAAAAAAGTCCTGGGTGTAAACTATCTAAAACAGACTTGTTTAGGGGTAAAATACTATGACCAGCAGGTTTATTTCAGAGCTCTGAACATTCGGTCGAATTTAGAGAATACCTATTTCATAGTAACTATTGATATCATCAATGTATTATATTCTATGGTTCAGGATCCATACCAGAGTCCCTAACCCAAAGCGCCGATGTACAACAAAGGTACTTACATAATTAATTGTGTAAAAAACATTAAAAAAAAAACAAGACCATAAGCTAAATGCCACATTGAGTGTAATCCTAATTGGCTACAACTGACAAATTCTTATTGGCTTTTGACAGTTGAAGCTGATAACGATTACCAGTTAGCTTATGTGATATGGCTGCAGTGCAACATACATTTTATTTTCAGGGTGTATGGACCTATCAACCGCTAAACAACTCCTACAAGACCTAGAAGTGGCGTCGCGCTCGTTAGTTCTAATGGGCAGTTTGCATTTACTTTATTTGGTGACCCCACACGACAGCGCGGGAATCAGGCCCGATTTTAGACACTATTACTCATTGGTAAGGTCTAATTTCGCTTACACATGACTTAAAGATGGCCATCTTTGAGTTCTTGCTTCATTCTTTAATAATTTAGAGAAACAAAACCCATAAGTTATTGCTTGCCATAAAATCAAATCTTTTGTAAATATTAAGAAAAGCGCGATCAAAATTACAAAAAAATTAAACCCCACCACTTCATTCCACTTGGAAATAGGTATATTTTTTATTTAGCTATATCGACAAAATAAATAAATAAATATTGGTCATACAGCGTCATTTAGTCCCAAACTAGGCAACGCTTTTACTGTGGGAATTAGATAACTGATAGAATACCAATGTACTTTTTTTTTGTATAATAAATACATACATTATTTTAGTATTGCAACTTGGACGACGAAGGCATCCAAACGGCGAAAATATTGGGTATCACAGAAATGAATGCAATCAGAATGGTCACTGGAAAACCAATAACTGTACGTATATATATATACCATTATTTATTATGTATACTACTACTATGTGAATTATGAATATTTAAGTGTAGTTATACGCCTGCCTGAATACATAGATGCTTTTATCTTTTGTAGAATGTTCCAGAACAAGTTTTGTACCGATTTTACCTCGCGCTGATGCTTCACGATCTGTGGAAGCAAGTCCCGTTTCCTGTAGTGGCAGAAAAGTAAGCTATCCTACTAATATATCAATTCGAAAATTCTTAGGTACCTATATAAATAGAATCACGATTGTAATCCTCAAGTACAGTAAACTACCATTCAGATACAGATAGGGCTAGTCAGAGGCACGTCCAAACATTACATTTGGCGCATGCCTACATTTTGCAGTAGTTAGCATTAAAATATGTTTCAGTGTAAACTCAAAATTGCTGTTTTGTTTCGCCTACCCTCATTCCTGTATCATCGGTATCCTGTTTTTTTGCCTAAACATACTATCTACTTCCAAACTCTTTTATTATTTTGCCAATTTATCAATAGGTACCTACCTACTATTCTATCTCCACCGATTGTTCTCAGATACAATATCCCTCGAGGCACGGTCCAGTCTGTGATGACGTCAGCGTCAGCGTTCGCCTCGTCAGCGCGTCAGCTTTGCTCCGAGCTGCCTTCCTTGTGGGCGTTCGCAGCTCTTTTGGGGGAATTGGCACCGAGATTGCAACATTGTGCTGCGCCACAGCTGCAGAGTTTGATGGACCTGCCTAATGTCAAAAAGGTGACGTATGTCAATGTCAGTGACGTCAACAATCCGGCTCAAAAGATCAGAATGGAACTCTACCTTTTAATAATACATGTATGTCCGATTCAAATCATACATAATAACGCAATAAAGTCCCTTACAGTAGCCATGGTCGCGGGCAGAACATTCTCAAAACTTGTTAGTAACTGACGAGCGCGCGATAACCGGACATTGATTGTCTATCGGTTGCGATTCAAAAATACGCATAACTTTTATCATAGTACCTACTGTATTTAAATTATTATCATCAGCAGAACTAAGACAATTTGTTTGTATTTATAGGCACAGATAAATTAATTTTTAGGCTTCCGTACCCAGACCTTATTACTTACTCCGCTGTCCGTCTGTCTGTCTGTCATAGGGCTGTGTCTCATGAACCGTGATAGCTAGACAGTTGAAATATTCACAGATGATGTATTTCTGTTGCCGCTATAACAACAAATACTAAAAACAGAATAAAATAAATATTTAAGTGGGGCTCTCATACAACAAACATTTTTTTTTTTTTTTTTTTGTTTGCGTTTTCTATACATAATGGTACGGAACCCTTCGCGCGCGAGTCCGTCTCGCACTTCCGGTTTTTATTTTTGACATATTTGTCAGTTGACAGCTAAATCAATGTGTGACTTACTGTATCCAGACGCGAGCTCTCCAGCTGGTGCGAGCGGGTTACAAGCGGATTGAGGATCTGGCGAAAGCGTCCCCCGATAATTTGGTGAATTCCATCTCACACATGTCACGGAGCGCAGCTGAACATCTTATTAGTGCTGCGAGGGTAATTATACAACTCTTTTTCTTCATAAGTCTTCAGAGGATAGAGAGGAATGCTATAACGAGGTTTCTCTTTTGCCAAGACTGGACTGACCTTTTAAATAAGAGTGTCTTTTTGGGAGTACTTTTGCACTATGGCTTTATGGTTGTTAGGGTTCCGTATCTCAAAAGAAAAGGAACCCTTATTTATAGGATCATTCGTGTGTCTATCCTTCCAACCCTCAACCGCCCCCGGACCAACCCCAGTTATCTCCGAAACTAGTGTGCTACTACTGTATAAATTATGTTTTTCTTTATGACATGTTTTATTCTTACAGATGATGTTGATTGCAAAAGTGGAAAACTTGAGGGCAGAAGCCGAAGATGTTATGGAGGAGCTCAATGTTTGATTAAAACAATGAGTTTAGAGACAGGGGCCGTACCATATGCTCAAAAGTAATATTATTATTATTTTTGGTCATCCAGATCATCAATAAGTTTAATAACAATTTATGGTAATGCCAGTGAGATCAATTATTAATGTTAAGATTAAAAAGGAATATATTTTTGTATATGAAATAATGCAACGTGTAAGTCTGAATAGTGGATATAATAAAAAACTTTATTTTTATTAGTTTTTTTTTATCAATTTTAACCTTGTAAGTTTCACTTAAATTATTTTCATAATTAAAATCACAGTACAACAATGTACTACATAATAAGAATTCTATAAGTGAAAAAAATAATAAACTTGTTGACTCTTGTACTTAGAGAGGTACTTTCTAGGAGTTTGTTTACAGCAGGGAAGAACAATTTAACCCCGATGGAGGTACCCCCTTAGGGGTTCAACGGTGACTTTTAGCAACGTTTTTTGTCTCGTTTGCCCCAAATTATCACAACTTTTTCGTAAAAGAAGAGAACAATTATTTAGTTTAATTAAACAATGGATCATAGATACGGCGAAAGTCGCGCGTAAATTATTTACCCGTATTAAACAAAACTGATAGTGATTGATCAATTCCCGCTGTCTCCATTGACGGGGACACGGTCACCGGGGACAACGATACTACACCATTGATCGTAACAGAACTTACATAACAGGTTTGCTCCATATATTACAGACTTGACGAATGAGACAACAAATTTACCAAGACAGCAGTTATATAATATGAATGACTATTTCACCGCCTCTTATAAATACAAGGTTTGAGCGTTAATGCGGGTAGTTTAGATTTCTTGACCGGGGGATCTTGGTTCTTGACAAACTCCATGAAGAAGAATACCTCGCGTTCGTTGTCTAGTTTCTGTAGTTTGAAGCCGAGACGTGTTACTTCCTTGGTGAATGCGTTCACATCCGTGAAGCGAGACTCCACTTCTGCTATTAGGAGGTGACCGCTGTAAAGAATTTTACATTGTTGGAGTTTGATAAAGAAATAAATGAATCGCCAAAATGTTCGTACGCGAATAAATTCGGAACAATTGCTTAACGCCAGTCGGGATCTCGCTGCGGGGATCGAACCCGCACCTCGTAGCAGTCGGGAATTGAAAAGATTTTCACAATATATACTAATATTATAGATGCGAAAGCAACTCATGTCTGTCTGTGACGACGTCGCTGGGCCGATTGTGATGAAATTTCATACAGAGATAGTTTAAAGTCTTGGATAAATATCTTACCCTATCTTCAAAACGCGGTTAGCTTCAACCAGATAGGCAGTTAAGTCAGTGCCCATTAACGCCAAGCAATAGACCACAGCATCCATCTCCCTAGCCAACAACGGTGTATGTGCCATATCACAAGCCTCCACTTCAGGCGAACTTGCAACCAGATCGAAGGAACGAACGCGTTGCGATACTCGTTTCGCTAACGTAGCTGAGCCGCAGCCCATGTCCGCTATCAGGTGGGATTTGGGCCTGATGGAAGAAAGATAAATATTTTTACAAACTTTCATGATTATTACACAACTATTGATTTCTACACCAGTCTTTATTACATGTTAGCTTTAATTTTTTTTCCCGACGTTTTGGGTATGTTAGAATACAGACTGAGTCAGTCTGTCTGCGACTATGGCGTATACGTAATAAAGACCCATGATCAAATCTAAGGATAAATAGGCTCACAACTAATCCCCAATCATGGTAGATATCTTCATCAGCAAATATCTTGTGTATACAACTATGATCCCTGAGTAGAAGACACTCTCCAGGCTATCAAATCCAACCATAATTATACTGTTTTCTTTTGGGATGGATTTATTAAAATGACTGTGTGTCTGCACTGTGTTGTGTGTACTCACAACGAGTATCATACAAAATTGGGACAGTTAAAATCACCAATATCGGGCTAAAAATAGGTATAAAGAACTAACATCTTCTGTATCCTCTTCACAATAACATCGAGCGGATTTACAGGCCATTTCTTCAACTGCTGCTCATAGCCCTCATGGTATTTTTGGAATGCAGTTGGGTCGTTTTGAAAAAGCTGACTTGCTTCGCTGCCTGATGATGTGTAAAGCTTCTCATTGAGAAACCTGAACTGAGCAGCTGTGAAAAAAGTTATGGTTAACATATATAAGTTACTATCTGTCACAACATTTGTCACACATTGTCCTGTCAAATTTTAATGATCCCACAAAAAAAGCACTTTTTGTTTTTCCCAAACTTTACGCTGGATTTTCCAAAAAGCAATTATATAATTACAACCAGTTCTCATACCTACCAAATAAACATAAAAAAATCGGTTGAGCAGTTTTGGAGGAGTGTGACCACAAACCCTGAGTTTTATATACATATAAGATCCTGGAACAGAATTTGAATCTGTTTTTTATTCATAGAAGAGCTCTTACAGTGCTAGCTTTCACTTGCATCTTAACTTGTGTGGTACCTAGATAAAAAGTATCCTATATGCTATTCCAGGATTGACAAATTCTAGCTATGTATATTCCAAGTTTTATACAAATCCATTTAGCTAAGGCTTGATTGAGCTACAAATATACTAACATCGACCCAAACTTTTGGATTAATGTTAGTTAGATAATACAATCAAGGGTTATAGACTAGATGGAGTCTAGCTTTATAACATACTCACATTTTAATCGATCAAGCATCCTTTCTCTCAGCTTATTTCTATTGAAATTAATTGAATTTCTATTACTCTCTTTATTGAGTAACAGTTTTAATTTCTCCTTCTTTTTATCCTGAAGAGTTTGAACACTTTGCTTTGTACTATCTTCTTTTAAATCATTTGCATTGAAAACTGCATTCACTTTAAATATTTCTTTGCCTGCTTTAACATTTTTAGCTTTTACAATTTTATTGTTTTTTATCTGTTTTTGTTTTCTATCTGTGTATGGCTGTTTTTTAGAGTCGGACTGATTTCCTACATTGTTAGCTTTTACTGTTAGATTGTTCTGTTTTGGCTGTGACTTCTTCTTTGCTTCTGGACTCTTGTCTTCTTTGAATAATAAGGCTTCAACATCATCTTGTTTCAATGCCTCATTAAACTTCTTTTTCTTAGCATTTAACAGAACCTCATCTAGTTTATCAGTATCAAGGTTTTCAACTTTTAGACTACTGTCACTGGTATCTTTAATGTTTTTGGACTTATCTATCTTCGGTTTTAGTTTTTTAGAAATAACATTAATAGGCGAAGCTTTTGAATGGATTGAACCATTTTTATTGTTAACTTTAGCTCTGGTATTATTATTTTCTGTCTTATTTTCTTTTTGTTTTTTAAGATGATTTTTGGTTTCTTTGCTAATCAACTTAGACTTCTCAGCTACACCATTTTGTTTAGTCTTTTTTGGACTTGTCTTCTTTTGAGTTGAGTTTTTCAGAGGACTATTTTTTTGCTTTTTCTAAAATCATAAAACAAGTATGAATATGAATACCAATGTGTGATACTTACCTAAAGGGTTGGGTACGTAAATTAATAATAGTCAATGAAATAAATTTAAACTAAAACATGGGAAAGATGTTTTTAACTTTAAACTTACTGTTGCTTTCTCATTAAAAACTGTGCTGTTCTTACTATTTCCGTCTTCCCAGTCAGGAATAGCAAATACCATCTTTATACCATAAAACAGGAATGTATGTAATGTACTTTCGTCTTATTTATTTCAACAATTTATTTGTTTAGGTTTGCTTTGCTTTTCTTGCTTACTTGCATGCAGTTTTAGGTTATTTTTGACTGAGGACGGTTGGATGGAAGAGCATGGCTGACGTCTATGACATTGATATTTTACTTGACAATGACAGATAAAATTGGAAACCGTCAAAAGCGTTTTGATTCTGCTGTA
The DNA here is from genome assembly GCA_912999785.1 of Hydriomena furcata. Classification (NCBI taxonomy): domain Eukaryota; kingdom Metazoa; phylum Arthropoda; class Insecta; order Lepidoptera; family Geometridae; genus Hydriomena; species Hydriomena furcata. The sequence goes on along the minus strand of OU538828.1, from coordinate 888,478 downwards.
TTTCTAAAAAGCCAAAGATTACCATACTTACCTAGTTTAACGCCATGGAGTTTTTAAGTATTCCGCACAGCTGTGATTAAAAGAGGATAACAACCAACGACCCACAGGACGTGTTAGGTTTATATAATTTATATGTTGGACATAAAGCAGTAGGTACTGGTCTAAAAGTCAATAAAAAACATCTAGATACAGATCTACATAATATATTTTTGTACATCAAGCATGGTAATAAAGAGTACCTAGTTAGAGGCATGTGTAAAAATTACAGTACACAACTTCTTCAGAACTTAGCTTAGTGGATGTCTTTCATGCTACCTACTTATATACCTACATCCGAAAGTCGGCTTTATTACCTACTAAAGTACCTAATACCTACTTACGTACCTATCTTCTTTATAAAAATAAGTCGGGTTTTCCTTCCTGACGCTATAACTCCAGAACGCACGAACCGATTTCCACGGTTTTGCATTCGTTGGAAAGGTCTCGGCTCCATGAGGTTTATAGCAAAGAAAATTCAGGAAAAATTTCAAGAGAAGAGGAAAACAGGAACAGGAACGGGAACGGGAACGGGAACTTAACACAGCATTTGTTAATTCTAAAGCGATACGAAGTTCGCCGGGTCAGCTTGTTTTATATATGTATGTATACTTAAACTAAAATTGGTAACGGTGTAGTGTAGTTACCCACCTACGTACCCAGGTAGTATTAGTACTTAGGTTGTTAAGTTCTTATAACTAATATAGTTACTAATATGTATAATTAATTGTAGGACCTCGGTATTTAGCTACCTATCCATTAGGTAGCTAGCTACCTAGTAGGTACCTATATGAAACCAGTCACGAGAACATAAGTGTGATTGTTTAATCGTATTTAATTTGATACAAATATAATAGGTAACAAATTAATATAAATCTAGGTACCTAGATTACTAGGTACCTATATGTTAATACCTAGGTAATATATTTTTTAAATTTTATCTTGTCATCTTGTTCTGATCTAATTTGATATGAATGTACGAACACCTAGGTAGGTAACCCAGGGAGATACATAAGGTCTTCTAAATAATTTCAACATTTTCAACCCTCTAGCTAAATTTCGCATTCTCCATGGTATAATAGGGGATGATAGCGCAGGTCCAACCCCTGGTCATGCGCAGTGCGGTCCTCCTGGTCTCCACCTGTCAAGCTCTCTTTTGTTATTATTATTTAGCAGTTTCACCAAATCACCAGTTACAATTATCTCGAACTGAACATGGAAAAAAACATTTCGTTATCAAATAAATTATATTTATATTTTCGTGATAAGTTATTATCGCAATGTTTAGAGTGTTAATTAATCTAACTACTGCAGAAATTAAGTAGTAAGTACAATTTTATATGTTTTTACTAGGATTCCGTACGCCTTAATTAACCTTATAATCTATTTTAACATCACCCACGAATCTTTTAACAGTCTAACAAACCACTTCTCTGTGAAGATCGAAAGACTATTTTTAGCTCACAGTGAATTAATTGTACTCAATCCTAAATCATACCAATACAATCACACTCTTACCTAATTAATTATTGTTAATGAATGATAATATACCTACGTTGGTAGGTAGGTATGTAAAACAAACCTATTTGTTAAACATACTCGTACAAACGAATTTCCGTTTTAGTAGGCGTACGTAGCACTGCAACACTCTTGTAGCATATTCATATATTTGTATACATTTCCAGAAATTTGGTTCTAATTGAACATACAATCATTACCGATGTACGCGTGATCTACATAAAGGAGATCAGAAGTTGGTACGTCACGATGGTATATCGCCACGCTCAGAAATACATGTTACGGAAAGATAAACTGGTAAGTTTGTTTTGATTTCACTTCACGATAAACAACCTCCACTGCTATACCTTGGAAGCCTTTTTATTAGTCTTTTATATTAATGAGTCAACTTGTACCTATACAAGTACGAAAAACCAACTAAATCATTAATGTGGAATTTAAGAGTTAGTAGAACTTAGTAGGTAATCTTCAAAACTAGACCATTGAGGTTGGTGGTGGAGTTATTATGGTTGTAAGGTCGCCCGAAATTATTTTTATAACCGGGTCAGCATCTTTAACGCAAACTTCGAAGCACAAGTTGATAATTGTATACTTGTTTCCAGTGGAGCTGGCGTTGTCAATGGAGCATCATCACGATAACTGCCGTAGCGCTGGTGATCTACAACGCTGCAGCTAACATGTGGCTGCTTCGGCCCTCACCCTCCTGCCCAGTCATCATAACCAGCCCTATACCCCCTGAACCATCGTCTTGTGAACCTTGCATCGACACAGTTTCAAATACCGTCGATGATGACCCAATTGCAAGAATTGACTTGCGGCTCGGAAGGTGGGACTTCTCCAGGTCTTTCAGGATATTCGACAACGCTGCAGTTGGAGATCTTTACTCAGAAGTTTCCGCCGATCGCAGCGTCTGTCTCGCTACCCAGAGCTCTATCGAGAGGCTCCACGAGTTGTTGCGGATAGCAGCGCACTGGACCGGTCCGATATCTGTGGCTGTATTCGTCGCTGGTGATGAGATGAGGCTCCTGCGAGCGTTCGCAACGTGGCTATTCAGATGCAACCCGGAAGTGTACTCCAGAATAGCGCTACATATGGCCACTCCCGCAGAAAGACCTGCTGTGTTCGGCAGCATGCCCACTTGGGCGAGGGATTGTAATGTGAAACCCTTGCCTCCGGGAGAGAGGAAGGCTGACACGGTAGCGTGGAGGTCTCGGCATCCGTACCCTCAGAACCATCTACGAAACTTGGCCAGGAAGAACTGCCACACTTCCCATGTGTTTTTGGTGGATGTGGATATTGTTCCGTCGAGAGGCATGGCGGAGTCTCTAGATAAGGTACTCAAATACAATCTTTTCGGATAGATTATATTTTTTCTATTTATAGAGCCTTTGTTTAATAGTGTTCCATGATATTTATTAGTTTTACATTTTATTACAAGTGTGTTATCCTAGCTTTTCCTTTACAGTTCCTCTCGACAACTCCAAAATGTCCTCTCTGTGCGTACGTGGTGCCGACTTACGAGTTGGACCGAAGAGTGGCCAATTTCCCCACAAACAAGTCAGAGCTGGTCAGGCTGTCGAGGAACAAGCTGGCGATACCCTTTCACCGAAAGGTGTTTATTTATAACCAGTACGCGAGTAACTTTTCTAAGTGAGTATTAGGTACTTGTTATCGTCTCACAAAACAGGAGAGAGAAGTGGTGTCGTGTCAAGCGGACCCATGAATCGGTCCTGTGTCGTAGTTTGTCCAAGGTCACTGAAAAAAATAATAATTTAATTTTTTTGTAGTAAGTAGGTACTAAATGAAATTTAATAGGATCACGACTGTAAGTAATCACCAAGAACGGTAGACATCTTCTCAGATTTCCAGGCGCTTAGATCCGTGAAGATGTCTAAAGGGGTAGGTACTACGTAAGTGCTCTAAAATAGTAAAAGTATTATAAAATGTATGGTGTTGTAGAATCATAAAAAATAAAGAAAGTGACCTTAATGGAAGTAGGCAGTTTTAAGGTAAATCACGCTTCTAACCGTGGGAACTTCAACACGATTCAAGTTCAGTTTGGGTACTGATCAGACAAAAACAGTTTTAAATGTTAATATGCTTCGATAAGTAAATGTTGACACAAAAATGTAATCTCTAGATGGGAAGCGAGCGGTGGCAACGAGAGCATCGAAAGCCACGTCAGTCATAACGTCACCAACTTCGAGTTGTTGTACGAGCCGTTCTACGTTGCACCTGATACAGTGCCGCCGCATGATGAACGATTTCTTGGTTATGGGTTCACCAGGAATACACAGGTGATGTACACTAGCTGATTAGTTATTGAACATTTCAGTAAATAAAGGTCACGCAGGAGATATACACCAAATGGCTCCAGGGGCCGTGCCACAAGCTCAAAAGTAATATCAAACTATATTACTCGCGGTGCGAAAGTGACAACACAATGTAAACTTGTATAGCGTTGTCACTTTCACACCGCGAGAGTAATATTGATATTATGTTAGGGCATTGTAGTGTAGACCCCTAGGGCTATATACTATATACTCCGAGTAACTGGCACACCCAAAGAAAATTATTCGAGTAGCGACTATGAACCGAAGACGACCTGAGAAAGACACATAGCATGAACTCTTTCACTTTTTCACTCTTCTACATCAGTGTGAGAGAGTGAAAATAGTCTGATAGAAACTGGCAAAAATTTCGTAAAATACAATCGCTCTTATTCCTTTTACGGTAAAGCTTAAATTAGCGTTACAATTATTATCATCAAAATTGCTGTCATTATATGTTTTTTTTATTAATTAACATACAGGTCACATTGTGGCGGTATATAATTAACATTATTTTTTTAATTATGTTTGTCTACGCCGTAGCAGATGCCTACGATGGCCCCTAACTATCAAGCATCAAGTAAGTAGTACCTTATAATCATAACAATATGTGACATTATACATTATAACCACAAAAACAGCTCAAACTAGGTCTCAGCTGACCAAATAGTAGGTGCGTCGATGAAATGAAAGCCATGAAATGTAGATTTTGCACGCGCTCGGGACAACGGTAAGGTCAAGGCTATTCACTAATGAGAAGCAATGGAAACTATTTTTATATTTCTATACCTAATTGACTGGCTACACAGCTCAGTTGGTAGTAACTCTGTCTTCTGCGCTGTAGGTTATGGGTTCGATTCCCACCAAGGACAAACATTTGTGTGATGAATGTAGATGTTTGTACTGTGTCTTGGTGTTATAATGTAATGTACTTACCTATTTTAATTATACCTATATTAAAATAAAAAGGTATTCTATCGGTAATCTGGTTCCCATAGTACAAGCTTTGCTTAGTGTTGGGCTAGATGGCGCTGTGTAAAAATGTCCATTAATATTTTTTTATTATTTACTTACTTTCTAGGTTGTTCTACGTTAGGTCAATGATCAGGGTGGCTATTGCCTAATAAAAAAACGTAAAACTTCTACTGTACTAAATTACCATGGGGACCTAGGTAGGTAGGTAGGTCCCCAACCTACGTCATGCGCGAATGGTAACAATTAATTCTAATTATTAAAATGTGACATACTAACGTTAGCATAAAACCATTTTTGATAACCATGACATTTTAATAAGTGTCCCTAGGTGGTTTCTGCAGGGTTATTAGTCTAATACCTATGTAATATTATGACAAACTTTGTATTATTTATTTGAAATCCTAATATAATATTATAAATGCGAAAGTTTGTGAAAAGAAATGTATGTTTGTTCCACAATCAGGCCTAAACGACAAAACGGATTAAGATGAAACTTGCTGTAGTATGTAGATAAAAAATCAGAATAAATAATAGGGTATCTTAAAATCCAAAAAACAACCCCTAAATGATAAAAAAACGCAAAAGGGATGATTTTGGCATAGATGGCGCTGGTGTGCAACAAATATGACATCACAGACTAAAAACAATCAGTCAATAATCGAATACTGTATTCGATTATTGAAATTTGACAGGACAAAGTCTGTCACGGGTCAGCTAGTAATTTATATTATGTAGGATTTTTACTGAGGATGTCTACCGTACTCGGGGATTCAAGTCGTGATCATATTTCATTATTTCAAGAAGGCACAAATGAAATAATGTAGTAGAAGTTGAAGTAGGGTAAATGTTATTATTGATTATCCTTGCTGTTAGTATTTGTTAACTCTATCGGGACTGATAATATCGAGAAGAAACTTCATCAGTTGGTTCCTTGTCCCCCACCTACCTTATGAAGAGACCTTATATACCTTACTGGTGGAAACCCTTGTGACCTTCACGTGAAGCTATTTTCAAACAGACTTTTCAACCCGCGCTGCTCCTTAGGGGTAAAATTTAAGAAATTATTTTCTTTGTGTATATCTACCCACCAAAAGAAATCCTTTCAACTTTCAAATTTCTAGGACCAGTGATATATTAGAAGTCTAAAGGTATTTATCTGGGGGCACGGCAGTAATTAGCTAACATTTACGTAATAACTTAAGACAGAAGGACCCTTAAAGTAGGGACTGAATAAATTAACCGACTTGGTATTACATGGATCTCACCACTTTTTACGGTAGAAGAACTGAGTTGCGTTGCGAGACTTGGCTTTTTTTACAAGTTATGTTTTTGATGGCATTTTTATTACTTCGAAGCCAGAAGAATCAGGCAACCAACACGGCTTGATTCACACCCATTTGTATGAAGTGTGCGGGCTTGCCACCCGCATTATTTCGTCCATTGTCACCCACGAACCATGTCATGTATAAACTTATCGGCCTTGATTAGCTACTTATTTATTTTATCATTTTAAAAAAAATATCAATTCGACATGTATACCTACATATTTTTTGTTTTTATTTTTTATTTTTTACTGTTCGACCGCGCATATCTTTTTGCCTGGTGATACCGATTTAGATGATTGTTTTTCAATTGTGTAGAGAATAGTTCCAAATTGTTCACATTTAAATTATATTAATGTAAAACTAATAGTTCCTTTATAAAACACAAAAAAACGAATATCGTCCCTTGACTTTTCGATTGGTCGAAACATTTTCGCCGGTTTTCATTTTAGTTTTTTAAACGTAATTATAAAGTTTTGTTCTATAGAAAATCTCGCGGATAAACAGACACATTACAGAAAAGTATAAGGTAATCAGCTCCATAAGAGTGTTGAAACTGTTGGAAGTGGCAAGTTGCCAGCTGTCACGGTGAGCAATGAGGTCGTCCGTTGCGATTCCGTCTGATTGTAGACGTGACTAAAAAATCTAGTTCTCGCTTTTCGCACTTCTGGGTATAGCGTGTTGTCTTATCTAAGAACATAATCTTCTTTAGTCTAGTTAATTGTTTCAGGCGTGACTTTGCGGAAATCCATTTCAAAATACTGAAAAGTATTTGTCTCTATATATCTTTGTTCTTTTAGTATTCTTTTAGTTTTTCTATGACGACGAACTCGATAGCATGGTGGGTGTGTGTCTAGTTGGAACACAATGGGTACAGGTTCGATTTATAGAAGACTCACACTTTGGCTACAAAAACGCCAAGAGGGATTAGCAGTCTATTTATTTTACCTTCGTTAATTGAAGATCATCAGTGAGCTGTTGTATACCAAAGAATTTAGTATATATCGTTTTAGAGAGTTCTTTCAAAAAATATAATTAAAAAAATATATCGTAGAGGTACCCGTAGATCCTTTGCTACGGCGTAGACGATATACTACGATATATTTTATTAATTATATTTTTTGAATTTGATATATTGTTATAGTAGCTACGTAGCTAATAGACCATTTTCAAAAAATATCTATTTGAAGTTTAATATTATTATAATATCCCGGTGTGCGAGCAAAACCTGTGGCAGAAGTAGGTATTAGTGATTTTACAAAGTGAATATTTATTTGACTGACCTCGAATGGTGTTACAAGTTAGCTGTAACTATTTGATATGATTGATTGCGTGGATATTTTTGAACTAGTTTTTACCCGTGACTTCGTTCACATAGATTCAGAAAATTGTGTTTGACAACTTTATCGTAAAACATTGATATTCAAGAAAATAAAAATAAAATTCTGAGAAAAAAAGTAGCCTATTACCAAGACTTTAAGCCATCTCTGTATGAAATTTCATCACAACCAGCCCAGTGGTTTGGCCGTGATAACGACATAGACAGACAGATGGAGTAAAGCCGCAATTATATTGTTATGTCGGGGCGTATCGTGACGCGCCTTAATTATATCGAATCCATACATTCGACAGCGTCCCAAGTCCCGAAACGCCGCGCTTTAGTAATATAACTCTAATCATACTTGTATGTATAGATACGATATACTTATGGTGCGTCACGATACGCCCCAACATAACAATATAATTGCGGCGTTACTTTCGCATTTTATAATATTAGTAGGTATATTTAGATAAACAATTGTTCATTGGCATGGCATGTTTTAACAGCGATTACCAATATTAATAGAATTCGTGTCGAGCGAATTCAATAGATATGACAAAAGCATTTTGTTGTTCTAGTTTCATAGTAAAATTACATTATGGCTATTGAAACGTAAAACGATTTATAGATTTTGTGCTTTGAATTGTAACAATAGGGTTAAAAATGAACAGTAGTTAAGCACTAACCTATTCATTGTATTGAAAATAATGGAATAAATAATGTGGAGCACTGTAGATGTATTTGATACTCATTAATATAAAAAAGTACTAGCTGCTCGCCCCGGCCTCGCACGGGTGGTACCTGGATAAAAAGTCTACCGATTTTGTGCAAACTTCACATAAACCATCTACTAAATAGTCCGAACAAAGCCTAAACATTTGGTTTGGATAGGTGAGCCCGTTCTTGAGTTATAAAATTACAACGAAAAGTGGCATTGATTTTTATATATATAGATTATAATTACTCTGTAGATTATAATTATGAACGATTACTTGTGAGTAGTAGGTATGCTATATCATAGTTAGGTCTTAAAACTATAAACAAAATGGGTTAATAAATGACAGAGTTCTGATGTAACAAACATAAAAAAATTACAATCGAACTGAGAACCTCCTTTTTTTAAAGTCGATTATAAATGTCAGTTCATCCAGCCAGCTGAACAAATATCCACCTTTGAAGTGGCTTGCTATGGATACGGTCACCGTCCAAAAAACGATGTCACGCGAAAATATACCTAAATAACTAATAGATAGACGGTAGAAAATGCTGATGTAACTGGCCATAGCGGAGTATGGCGATGACTATCAAAGCGGTAGGTACAAATAGTCAATGAGAAATTTAAGAAGCATGTTAAGGTGTGATCAGACATCGCGCGACATTCGCAAGACACAAGTGTGCAGTGCGAACGAACAATAATACCGTTTGAGAGCGACAGGTAGCTCGCGGCTGCCGCGCGCGTCTGTCGTCCAAACATAGCGCGGCTGCCGCGCTCGAACTCATCCGCCACACTATTTCTCGTTCATACAACAATCAGGGATATCGTTGACATTGCTGTCATTAAAGGAAACAAAGGTACCAACTCTTTGATTGAACACAATAATAGTCAGCAGCTCCAGCAGCTACTGAAAACAACACTTCTATAGGTACTTCAGGGCGTCTACTCTACAAAACGATATTTTTATCGTGACAAACGTCACATAGTTTCCGTCGCGATAGAACGACCGAAATTACTTTTGACAATTAACATTATATATTCTACTATGACAGACGACGATTTCTAAGAGTACGGTTTGTCCGAATGCTAACGTTTTACCTGAAAATAAAACGTATATTAAAATACTTACCTGATCCAAAGTCCAATATATATATAGAGAGATATAGCTATCGTTTTGCGCTTCTTTTGTCCTTTTCCTACCAAAGTAATGCGTATCGCCTTCCTTTTCGCACACACACACACACCACCACACAGGCAGCGACTGTTCCATGACAGTCGATTTGTTCCTCATTAAAGGCTTGTTTTTGCGTTAACACCAGGCAGAATTTTAAAATATTGGACTTTGGATCAGGTAAGTATTTTAATATACGTTTTATTTTCAGGTAAAACGTTAGCATTAAAAGACTGTACCGTGATCCAAAGTCCAATATATATATAGAGATATGTTTGTTATCGCCTGGTGGTGGTGGTTGACGTCAATGTGACTATGAAATTAATAATGCTTGGATTTGCTTTATTTATTAAAAGTTTTAACGTAGGTAACCAGTTATAGTGCACCGAACGCACCTTCCAAAAATATTGAATTGTAGAAAATGAATATTAATATATATCTTGTGAAACCTCTGCAATTAGCACAACAGTAAATATAAATAAAATAAGTATTTACAATATACACAAGCCACTTCTAGATCAATTGATTGACAGAAGACTTTAGATAAGTATCTACTTCATCATGTCTCGACTAGGTATAGGCGAATATTGCTGTTTTCATGTTTAAAAGTTTAGATAAACAAAACATAAATAAAATGGTTTCTAAGAAAATAAGCAATAGGGTATGTGCTATTCATTCTCAATTTAACATTAAGATACCTACTTCCAATCATTCATTTATATAGCCTGAAAAGTTGGCGTTTGATTTAACGGTACCACTATTTGATTGTACCACAGTCTTTAGAATCATTCGGACAGCTAAAAATTGTTTACCTATTCTGCGATCTGAAATGCCTCTTGAGACTATTTTCAGCTAGTGTGTGCATGCCTGTAATTGGCTCACTTATTATTATAATTTCAATGCATGTTAATATTTAATGTATATTCAAATAAATGTGCTGTTGGCGTTGCCTCAATAAATAAATTAAATCATATTATATTATTCTGGCTTTTTTGATGCAACTGAAGCTTTAAAAGTATTAGGTGTACTACTAATTAATAATATTATAGTCGGTTTGGACTTAACTGTAACTGCATATACATATCTTTCGCCAATCGTTTTCAACAGATTTATCCAATAAAATTAATCTAAACTCTTATTATCTGGTTTTAAATTAAGCCACCAGCTAGACAGATGATAATCAGTTTTTTAAAACTGGTTATAAAGTTACAAAATCACTGTTAACAATGCAATTCTTAGAGTTTATACTAAGAGTTAAATCATGTACTCTTCTTCCAGAATATAGAAGTGAGATAGCTGTTTACTAGTTTTGATATTTACTACTAGGTCAACATCCTATAGAGGAGGTTTAGTCAAAGCTGAATATGATTACGGCTATCGATTTTAAGATTTATTTTACAAGTGAGTGGGTACCAAGCTGCTCAGTAAGTTATGGGTCACAAAGTTTAGACACCAAGTACATATATTTATGTATATGTACTTACTAACAAAATACGTGTTGTAGGACAGTTTCTTCTTGTAAAATAAATTTGCTAAAAACCGAGCTAACTCAGACCGGTGGGCGTACAGCTAACAACATTATCTGGTTCAGACCACTAGATCCACCTACTCCATGCTGGTTTATAAGTATTTACATTGGAAGGGCACCCGCTATCAAGAAATCTTTTAACTTTGTTGTGGTGTCCTACTACTGCACATTCTAAGGAGGATTGTCTGTCGAGACGTCCAGTAAGATGGTTGAATGAACCAAGGTGCTGCCGTTGCCCGTTCCAAAGGGCTGGATGCCAGAAAACTTTCTTACATCCTGGTGCAACTGAGGTATACATTGCGACAGTGATAACGATGACTTTGGTAATAAGAAAGGAGGAAGAGATACCCATGCTAACGGATAATACCATTTCAAAAATAACAGTGTATACACAAAGTAACTATAATGATAATCATAAAAATATTGTTTTATTTAACGGGTGCCATTCTGGCAGAGTTCGAAAGCGACGCAATCTGCAAGACGGACTGCTTTGGCGTTGTATACACTGGGAATGTGGTAGGATACTAGATCCATCTGATACATATTCGAAGAAAGAAAATATTTTGTAGGTCAAGTTTAACAAACCTTGCGACTTCAAACCTCCTTCATTGCATAAACAAGCAACAGCTGTTTTGTTATTTGATTGCAGGCGTTTTAAAAATAGATAGTAAGTTCGGACCTTGCTCTTAAAAATTTCAGGATTACAAGAAGCTGCAGTATTCATGTTCGAATGCAAATTTTATTCTGCAACCAGCCAATACTCTGACAACTCCATGTTGTCTCTTAAAGCACCCATGCTAATATCTAAAGCATTTCGTTACAATAATTTGTGCGCAAAGAGGGAAGAGTATTTAGGAATAACTTCATAAATGATTAAACCACCAAATTATTGTTTAGATTCAGAGAGACAAAAATATGGATTGTGGTAAATACCCAACCTTTATAATGAATAATACGGCTACCGAGTTGAATTTTCCCTAAGGGATGACGAAACTTGCGAAATGCATCACCTCCATTATCCATCATGCACATCATGGCTTTGAAAGTTGACACGTTTCAAAGTGCCATTTTCTATCTATTTGCTATAAGATGGCTGTCTTTATCTAGCAACATTTTCTCGGAGATAAACTTATTGTTTAGCTAAGGATTCTATATGACGCTCAGGCATAGTACGGATTTTAAGAAATTTACTTCCCAACCTATATATTTCAGCACATTCAGCGTTATGGCAACGTGTTCTTTTAGAAGAATGAGTCTAGAATAATATTTGTAACAAATAATCGTCTTGCTACATACCTATACCTACACCAGAAGTCTGATTCCGTTTTTGGATGAGCATCTGTACCCATCTACTTTCCAGACGTTTAGGGTTATGATGCAGAGTTTAGCTCGAAGAGCAGACTACTCATTTCTATTACTTCTTGGCGGTACAAAAGACATAGAAACCATCTGCGGATTTCGTTAATTGGTACGTGAAAGTAGGTACCTACCATCCATGAGAGATCTATTATTGCAAGACAATTGTTTGGCTGCAAGAATGATAAGGTTTTGTGAACATTGATCAATCTGAATAGTGTCAATACAAAACGGATCTAGCAATCTCAGAAGGAATATTAGTTTATAGACACGCTGTTTCGGTAACTGCCACAATATGAAACGGAGAGATGGTCATTTTCTCTGTTAGAGCCGACATTATCATTTAGTAGGTTGCCTGCCTGCTGTTGTATAGATGGAAGGGCAGGTTGATTCAGAATGGGATACGGGACTTACCTACCAACCCAAAATAATCTTGAGAACGTAACTGGTGCGCCCATTTCTATACGTTTTTTACCGATCTAGCTGGCCGGCGCGGCGTGGGAAAAACTCGGTGAGTCAATATTTCCAGTTATTTCTCCTATCCCGGTGGGATGAGGGAGAAAGGTGTCGCCCATTTCTATACGTTTTTTACCGATCTAGCTGGCCGGCGCGGCGTGGGAAAAACTCGGTGAGTCAATATTTCCAGTTATTTCTCCTATCCCGGTGGGATGAGGGAGAAAGGTGTCTGTAACGTGTACCTCTTTGCGCTGCTTGACGGTCATTATTCCGACGACCTCTTGTTGAGGTTGTTAATGTGAGGCGGACTCTACCCCGAAAGGGCCTGTTAGAGTTCATAGCGCTATGAGGTTTGAGTCAAATTCTGATTTTAATGACTTCTAGAATGTACTCGCAGTAAGCGCAGTATTTAGACCAGACTGCGTAGCAGGAGCGTGGTCATTCGAAAGAGGCCAAATATTACCATAAAATAAAATCTAAAGAAACCGCGAGTTTATCAGCTTCTTATCAATTACTGCATGAAGGTATTATTCGTAAAAAACTTTTATGTAAGATCTTTTACTGTAGGACAACATTGGAATGTTGAAAAACTTTAGCTCTGTGGCCGAAAACCAACTGAAGAGCACCATTCAAGATTTTTGACATTATCTCCGGTTACAGATATATCTTTGACCCTCTTATGGATTTATACCCTCTTTTATCCCCTCATAGTTTAGGTCAGGGTTAACATTGTCTAAGATAGAAAATCAAAGTTCTCTTTGTTTTACGAGCGTAATAAACGCCGCAAATGCTAAGTATATCAGAATTGTGAGATACCAGGCGTGCGAGATGTATCAAATCGCTTAACCTTCTCGTTAGGCTGTTCAATTAAACCGAGGGTATGACGAAACTATTTTTTCGAATGAACTAATAATCTGCTGTTCGCATTCGTTTAATCTTTGAACGCTTTTTCAATTGAAATACAATGAAGAAGTTTATCAGGGTTCCTTAACTTCTTTCCAATTGAAAGAGAGAATTGGAGTTTCAATTTTTTACAGCCATCGTAACCATCGTGGCTGTCATTGTACAAGTTACCGCTAACATCATCATCAATACAAACATAGGTATGATAATTTTAACCTTTGGGACTAAAATTGCATTGTCCACTAGCGAGCTTTGATTTAGGTTCACTTTGACTGCAATCAGTTTATCAGATATATATTCTGAGAATGTGTAAGATGTCTACGTTTGTTGCGTCGATGACGACAATAACGTTTAGGAGAGGACATGTTAGAACTACCTACTACCTTGATGGCTCAAGGTCATCATTTTTAGATGAGAATCGTAAAGGCAATTTATTCTGTCACTTCTGATTCTCATATGCCTTAGATCCAAAATGAATCGTTATAGTTACTTAAATCCAAGTCTTTTTTGCACGTGAGCTAGATAAATAGTTAATTTGAATCTGAAAATAAGCTTATTCTACTTAAGTCGTATGCTGTAATAAAATATAGGTCTACCCTCCATGAAAATAAAAACAAGAATAAATGAATAAGATGATTTCAGAAAAGGCGATGAACTCCACTAAAACAACATGAAAACCATAAAAATCGATAATATCGAACGGTAGATAAGAATAAGTAGGTATAAGATGGTCTTAAATAAAAAGGCGATGAACTTCATAAGTACACACACGAAAAAACATAAAATCAATAATATCGAACGGTAACACCGTTATATTTTCAGCGAACGATCAGCAAGCTCTTAAACGAAACACGAAATTTATAGGTACCTTCAACATTCGACAATTCCTGTCGTGGAGGAAATAACTGTTGGAAAATCAAATATATACGGGACTAAGGTACTAACTGCACTGCTGTTCAAACACAATTTCAAATTACTTTCACTAAATTCAACACAAAATCATTGTAAAATGAACTGATGAAGATAAAAAGTTTATGAAGGTAGATTAGTAAACTTTTTTGTGGAATTTTGTGATGTAACAAGAAGATGTAATCGAAGAGATCGATTGGACCCTTGTACAAAATAACAAATTATTAGAATTTGATAAAGAATTAAAGAATATTTGTATTATACATTAGCACTTACCAGTGCACGTCTGTTCGAAGCGAAAACAACAACGTCAATGAGGAACAAATCGACTGTCATGGAACAGTCGCTGCCTGTGTGGTGGTGTGTGTGTGTGTGCGAAAAGGAAGGCGATACGCATTACTTTGGTAGGAAAAGGACAAAAGAAGCGCAAAACGATAGCTATATCTCTCTATATATATATTGGACTTTGGATCACGGTACAGTCTTTTAATATCCGATATATTGCACCGCCCGTCGTATTGACAAAATCGTTTTGATGAGTAGATGCCCAGGTTCTTCTAGAATGACGTATGATACTAATCCTAGAGATAATACGCACAATGACGTTTATTGACAGCCCACCAGTTTGTAAATTTTAGTTTCGTGGGCGAGTTTTAACTGTTTTGTTCCGTTGTAAACAATTTCAAAGTCACAGCTATCAAAACGATGTGTGCAATACTTAAAATACTACGTCACATATACGAATAGCGGTGATAGGTATTTTAAATTCCATGAAAAAATTGTTAACAAACTTTATTGAGCTTGAAATTATTTTTATAATTTCTTGTTGGCGATGATCGTGGTGCATTTCATTCGAGTGCCAATATGCACTGAATAAACAACACTACACGTGTAGAACTATATTTATTAGAACACTCATAGAAAATAATGTTTTAGTTTCAATACATTTTGTACATTTCTTTATATGAAAACTACTTCTCTGTTTTTACTTTTGCTTCTCGTTATAACAGAGTACGTGACGTATATCCTAACTCCATCATCCTAGAAGCAACAAACGCATTACGACGCAAAACAGTGCAAAGACGTCAGGTAGTGGTAAACCCGCTGCCGCTGTTTTAAACGCCCACCGGTTTTACTACAGCAGTAGATCAGTTTTACGACAAATTATGAAGTTTAATACATTGCGTTGCATCTGTCACACAATGGGAGAACAATGTAGCTACTATAACCGCACGAGATTCCCTCATGAAGCGCCAATCTAAAAATTTGTGGCCATCCCATATTAGCTTCACCACAAGTGTTTCTCCATTACGAAACACCATGTGCTCGCACCGACTGCTACCATCGATTGTGGTATCAATCGAAAGGTTTACTTGAACCTCACGTCCTCCATTCCACTGATAGATTCGCTTGGTGCCTGCCAAATTGTGCGCTTTGGCACAGCTCCACGCGCAAGATGTTGCTACGGCTGAAAGAACCATATTGATGTGTTTCATTATTGGTGAAAACAAAGTCTTTGGTTTCAGTTGGTGTAAATTTCCGTCAATATGACGTGTGTTTGGAATTTGCGGCTTCCGTTTTATTTACAGACAGACATCAATCATCACTTTTTGGAAATATGAGAGTATTTATAGTCTATATTTATAATATGATATGTATATATTTATATATCATATTATTAATATTAGATATAAATAAATGTGTAAGTATTGTTGTTTGGTTTGTCTTTCTTACAGAAAACGTAACGTAAATACGTAAAAGTAAACGTAATTCATAACCGTATTTACCTGTATTAACATATACACAGACGGCTATATTTTGCAGAGAACAGCATAAGAGCATCTGCTCATACTCATAAATAGTCAAAAAGTAGAAACCGAACAGAATTATTCAGAGATAAGCAAATTGCCAGATTTGGATCATTTATTAAAACCGTCACCCAATATTCATATTTCGCTGCGTGCATTATTCACTGCCGTCGCGACTTTATGAGCGGTTGACCGCATTTTTATTAAACCGTATGTTACGGGTTATTTTTTACAGTTGCACAGATTCTGTGTAGGTTTTATGTGAGCCTCTGCGTCTAGATTGCTCGGTGTAAATTGTCACATTCGTAAACCGAGCATGTCGCGCGCAACCAAGAGGCAGCATACAATTGGAGAACAGGAAGATGTAAGATATAAGAGATATAGGTACATAAGATATTCAGAACTAGTTATATCTCAGTATCTACATACTATGAGTTTGCCGCCAGTTGTTTGTCAGACAACGCTATTGACACGTAGATTTAAAACAAGAGCTGACCGACATTTGGCTGTAAATTGTGTGTGTTTGTGTAAATGTGGAATGATGGCCTCCGATACTAATCCCCATATTCTTAGTTGTAACCTCGACTCTACCTCGACTCAAACTCTTACGTGGCCCCCTCGAACTTTCCATCGAAAAGTACTTCATATTTGGTATCTGAAATCGATATTTTGGAGGTTTCTCAATTACATCATTACGTCATCAGTTAGAGGAGATTTTCATCCAACAAATCATCACACGCATACGTCGTTCAAAAGCTGTAGAGGAATGTCATAGTACATCTCGAGGTACCTTGAGTTGACAGTTCTATTGACTGAGGAATCTTCGATTGGAGAAAAACTCGAGGTAATTCATATAGGTGGAGATATTTCGAGATGACAACTAAGAATATGGGGATAATGAAACCATGGTC
The DNA here is from genome assembly GCA_912999785.1 of Hydriomena furcata. Lineage (NCBI taxonomy): Eukaryota > Metazoa > Arthropoda > Insecta > Lepidoptera > Geometridae > Hydriomena > Hydriomena furcata. The sequence continues at coordinate 871,219 of OU538828.1, read as the reverse complement.
CTACGAGCGACGCGGATCAAACTCATTAATTCGACGTTGTTTCAATAAAGCCATCGGTTGCATCTATAAATTTCACCGCTCGCAATTACGCCACTGTCCGATCTGGGCAAAAAACGGATTATTTATTACAATCACATTCCCGGCACCGAAAAAGCGCAGTGTACACCGAAAAGGCGAAATTGGCTACAACCACCCAACAGTAGGTACTTGTCTAGCAGGAGTGGGAATGCCACGGACGATTGCTGCAAAATTGCATTGTAATTTTCACTTCAGAAGAAATCTAGCAATTGCAGCTTTCATTTTATTCTGTGCGGTGAATGCGCTCGTTTTTAAGGGTTCCGTACCCTATGGGTAAAAACGGGACCCTATTACTAAGACTACGATGTCCGTCTGTCTGTCTATCTGTTTAACACAGGACTGTATCTCATGAACCGTAATAGCGGGACAGTTGAAGTTCACAGATTATATATTTCTGTTGCAGCTATAACAACAAATACTAAAACAGAATAAAATAAATATTTAAGTGGGGCTCCTATACAACAAAGTGTTTTTGCCGTTTTTTATAGATAATGGTACGGAACCCTACCCGAGTCCGACATGCACTTGGCAGGTTTTTTTTTTATTTGCAGCCTTTAAGATTAAGACGGTTGTACTTTTAATTAACACAACGGTTGCTCAAACCAACTGGCCTTGGCTGTGGCTAAACAGACAGAACTTGTTTTCGCTGAAGCTTTTATTAGTAGGCGGAACGCAATCGGAAACGTTATTTAGGTCTCGTAAGAACAAGGCTTGGTCCATTAACTTAACGATTCGAGGTTCAAAATCGAGCTATAGACTATATACCTAGGTCTTCTATAATAAGTTGTAGGATATAAGATTTTAAAATAACTGCCTAATAGCCAAAAATAAACATATTGAAATTTTTGTCTATCTGTCTGTCTGTCTGTCTGTTGTCCGGCTTTCACGCAAAAACTACTGGACAGATTTTGATGATTTTTTTTTGTTATGTAGCTATTAGTCCTCGGCAACATATAGAATATAATTTATTTTGAACATTGGAATACCAGATGTGAAACTATCTGTCCCCCAGCGAAGCGGGCACGGGTCAGCTAGTATCTAATAAGATCGGAGAACAAAACAACTTTCGACTTAGTAAACTTGATGGAGTTATACTGTTTTAAAAAGACCAATAACTGTTACCTCATATCAAATAACTGATTAATAAATATTGGTGGACATTTCACATAGCGCCGTCTAGCCCCAATCTAAGGAAATCTTGTACTGTGGGAACCAGATAACTGATAGAATACTTTATATGTTTGTCCGCGATGGACTCCTAAACTACTTAACTGATTTTAATCAAACTTTGCACACCGTGTGTTGTTTGATCCAACTTGAAAGATAGGATAGCTTACATCTCAATTTATAGTCGCAATATTATTTTATTGCTAATAATTTGTTTAATAGCTGACAGTCATAATTATCTGTTAGCTCCATAATTCTAACAGATGGCGATGACATAGCAACGCGTGGCCGGGTCTGCTAGTACTTATAATACATTATAAGTTATAATTTATAACACCCAAACACAGCACAAACATCTATGTTCATCACACAATCAGAAAAAGTTTATCCTGGGTGGGAATCGAACCCACAACCTACAGCGTAGAAGGCAGAGTTACGAGCTGTGAGGCCAGTCGACTTGGTAGTTCAATGGTTAAAAATAATTTAGCTCCGTCTTTAACCCCTTGATTATTGGTGAACTCCAGTTCTGTTGATCTGAATACGTGTCGGCAAGCAGGTCAGCGTCTGTGGTTGAAGGCCGCTGAATCATCGACCATAGATAATAGCACTGGCACATTGGCCAATACTAGGGTTTCAGTGTATATTTTTAGGGTTCCGTGCCCAAAGGGTAAAAACGGGACTAAGACTTCACTGTCCGTCTGTCCGTCTATCTGTCACAGGGCTGTATCTCATGAACCGTGATAGCTAAACAGTTGAAATTTTCACAGATTATGTATTTCTATTGCCACTATAACAACAAATACTAAAAACAGAATAAAATAAATATTTAAGGGGGGCTCCCATACAACAAACGATAATTTTTTGCCGTTTTTATAGATAACTAGCGACCCGCCCCGACTTCGCACGGGTTTAATACATATAAACCTTCCTCCTGAATCACTCTATCTATTAAAAAAAACCGCATCAAAATCCGTTGTGTAGTTTTAAAGATATAAGCAAACATACATACAGACATACAGACGCGGGAAGCGGAAAGCGACTTTGCTTTATATTATGTAATGATTGTACGGAATCCTTCGTGCGCGAGTCCGACCCGCACTTGGCCGGTTTTTACTGTAGATATCTGAAAAAAAAAACACGGTCATGATCTTTTCGTGACTACTTTCTTAGTTCACGGAAACTTTCGGTATGTTTTTGAACATGCCTACGGAAATGTTTGGTGAGATACTAGAAATTTGATTCGAATGTAAAATTCTAATCGTAAATATTTTGTAAAAACCGGCCAAGTGCGAGTCAGACTCGCGCACGAAGGGTTCCGTACCATTATCTATAAAAACGGCAAAAAAATCATGTTTGTTGTATGGGAGCCCCCCTTAAATATTTATTTTATTCTGTTTTTAGTATTTGTTGTTAGAGCAGCCACAGAAATACATAATCTGTGAAAATTTCAACTGTCTAGCTATCACGGTTCATGAGATACAGCCCTGTGACAGACAGACAGACGGACAGCGAAGTCTTAGTAATAGGGTTCCGTTTTTACCCTTTGGGTACGGAACCCTAAAAACGTATGTGCTCATAATGTTGAAGGAAAACATACTGATGAGATGAAGGGTTTGTAATTTGTGAGGAATGCAAAATGTTCTGTAGATTTGTGCCAAATATAATGTTTGGAAGTGCCTCTGACTAGGTACATAGCCTTATTAAAGGATCTGAATAACTGAAGATCAGAGATGATTCAGACGTAATTGTCACGTTAAATTATTTGTTCCTTTCAGATTATGATTGAAATCCGGTAGACATACCTATTTTCAGATCTCCAGGAACTAAGGTTTTTTAGGATGTCTGAAGATGGTAGCCAGATGCACGTCCAAACATTGTATTTGTAAATGTTTAAATTTTTCAATCGTTGCTTCAGCACGTTAGTATTTACTTCTATACTAATACTAATCTATACTAATATTATAAAGTGAAAAAAAAACTTGAATGTTTGTTTGTAATTGATTAACTATAAAACAACTAGACCAATTTTTTTTTATTTTTATCAAAAGATTAAGATGGGCCATATTTTATATGCAAAAATAATAGATATCTAAATGTAAATTCCATTAAGGACAAAACCAGAAAGGGCCAAACAGCAAACCGACCAACCTAAGGTATCAAAAAGTTGCCTATACGTAATCTTCATTACACTCGTGCGAAACCGGGGCGGACAACTAGTAATTAATAAAACATATACGTGAACGTTGTAAGCGCTTAGAGATTTGCGTTATTTTTAGCGTGTAACAGGATGCCAGTCGCTAAATATAGCGGAATAGAACGCTGCCAAAACTTTACATTGCACGAAGCACTGTGCCTTTACATATTGAGCGTATTTTTGGCGTATGTTTAGCTCGATAGCCGTATAGTCTATAGCTGTGTTAGCCGAGTGATACCTCGACTTTCAATCCGAAGATACGAATCCCGGATAGATTTTTCTGTTCGAAAAATGTATATGCGCATTAACACGTGCTTATAACGGTAAAGATAAAAAAATTGAGGAAACCAGTTCGTATTCTTGTAAGCGGCGACGGCCTTGCAACCTGTCACGTATGGAATGCTAACTTTTGGAAAATGTGGACATATGGCCAAGTGTTATATGTATTATGTTATCCTCTGACTACCTTTAGACATCTTCTAAGATCTGAGCGCCTGGAGATCTGAGAGATCGTGATCCTATTTTTTTTTGTGTAATTTCCTCACCGTGTTTAGAAAAACGAACTTTACAGCGCTGAAAGAACGCCCAATTGAATAGTGTTAATGACGCGCGATCATTGTAATGTTGGAGATGAAAGGTGGTATTATTTGCACCTACGAGTATATTGTTGACAAGAAACAAAGGGAAGCAAACATAAATAAAATTCACGGCAGCAAAAACTATAAAGTCATTGCATCTTAATTATTTAGTAATTACAAAAACAGAAAACCGACGCAAATATGTCGACCTACCGAAAAATCAAGGATTGGAGGACGATATTTTTTTATTAGTAATATGATTGATTAGTAGTCCAACGTCGAATATCGTCGAATTGAGAACCTCATGTTTTTTCGTCGGTTAAAAAGTACTGATAGCAGGACAAACGCTTATTTCTCGCCACCTCACTTGGTTTTAAAATAAATAATTGCACGACATTGAAAACTTATTGTTGGTTTGTCGGTAGGTACCTAATCAATAAAGCAGAATCATTGATGAGACAGCCGGTGGATTCCCACTATTGCTAACTTAACTACAGCCTGTTTTTAAATAACTCTAATAATTTAACTAATAATTTGTTGGTCTTTTTATCAATAAAAGAGATGAGACAAAAATATGAGTTTCCGCTTAAACGATTATTAATTGTGAGTAAAATGTAAGCCTTTTTGCATTGTGTTACAAGTAGGATCACTACTGTACTTAGTAAGTACGGTAGACATACTCTCAGATCTCGAGACGCTCAAGGTGTCTAATAGGGTCTAAAGGTAGTCAGAGCCACGTCTAAACAATATATTAGGCACAATACCCAAATTTTGCAGTAGTTAGCATTCCATTAGTGAAAGGTTGCAAACCCATCGCCGCTTATAAGTATACTAACTGGTTTCCTCACGATGTTTTCCTTCACCGTTTTGAGCTCGTGTTTTAATATTAAGAGTAGGTCTTAGCGGAAAATATGACAGCGGAATATTAAACAGATCATCAGTGTAATAACAGATCCACATCTCCGCCTGTCGCAGCGAAGCAAATTGTAATGTATATGTGCGCTTGTAGCGCACAATTAACCAGCAAAATCACTTGTGTTACATAGAACTTTCTATTTTGAAGTCACCACTTCGGAAAGTGGCATAAAATATGGATTATTAAAATGAATTTTACTACACAAACTTATTTATGAATTCATTTCATTTTAAAAATATATTTCGCCCGGGGCAAACTGGTATTAGACCGTGCTCCTAATAAGCGGTCATCGTCATATGACGACTGTAAATTACAGTATGTGAACGCAGCAAATGTCATTATTTTGATTTAGGTCCGTATATTAAAACTACACAAACATGTACAAGATGAGTATCAATTGCCGTGTGTTTGTCTTGCGAAAACTCGAAATAGCATCCCCGATTTTGCTTTTTTTTTGTTGTGTTCGTAAAATTATCAGGACAAGGTTTCTAGGATCAAAAAGTTGAAGAGAAAGAGAAATACCCGAAAAATAGTAAGAATCGGGAAAAAATGAAAGTGCTTTTGAGTAGGTACCAAACACTTGTTTGGTAATTTAATTTATTGAAATTTGTACAAGACAACGTCTTTTGGATCAACCATAAAAATTTTAATAAAATGTTTAATGCCATCAACAAAGAAACCAGAGCTTTGAGACAGGAGTTTTATTGTGAAATTACATGATAAAAATAGAAGACACAGTTCCTTCTAATTCTAATCGGGTCGGTGTTTTGTCGTATGATGAAACGGATCGAGAAATAGAATGTATGCGAGTCTAAGCACCAGTTGAACGTTATCGAAACATTTTCGAGTCAAACTAGAGTATATTAATTCATCAATTTAATATGCTGATATTCTTTCTGATCCGGCTTGTCAATATTTTAAAACGATAACGCCAGAAAGATAAACTGATGCTAATGGTACAGGTCTTTGCTCTGTTGTATGATATATTGGTTATTATGTGAAATAAATTATATCGCATAATATTAAAACCAATATACACGACTATTTTGAATACTATTGTTTTATGATTTCATGAAATTGTTTTCAATTATTGCTACCAGCCAACTTTTAGGAAATTTACGATAATTTATCTTTAATGCTGTTCCCGAAAGGTATTAAATGTTTATTGTAATGATTTTAGTGTAAATTCTATTTTTTTCATATGAAGCAATTTTGACAGGACGAACAGACGTACTGAACGTTTTTATTTGAAGCGTCACCGCAATTACGTTTTAAAGCGGTGATCGCTAATTTCAAGCTTTTGATTTTATTCATATCTTTATTACAAGATTTTGATGGTCACTTTTTAGGAAAACTAAGCTTTATAAATAGCGGCTTTCCATCTATTACAACGTATCTTAAAGCTCCTCGGATTCTTATAAGCGGAGCGGATGTTTTATGATTCGATTCAAGTCTAAACGTACAAAAATCGTCACAAACTTTCTGATTTATAATATAAGTAAGATAGTAAGATTATTAAACAAATAAGTAGTAGAGGGACTTGTTGGAGATAGACTTTCGGTAGGTATATCCTTATGCCTCGAATAGGCGTATGCAAAGCATTTTAACATAAGGTCGAGATAGTTGATGTTTGATGCCTAACAGAATGTCTATTTTATGCTAGTTATGCTTATATAAAATAACGTCTTATCAGATCTTTTATACCATATCAAAGAACCCTAAGGTCGTGACCGTGAGACCGTGCAGAATTGTCGCGGTCGCGTTAAGAAATACTTCGAATTAGGACATCGAGACAGCAGCCTGGGTATTCATCTGACGGGTGGTAAAGCGATCGGTGGTGACGATGGAACGGACTGTGTTACTGATATTATGCTGCCTGGCAATTGGTGGTAAGTGTTACAAGTTTGATAATACCTATACGTAATGACATTCTTTGGCAAAAGGTATGTAAAAAAAGAACATCCACTCGTGATTTGAATTACAAGTGTCTTGTAATTCAAATTCATTTCAGAAGACATTTATTTCAATATAATCACAAGGATCACTTTAAAACGTCTTAAGAGCTACGCCTATTCCTCGTGACCAAGCCTAGAAGAATCAGGATAATCTAAGACATGGTCATAATAAGTAGAATCTTAGGATCATTGACTCCTATAGATAAATAGGCATTGGTTGGGTACTAATCCTAATTAGATAGGCTGATACTTCTTATTTGGTTGTAAAGAATATAGACGCTTGAGTGATTCTGTTTTATTGCAAGTAACTTTGCTCGACCTTTTTTTCTCAACCATTAATGAAGCTATCGTAGGAATAGTTACACAATGCTATTCATTGAAACCTGCTATTCTATGTTATTATTTTAGTGATTATCTTTTAGATCTCCAAGAAACAGACACAGAATGTTGTTCAGAAGAGGTCTTACCCGATGAAGTTGTGCCCGAAGAGGTACAACCAGATACAGAAGTCCAGGAGGATATAGACCTTCAAGCATGTCCGGAGTTGAACGGACAGATCATCGGAGGAAGGCCTAGCTCCGTGAACCGGCATCCTTACCAGGTGTCTATGGTTTTAAATGGCAACTCTTTCTGTGGAGGGTTTATTATCAGTAGAGATTATGTCTTGACGGCTGCGCATTGTGTTCAGAAGTAAGTGGTGGTTTTCTACATTGATACTCTGTTTTAATGCCTGTCTTTGGTCACCTTGCAAAACGTCTCTGTTTTTGTTTCTCATATTTTATCGGACATAGTTTTCGTTTTATTCAATTTTTATACGCGACTTCAACCGCGTAGATTTAGGAAATTATGACTTTATCGTAAAAAAACAAATGTTTGTCCAAGACTTTAAAAAATATCTATGTGAAATTTTATGACAATCGACCTAGCATTTTAGCTTTGATAACGCCACAGACAGACAGAAAGAAAGAAAGAGTGACTTTCGCACTTATAATATTAGTATAGAAGTATAGATTTCATATCCCCAGATTCAGGTAAGATAGGTGGGTGGAAGTTATAAAAAACGCTAGGCATCCATAAAATTGCGTATTATCTCTCCCTTAACCTTATAAAGACGGCTTTTATGAGAAAACACGAAGTATTAGCTTTTATTACAGTAACTTAAAGATAGCTGGGGATCTTTCTGGTCTTATAGTTTTTCAGGGTCATCTCAATCTTAACCCGAGGACGAAATCGTAACGCTTCTTAACTTTACGACTTTGAAGGAAACGTAAGCAATAGACAACCCTAGTAGTATAATTAAGAACCGTAAGCACAAAATGAATGGCACATAGCAAATGAGTATTTTTAGGTATAATATCTTTCTTTTATTCTTGCGACTTTTTTGGAGTAAAGTTATTTTCAACAAACTTACACCCTACCACCCACTTTACATAGGGGTATAATGTCGGGGATTATACTCTAGAATTCAGCATGACACTATATTTTGGTAAACCTTATTTATTAATACTAAAAGAAACACATTTTCCAAATGGCTATGTTGTGCCCGCGACCATAGCTATTGTAACATAAGTAGCCGAAACGTCGGGAAAATAAATTAAAGTCAAAGTCAAAAATCATTAATTTCAATAAAATCACAAGGATCACTTTGAAACGTCTTAGGAACTAGGTGAAGCTACGCCGATTCCACGCGACCAAGCCTAGAAGAATCAGGCAACAAACACGGCTTGGGGTCTACCTTTTTTTTAATGATCCTTTTCTTAAAGCTATGTAGAGCTCCAGTGTGACGCGAGTGTTTGTAAAGGTAATTACGTGATAAAGACCCGTGTAAAAATCTATAGTTATGTCTACTAATCACGATAGTTTGAAAAATAACATGTTCCAAATTATTTTAATATACAACATAGTGGTATTGGTTGATACTGGTAGTCAGTAAAACCTAGCCACTTATCTACTTGTATATAGAAACGAAGATGAAATGCCTGAAAGATAAAGATCGTCCAATATGTCGAGTCTATACCGTAGTTGTTTGTCGCGAGTGTTTGTAACACTAATGCAGGCCCAAAAATACGAGTAAATACAAGTTCAGCTGTTGTAGGTTTACAGCTTATTGATATTACTTATTGCTTACATACTTTCGCTTAAAAAATTTAGTAGTATAGGATAGGATAAGTAAGTAGGTACTAACTCAGTCCATTCTAGAGTGACAGAAGTAGGCAATACGCGCTCTTGAACACCATTTTTCCTCTAAGTTTACGACTGGAGTAGCGGTAAAACCTCACGCAAGTTACATTTTATGTAAGTTTTATGTGTTCCGTGTAGTTATGGTAAAGGCTTTGCAAAAATTGTGTCTGTTATCTTCGGAGAACAAATTGAAAAAGTTCCGAGCTGTTGGCACACAAAACTAAATAACTCTTTCAGTGATGATAAACATAGCCAACTGTATGATATATACGATTGGCTTTGTAGACTTTGAAGCTAAATATCTTAAATAAGTGCTAGAATTAGAATATTGGTACACTTTGTAAACATCATTGAACATTATCGGCCGCTAAACATCATGTTTAGTCTGTATATTAAAGAATACTTTAATTAACGTTACTCAAGGTCTTGTCATTCGTCAATTTTCAATTTCTCTTTTGTATAGTACCTATACAATAGTTTGAAGGTTTGCTGTATTTAGATAATTATTTATAGTGATTGTGTTTGATGCGAGTTATGCTCATAAAATGCGTATTATCGCAAGGATTGCGCGATAAAATAATCAGAGCGTAGAACCAGCTGGTACCCCGTAAACTGGATCATTCTGGATATTTCGGGATGGTAGCCTAATTTATTAGTCGAGTTCAGCCTTGTTCTCTGGATAATGAACATCTCTGATTATGAGTTGTGATGGCCGTCTTACAGGAAAATGCTTTCATTTTATGTCGTAGAAAAAACATCGCGCAGAAAAAAAACTTTCCATTCAGTCAGCCGTCGAAGTTGACCGTGCTATTGTATGTTTAGAATTCATTTACGTCAGTCAGTCAGTGTTTTAATGTATTGTCTCCAAAATAGAAATCTATTATTACAAGGAGACTAACCCAAAAACTAGTACTGGTAAACAAAATTGAATTAGACTTTATGCTTTAAATACACCAAAGTCTTGTACCTAATAATGATGTTGTACCTAGAACCTACAATTTGGGGGCACGGCAGTGCCCCCGCCAAGTCGATAGGTTTTACACACAGCGCCTCAAACGCTTGTACCTCCTATGGAAACCAGATAACTGATAAAATACCATAAACTTTTTTTTTTAACACCCAGTCATAGAACAAACATCTATGTTCATCACGCAAATATTTATTCTGGGTAGGAATCGAACACAACCTACAGCGCAGAAGGCAAAGATAGAATTGGGTTGGAACAACACTTTACACCAACAATACTTTTATTGTATTTAGATGCGTATATTACTTTAATAAATAAACGAATACATGTCATATTTACAGACATTGCTAAGTACGAGTATTTCTGTGATAGGTTACGAGAGCATCAAACATTTCTGTATCCGGTATTTCGTGAGTGTTGTCCAATTATTTGTTCGGTCCGGGGTTGTTCTCCGATACCAAATACATCGGTGTGATGCCGTGGTTGTATTGTGTTCACGTCACAAAGGACATGACTGTTAGGATATTACGCGCTATGTTACGTTTGAGGAAACTCTGGTGACGGAAGTTTTATTTCGCTCAAAAAGCAACTACTTTTTTACAAGCTTTGTATGTATGTAACTATGTTTGTTCGGGTGGAATCTTGCAACTCAATTTTGAAGCAGTTATCCCCAACCGATTGAGCTGAAATTTTGCATACACCTTTAGTTCTGGTGTTAATAAAATAATATGGTGAAATCGAGCTGATCTGATCATGGAATCAGGAGCTTTTCAATAGACATTTACTACGGAACTCCTTAGTAAATACTTCGATTGAGTAAAAACTTTGCATTCTTGTCAAGTTCCGATGACAATGTTGTATGATGTGATAGGTGATAGCGCGCTGGTGCTCGATGGTTTGAATGATTTTACGAAAGCTTGTCATTGAAATAATATTTTTCAATAGAAAACTTATTTAAAGTTGTGACTGACATCTTAACTTGTTCTCGGAGATACTATTAGCTGACCATTTTGTGAGTTCTCTGAAGGTTGTTTATTTAGACGGAACGTATTTTTGCTAAACTTTGAAGAAAATACGACGTATTTTGAATACAGAAACCCGATATATTAAGTCAGTATATTAATAGCCAGGTATATTCATACCCTAATTAGGTGCTTATTAGTAATTCAAGAGTTAAGAGGAAAATATTCTTGAAACTCTCAAAGAGCGATATGTTTTGATTTCATCAAAGTGATTTTGTTAGCTGTACCTAGTAGGTGACTGGCAGCTTTGATAAACAAAGATCACTATATCTTCACATTAAATCATTTACAACTCAGTCAAATGATTTAAACTAAAATATTACCAGAATTAACAAAGTGAATAGACAATCTAGGATCTATTATTCTTAGCTCGCTTGTTACCCTAATTCATTGTGAGTCCTGTAATTGTTCAATTCAAACAGTAGATTTTGTACACAATATTGTATCTCTCAGACCTTTTGTGGGCCTTTGTCTAGCCTCGAGCTTGTGGATAATAGCCTGACTCGTTTGAACCATCGACCATACAGCCCAATAGACGCCTAATGGCTTCATTTCTTCAAACGAGCAATTCTGTCAAGTTGTTGTGGTGTGCGGGTCAAGGGGAGCGGTAAAAAATGCATTCTGATTGGCCGGTTCAATATCACAGCGGCGTGAATTGCGCTCGGTGGTTTACACTGGATCTATAGCCCATATGTGTTGTCCGACAGTGTTCGCGTTGCATGAGGAGTCTAGGCTGTGTGGTCGATGGTTTGAACGGACGGCTTATTTTTCTGACACTGAATATTTTATGAGGCGGTCTGTTATTACATTAGCAGGATTTCATGAGGAATTATTGGCAAGACTCGAGCTTCTTCGGTTATGTCTAACAGTTAATTATTTTTTTATTTGTTTATTTTTTTATGCGTTGATCTTTGGAATGTCGCTGGCAAGGGATGGGTGAAAAGAGCAGAAGACCAGGTTCAGTGGCGTGTTTTGGGATCTATACCCAGCTGTGGACTACTGTAGGTTGATGAGAATAATGATTTTTTATATAAAGTAAAGTAAAAGTAAAGTAAAAAAGTTCATTTATTGTATCCAAAACTTAAGGAACTAAAAATTACATAAAATTGTTTGGGTTATGTTAATCTACCTATCTACATGTTACATTACTAAATATAAACAAACAATTTATTATTGTAAGAACACTAACTCCCACCCTAGGAATATCCTGTGTTGTGGGTAGTTAGTCTCTTTCGTCGATGTGATCCATACAGATTGCTTATGTTCGTTAAGTGTGCGACAAGTTCATAAAATTACGTATCAAATCTTATTATACGGTATAGTTATGAAATATGTAAAGATGTTTTTAACGAAATAAGTGTTCTAAATGGCTGGCAGCTGGCCTCGTGCGTGTCGCGCCTGATTACTCCGGCCGTAGCGTCCAATATTGGCACCAGTTAAGGAATTTTAAATGTATAATAGCTAAGCTAGCTAGTACTAATTAGCCGCCTAATGCACATTAGGCGGGTAGGCCGCAGGAAAGGCCATTTTGGACTTTGGGCGACTAACTAAATTATGTCACAATCTAAAATCCTGCTAGTACTCGCAAATGTGATAATATGAAACGACAGTAATGTTCGGAGAGTCTAGAGACCATTAACAAAACAAAATTTCACATCGAACGAAAATAATCGTTCTTATAGGTAACAGTCTTGGCTTGAACAAGTGCGTCTATGTACGAATAGATTACATTTTAATAAGCTTAACATTATTGTTTTCGCATCTGACCTGATATAAATGGGGCACGGGTGTGATGATGACTATGGGTCAATGGGAATTTTTGGAATAACCTCTATTGGCGACTCGGTGGACGAATGCATTACTAGACGCAAAAGATACGGACTCGATGCTTGTGGTGGGACAAATAATTGTAATTCAAATAAGATCTGCAAACATTTATTCTTGGTCTGGGTGTTATGGTACTCTAGACGATACGAAAGGATCATTAAAAATAAGGTAGACCCCAAGCCGTGTTTGTTGCCTGATTCTTCTAGGCTTCACCTAGTTCCTAAGACGTTTCAAAATGATCCTTGTGATTTTATTGAAATAAATGATTTTTGAGTTTGAATTTGAATACAGCGGATCCTAGTGTGGTGTCAGGTCTTTGTTTGTATCTGGTGTTCTTTATTATTATTATTTATTTCACCAGTTTCCAATTTGCAGCGTATCTCCAGCCGCCATTCGTCTCCGCGTTGGCAGCACCAGGCGAGACTCAGGTGGCCGCATCGTACGCGTCGCCAATGTGGTAACACACCCTCTTTATGGACAGCCAATGTATGACAATGATATAGCAGCATTGAGACTGGCACGGCCATTGAACTTGACTTCCAATAATGTACGAGCTATTAGGCTTCCCAGGCCTAGGCAGGGAGTGCCGCTGGTCAGACTGACTGTTACTGGATGGGGGCTTACTGCTGTACGTATGAGTTCATTCATTTTAACTCTCCCAGTTCAAACAAAAAATATACATAATGCTAATTACTGCAAAATGTGGGTATTGCGCCAGATGTGCTTCTGACTACCCACATTGTACATCTTCAAAGATTACAGTCGTGGTCCTCATTTTCTTATATTTTTTTCTTTATTGTAGAGTGATACACCTTATTTTATGTAGATATCTAATACTATCCTGCTTTGGTTTACTCAGATGCTATTCGTAAGAAAGTTTGTCTATTCGACTTTAGTGACGTCGGGGTGCAGTTAGATTAAAGACTTGTCAGATTTTGAAGGGAGACAGGCTCTATGACGTCATTTAAAACCTTTTACTCCCCTTTAGTTCTCAATTCTTATTTTGTTATTGTTTTAGCCACGAGGCCGGCGAATACCCCGGATTATGATGGAAGCCCAGGTTCCGGTGGTGCCACACTGGCTATGTCGCCTCTCATATGGCGACGCGCTGACGGGGAACATGTTCTGTGGCGGGCACTTCCTCATCGGAGGAGTTTCTTCTTGTCAGGTACATAGCAATCAAAAGTATATATAATATAATTATATGCATTAACTTGACATACTTCTACGGGTACTGGGTATCAAGTATAATATATTGCTTTATCCAACACAGATCATAATCATCATTTTCTTCTACATTTCGCATTTAATGTGGGGTCGGAAGTACATGTTGAGAAACATTTTGTGAAGAAAATTTGGCTTATGTTTACAAACAGGCTGCCTATCTAACGTCAACCCTCTTCGGGAATCATCTCACACTGATACTCGACACAATTATTTTTTAACGCATTTTAATATTATTTAAAAAGTTTAGTGTTTATGTTCCAGGGCGACTCCGGTGGTCCAGCTGTGTTCCGCGGCACAGCGTTTGGTGTAGTGTCATTTGCAAGAGGATGTGCCCTCCCCCTTTCCCCCACCGTCTTCACAAACATCGCTTCTCTTCGAGACTGGATCACCAACAACACTGGAGTTTGAACTGTATTACAAGAGACTTACAGCTTAGAATTGTTTGCTCAGCGTGTTGTAAAAATACTTCGCATTCTTCTGTGACTCAGTGAATACATCGCCGATAACGTAGAAGATTCAATTTTATGTAACTAGAGATAAAGATCAGAGTTACTTGGCTAGTGTTGTATTAAAATAAACTCTTGCGTTGGTTTGGTTAATTTATTTTAGTATCGTTTTTTAATAAAGTTTTCGTAGTAATGCTGTTTTCTTTGGATTCTTGGAATGGACGTAATGGTAGTATAATTATTTAACTATTGCATTAAGTAGGTTGGAATAAGGTCATTACTTTTTCAACATTCAGACGTAATGTTGATCTTTGCTTGTTTAGCATTGTGTTAATGACAGGTTTGGTACGAGTACCTAGTTTTGTGTAAGGAGTTTTGTAAAGGTATTGTGTTAAGACCATTGTGAAAAAAGGTAATATTATAAACTTTCATATCTCATTATAAAAACCCATAAACGTAATTTAGAATCATTGTTAACCATAATTAAATAGAAATGCGGCTAATTATCTCGTTTTATTTTGCATTGCTGAGTTTTCGAAACAATTTAGATGCTCTTTATAAATAAAAAAGAAAAAAAAATACACCTTACAGTAATTCCTTTCATCTACTGAGATCTTTAAGTACTCAGATCAAAAATGCCAAAGCATTATGAAATGCTTTCTCTGAATTTGGTGTAACATCTAATTTTCTTACAGGTATACGAGATGTTCCTGATCGGCTACCAGTTCCGGGTGTTATCTCCTATCTTCACCATTCACTGGGGCCTACAAGCGCGTCGCAACCGCCCTCTATGGAGAGAGAAACAAAACGAAAAGAACAGAAAGCATTTCGAGACTTTCAAACGAGAATTGTTCGCAAGGTACCGGAAAGACCCACTACATTTACTAAGGAGGCCTCCTCAGAAGAAAACCTAGGCCTCGCAAGGCCGCGCGACGGGTGTTGCCGGCCTTATTTTCTTGTCAGCGTTGGGGCCTTTGCTCTAACAATTGAATTAATATTATACATAAGTGTAAAGATCAAAGAAACAAGTGGAAAGTGTGATTGGTGTTGTGTTGAATGTGCAAAGTGGTATAATTATGTTGAATTGAGATTCAAATACGCTTAAGTTACATTTTAAGTAATCACGTATGTATCAGAAAACATTTTAAGGCATCAATAACACCTACAATGCTTTATCTAATTGGGTGTTATTCTCGTCATATGTTATATGCCTATAGGTAGGTGTATTGAGAATTGACAGGATGTTAAGCGAACGGTTAAAAATACTTGACCAATCGAAATATAGCCATTTATAAGCAAATAGATTAAATTTAGTATTCCTCTGAGAGTCCAAGACCTAGATACATACATAATGTAGTTATTAAAAAAAACCATGAAAAAAAATATCGGTGTCTGTGGAGATAGTGAAATGTCGTTAGTTAGGTGTGGGTTCGATTCTTGTGATAGCTAGTGTACATACTCTTAAAAATGTAAATAGATAGTAATAGTCATGTACATAATAACTATAAAATGTGTAGTAAAGCCCAACGATTTTACATAAAAACAAATAAATGTACATAAAATGTTATTCTCGATTGCGCGCGCCAAATTATTTATTATTTAATTAATTTAATTTAATTATTATTTAATTAGAACGGATAAATCACTTAAACGAATTAATCAAAATTTGACACTTAAAATAATCAAATTACGAAACAACACACAGATAGATGAAATGTAGAATATTGTAAAAGTGCATAAATAAAAATTGATACAAATTAAATATAAAAAAAAAATAAGTTAATAAATAATTATTTAGTAATAAAATAATTATCAAACACTAGCTGCTGGGCGCGGCTTCGTCCGCGTGGTATCAGTATGATGAAAGAATTTCTCAAATAGGAGCCCTAGTTCCAGAGATTACCCTCATATACAGGGTGTAATCGTTAAGTGTGCACAGGCGATTATTCCGTAACTATTGCAGATATCAAAAAACTTGAAACTGACATCGAAAGTACTTTACCTAATGAGTAAAATGACATTAATAACTTTTTAAAAATAAAACGAGAAATATCCAAAAAAAATACATTAATCACTCCCATACATTTAGTATGAGATAGTAGAAAGGTTTTAGTTTCCTTATTTTAAGTGGAATAGTACCTACTCATTTTACCCTTGTCATTTTATAATTATGTACGATATGAAGGTATTAATGAATTTCAAGTAGATACACGTGTAGATTAATTATCTTACCACTTCAAATTTATAATAAACCTTGTTTCAATATTGTATTGATTTGAACTAGCTGAAAAGCAACATACTAAATAAAAACAAAAAGAAAGATACTCTTTGGTGTTCGTTCTAAATTCAAATTCTTTATCGCGGGTTCTCGTTCCCGCCAATTTATTGTATTTTTCAATTTGCGTTAATAATCGTGATTGTTGTATTTATTGATTGAAAAATGGCATATTCCAATACAGAAAAGAGGGACATGTTAAAAATGTACTACAAACATGATTGTAACAATAGGGCGGCCATTATCGCCTACAGAAGAGAGTACCCAGATAAAGAAGTTCCTTCTGGTACGTATTTACGTAAGTTGGATAACAATTTGATAAATTATGGATCTTATAACAGAAAAAAAGGTTCGAGAACAAGAGCTCCGGAATTTGATAATGACTCAGATAACAATATTATTAACTACGTAGTAGATAATCCACAAGAATCAACGCGTTCAGTGGCCCGATCATTTCCAGTGTCCCACAATTGTGTACACAAGTTATTAAAAAAACACAACTTCAAAGCATTTAAGATAAAACCTACTCAAACGCTGCACAATGATGATCCTGCTCGTCGGCTGGTCTATTGCAATTGGCTAGTCAATAATTATGTCAATGTAAGGTCAATTTTATGGACCGATGAAAGTAATGTTTCAAACTGCGGCATTTACAATAGAAAAAACTCGCATTATTGGTCAATTGACAATCCTCGCTTAACTACTGAAGTTAGAGCTCAGGTGCGATTCTCAATTAATGTGTGGTGTGGTATTCTTGGAGATCGGATCATTGGGCCATATTTTTACAGTGGAACCTTAAATGGACAGAGATATTTCTCCTTTGTACAAAACGATATGCTAAGCCTCTTAGAACCAATTCCAGACGATGAAAGAAGGTCGATAATTTTTCAACAAGATGGAGCACCTGCACATAATACAAATGTTGTAATGAATTTCTTACGAAACAATTATAATGGCTTAATAGCCAATAATAGTGCAACCCCTTGGCCTGCCAGTTCCCCGGATCTCACGCCTTGTGATTTCTTTCTATGGGGATTTGTCAAAGACCACGTGTACGCTGAGAGAGTACACAGCCTAGAAGAGTTACAGAATCGTGTACGTCGTGCAATTGCTTTAATTACTCCGCAAATGTTAAGGAAAGTTCATTTAGAAACTGTAAATAGAGCTCGTCATTGTATTGCACAAGGTGGACGTCACTTCGAACATATGCTTTGAATACAAAATTTTGTACTTACTAAGAAATAAAATGTATGGGAGTGATTAATGTATTTTTTTTGGATATTTCTCGTTTTATTTTTAAAAAGTAATTAATGTCATTTTACTCATTAGGTAAAGTACTTTCGATATCAGTTTAAAGTTTTTTGATATCTGCAATAGTTACGGAATAATCGCCTGTGCACACTTAACGATTACACCCTGTATATAAACTCACAAAATTCGCACTCTCTTTATAATGTTAGTTATACTGGCAAGCAGCCGCGCTCAATGCATGCATATCGCCGCGCACCGCATCATCATCAGTCGGTAAATGTATAAGTTGAGTGCTACTCGATGGTTTATACGCACAATATAGGCTTAATAATTTGTTAGCCTGGGTTATAGAGTGGGTTTCCTTTTACGCGGAGGTGTGCGAAGCTGTGCGGAGCGGACCAATGACAGCGTTTAAATATTCGAGTTTGAAAATGTCGAGCGCTGTCACTGGTCCGCAGAACTTCGATTAGCTTCGCGTAGGTGGGAAACTCACCCTTTTCTCACCCTACACATGAGGCTCTAACAACTGTGTACATTGGTTGTAATCATGATGTATCCTGTGTTATTGTTTGTATCTGGAAATGTCTAGTATTCATACGTGAGCTACTAGTATTAAGATTGTCTTACATGCTAAAACGCGTAATGAACCATTATCTGTTCTAAGTTTCATTAAAGTTTTGCCTTTACGGAATGATTGAATTTAAATATCAGACTCATTGCTCTATGGGCGATAAATTTAATAAAATGACGGATATAAATTTAATAAATTATAGCAACCCAAAAATAATGTGCCATATATTGTTGGTAAAAAGACTGCAAAATATGTAGCAATTTTATTTTTTATTTCATTGCTTTTTCTATTTCTGTTATTTATTATGATATGAGCGCAATTTATTCGAAAACTAATGAACAAATTTTAATGAAAACTGTAAAATCTAATAGTCTAAAGTTCAGTTGCCGGAGTTAGAATTTATTTTTTTGTGTTATCGAGAAATCAAATTATGGAAGAAAAAAAGTTCGCGCACGGGCACAAATTAATTTTAGTTAATTAATAATTTAGTGTTTTTGCAATATTAGTTTCCTGGTTTTGTTGGAGCGTCTTTTTTTGAGACAGTCTGTATATTTATGTACGTTGTAATGTACAAGTAGTTACTAAGCACAATATTCTGTAAATAGTGTAACAAACAAAATAATATTAGCTATTAAGTTACTGATGCCTAAAGAAAATCATAAATCTCGCCTACAAAAGCACGCTTTTACATTCCTTGACCTTATTTACTTCCTTATAGCGATTTTGTACTATATGTCTTATGTGTAGAGTAAAAGCGATCAAAAATTATAAAAAAAATCAAAGAATCAATTATTGCGATAAAAATAATGCTATTCTGAAATTAGTTTCAGTGAAATAGGTGAAAAACATGGGCTTGAGAATGGACAGAGCGTGTAGGTACTGGAATTGACTTCGCACCTTAGGAAAAGCATTGTATACCTACATTATGTAATTCTATAACGAAACTGCGTGTCCAGACATCTAATTGTCTTACCTCAACCTCGAATAGTTAGCACGAGCTTAACACAAAACCGATCTAGTATTTAAGTCGAATTTGGTGTTTATTTATGTGTAAGATCCAAGATGGATGCCATATTTTCACAGGGATTCCGATCTTGGATCGTAGATTGATTAAATATTGCTAATGTATAGAAGTTTTATTTTGATCTTGCTGTAATAATTTAATGCGATTAGATATTGGATAGGCTACGTCAACCGGATATGATCGAATATATGGGCAATATCGTAATCTTGGTAACCTAACGGAAGATGAGGTCGTGCTCGGCCAAGAAAATGTCAAAGGAACGATCATGATACCTTCGAATGAGGATTGTAGGAGACTTTGAAGGAAATTAAAAAATGAAAAAGTTTGTGAGAGACCATTGTCCAGCAGTGGGACAAGACAAGTTAGCAAAAAGTAAGTAAATACTACTTAAAACCCCAATGTAGCAGCGCAACTTTATAATATTTTTAAATAATTTTATACCCGAAATATTATTCTATGTAAGTTATAAAAAAATCTGATGTTATTAATATTTATTGTGTAAATAATTTAATGTGAAACCATTCCTTAAATACAGTGACTTGAGTATACACATTTACAAGGTACTTTATTTTTCCTGTAGAAAACAAAACTATGTTCAAATTCTGATTTTTTCTAATAGAATATTTTTTTGCGCGTACCTAACACGTGCTCAAAACGGTGAAGATAAGCATCGTGAAGAACCACTCGGATTAGCCAGGGGGTTTACTTGCGAACCGAAAACGAAATATCGTAATTATAATCGTGCCGACGTGACGTGACAACGTTTCACTATATAGTTTGAACGATGGAACGACCGTAATTACTTTTGACAATCATCGATGTTCGTAATCACTACATAGTATAAAGCAAAGTCGCTTTCCGCTTCCCGCGTCTGTATGTAATATGTATGTATGTATATTGGCTTATATCTTTAAAACTACATAACGGATTTTAATGCGGTTTTTTTTATTAAATAGAGTGATTCAAGAGGAAGGTTTATATGTATAATACATATAATACATGCATAATATAGTAGAGAAACACTGATAATTTTAGAGGTTTCTAATGTGATGTCGTAAATAAACACATTTTTTTGCGCTTACATTGCAAATGCTGGCTGAACCCCCACGAGATATATCAAAATAATGTACTACAGTATTGTACACCTTAAAAACGTCTACAAAAAAGTCCACGATGGTATTAGAAATGTCTTACCCACAGCGAAGCGGGCACAGGTCAGCTAGTTATACTAACAAAAGTAAAAAATTACTAAAAACAATACTTGTACCTAACTGCATTTAAATGAACCCTTAACCACAGTGGGTCCGGCTGGGTAGTATCACATCACACGAGAATTTGAATTTGACAACGAAACGAATGTTACGTTTTCAGTTTGCGGAGTAGACACCCTGGTCCGAAAAAAACCGGTCAAGTGCAAGTCAGACTCGCACACGAAGGGTTCCGTACCATTGTCTATAAAAAACGGCAAAAAAAACTCGTTTATTGTATTTGAGTCCTATTTAGATATTTATTTTATTCTGTTTTTAGTATTTGTTGTTATAGCGGCAACATAAATACATCATCTGTGAAAATTTCTACTGTCTAGCTATCACAGTTCATGAGATACAGCCCTGTGACAGACAGACGGACAGACGGACAGCGAAGTCTTAGTAATAGAGTACCTTTTTACACTTTGAATACGGAACCCTAAGAACACTATGTAGTATGTAATGTACTTTGTCCATCAAACATTACTGTTGTTGTAATCAGTGGGTCTCAAGATATGACCGTTGACCCAGTCCCAAACCAAAGGGTGGGCGAGACGGGTGTAGACCCCAGGGAAGTTTCCCCGGGCACAGCCCAGACCCCAGGATACTGCGCCAATTAGGACGCCATCGTAAACTATGGGACCACCGCTGTCTCCCTGTAAGTAAGCAAGTTGATTGATGAATGCTTACAATAAACTGATGTGTGGTGTGTTGACGACAATGCCATATATTATGCTAAGAACCTGAGCAGAATGGGTTTTTTTGTAGCTTCCAAACGGTGAAGAAAATCATAATGAAGTGGAGTATATCCTAGATAACTCGTCAAAATTAGTCAGAGAATTCACGAAAGGTAGCTGTGAGATGGATGACATATTGAAATTAGATATACGTTTTGTTTTTGCTTTTGGTGTTATTTGAACACTATTGGGGATTCTTAGTAAGCTATGTGGCCGTGTTGGTCGAGTGGGATGTACCTCGACTTTCAATCTGAAGGTCGTGGGTTCGAATCCCGGATTTTTTTGTTCGAATATTTTTATGCGCATCAAAAACACGTGCTTACAACGGTGAAGGAAAACATCGTGAGAAAACCAGTTAGAGTTCTTATAAGCGGCGATGGGCTTGCAACCTGGTCACGTATGGAATGCTAACTACTGCAAAATGTGGGCATGTGCCAAATATAATGTTTGGACGTGCTTCTGACTACCCCCACTAGACATCTTCAAAGGATCTAAGCGTCTGAAGATCTGAGAGGACGTCTACCGTACTTGGGGATTACAGTCGTGATCCTATTTTTTAGTAAGCTAAAAAGGCTACATATATTTTTGATGGTCAGATAGAGGCTCAATTCAATCAGTACTTTGAATTGATACAAAAACATTTCGGTTAAACAGTGCATTTGCTATAGGGTATACCTGACAGGCATCAGGCGAAGATTCCTCGAAGGATCCAGCACAGAACATTGAAGCGGGATCAATAGCCTTTCTATCCAGTCCAGATCGCTTGCACAGCTTCATTGGGATAGTCTTTATTGTTGAAGACTGCAGGTAAGTCGCACTAGGACCGCCTTCCTGAAAATATCAAAGTAACATGTAACTGAAAAGTCGCATAAGAGAATCGTGATAGTAATATTGAAATGCAATAAAGCAGTATGTTTACTAGGGCATTTTATTCAAGCCAATACGTAAAAACCCCTGAACCTGAACCCCTGCTACTGTTTACTATGAAGATTGCGATAATTTTTCGATAAATTTTGCAGTCAATCCTTATAAATAAATCTGGAATTTTGTGATGATGCTTGAATGTCTGTGGCTAAATCATGCTCAAACGACCAAACGGATTTTGATAAAACTTGGATTATACAACATAGCCCATGTCCTGGAATCTATATATCTAATACCTGTAAACGAGTAATTCTTGTATATATGTATATAATCTGAATCTCGGAAACGGCTCCAACGATTTTCATAAAATGTAGTATGGTAGTATGGTGTAGGTTTCGGAGGCGATAAATCGATCTAGCTGGGCTTAATTTAGAAAACCTCGTTTTATCCGTGTTTTTAGGCAATAAAATGCAAAGCTCGGTCATCCAGGTATATAATTAGCTACGTTTTATCCGAATGATTCGGCCGAAAGCTATAGTAAGCTATAATACAACATGATATAAGTAAATTAACATCATAATCTGGTTTGAAGGAAGTGCAGTCAGGCGACAGCCTCTTTTAATCTTTAAATGAGCTCTATCGCTGTTGACTACTCAACTTTTATAAATTTTACTATGAGTTCTACAATCTGCAATCTGCCAAGCTTGGAATCATACCTGTAGTTTCCCCCATCCTGATACAATTGCTGCTTCATTTGCTGGAAGTCTTGCGTTCCTTGTAGCTATTCTGATTGGTAACACGCGCGCTGAGAAACGAAGTGGCGTGTACAGGTGCACTAGGCCCACGTCATTTATCTTAAATTATATAAAATTAAAAAAAAAATTAAAACTAGCTTTTATAATCCTAGAACTCGTCAAGACTAACCCAACGAGCCCAAATACGACGGGGCTATGTTGTGTAGTTGAGGAGTTACTATGGCTACATTCGAACTCCTTTATCAGACTAACTCGCTAGTACCATAAAATTAAATCGTCATTTGAGGTTGATAAGTATGCCAAGTTTTAACGCAATCAGACTATTTACTGAAGGAGTTCCGGTGAACAGCTCCTGACTCCATCATCAGATTAGATCGCTGTCATATTTAACTGTAAACCAAGTTACATAATTACGTAAAATTTCAGCACAATCGGTTGGGGATATGTGTTTAAAAATTGAGTTGCAATGTTCCACCTTAACAAACATACATACATTGCAAGTTAAATAAAACAACTTTGAAGTCAAACAGAATAGAAAATTTTAACCAGTTTTAACCAGTAGAAGTGTTTACATCTCTCCAACAACTAGAAAAGTGCCGATAATCTTGAAACAGCTGAACAGATTGTTTAAATCATATTAACAAGATAAAACAAATTGTTATAAAATCATGAAATCCAACTCCCTAAAAATAATTAACTAAAAAAATATATAGCCTATGGTGACATAGGCATCCACAATTAAGACGAACCTAACGACACCTCGTTATGTTGTTATCCCTCCAGTTGTTTGAGCTGTAGGTAGAGCGTTTCTAAGAAGTGGACATACATACTTTCGAAAAACATCCTTCTGGCGCAGTCGGGTAAAAACACTTTCGATCAGATTTTCTTTCAAAAAAACTTAATTTTATGCTTTAATGAATAATAATAATTTGGAACATTAAATATAAGGTGTACACTGTACAGTACAAAAATGGAAACGATGATACCAGCATGAATTAAAAACTGTGTTGCAGTCAAAAGAGACGAAGAGAGAGGTTTTATTGTTTTACAGTGTTTCTTAATAATTTTACATCAAAAAATAAAATGAAAATATTCAAGTAGGTAAGGTCTGTGAATACGCCTTGTATATTTTCTTAAAACTTAAGTTTCAACAGCTCCTAAAGGTCAAACTGTGAGAACCACATTTAAATCGGATCACTGAATCGCAAGCAAGTTAAACTCACAAACGCCCAGCAAACGATGTTTGGAGAGGACTGCTTTAAACTTTAAATACATAATTACAGAAACAAATAGCTCAAATGTTGTAAATAAAGCACTTATTTACGTAAATTGTTTCTCTTAGATTGTAAAACTCGTAAATACTTACTAAAGTAGCGACAAAGATTTCTATGCATGTACTTATCTTAAAATTAAGTCTGCCTTTTCGAAAATCTTAATTGGTTTTACAAAATCTTACTAATATTATACAAATACAAATTATTTATTTCTTGAAGAAGCTCTGTCTTCTGTGGTAGCTTTATGAAAAGCTCTGTTACAGAAGGCAGTTCCTTCCCAACAGCCTAGAATATCTTATAGAATTAATATTACTATTGAAGATTCAAACATTCGGTTTTTATATATCTATCTAAGGTTGCCTTTATGTTTCATTTTATTTTTGTTTCCTTTATTGTTTTCAATTTATAATTTTGTTTTTTTTTTGTCTTTTCTTTATTGTTCTTACCACTTTATATCGTTTATTATATTTTCTTTTTTTGTTTAATTCCGCTGTCCGTCTGTGAGTCACCAGGTATATCTCATGAATCGTGATAGCTAGACAGTTGAAATTTTTACAGATGATGTATTTATATTGCCGCTATAACATCAAATACTAAAAAAAAAATGATATTTAAGTGGGGCTTCCATACAACAAACGTGAGTTTTTTTATAGATACGGAACCCTTTGTGTGCGAGTCCGACTCGCACTTGGCCTGGTGTTTCAAACTTACTTTGGATTTGCTGGCATATCGGGGATGAACAAAGCACTCTTTGACATCATACATCTCGCCCCCATGGGTCTTCCACGAGGAGCCGAGGCGGACGCTCAGCTCATTTGCTCTAGCCCTGAAATATGTGAACAGGGGCTGTACCACAAGCTCTTAAAGTAATATTAAAGTAATTTGCGGTGCGAAATTGACAAAGCTATACGAACGTTATATGGCGATGCCACTTTTGCATTGATTTATATTGTTTTAATTTTACTTTAGAGCTTGTGTTAAGGGGACAGGTGCCAAAATTAATTATGCCACAGGTATCTTTAAAACAATGGAAAATTAACAGAATTGTATTACCATGATATGAAAGACAACTTTTCGATTTAGGGACCCGTTTGTGAAATATTAAGCCTTAAAATATTAGTGCCAACTTTTGTTAGTATCCCCCTTCTAAAAGCTAAACTATTGTTTTTAGAGGCGTGAAAAAATTCATGGTAGTAATACATTATATTGAAGTTAAAACCAAAACTATCACAGACAAGTAGGCTTAAATGAATAAAAGGAATAATAAAAACCAGCCTAGTGCGGGTCGGACTCGCGCACGAAGGGTTCCGTACCATTGTCTAAAAGAAACGGCAAAAAATACGTTTTATTCTGTTTTTAGTATTTGTTGTTATAGCGGCAACAGATATACATCATCTGTGAACATTTCAATTGTCTAGCTATCACGGTTCATGAGATGCAGCCCCGTGACAGACAAACGAACAGCGAAGTCTTAGTAATAGGGTCCCGTTTTTACCCCTTGGGTACGGAATCCTAAAAATTTTGTACACATACCATTGGAAATTACTACTAACCCTACCATGCGCGAGACCGTATACGCACTTGGCCGGTTTTTATTATTAGTGTTTACAATTTTCTGTTTAACCTATAAAATCCAATGAACTCTATCAGTGTTCGGTTCTAGATAATAGAAAATAATAAACACAAGCAAACAGTTGCAAAAACTCCTGTCCGACCTTCGAGAGTCGTGCGCGATCAGTTTCTAATTAGTAACAATGTTATTAAGCAATTCTAATTTTAAACGCCAACAAATTGTAAAAAGTGCCAGTTTCAATTAATAACTGACGCCAATATCAGCTGATAGACTTTCAGTGCTATAATTAAAACGAAATGAAATAAGAACACAACTGTAATTCTCAAGTACGGTAGACATACTCTCAGATCTCGCGGCTCTTATATCTTTAAAGATTAGAGTCAGAGGCACGTCCATACGTTATGTTAGGCACAATGCTCACATTTTGCAGTAGTTAGCATTCCATACGTGACAGGTTGCAAGCCTATCGCTGCTATCTGCTGCTGTTCCTCGCGACCAAGCCTAGAAGCCTATAATTTTTTTCAATGATTGCTATGTAGAGCTCCAGTGGGGGGTTAGCATGAACCACTATCGTATCGACAACGTATCGTCCAAATGCCAAAACTGACACTTTTACTATAAAAAAGGGCCAGTTTTGACATTTGGACGATAGGTTGTCGATACGATAGTGGTTCGTGCTCAGGCCAGTGTCAGGTGCCGATCAAACAAGGTGAAGGCTCAAACAAGAATAATAATTAAAAGTACTAACCGAGTAGGTACGTTACATACCATCCAATTTTTGGGGATTGAGAGGTTAACCTCTCAATCCCCGACCGAACGCCGGCGTTCGCGCTGTGACGTCACTGCGCAAGGAATTTTTGAAAAATGGATGATATGTAACGTACCTACTCGGTTAGTACTTTTAATTATTATTCTAGTTTGAGCCTTCACCTTGTTTGATTAACCATATTATATCTAAACTCTCCATAAAACAGACACGACGTATCTACTATCCAGTGGAAAGGTACAACCACATAAATTGTAACCTTCTCCTTTTACCGCCCCTATGGGTTGCTTTCTTTTCGACGATTTCAATTTATCGTCGGCTGATATTTTTTCGGATGCAAAGCAGTGCTCGGGGCTGGAGCCGACAAAACACGGATATTCCTTAAGATTACGTTTCGAAGAAGCTATGGTGGTTTTATGGCGATCATAAACGTGGACGACGTGATTGATTTCTGGAATGTAGCATTGGACTGCAGTGGGAGAGTGAGGAACATTGAGGTTTTATTTGCCGGCGATAAAGAAAGTTTTCATGAGCCAACTTTGGTGATAGCCGAAAGACCTCATTTAACCTAACCTAACTTTTTAGTGACTGCAGGTAACCGTTGCACTAGGATAAGGCACTAAAAAGGTATATTAAAGTCGTAATTCAAATAATTTGTCATAAAAAAGTGATGCTTTATACATCAAATTATTATCTATAGACTAGTAAAGATATTGATGTTACGATAGCACGGCCAAAGCGCTGGCCGATTGTGGTAAAATTTCATACAGAGATAGTTTAATGTCTTGGGACGGACAGTTTTTTCCCAAAAGGTGTTTTTTTCATTTTCAGATATTTCAATATTTACAATAAAGTCGTCATTTCCTGAATCTACACAGATGAAGCCGCGGATAAAAACTAGTAGGTACCAAATAAACTTAAATAAAGAAGTGACCAGACTTGTCGACTTGATAAATGATCCCAGCTTTTCCCTACATCCTATTTGGTTTTCAACCCATTTTGTATTTTGATGTTATCGCATACTAAAAACGCTAGATCTAGACTTTGCTATAAGAAGGTACTATAACAATAGGTAGAAAATCTATATTTTATAAAATAAAGTCGTGTTCGTTACACTATTTACAACTCAAGAACGGCTGAACCGATTTGGCTGAAAATTGGTGGGGAAGTAGCTTAGAACTAGGAGACGGACGTAGCATACTTTTTAACGGGAAA
This sequence comes from Hydriomena furcata, assembly GCA_912999785.1. Taxonomy (NCBI): domain Eukaryota; kingdom Metazoa; phylum Arthropoda; class Insecta; order Lepidoptera; family Geometridae; genus Hydriomena; species Hydriomena furcata. The sequence continues at coordinate 843,109 of OU538828.1, read as the reverse complement.
GGGAATGGGAACGGGATCGGGCACTTAACTCAAAATTTGTTAATTCTAAAGCGATACGAATTTCGCCAGGTTGGCTTGTTGTTTATACAACTGTTATAAAACGGGCTCTCATTCATAGAAAAGCCAACCTTTGTAGTGAAGCTAGGTCTACGGGGAGTTACGATGCCCCCGAGAAATTTATAGATGCCCACTTGGCGATACTTTGTGCCTTCGCCTTGTTGTTTCCTCGCTAAAATGCTTAGAGCATACACCTATGGAGGTAGCAACGTGTCAATTTACAGTTTTCAAAATAATCCTTTCATTTTTCAGTAAATGGTAGAGTTGATGGCAAAGAACTAAAGTAGTTTATCTAAAAAAATATTTTAAACCGCTTGCAGGCAAGACAAGCAGTTGGCCATGCAGCTTAACTTATTTTATATCTAGTAAAAATCGCTAATCTACTTTATTTATATCTATTTAACCAGACGAAATATAGATGCATTTTTCACACTGACATTTTTCCACTTTTGTAAAAATCCATACAAAGAGTAATCTTGTGAGTTTAAACAGCCACATACATGCAAACTTAATTAGTAGGTAGATACTTCTCTATGTGTTCGTCTCTCTAACAAACTCAGGTAGAATTGACTCGCCGTGCACTACAATACTGTGGTGCATATCTTCACCGATTCTGTACACAGATTATAGGCGCGTCCATAGATTGTTTGTCTAAGGTTCAATTGTATACTCGTGTACTTAGGCAGCTCTGCCGAAGATAGAGGATGTGTAGAAGAGAAATGTTACTTTGGGTAGTCTGGATAGGACTGTTTGAGCTTAGTTATTGGCAATACAACATTATGTAACACGCTGTGTGATATGTCCACCATTTTGTTTATTTATGGTAACCAGAATAACATAGGCTACTTTGCTAAATTTTGTAGTATTTTTTTTGTTTAAGTAGTTAAACTTTTGTACCTCCCGTCTTTTCTTGATTTTGTTAATCCTGCCCATCCAAAGGTTGTCTGGAAGAGATCGCTTTTAGCGATAAGGCCTTCCGTTGTACATTTTTGTTTGGTGTTATCTACTATTTGTTTTCTGTGTGTGCAATAAAGAGTGTATCTATCTATCTATCTAAAGCCGTGTTGGCCGAGTGGGATATACCTCGACTTTCATTCTGAAGGTCGTGGGTTCGAATCCCGGCGTGCATCAATGGATTTTTCTGTTCGAAAATTTATATGCGCATCAAAAACACGTGCTTACAACGGTGAAGAAAAACATCGTGAGGAAACCAGTTAGTGTCCTTATAAGCGGCGATGGGCTTGCAACCTGTCACGTATGGAATGCTAACTACTGCAAAATGTGGGTATGGGCCAAATATAATGTTTGGACGTGCCTCTGACTACCCCCACTAGACATCTTTAAAGGATCTAAGCGTCTGTAGATTTGAGAGGATGTCTACCATACTTGGGGATTACACAGTCGTGACACTATTTTTTTTTTTTTATAGAATTAAAACTATCGTGGTTGTTAACATAACATTTTCGATTGTTTGATTTATAAAGATTTTATAAGGTCACAAAATCTTATCGACCATGTGTGGGATTTGACCCCATGACCTTTTCCTAAAAAAAGGGATGTGCTCTCAAACTTGGCCACAAAATTCACACGAAAAATCAGTCACTGTGTTAAAGTTTACACCATGCAGATTTGCAAACAGTTTTTTTAGTGTAATTAGTACACATAAGTGTTGGATAAAGCCACTAAATAATTCATGGCGATTACAGTGTAGCTGGTTAACTAACTTCTAGGAGACCGAAGTCAGGGCATAGATTGACGAGAATTCATAACGCTTGATTGCGCCGAAATCAAACGGCAAATTAACCAATGTGGTGGAATAATTTAGCTGTGCATCGCATCATCACAACGCAATGTTTATCACGAAATTACCTTTAATTTATTTTCCCATGTTCTCCAGTCTGCCCGCGACCATGGCTATTGTAAAATAGCCGAACGTCGGAAAAATAAATTAATGGTGATAACGTGATAACACCCGTGTTAAAATCTATTGTTATGTCTACTAATCATGATAGTTTGAAAAATAATATCCTATTTCGGAAATTTATGTTACCATTATTTTAAGATTAATTCGAAATAAAGGTAAAATCAAGAACGAATCATTATCATGTGGTGAAAGTATCGTCAAACTAGGCACCTAAGCACTGTAATGGTTCTTGCTCAGGTCACTGATGTTTGTTTGCATAAATAAATGCTACAAAAAGGTCTAAAAAACTATTGTAGAGTAGGTAAAACCCTCCTTGGAATCGACCGCCTTTTATTTAGTTCTACAAGCTTTTATATGTATGTAAGTAACTATGTAACTATGTTTGTTAAGGTGGAATCTTGCAACTCAATTTTGAAGCAGTCATCCCCAACCGATTGAGCTGAAATTTTACATACTTATGTAACTCCGGTGACAATGTAATAATATGGTGACAGTGAGCTGATCTCATGATGGAGTCAGGAGCTGTTCAACGGACACTCGCAACGGAACTTCTTAGTAAATAAATACTCTGATTGAGTAAAAACTTTGCATTATCAAGTTCCGATGACAATGTTATTATGATGTGACAGGTGATAGCGCTGGTGCCTGATGGTTTAAATTAATTTACAAAAGCTTGTCATTTTCAAATATTTTTAACAGAAAATTTATTCTAATAATTGTAGAGAGAGAGTGTATAAAGTATTCAGGTCCGGTAAACGTACCTCAGTAGACAATGGGCAGCAGTCAAGCACCACAGCTCCGTGATGACAGAGCCTCCACAAATGGGGTAGGTTTTCTCTCTGAGTGACACTTGCCAAGGCACGGCAGCTATTGACGTATTGTGGCCGGATACTATGCGTCTGGTTGAACCTGATTCAAACAACAAACAAAATACTGCAAAAGGTGGACATGTTCCAAATATAATGTTTGGACGTGCCTCTGACTACCATCTTCAAAGGATCTAAGCGCCTGGAGATCTTAGAAGATGTCTGCCGTACTTGGGGATTACAGTCATGACCCTTTTTTTTTAACTGATACCAAATTTGGTTATTGTGACGTGTTTGACGAATGTTTAGACATGTCTCTGACTAACCCCTTTGGACAATCTTCAAGGATTTTCGCGTCTTGAGATCTGAGAGTATATCTACCGTACTTGGGGATTACAGTCTCGATCCTATTTATTTTTTATTTTAACTAAAGCGGTACGGTAAAGCGGCGGTTCTACTACGATTAAAGTGAGGCTCGTTGTCTCTTTATCGAAAATATGAATCTTTATTCGAAAATACGAACGCGCGATGATAATATTTAATCTAGAGTTGTTACAATATGATTTAAGCTCGTTAGTGACTGAGGAAGTGCGGGGAAGTCGGACATTATATTCATATTATTTATGAAACGCATATCTGTAAAACGTACTTGTATTATAGAACATAAAACATGTTAGTTAATTCTTACCTCTTCTAGTAACAATATTGACATCCGCTGAAAAAAATAAACAGTAGATATTTTTAAAAACACAGTTTATCATAACTCAAACATACTCGTAATGCATAAATCATATCATAGTATCCAAAGAACAGATTACGTAACACTTCAGTGTCATAAGTATCCAGCTAGGTCAATGATATCAAAACTCATTAGTAAGGAGATTTGCTTATTAATTTATATTAGAACTAGCGACCCACCCCGGCTTCGCACGGGTAGCATGTTATTATACATATAAACCTTCCTCCTGAATCACTCTATCTATTAAAAAAACCGCATCAAAATCCGTTCTGTAGTTTTAAAGATATAAGCAAACATACATACATACATACAGACGCGGGAAGCGGAAAGCGACTATGTAGTGATTTGAAGACCCTAGTGCGAGTTCTACTCCGAGTTCTCGCTCATGATGCATATGACACAAGCACAACTTACTTGGCTCTTAGTTCAAGCTACGAGTAGTAGATGTTCTACCTAAAGACTTCAAATTACTCACTCAACAACTTCTCGAGCAAACACTGATACAGTTTCTTGTAATTTTCTTTCACTTTAGATTGGTTCAGAAAATTAAGGATGTCATGTTTGTTTCTCTCAGCCTCATAAGCTATCACTGAATAGTCTATTTCTCTGCCAAGATTGGACGTTTCACAGTCTACGTAGACAACTAAACTTATCAAAATAATTTTCAACATTTTGAGCTTCGCCAAACCAATACAGTACCAAGTGTAGGTAAGAAATTAGTGATAAAATAATGTGTAAGATTAAGTGGGATGGATGATATTATAACTTGCAGATATCAATTTTTGCGTAATCATTTAGAATACGGTCAACTTTTGATCATAACTTTTACGCAATCTGTGAAAATAGACACATTTATAACCATTACATTGAAAGACACATTTAAAATTTTACTTTTGCGTTGATATGACGTTTAAAAAGAACGTGTGCGTTTTATTATAATTGCTAAAACCTCGAGCGAAACGTAATTATTTGAAGGCAAATGACCGTGAAATAGAAAGAAAACTTTATGAAGTGCAGTGTACCTAATTCTGAAACAATACGCGCCTGCGAAGTTTGTAAACGCGAACGGCAGCGAAACTCTGCTATTGTGTTCGAGCCAGGCGCTAACAGTTTTCCGTGATAATAACCATTTTATTATCCGGGATTACACTTCACCGAGAACAATGGTCAATGCCCTTTTACTCTCAACGGTACCTACAACCTCTCTGATTCTCGCATTTCAGACTCAATGAGTCAAAAATAATTTTACAGCAAGAATTTCATCATACAATTTCTCATGTAGTATTCAGATAAAAATAATGATGTTGTAAGTAGACTAATGTGCTATTATCGCCATTATTAATCTTTCTCATTTAGAATAAATAAAAAAACCGGCCAAGTGCGAGTCGGACTCGCGCACAAGGGTTCCGTACCATTATCTATAAAAACGGCAAAAAAATCACACACAATATGGGAGCCCCCCTTAAATATTTATTTTATTCTGTTTTTAGTATTTGTTGTAATAGCAGCAACCAAAATACATAATGTGAAAATTTTAACTGTCTAGCTATCACGGTTCATCAGATACAGCCCTGTGACAGACAGACGGACGGACGGACGGACGGACAGACAGACAGACAGACAGACAGACAGACAGACAGACAGACAGACGGACAGCGAAGTCTTAGTAATAGGGTTCCGATTTTATACTTTGGGTACGGAACCCTAAAAATGAAATTGTACCTAAGTGACAACTACGCCGTAGCGCTATCCGTAGCACCATCAATCATCATTACATTATAAAGTTAGCCATCCATTATTGTAGCAAGATAAATACGTAAAAATAGAAAAGAATACAACAAATGAAATGGAATATTCACAGTAGCATAGTCAGTAGACAGGAAAACGAGACTGTTTCTAGCTAAATGGGTCATGACAACACTTTCAAGATTGCGGGAATAGGGACGCCGGGAATTTGTTAGCGAGAAGCTAAGTAGGTTCAAAGTCACTTGGAGCTCGTTCAAATGTAAAGTGCTTTTGTAACTATCTATTGTTTTTATTCTTTACAATACAATTAAAATATTTTTGTTTTGTTACTTTCTGCCGTCCACTGTTGCTGCGCTCACTACTTTCCATACTCGATTTTTAGCAGTAAGGTCGCCCATTATAGGTATTTAATTATAAAATTATTTGTATGTGTTTCTTGTTTATTTCTGGTGTACAATAAAGTATTATTATCTATCTAAAATTAAACTGATTTGGATGAAGCTGGAACTATACGATTCTAAATTAGCATTAGTAGGTATTCAGATGTCATTATTAGAGATGACGCAGTCGAATACTGGTTACCTATAAATATTTGAAACTTTCTGCCTTTTAAACATAGGCAAAATTTTAAACGTACCAAATTCTACCAGCATTTTTCTCTTTCATTTCACCTTGGTTTTTGGTTGAAAAAATTATCTAGCTGAAACTAAAATGCTTGGCATAGGTTGGCCTTATATCGTCTTATTCAATATGTACCTACTGAGAAGCTTCTCAATAAATATATTCTTATTCTTACTGCGCCCTTCTCAGACTCTTTCTAAATGGTAATTTGATGGTGTGAACTGACACGAAGTTGTCTATTATAAGTGTCCGCAATTAGCGCCTCATCTAGCCGTTTCTAAATGGGGTTCAAAACTTTGGTTGAAAGCTTTTCTATAACATAATACTGCTCATTTTATGGATCAAGTTACATTTCATCTTGCAATCTACCTACGGTTGGGTGCGCGGTACTGCGCTACTTATTAGTGTCACTGTATGAAGGGCAAACAAATAGCTTTGTCTTCGCGGACTGTCGTGCAATATTACATACGTGTTTTAGAAATTCCTTCAGTAAATAAGGATGTTTAAAAGCCAGATTTTCAATTCCCTAGATTTATTCTTTTGAGTTTATACTGCGATGAAAGTCACGGTAAGACCTAACTGAATATATTTAATTCCTGGCGTGACCTACATACGAGTAGGTTTACACTAAAGGTTTTTTTTTGTACTGTGAATTTTTAATACAAGATTTGGGTAGCTCTATGGTTGCTCGTCATCTGAAGTTCTTCTTCCCACTATTCTTTCGACACCTTGTATTTAAAAGATGATTTTTGATAAAAAAATAATATTAAACTATTTTAATAAAATTGTGTTATGATCAGGTTTAGTCCAGGGTTACAGGAAAACTGAGGCTATTTTACTATATTGTATTATTTCATGGTTACTGTATAAAATAGAACTTGAGTTGTCATTTAGCGAATCCGACTCACACGATCGATTTATTTATATGCCTAAACCGAACCAATACAGAACTCGCTTGGTTTAATATTTCGAGCAGAATATAAAGCAATCAGTTGCCTCAACTTGTTGCTCGAGTGACTGTTGTTATCCAATTAATGGCTCCTTCACCCTGAGCCTTGGGATCTCACCCTTATTCACTCGGGGTCGAGTTCCTGGGACTCATGAGTGGTTATATTTTAATGGGAACCCCGTGGAAAAGTTTGGTAATAAAGTTTTAGATAGAAGAAAGTTTCATATGTGTTTCTGGCTCGCGGCTTTGCTTGCGTGGCTCCTAAGTATTACCTGATATAGCATATCAGGTTACGAATTATATACAGAATAGAGATAACATCATAAACATGGTTATTACAAAATATTATAAATGTGAAAGTTTGTGAGTTTGTATGTATGTTTGTTCCTCAATCAGGCCTAAACGACAAAACGGATTACTTAAGTTAAAACTTGCTGTAGATGTAGATATACTGCCCGAATAAATAATAGACTACTTTAAAATATGAAAAACATCCCCAAAATGATAAAGTTAGTGCAACAAGTCTGACATCACAGACTAAAAACATTCAGTCTTTTCTATTCGATTATTGAAATTTGACAGGACAACGTCTATCACGGGTCAGCTAGTACACAATAAACATTTGAGATATGTATAAATACCGTTGCAAACATTCTTATTGGTCAACTGATCCGGATAACTACCAATTGAAAGCATCCGTAATATACCTACTGGCGGCTCTGCTACGCACGTTGATTACAATACTCATTCGTTATGCAACATAGAATAGGAGCCGAATTATATTCATAATATTTACAATCAATTTTGCCGATTTTATAGGTTTCCGCCTTTAAAAAGTAGAACACTTCAATGCCATTCAGTTTGCAAGAGTTGTATTTACCTCTTATGCGTGTTTGCACCAAACTTTAAGTTCATACCTAACTTTTTAGAAAGCACTCTATTCCCATATAAATTGGCATCGCTAAGTGCATTCGAGAGAGATCATGAACTTAAAATTAGACGAGCGTTAGTGTCTAAGCACACGGGCCACACGCGACAGCCACAAAACGCCACCACAGAATTGCGGACTGCAGTTTTCATATAGGCTCGCCGCACACAGTGTCGCTGGTGGCCGCCATACGCTACTGAGTCGCCGCTACTTGGTTCCTGTGTCCGCTACCGACCAGATAATGGAAAATTGTTTTTTCAAATTGATACAAAAACAGTCGCAAGTTGAACATCCTTTAGATGTAAGCAATTTAGTTTTCACTTAGGGCATTGGAAGGGGTAGGTGTGCTAGTAGTAGTCTTTAGTATGAATCTTACACCCTGAATATTTATATACAAGTGGCTGTCGCGTGCGTTTGATACTTTGGTAGGTAGGTTCAACAACATTCAAGTATCTCTAAACAAAAAGTCTATTCTGTTCTGAGCAGTTCCACTAGCGAAGAAAGGTAACTAGGTATTACTTTTTCAGCACAACATTTAATACAATTTTCTTCTTGCTAAGTTAAATATAATGTGTCCTTTGTCAAGAAGAGCCACCTTCGCCCCTGGGTGCTAGTTAGTGCCGACCGGTGTTAAGTGCCTATAAAGTGGTCCTGCAATGCCTTTTGCTATTAGAATGCAATTCTGAGTGTCTTTAGCAAGAACTTGAACTACCTTGAATGGCCTCGCAGCTCAGTTGGTAGTAACTCTACCTTCTGCGCTGTAGGTTGTGGGTTTGATTCCCACCCAGGATAAACATTTATGTGATGAACAATTGAACAATTGAATTGTTTGTTCTGTATCTGGGTGTTAATATTATGTATAATAAGTATGTATTTACAAAATATATAAAGGTAATCTATCAGTTATCTACCTAGTTCCCATAATACAAGCTTTGCTTTGATTAGAGCTAGATGGCGCTGTGTAAAAAAAACTGTCCACCAATAAACTGTCCACCTACTATGATTGGATAATAATATAATAAATAGGGTCACGACTATAATCCCCAAATACGGTAGACATCCTCTCAGAACTTCAGGTGCTTAGATCCTTAGAAGATATCCAATAATACTCTCCTAAGAAAACTAACTGGTTTTCTCACAATGTTTTCCATCACCCACGATTCGAACCCACGAGCTTCGAAATGAAAGTCGAGATACGGCTTTTTTATGAGTAGTTCACTTAAAGATACCGTCAACTCAAAGAACTTAAATATTTGTAAAGGCCAGTTTCTGTGTATAATATTGTGATGAGTGTGATATAATAAGAACTCGTATAAGACCAAATTGCTTTGCCTTAAAAGTTTTTATGTACAAATTTCCTTTCTTCGAAAAACTCATTAGGCTCTTTTTCATTTTCGGCTTTTCCTCAAAACTTTATTACGGCTGCTATTTTTTCTTGTATCGGTTTACGGATGTACTTTACGAGGGCGAATATCGGTTTCCTCGAGAATGGACGTAAAAAATGAAGATGTCCGTGATCATTACGGTTTCCGGTGATTATCGGGAGGGAGGAAGGACGGCAGGAAAAAACTGCGCGGCCCCGATAATACTTAAAGGTTCTGAGAAATGGACTCTACTCGTTCCGACAAACAAAAAATGGTCGGGAGTTATTTCGGAAATAGGACTAATTTGGCCACAAAAGCTCCGGATAAATGGGAGGGAGAAGAATGACGTTAATGAATAGACACAGTCCGTTTCCAAATGATTTGCATATTTTATTCAATCTTTGTGCCAAAAGGAATTGCCGAATTTTCGCGAATAAAATATGTCGAGGCAGATTCTAACACTCTCCATCATGGAGTTTCCATAGATTAGGTTGACCAGCCTTGCAGCGGCAGTCGATGTTGCAATTCAGCCACTTTTCATTCCAATAAGTTCTGTAGTCACTGCCACAAACAGGTTTGTGCTCGATCCCGCAACCATTGCAGTCGCATTTATAACACTCACCATTGCCCTTCAAATCCAGTTTGTCAAATCCGTCTTGTACCCTTTTTAAGTTTTGGCAGTCCAAAACACATTTATTTTGGTAGGTATTATCATCACTGGCGCATACGGGCTTCCAGGCGTTGCTGCAATTGCAATCGCACTGTCCATCCCAACGGATGAATAACTTAGGCAGATCGGAAGCTCTACGCCTGTCATTCTCGCAGTTGAATTGGCAGACGTTCGAGAAGGTGACACCATTATTAGCACAGACCGGGGCTGGGGCGATGTTAACAGGGCACTGGCAATTAATGCACTTGCCTCGATACAAGCTCTTGAAAAGAGTTAGTCCGAGCTGGCTACGTCTCCAGTTCTGGCATTCGAGCGCGCAGTCGTTGTGGTATGTATAGTTGTCGCTGGCGCAGAGTTCGCGTTTTTTGAGCGGGCAAGTGCAAATTTCTTTCTTACATGCCCCCTTTCTTTTGAAACAGATCGGGTCCATTCCGATCGCCTGGTTGGCACGACTGTAGCATTCCATAATGCAAATATTCTTATAGGTTTTGCCGTTGGACCCGCACACCGGGATTATGGCTTCAGGGCAAACGCAGGACGATTTCTTGCAGACACCTCGCTCTGAAACACAAATAGGATCCAGACCGTTTTTTTTTCGAACAGAGTTTTCGCAGTCGAAGTAGCACCGGTTGGAGTACGTGTAGCTGTTAGAGCCGCATACCGGATCCACAACCTGAGGGCAGATGCAAGAAGCGGGAGGGCACACTCCTCCGCAGTGCAGGCCGATCGGGCTATAGCCGTTTCGCTCGTATTCTTTACCGATGCAGGCAAGCCAGCACTTGTTCGAGTAGGTGTTGCGATCGGTGCCGCAGACCGGGTCGTAGTCCGGGGGACACTCGCAGTGGATCAAGCGACCGATGCCGGAAGACGATGCGGCAGCGGCCGCGGCAGCAGCCGCTCCTCCTTCGGAAGCAGCAGAAGCCGCAGCGGATGCAGCGGCTTGTCCACCGGAAGAAGCAGAAGCAGAAGCGGCTGCGGCCGCAGCGGCTGACGCTTCATTTCTCGAAGCACCCGCAGCAGCACTGGCCGCAGAAGCGGCCGCTTCTCCTCTGGAAGCCGCAGAAGCGGCAGCGGACGCAGCTGCCGCCGCTTCTCCACCGGAAGTCGCAGCAGCAGCTGCTGCCGCGGCAGCTGTTGCTTCTTTTCTGCAAGCCACCGCAGCGGCAGCAGCTGCGGAAGCGGCCGCCTCTCCTTTGAAAGCCGCAGCGGCTGCAGAGGCCGCGGCCGCAGCTGCTTCTCTGAAGAAAGAAGCAGCAGAGGCGGAGGCAGCGGCGGATGCCGCTTCATTTGTGGAAGATGCCGAAGCGGCGGCGTCAGCGGCAGCGGCCGCTCCTTCGCTGAAAATTGCAGCAGCAGCAGCGGCCGCAACTTCCCTGGAAGTCGGTCCTTCTCTGGAGGCTGCAGCTGCGGCGGCGGCCGCGGCGGCTGCCGCTCCGGCCTTGAAAGCGGCAGCGGTGTCAGCGGTATCGGTGGTGCCGGCCCACACCGTGTACGGCATGTAAACGGCCAATATTAATAAACCTGATGAATAGGAACAGATCGGTAATATTAGAGAATTTATGAAACTGGGTGATTCGGTTGATAGTTCGAGAACCTGCGAACCGAGGGATGGGTTTTTATATCACATAATATGCTAGAGATCTGAAACTACATTTTTTGATGTGAAAAGTGATTAAAAATAAGCACCTGTCGCGAACTTCATCTTGACACCGGACCCGGTGCAGGCTCAATGATGCTTCAGCCAGAGTTAGATCCGCAATTTATACTATCTATTGTTTGCTTAGTGTCTTACGTTTGATGTTTTGTTTGTTTGCATAGCGTTCTAGTAGAACGAGTACAATGCAACATGTGCAAGCGAAGACAACAAGGCGATTAATAACAACGAAAAGTCAACTTTCAAAAACATGCGTTGATATTGTTTTTAATATGGCTTTGTGCTAGATGTGTGTGTCAATATTATAACTCATGTTAGTAGACAGTCAACAAATCAATAAATATCAAGGCAAAATTAAATTAAATGCAAAAAAAAGGCCCTACAAAATTATGTCATTTTCGATGCACTTTCATGAATAATTTTTACCCATTTCAGATTGAAGCCTTTTTGAAGTTCTAGCTTTATTATTATTTTTTAGCTTGGAGACAACAGAATCGCTATCAATTTTCAATATATAATTATATTCAATATAAGCTATCCAACATAAAATATTTTAGTGATTAACCTCGCCTAAACTCCTCCCTAACCTGACTCGCGACAATCGGTTCAAAAAGTTGAGGTATCTTCTAACACACAACACACGGTACACGGAGAAAGACGAAATTGCACGAAGCAATTCGCTTATTAATTACCCAAACGAAGGTATTCGGTTACTGCGAGTACCTACTTCGCTAACATCAACACAAAGTTGGGTTCTGTTTTGCTGAAACTTTTAATTAGATTATGAGGAACTAGCTGCTCCCCGCGGTTTCACCCGCGAAAACTAATTTGTGTCAGAGTAATGGCTTGTAGCATTCGAGGATAATGTAGCTTCCTATTGGTGAAAGAGTTTTCAGAACCGGATCAGTAGTTTCGGAGATAAACTCCTACATCTAAACTCACAAGATCACAAACAAACTTTACTTATTGTATTACTTACGAATAAGTATACATACTCGTATGTACTCGTATGTTCAATAAGTTCAAGGTGAAAATTTTCATCAATTATGAAACTTAGACATAAGTTAGGTAATAAGTATTGGTTTCCTCCTAGATTTACATACAGATAGTCCTTTTTAAGGTTTCGTAGTCTACAAGACAAGAAAGCTGTAATTTGGCAAGTATATACATATACATATTAGTTAACAAAGTCGTAGAATAAAATCTTTAAAAACAATTTTTTTAGGATCCCCACTTTAGGTGTAGGGGGGATCTTCCATGCTAAAATCCGAGATTGAGAGGATTTCTACCGTACTTGGGGATTACAATCGTAATCCTATTTATTTTTCTATAAGAGATTCTCAGATCAGAGGTTAAATATTTTTATTTTATATACTAAGTAGGTATTGAATTAAATAAAAAATAATCCGTTTGTTATAATACCTTTATGTCTGTTTTACCAATACACAGTATATAAATAAATGATACTTAATATGACTCAGTGAATGATACAGTTTGTTTAGGTGTTTTATGGTATTTTATTCATTTGTCTACATAGTACCTACTACAGTGCATGTGACACATTTCATCATGTAGTATGAGTATCATTTGTACTGTAGTTACTGTAGAAAAAAAACCAGCCAAGTGCGAGTCGGACTCGCACACGAAGGGTTCCGTATCATTATCTATAAAAAACGTCAAAAAATCACGTTTGTTGTATGGTAGCCCCAATAAATTATTTATTTTGTTTTGTTTTTAGTATTTGTTGATGAAGCGACAATAAAAATACATCATCTGTGAAAATTTCAACTGTCTAGCTATCAGGGTTCACGAGATACAGCCCTGTGACAGACAGACAGACAGACGGACAGCGAAGTCTTAGTAATAGGGTCCCGTTTTTACCTTTTGGATAAGGAACCCTAAAAATGAACACCAAACTGTTACACACAACCTGACCCAAACCTATATAGCAATCCATCAGACCCGGAACAAATATATTATGTGGATGCTGTTTCCTTTAAATATTTACTTCCATCGTTTCGAGTATGTGTGGAACCTGCGACTTGCTCGAAAGTTGACCCACTAGGCCAACACGGCTACCTTTTACTTAGGTACAAAAAGTACCTGGATGTAGGAATGTTCCTGGAAAATAAACTAACTTTTTGTAAATATTTATCTATGGTTATAATTTAGGCTCTGTCTCGATAAACATTCTCTCAGATCTTCAGAGACTTGAAGATGTATTATATTTCCAAGGTTTTGAGGCAAATATATAATAATTTATTTTATATTATAGGGTCATAGACCCGGTTGTGGTGCTTACCCCGGCTTTGGGCATTTTCAATTTTGGCAGTCAATAACTAAGCATAGCAAACAAACTTGTTTAAAATCTATAGTTAGTACAATTTTTTGTCTATGGTCCGTTTTGATTAGTGACAGTTGTGATGCGTTATAGGGTATAACGCATCATAACTGTCACTATCTACAGTGTGTGTGTTTGATTGACCACAACTAATGATTTCCCGTTATATCTATTTAAATATGAATAATTAATAAATAAATATCGCCTGGTAAAAAACCTTTGCTTAACCTAAGATATAGATAAATACTCTAAAATGTTGTTAAAATGCCCACAACCAGCGCTCACACCCTAAGTATGTTTATATTCCTAACTAGCTTCCGTCCGCGGCTTCGCTCACGTGTTACTTAGGTAAAAAGTATCCTATAAGCTATTCCAGGACATAATCTGTACATGTTCTAACTTTCAACCAAAACCGTTTTGTCGTTTGGGCCTGATTGAGACACAAACATATAAACAAACTCACAAATTTTCGCGTTTATAATATTATTAGGATTCACTAGCACATAACATTTGTCTAGTTAGAGACTGTTCGAGTTTCAAATAATTGCGATGGTTGAATTATGAAAATGTACTAGGGTGGCAATAAAATCAGTTTTCTAAAGAGTCTGTTTATTCGAGGTCGATAATAACCTCAGGTTGGGGCGGCCATCTCTATTCAATCTTGGGCACCTTTCAATGCGGACGCGCGTGACTAGAATACCTTGTGGAAGAGGTAAGGGCGACTATGTTTTATTACAGGAAAAATATTAAAGGTATGGTGGTCATGATGGTATGTCGATGGTATATCTGTTTTTTTTTATAGTCTGATAAATTTTGACATATAAAGTACTTGTAACAAAATCAATCCAATAGTTTCAGAATATAATGCATAAGCTAACACTGAAAGTCATGTGTGTAGTTTACCAATAAAAGGTAATGAGGGGTGTAGTTACACAAGCTATTTTATGTTTGTGTAATATTTAATCTACGATCCTAATGATTTTTTTATGGTAATAAATTGCAAACTACTACGATGACTACCTCCACTAGACATCTTTAAAAGATCTAAGCGTCAGGAGATCTGAGAGGATGTATACCGGACTTGGGGATTACAGTCGTGATATATAAATTGCAAAAGTTAAAGTAATGTGCACGATGCATTGCCTTGCGCCCGAATTAAAAGAATACAGAGGGGCTAGCACGGATCACTATCGTATCGTTATCGTATAGCCAAAACGTCAAAACTGACACTTATTGTGTTATATAAGTACTAGCAGTCCGCCCCGGCTCCGCACGGGAGTAACGTATTATAACGATTTTATGGGTATTTTTTACCCAGGTTTCATTATCGAAGTTTTAATAGGGATCCCTATTTTTTTTTCAAACAATAAATATGGCCTATGTTACTCAGAGATAATGTAGCATTCTAATAGTAAACGATTTTTTGAAATCTATCCAGTAGTTTTTGGATTTATTCCATACAGATATACAAAACATCTTTCCTCATAATAATATTAGTACCTGTCTATAGATTATTACACTCATAATAACTTTAGAATGGTATGGAATTTGAGAATGGTACTCGTATAATTAAAAAAATAATTTACAGGTACTGATATGGCCTTGCAAATAAAGTGATTTTTTGGATAAGGATTAATACCCAGGTACTAATAATGTGGCCTAGTTTGTACAGGCGGCGTTACCATTGCATATTTTGAAAAAGTAGTTATTGTGACATAACTGTAATAGTTGGACATAATTATGGTATTGCTGACTTATTTGTTAATATTGATGTAATCTTTAAAACTGCAGTTCATCACTTTGCTCTATTGTCAATAATTTCCTCAGCATACGCGATATAAAGATTTTTTTGGATTTTTTATCACACGTTGGGTTACATTATCGAAGTTTTCATACGGATCCCTAATAGTTAGACATATGGTATTGTTGACTTATTTGTAGATATTGATGTCTTCTTTAAAACTGCAGTACATTACTTTGCTCTATTGTCAATATTTTCCGCAGCATACGCGATATAAAGATTTTTTTGGATTTTTTATCACACGTTGGCTTACATTATCGAAGTTTTCATACGGATCCCTAATAGTTAGACAAATGGTATTATTGACTTATTTGTAGATATTGATGTCCTCTTTAAAACTGTAGTACAGTACTTTGCTCTATTGTCAATAATTTTTGCAGCATACGCGATATAAGGATTTTTTTGCTTTTGATTCACACGTTAGGTTACGTTATCGAAGTTTTCATACGGATCCCTAATAGTTAGACAAATGGTATTGTTGACTTATTTGTAGATGTTGATGTCTTCTTTAAAACTGTAGCAGATCACTTTGCTTTATTGTCAATAATTTCAGCAGCATACGCGATATAAAGATTTTTTGGGATTTTTTATCACACGTTGGGTTACATTATCGAAGTTTTCATACGGATCCCTAATAGTTAGACATATGGTATTGTTGACTTATTTGTAGATATTGATGCCCTCTTTAAAACTGTAGTACATCATTTTGCTCTATTGTCAATAATTTTTGCAGCAAACGCGATATAAAGATTTTTATAGGATTTTTTTTCACACTTTGGGTTACATTTTCGAAGTTTTCATACGGATCCCTAACGTTTTTGAAAATACTATATAGCCTATGTCCATCAGGGATAATGTAGGATTCAAATGGTAGAAGAATTTTTTGAATCGGTTCAGTAGTTTCGGAGCCTATTCGATACAAACAAACAAACAAACAAACAAACAATCAAATCTTTCCTCTTTATAATATTAGTATAGACTAACGGATTAACTATTGGATATATTTTTATATAATTTTAATTAAATAAGTTTAGGTTGTTATGTACTGGATTATATTAAAATATATTTTAACTGCCTATCTATGTATCTTTCTGAAATTGTGGTAATCCTACAATAGAATGAGGTCACCTAATTTTGTCTGTTTCCTAAAATTCCACTCCAAGTATTACTTAGTGCCTGCTTTATTTAGACCACAGGTATACGATTTCGTGAAATAGAACAGAAAATCAGAAGACAAGGAAGTTTAGAATTTTTATTGCTTAGTTACGGATTCAGAGAAAACAATTTTAGAATCATAGACAGCACTTGTAGGTAGAAATCTGTTTTAAGTTTTTTTTTTGGAAGTTTCATTAGTTTAACTGGGTTACTTTTAAGGTGGTTATTATTGTCCTAAATAATTACTTCAAAAGGAACGTTAATTTTCAAGGAAAAGTACGATAGCTTTTTATAACTTTCTCTCATTATTATTATTTTTATCACTAACATTTTGTTTGTGTGAAATTTTACATTTTATAGAACGGACAGACGGACAGACAGACGGACAGCAAAGCCTTAGTAATAGCGTCCCGTTTTTACCCTTTGGGTACGGAACCCTAAAAACGAATATCTTTTCGATAGGTCGAAATATTTCGTCGGTTTTCTGTTTAGGTTTCGAAACGTAATTGTTCGTAATAAATAACACAAAAAGTATAATATTTTTAGTAGACCTTTATCTAAACGTTTCTTAAGCTTAATTCCCAAATAAATATTACAAATGTTCTTCATAATGGGTCTTTTATGAACATTGTACGCATTAATAAACTTCCGAGAAACAACGAAACTTCATATTAGAAAACTAAATGCCTATTTAATATTGCATTCGCCTTTAGTTCTGGTGACAATACAATAAAATTATGGTGACAGCGAGCTGCTTTTCTTCTTTTTGTTTTGGCGTCTGTGGTTGAAGCTTTTCATACCTGTCAAATTCCAATGACAGTGAAATATTATGTGGCAGGTGAAAACGTGCTGCTTTGATCTAGCTTGAACAACAGAAAACTTATCTATTATGAACGAGATAAATTGGCAGAAATAAGGTATTTGAATCATGTTTTTATCTATTGATGTTTCCACGTAGTCATGTTCCATTACGCCAAAAACCACGGATACAGTTAGCGGCTATCCATACGGCACATTGTAGTTATACATGTTACGTGGATCAACTGCCAGTCATACAGTGTATCACTATTCTCCATAGTTGATAAGCATAAAATGCACGGGAACTTTTGCACGTAATAATCGGCAAAGCACGAATGGCCTCGTTAGACTAAAATTTAGTTTATCCGGTATAAAAAAAAACCGGCCAAGTGCGAGTCTGACTCGCGTCTGAGTACCGTACCATTGTTTATAAAAAACGACATAAAAAAACACGTTTGTTGTGTGGGAGCCCCACTTATATATTTATTTTATTCTGTTTTAAGTATTTGTTGTTATAGCGGCAACAGAAATACATCATCTGTAAAAATTTCAACTGTCTATCTATCACGTTTCATGAAATACAGCCCTGTGACAGACAGACGGACACCGAATTCTTAGTAATAGGGTCCCGTTTTAACCCTTTGGGTACGGATCTCTAAAAAAAAAGTTTAATTTAAATATTATACTAATTCATTATTATTCAAATTTAAGCTTTGAAATCCGAGGAGGAAGAAATGGTATCCTTTCGAACTTCCTAACTAACTAAAACATCTTCCTAACTAAAACTTTTAAAGCATTTGACCTAATATTTTACCAAAGTTTATTTTGGGAATTTCCAATAACAGAACTTTCAAACAATCAGAACATAAACACGCGTTAGTTGTTTGTGAACCGTTTTCAATAGTTAAAGACAAAACATATAATAGGGTTCTGTCATCCGCTGAAAAAACTGAATCTTTATTTTCTATCGGTCTCTCAGACCCTTAGTCTAAAACAGCTTATTTTCTTAACTTCTTGTAATTATATCAAATGAAAGAGTTGATTATGAGAAATACAAACACATTTTATTTATTATATTGTAGCCAGTAATACTTACGCTGCGTCGCCAGTTTATTTAACTTTGAACTTGGCTGGACACGATGCCGCGTGTCTAGATCTTTCTACCTACTAAGCTCAAAAAGGAAGCTGTTTACGGTATGATTATAAAGCGGAACCCTCTCCTTGCGAGTCGACTCTAGACTGGCTGTTTTATAAAAAAACTAGCAGTCTGACTCGGCATCGCACAGGTGTACCTACTAATGATTGTATGGCTATTTTTTTACACCTTGAGTTAACATTATTGAAATATTAGTGGGGATTTCTAGTTTTTTATAGTAATAAAAATACTCAGGGATAATGTAGCTTAGTAATAGTGAAAGAATGAAATGTAATCGGTTCAGTAGTTTTTGAGTTTATACATTACAAACAAACATCATTTATTTTATTTTCCTTTTCCCACTTAACGTGGGGTCGGAACAACATGTTGCAAAGTTGCGAAGAGGATTTGGCTTATGTTTTACAAACGGCCGCCTGACTGACGTCAACCCTCCTGGGAAAACATTACAAACAAACAAAAAATCAAATCTTTCCTATGTATATCATTAGTGTAGATAACCTTTAAAATGTATACCCATTCAATTTTGTCCCAGCAACAATTCGCCAACTGTAACTTCAGGTTTTGTAAAGTCACCTCGGAATTAGTTAGGCACGTACAAATCGAATTATGTTTCAGCCAAATCACGTAGGCGCTATTAGCTTCAGTCGATGCATTTTTAGCGGAGGCACCTGGCACCCATTGTGGCAACCAATTCATTATTGGAAATATTTCGTTGCGATGCTACGACTACCATATTTATAAGTGCTTTTACACAAAGAGAGCTACTTCCTTTGTTCGAAAAGATTGCTTTGAACTAGCTGCCGCCCTTTGCTTTGCTCGCGTTGCACCTGGATATTATCCTATTTTTAAATTCTGGACGTAAACTATGTATATTCAAATTCTAAATATATAAACATAACAACTGTCGCATTTATATTACTAGCTTCGCACGGATGTTTTAATTAAGATTTTGGTTCCAAATAAATAAATTGAATAATATAGGCAATTTTTTTAAATCTTAGTTTAGTTTTTCTGCTATTTGGATAAAGACAAAACCAACAAATCAAAAGTCATGAAAATCGGTCAAGCAGTTCTTGAGTTATTAATCGTGTAACTAACACGACTTTGTTTTAGATATAATACTGATTAATAAAAAAATCTAAATAAAAAAAAAATATGTATATAAATAGTATATTTATTAAATTGTTACTTATAATAAGATACTATTTCGTAATGTTAATCTTAGCACTAAGTTAGTGAATTTTAGTTATTTAATATTACAATATACAATACCAAATGGAAAAAGATGAAGTAGGTTGTAACAACGACGCGAAGTAGAATAGATGTTCTAAGTAGGTAGGTACTCGTTATACGAAACAAGCACTCACGAGTAGGCACCAACACAAAACAAAACAACGCGGGATGATTACACGACAAAATTACACAAATCCAGTTACGCATAAAGGTTTCAGAGCGGCCGTGCGTGCGCCGCCGCTGTGTTCATGCAAGAATTACAACATAGCACTGGAGATGGTGGAGATCTTCTTACGACAAGCATTTGACTGTTGCAGTACCTGATATCAATGGCATCCAGTTACGCATAAAGGTTTCAAAGCGGCCGTGCGTGCGCCGCCGCTGTGTTCATGCAAGAATTACAACATAGCACTGGAGATGGTGGAGATCTTCTTACGACAAGCATTTGACTGTTGCAGTACCTGATATCAATGGCATCCAGTTACGCATAAAGGTTTCAAAGCGGCCGTGCGTGCGCCGCCGCTGTGTTCATGCAAGAATTACAACATAGCACTGGAGATGGTGGAGATCTTCTTACGACAAGCATTTGACTGTTGCAGTACCTGATATCAATGGCATCCAGTTACGCATAAAGGTTTCAGAGCGGCCGTGCGTGCGCCGCCGCTGTGTTCATGCAAGAATTACAACATAGCACTGGAGATGGTGGAGATCTTCTTACGACAAGCATTTGACTGTTGCAGTACTTGATATCAAAGGCATCCAGTTACGCATAAAAGTTTCAGAGCGGCCGTGCGTGCGCCGCCGCTGTGTTCATGCAAGAATTACAACATAGCTCTGGAGATGGTGGAGATTTTCTTACGACAAGCATTTGACTGATGCAGTACCTGATATCAAAGGGGAAATATCGAGCTATCGAGTTCGTAAACTACAAATTATTGCAGAAGTTATTAGTCGCTTTCTTACATCAAGGTCTTTTCCTTACATTTGAAGACCTTGGTCACGTGTTAGGCGACCAGACTGAGACGCAAGAGGTGCGGTTGCGATCGTCGTAGACAAATGATTCAATGATTTTCAATTATTTGTTTTGGGCCTGGGTGTTAAATTACTTTCATTTCATTTCATTTTATTTCATCTGATACTTATAACACAGGTAATCCTAGTGTGATAGAACTCAAACTCAAACTCTTACTTGGCTGGCATCTTGGTATTTAGTAACAACAGGACACGCATTGCAAACAAGCACCACAAATTAATATCAGTTAGTGCAGCAGTTATTTACTACGCTGTCATTGCGCCCATCTCACATCGTTTTCGATACTATCATTGCTCAAGCATGACGTAAGTTACTGACCACCGGCTCTCAGCTTGGCCCTAGCTACAGACACAACGCTCCGCGACATAAATCCCCGGAAAGGGAGCATAGGGACGCGGCCCTTTAAAGCCTTATTGTTTTGCACCTTGCCGCGAATGTTTCCTTTATTGGCGTAAAATATTTGCGCTTTTTTCGCCTCTTTCGTATTTGCAACACATGCCTTGGGACCGGACAAAGGAAACAAATTGTCTGTTTAGTAAAAACGACATTTTTACACGTTTGTTTGCGGAGGCTAATGTGCTTTAGCCACCGCTAGAAGAATTTGAATAATGATGCTCTGTCGGTTTTGTTTTTGTAGGAATTTGTAAAAGGGTTTTTAAAAAACCACGTTCCTAAAATGTGGTGGTCGTGATGGACGTTTGCCAAACAACCTTACCAGCATCGATTTAAGATAGGTGATGATTTAAGTTAAGCTTGGTACATTTTTGAATCTTCTTTATATTCTGTCTACATGCAGTGATAAGCTCAGATAATGACAACATGCAGATAATGAGTGCGGGTTCAAATCCCGTCCTGTGCACAAAGTTGCTCGTATCTATCTCTCCATACAGCTCCTCATAAAAATACCTACCTAGGTACCATAGAGGTTTTTATCAGGCTCACTATAACTCAACACTGTCATTGATCAGAAAGGAACAAGAATTTATCAAGCAATTGAAGTTCTTCAAAGTTGAATCTACAAACTTGAAAAACCTTTGAAAATCGGATAGCCTACTGTAAGAAAAACCCTAATTCTCGATACTTTCCAACAATATCCGAACAGGGCCAACTCGTATTCTAATAAAGACAGTCCAATTTACCGCAAACTTTCTTCGCAAGAGATTGAAGCGTAATTTGTATCCGAAAGTTGGCTCTAAACGCGTAGAACAGAAGCCGGGGATTCTGTATAAAATATTGCGAAAGTTACAATATCAACGTCGCAGTTGCGACGTGAATAATAACATGGACTCGGGGAAAATCCCCGAATGCAGTCAGGGGAGTGAGGTACAAATCCGGACCTGCCTCACGGAGCTCGGAGGTTGCTGCGAGTTCCAAGTTGCCTGAACTCGAACAAAAATACCCGCTTCGTAGTTTGGTCATAAATACATAGGGATCTGCCGGAATCCGGAGATGCAGACTTTATTCATAACGACTTTTAAAATCGTATTGTTTCCGTCTTGTTACACAAGTTACTTGTTATTTATGTTTCTTGAGGATCGGAACTTTGAGTGGACCAGTGCCTAAAGTACTTGGGTTTAGATTTTGCGTGTATACCTACACAACTCTTAGCTATTAATTAGTGGTCGTAAATAAGTTCGGTCAAAGCTAAATTGGGTGAATTTCGAAATTGGCTTCAAAAAATAACTTATTTTAACACTTGCCCGGCTGGCTGACTCTATCTCGGGGTTCGGAGAGTGGCGATTCGCAACGAGACTCGTGTGAGAGAACTCGGTCGAGAAGGCGTTCAAATGCTGCGGTTTGAGTTTGCTGTAGCGTTGCTATGATTGCCGCCAAATCGTTGAAGCTTGGCGTCCCTGTAGGTGGCGCGGGCGACGATGACGCGGGCGCGATATAATCCGCTTCTACTGCGTCTTCGAAGTCGGATTGACGGCGTGATTGACGGCGAGTACGTGGCATTGTGATTGTCTGTAATTATTGTCCGGGATTCACTGTCACTGTAAGTTCACAACACAGTTCACAGGCCCTCTCTTGGGTAGCCAGTTTAACACTTGCCCGGCTGGCTGACTCTATCTCGGGGTTCGGAGAGTTAATGAGAATGCTGATATTTGATAAGAATGCATAATAAAGCACGTAAAATATAAAATAGACAGAATAAACACAATAAAACACCACAAATGAATAAAAAGTACTCGAGCCGCTCATGCGTCGCGGTTACGCGCGGGCCGCCGAATCTCACTGGCCTGGCGCGAGATGGCGCTAGTCGCCTTACAATCACGGCGCGTTCAGGAAAGGGATGTGACGTCGACGCGGCGTGGTCCAAATAAAAATGATTTGACAGGTGACAGATCACCGCGCGCTACATTATTTATTTAGTTTCTACTCCAAATCCAAAAATGACAGTTTATAATCATATAATTTTTATTATACCTAGTAGAAAACCATAGATAGCACCTAGGTACCTAGACCCGCGACAGACGTTGTACTGTCCAAATTTCGATAATCGCATAGAGTAACGCACGTTGCTATGACGACTGATGTCAACACGGATGTCAGATTTTATGCACACCAGCGCCTTCTATACCAAAATCATCCCTTATGCGTTTTTTTCATTTTGGGGATGTTTTTCGTATTTTAAAGTAGTCTATGTTGTATGCATAATATCTACATCTACAGCAAATTTCATCTTAATCCGTTTTGTATTTTAGGCCTGATTGAGCCACAAACATACATACAAACTCACAAACTTTCGCATTTATAATATTATTAGGATTAGGATGTTTGAGATTTTAAGCCGCACCAAGATCATGTTAGTGATTCTTTGTAAGTTCGCTTTAATATACTCCATTATGTTCTAGCAACTATCTTGGCTCTTGGTATAACCACAATTTTAGAAAGGGTTTAAACGCTTTGAATTGACAGAAAATTTCAAAATAGTTAATCTAAATACATCCATGAATTGATAATGGCGTTGGTACACCGCGCAGCCATTAGTTTAACTAATCTCACCGACTATCGATTAGAGTTCAATGCAGTCGCAAAAAGGTAGCTAGTTCACTCATAAAATATATTTATTATAGTGTGTTGTGCAATTGTGCATCACCCTTTTCTTTACGATGTCAATTGCATGAATCTATTAATCAATATACATTATATGTATATTTTTTTGTTTGTAACATAGTCAAAACGTCGAAATAAAATAAAATATTAATATATAAATAACCGTGATATAAATAAATAGGTAAATAAAGAAATAAATAAATATTTATGGACATTTCACACGGCGGCGGCGCCATCTAACTCTAAACTGTTTAGAGTTAGATGGCGTCGTATGTTTGACCTTTTATAATGTTTGACCTGGGTGGGAATCGAATCCACAACCTACAGCGCAGAAGGCAGTTATGTGTACCAATCACGGTAATTTTAAAAGTTATATTGCGGCGATGGGCTTGCAACCTGTCACGTATGGAATGCTAATTACTTCAAATTGTGGGCATGTGCCAAATATAATGTTTGGACGTGCCTCTGACTAAACCCACCAGACATCTACAAAGGATCTAAGCGCCTGGAGATTTGAGAGGATGTCTATCGTACTTGGGGATTACAGTCGTGATACTATGTTTTTTTTTACCTAGTTATCCTTTTGTAGACCAGCTGTCCCAAGGTAGCTGTCAAACAGTGAGTGCTGGCGGAAAGTTACCGATACTATTTTAATTAAAATGGAGGCTGTATATTTGCGGCGGCATCATCATTAACTTTATTCATTAGTCGACAATTTGGCAGTCGCCTTGCCTTCAATCGATAGGGTTTATATCGATCAAAATAATTTAGTAGGTATCTTTTCCTGTTTCTAAAACGGGCTTCAAGAGAATAAAACGTTCTGAGCAATATCTTATTTAGAAACTGGCTTAAAAAAACCAGCCAAGTGCGAGTCGGACTCGCGCACGAAGGGTTCCGACCATTATCTCTAAAAAACGGTAAAAAAAATACGATTGTTGTATGGAGCCCCACTTAAATATTTATTTTATTCTGTTTTAGTAGGTATTTGTTGTTATAGCGTCAATAGAAATACATAATCTGTGAAAAATTCAACTGTCTACAGACGGACAGACGGACAGACGGACAGCGAAGTCTTAGTAATAGGGTACCGTTTTTACCTTTTGGGTACGGAACCCTAAAAAGCGTGAATAAAAGGTGTTCCATGTTTTATTTAGATACAGGGTAACAAAGGAAGAATAACTTTTTTATCACACCTTTATTTACAGTCACGTACAAGTCATTCGATAGTCGTCATTTTCAGACAGAAGTAAGTACTAATGAGATATAATATACTAACTAGCTGTCCCGACAGACGTTGCCCTGCCAAATTTAAATAATCCCACAAAAAAAGCACTTTCAGTTTTTACTGAACTTTATGCCACTCTAATCACTTAGAGGTATAAAAAATACCTTACGACCTATTCTCATACCAACCAAAAATACACAAAAAAAAACATAAAAATCGGTCCGGCCGTTTCAGAGGAGTTGGGTTACACGTTGAGATACAAGAATCCTAATAATATTATAAATGCAAAGGTTTGTGAGTTTGTATGTATGTTTGTTCCTCAATCAGGCCTAAACGACAAAACAGATTGAGTTAAAATTTGCTGTAAATGTAGATATAATGCCCGAATAAATAATAGACTACTTTAAAACATGAAAATCATCCCCAAAACGATAAAAAAAATAAAAGTGATGATTTCTGTATAGATGGCGCTGGTGTGCAACAAATCTGACATCACAGATTAAAAACATTCAGTCTTTTCTATTCGATTATTGAAATTTTGACAGGACAACGTCTGTCACGTGTCGGCTAGTTATATAATAAAAAGACCAGCGAACGAAGACTACACGACAAACGACAAAGAAACGTCGTTCTGACGATTTTTTTTTGTTATAATCACATAGGAAAAAGTTATTTCAGGCTTCCAATTTTTTCCCTACAAACCTAGTACTGATAAAATAAATTACGAACTTTGGTAGAATGCGTAACATTCATTAGTCAAAACTGCGTTGCTATGACGACTAAATGATTTTAGCCTATGATGTCAGATTTGTTGCACACCAACGCATCTATACCAAAATCATCCTTTTTGTTTTTTATTTCGTTATATTCATGGGGAAGGCTATAGCGTTCTCTCTAGTGTTACGCTAACGTGAGTGAAACCAGTCTAAATAATATAAAAATCTTGCGTTTCTGACTGACTGATCTATCAAATGCACTGCCCAAACCACTGGTCCTAGAAGTAAATCTCAAGTCCCAAGTGTATATTTTGTTTATATGTATGTATGTATGTATGTTTATGAGTAAACTTTAGTAATACCTGCTCTAGCAATTATGACAAAGTGAAATTACTCATTAGCCTACCATATAGATAGATTGTAATATGATTAGGGTTTAATATTTATGATAAAATAGGCTATAGCGCACGAAGGGTTCTGTACTATTTTCTATGAAAAACGGCAAAAAAAAACGTTTGTTGTATGGGAGCACAACTCAAATAATTATTTTATTCTGTTTTTAGTATTGGCTGTTATAGCGGCAACATACATACATCATCTGTGAAAATTTCAACAGTCTAGCTATTACAGTCCATGAGATACAGCCCTGTGACAGATAGACGGACAGACGGACTGCGAAGTCTTAGTAATAGGGTCCCGTTTTTACCCTTTGGGTACGGAACCCTAAAAAATTAATGCACTTAAAAAAAAGACTTCAAGTATGTAGTCAGTTTGAAAAAAAACATCAAGTAAACGAAGTCGCAGGGGTTCCTACTAGTGGTACATATTATAGCTGGGAGAACAAACTGCTGTTGTAGAATGTATCTCAAGTGGAAACCACGCACCGGAAAGCGCAACGTAAGGTAATCCCCACTAACATACGAAGACGATAAAATATAAAGGGTGTGTTAGGACTTTTGCCAAAAACTGCAACTGGATGTCCAACTATTTTCATCTAGATCTATTTTTACCGAAATAAGTTTTCTGTTGAAAAATATTTTTCAATGACAAGCTTTTGTAGAATCGTTTAAACCAGCGCGCTATCACCTGTCACAGCATAATATAACATTGCCAAGAATGCAAAGTTTGTCTCAATCAAAGTATTTACTAAGGAGTTCCGTTGTGAGTGACTGTTGAACAGTTTCTGACTCCATCATCAGATCAGCTCGCTGTCATCATATTATTGTATTGTCACCAGAACTATAGGAGTATGCAAAAATTCAGCTCAATCGGTTGGGGATAACTGCTTCAAAATTGAGTTGCAAGATTTCACTATGAATAAATAAATGAAAATAATATATTTTTACTTTATTATTAAGTTTATTAGCAGCCATTATTGCATAGTGTATCGCCTGTAGCAATGTCATTATCGTTGGATTAGTGACAAAAAAGATTTCTTTTTTTTTCTCGCATCGATACAAAAACAGTCATTAGTGTTGAACATCTAACAAATTACATAAGGTTGATGTAATTTGAGTTTCACTAGAAGTATTAATAAGTGTAGGTGTACCTAGTTGTATAAGCTTTTAGAAGTCTAGAATTCTAGATACACCCGATATAGTGTGCTAGAAGCCGCTGGATGCAGACCGCACAAGAACTAATTGTCGGACGTCCTCCGGTTGAAATGTTAATAAAAGATGTCTTACCGGTGTGAATGACAACTAGTCCCATGTTCAAAAGAAATAATAAGAAAAAAAATATTGATACGCTTTCTCCCAATAGTGGGAGGGAGCTCCCATACGGCTAATGGTTTTTTTTTGGAACGAAGTTCCTTATCGCGCGTTGTGAAAGGGGGCTAGACGGAAAAAATTCTTACGAAAAGTTGTCACGAAAAGTTGTCACGAAAAGTTGTCACGACACTTTTTTGCTATAGTATATCTATTAATATATATATCTATTAATTGTGTCGAGGTCGAGGTCGAGGTCGAGGTCGAGGTCGAGGTCGAGGTCGAGGTCGAGGTCGAGGTCGAGGTCGAGGTCGAGGTCGAGGTCGAGGTCGAAGTCGAAGTCGAAGTTGATTCCCCTTCCCTTGTCCCACGTTATTTTGTGAGAACTTCGTTCCATCCGGGTGTCCCTTGACACCTCTCAAGTTTTTTTAATTAAATTACGGTAGACATACTCTCAGATCTCAAGGCACTTAGATCCTTGAAGATGTTTAAACGGGTAGGACAGAGGCACGTCCAAACATTACATTTTGCACATGCAAACATTTTGCAGTAGTTAGCATTCTATACGTGACAGGTTGCAAGCCCATCGCCTCTTACTGAATACTTACACTTTACAACTACTTTTTTTTACACCTTAACGTAAATGTATCTAATAAGCCAGTAAACTACTGGCAAGCATTTATATTTATATTTGTGTTGCCAGGTCCACTCAGAGTTGAGAACAAAGGAATAGAATTTTAATGTTGCCAGTTGAGAATTTTAAACTAACCGCCTTTGAGTTCGTTACGGAATTAGCATAGCTGTACCGATTCTGTTTTACTTCTTTATTGAATATTTATAGTTCCTGAAAAAGCCTCTTCCATTACACCAGTTTTAGAAGAACACTTTGCCTGACACCGTTTGTTATTTTTTGGCTACTCAGAGTTAGGTTTGATTAGTTATCACTCCACACTGACAACCCTGTGAACCGGCGTGCTGGTTCCCTGCTGAATGGGCTTTTTTTAGGTATATGGATGGTCGGAGGGGCTCTAGCAGATCCCAAGGAGGTGGCGACACTTGGCAAGTTTTCGCCGTAAAAATTGGGTGAAAGGCGAGACTGTAAGGTGTCAGTCTCAGGACAGTGCTTTCTGTCATAGAGGCACCGCGCTGTATTTCATTAGGAGACCCCGGAGTCCCTGTACATGCATGGAGGCCAGTTACCGGGTTAGTTAGTTGCGAGTTCTACAACCTCACATAACTTATCTACATCTACAATGTGTAGGTATATATGTAGCTGGGCTTGTAGTTTTACTTGTTGTACACATTAATTTTATACGCGATACAACTGATGAGAATTTGAATGAATGATAACAAACAACACACGCAATACGACATTTATTTCAAATCATTATACATAACAATAAAGATAAAAATCTGTGTAGAATATCACGGATTTGTATAAAGAATTATAGTGATTGATGGTTCTAAAGTAAAACAAACATATACATTTGCTGACTTGTCGATGGTATAGTTAGCCGCTAAAGTTTATAGTTTAAACTTTTTGGTAATTTCAAACCACACACATCTATTGAAAGTACTAAGGTGTGACCAGACAACGCGCGGCAATCGAGAGCGGCAGCCACAAGCTACCCGCCGTGCGCAAACGGTGTTATTGTTAGTTCACGGTAAACATGTGTCCTGCGAATGCCGCACTATGTTTGGTCACACCTTTATAATAATTTACGAGAATAATTAAACTTTGATATGCTTCTGCCTCTTTCTAACTTTTTTTTCACCTTTCTTCTTTATTTCTTGAGTGTTTTTATCGTATTCTATTTTGATGGTGTTTTTAGGCACGCGTTTTAGCCAATGCATACCGAGGAAGGCGAGTTCTAAAATCGTTAGAATGCTGCATCCGAAAAATACGTTGAAAACTCCCCCCATTTGAGCTGGAAATGTAATGCTATCATTATGGAACCAATGGCTGGCGATGAACACAGTCATACGCTTAGTTCTGACCACACACATTCCCTCTATCGAAGGTATTAAAAACTAAGTCATGATATTAGTCGATTTTGTAGTTACTTAGTAACATAACACCCAAGCTCGAAACAAATAGGAGAATACAACAAATATCATGCCTTGCATACGTTAAAAGAATCAATGTGATGAAAGAATTCAGTACATCTTAGATGTTCTTTTCATGGAACTCATTTTGCAAAGCTTAACTTCTGACCTTCGGATTCTTGGTAATGCTGGCTTCCTCGCGACGTTTTCTTTGTTTATTACGAGCACTGATCTCAAAAAAAATTCCCAAAAAAAATTAATAGAAAAATGTATTGGTGCACCAGTTTGGAACTTCTACATCGGTGCTCTTACTTACAGAATAAGTCAAGTTTGCTGAAGAAAGCCCAGCGCGTACTGATGATTATCTTGCGACTCTGCAAGAATGCTCTTACGATGGTCACTTTTTCCAGGTTGAGACCCTCGCTGGAACCAGTATTAAACGATTATAAGTCACGACTGTAACGCTGCTCGCTTGTTATACTGCTCAAAAACACTATATTAAATCAACCAGAGGTTTTAGAGCATTCGAATCATTATAAGATTTGATGTACAAATTTCAAAAAAACTCGATGTAAAGGCTCTTTAAAACTAGACAGGTACAGATGGTATATATGCCGGTACTTACTAAAACAAATCTAGAGGATGGGAATCCGTCACCAGCCTAAAGCTGATTGTCGAGACGTAATCAGTTGCTACATCACATGCCAATGGACAGTTGCACTCGATGCTGTCGAATGTAACTATAACATATCACATTAGATAGAAAATAAAATGTCCAAAGTGGTGGTGTCCAGATGAGAGATAAATGTATCCCTGTTTTTCAAAAAGTAGCTGATAAAGATTATTTATAACGGTGCGAGTAATCTAATACGCGACTGCAAATTAATATGACGAGGATAGACGATGGTAACGCAACATAAACTTATAGATCCTGTCAAACAGTTCAGCACAACGGCCAGTTTTTGTTGTTTTTTGATATTTTTATGACGCTATGCAATTTTTTGCTGCAACGCAAGCACAGAAGTTTATGATGTGGTTGTAGGTTTAAACTAAGGAATTCACAGGATGCCCTACCTTTGGCGTGTTTAGCACAAAGCAGATTCTGGGCTCGGCAGAGTTTCGCTCCTTTTGGGCGGGGGTGAATGTGGCGGACGCAGTTACATTTCTTCAGGGTCTGGTACATCTCGCATTCGACCAAGCAGTACCTCCTAAAAAAATATGGTCAGAGCAGGCAGCTGTTTTTCAATTGCGCGCGGCAAATTCTTGAACATAATGCAGTTATTAAACGCGACATGCTCATGCAACTTGTCGTGCAAAATCAAAACAGGTCCTAAAAATCATCTCCTGGGAAAAAGTTGTATCGTGCTATTGTACTTTGATAAAAAGCACAGAAGTTTTTTGTTCGAAAAGAGAGTATTTTTTATCGACAAAAGATGGTTCAAGTAGCATCAGTTGGGATATGATCAAAGGCACCTTAAAACTGGATGGCGTTAAAACGTATACTCGTACTTGTAGTAGAATGGAAAGTACTCCAAACGATCGTCTCTCATGCGGCACTTTTTCAGATCCTGTTTGAGACTTTTTGCCGAATCTCCTATTTGAAAGTTTTGAATGTGCAGTGCCGCCCATTGCTCGTAGCCAGGGTTGAGTGGGGTGCCGTTGATGGAAGACTCAACAAAGTGACGGCTACTTTGAAGTGCTAGCTGGAAATTGAACAAAGGTGTAGAAGAATTATCTCTATGAAGAAACTAGATTTTCATAGGTCATTAAATTACTGGTCGATTGTCAAACGTTGTATCTAACCTTGGATAGTTAACATTTTTTGACAGGTTCTTAGCCATCTCTAATTAGTTATATTGTATGTTTACAAAGGTAAATGAATCCTGTCAGAGCCAAAACAAGAAATAGGTGCTTAAAAATCTAGTGCATATCTTAATATCTAGTTGTAGCTAGGATGCTTAGGCTGGTCATCGGAAACTATTCACACAGTAGGAATCGTGCCAAAAGACAAGCTTGTTGTTCCGCTACCAGCACTTCAAGATATTCATTCACAAAAATGAAGCTCATGTAACAGTAGCTCATTACAGAAAAGGCAAAAAACTGCGGAACAGCTCACCCATTTGTACGTAAGGTCCACATTGACGGGTTTCTGCGATTGGTTGACAGCCAGCATCAAACCGCTGGTGAAGCCAGAATACCTGGTAGTAGGTTCTTTAACAATTTCAGGATTTTGAGCTCGTCTAAAAATAAGAGTATAAACATAAATCTTAAGTTACCGCTCTACATATTGAACAGGTTTCAATGTATTATGTAGGCTAAGACCCATTTTTTTCCCTTTATCTATTTTGTCCCACTGCTGGACAAAGGTCTCTCCCAAATCCTTCCAACTGTCTCTATCTTTCGAGTTCTCCCACCGTGCTCTCTCGAAGTAGTCGAGATCATCCCTCCAGCGTTTTTGGCCGACAACGACCTCGCCTACCATCAGGTTGCCAAGGTGTTATGGCATTCGCCCAATTGTTTAATTCCATTCGGCTGACGTGGACCGCCCAAACCCATTTAAGGCGAGCTGCTTTTTTGCCCACATCGGCAATGCTCGTAGTTTAAGTTGTTCCGCACTCAAAACCCATATTCCCTTAAAATCTAACCGGGCTTGCTTGCACTTCTCCGGGTTAGATGGCACTGTGTAAAATGTCCCCCAATATCTATTTATTTTACCGTTTCAAAGATTGTCCGTTGAAGACACAGCAATATCCGTCACCGGTCAGTTCCATCTTGAATAGATTAGAGCAGTTCACTATTATGCCGTTCCAGCGACATCTGCAAATTCAATCAACATTTTGGTCTTACACACCGACGGTGCTATTAATAAAAATTTACTTATCCAAAGATCATCTGAGGTTACACCAAGACTTGTTAACCAGCTTAATGTAAGCAACTCCATTTCTAATCCTTGTTTATTAATATTGAATTCGACTAGTCCAAACGTAAGCGTTGGACTAAATTTAATCCTGCGCTAGTCTACGTTTATTAATGAGACGGCGAGGGTTTTGTGAAACTAACGACGTTTACATCTTTCTATACCTATGGATGTCTTCTTGTAAAAGTCTTTTACAGTGGACCCCCATAATCTGACAAATGTTTTGCAGGGCGGTGTCAGACTATCGAGTTTGTTGAATTATAGAGCCCTACCTATGTGTTTGTCCATACTGCCAAGCCTAGCGTGGTGGCCGACGACGGGCGCGAAGTATCAAACATATGAAACGCGCCTTTGTAGCCATACTGTATGTAGTGATGGCGCGTTTCATATATTTGACACATCGCGCCCGTCGCCGCCACCGCGCTAGACTCGCAGTGGGGACACACGCTAAGATATCCTATAGTCTGGATTTTTTTGAAAACAGAGTACCTTGTAATCCGACAAATTACAATTTTATATGTACAATGAAAAGTGATAGGCATGTCAGATTACAGAGGGCGCAAGATTAGACAGGGGCCGGATTAATACTAGTCAACCATCGTCGTCCACTAATATCAGCTAGTTTTGTATAGGTATAGCTAGTACATAGTTTGTCAAATTATGATGAGTTTCATAGTCAAGTCAAAACACATCAAATGGTTCTGGTGACCTAATTAAAGTTTCTTCACAAGGTATGACGAGCAGCTGCATAGCGGTTTCCAAGTCCATGTCATTGTACTCTAAGAAATCTTCAAGTTTCTGCAGGTCATCGTTTCTGTAGATCATGTCAGGGGCGAAGAATGCTGATAGCTGGTTTATTGTGCTTTTTATATACTCGTAGCTTAAGTAAGTTGGAATTATCCTGAAAAAATAAATGTCATTGAATCCCCCAGCGACCTCATATTCTTAGTTGTCACCTCGAAATATCTCCACCTCGATAAGACCTCAAAACTGTGATTTGGTAGCTTTAGTTGATAAAGTTACCTCGAATTTTCCTCTATTCGAAGTTTCCTCAGTCAACTGAACTGTCAACTTAAGGTACCTCGAGATGTGCCTTGACATTCCTCGACAGCTTCTGCACGACGCATGCGTGTGTGTGTTTGTTTGATGAAAATCTCTTTGGACTGATGACGTAATGACGTAATTGAGAAACCTCCAAAATATCGATTTAAGATAAATTCAATTCAAAGTCAAATTATCATGGGGGCCTTGCGTCAAAATAGAGTCGAGGTTACAACTAAGAATATGGGGATTTACCTCTAACTAAAAGTTAAAAGTCTAACTAAATTAAATAATCATGTAGGAGAAAAACTGTCTCACATGTTTTCCAAAAACTCGTCAACCTTGCTTTCCAGAAATATGATTTCGGGGCAGACGATAACAGAAGGAAACTCCATTGTTCTTTCAAATGACTCATCCCTGATTATGAACGTGGGGTTGGACAGGAACCTCTGGATTGTGACGACGATGACGGTTACTGCAGAGCCTAGGAGGAAAAACATTCCTAGCCTCCACCACCACCTGGTGCAAGGAATTTGTATATTTTAATAAATTTTAGAAAATACCAATTTCATAGTAACTATAATATAATTTGTGTATAATACTTTGTGTATAAACTTGTGCCTTAACAGCCTAACCCTCGTATTCAAGAACGACACTATGAGAACACGCACCCAAAGTGGACGAAATCTTTTTTCATAAAAATCACTTTATGTGTTGTGCGACACTGCATAGAGTGACTAGAAGCACATTGTCGTGTGCCTCCAGCCAAAGTTGAGCTCTAAAGGCACACGGTAGCGTGCGCCATAGTGCCGCTCAACACATAAAGTGATGTTTATGAAAAATGATTTCGTCCACTGTGGGTGCGTGTTCTCATAGTGTCGTTCTTGAATACGAGGGTTAAAAGCGTAGGTATTATGGCATCCAGTATCAATATTATTGTTAGTAGTACATAGTTTTACATAAAATAGCCCCCCAGCTTTATGACTGGTTACAAAAAAAGACGTGTATTATTTCGATAGCCGGCAGAGGAAAAAAAAAACATACTGTCAGAATTAGATTCTTGAAGATGTCCAAAAGGCGTTGCAAAACACGTCCAAATATTATATTTGAATCAGGGTTTTTCCTTTTGATCAATTAAAAAATATGTGTTGAGTCTGACTTATGAACTGTGTATACGTGTAAACTGTTTTGCCCAATGGGAGCCAAATGGATTATATATATTTAAAGAAGGTTTGATACAAATAAAAAAAATAAAAATTATTTAATTATTATGGTCACGGCTGTAATCTCCAAATACGGTAGACATCCTCTCAGATTTCCAGACTCTTAGATCCTTTGAAGATGTCTAGTGGGGGTAGTCAGTGGCACGTCCATACATGATATTTGGCACATGCCCATTTTTTGCAGTAAATAATTTTGCATTCCATACGTGACAGGTTGGAAGCCCAACACCGCTTATCAGAATACTAACTGGTTTCCTCACGATGTTTTCCTTCACCGTTTTGAGCACGTGTTTTTGGTGCGCATATAATTTTTTCTAACAGAAAAATGCACGCCGCGATTCGAACCCACGACTTTCAGATTGAAAGTCGAGGTACCTCCCACTCGGCCAACACGGCAAAAAGCGAAGGAAAATACGTCGATGGGTTTGCAATCTGTCACGGAACCTGTCTGCAAAGGAATGCATAATGTGTCAAATGTAAGATGCCTTATACTTTACACGTATACATAGATATTTGGGAATTTTGATACTATTTATTATGTATAATTCTCACCTAAAATGTTCATCGGTGAGTCGCCTCCAAACACTGAACTGCATTTCCTGCAGTAAATAATTGAATTTCATTTCACCAAATTAATATTGCATCAACTGCAGGTATTGTAAAAAGGTTTTAATCATGCTTTTGTGCCATTTGGACGACTTTCCGCCGGATTACGATTGAATAGAATGTATTGTGTTTTGGAATCGAATTGTATTAATTGTCAGGCTTTGAATCAATCATTGTGACAATGCGATAGTATCGTTCCAATCAACCTTATTTTAGCCGACTTAAGCAAAGGCATAGGAGGGTTATAAGTTTACCATCACTACATAGTATAAAGCAAAGTCGCTATCCGCTTCCCGCGTCTGTATGTATGTTTGCTTATATCTTTAAAACTACACAACGGATTTTGATGCGGTTTTTTTTAATAGATAGAGTGATTCAGGAGGAAGGTTTATATGTATAATAACATGCTACCCGTGCGAAGCCGGGGCGGGTCGCTAGTCACTACATAGTATAAAGCAAAGTCGCTTTCCGCTTCCCGCGTATGTATGTATGTATGTTTGCTTATATCTTTAAAACTACACAACGGATTTTGATGCGGTTTTTTTTAATAGATAGAGTGATTCAGGAGGAAGGTTTATATGTATAACTACATGCTTAATATATTAGAGAACCACTGATAATTTTAAGATTTAATATGAAGTCGTAAATAAACACATTTTTTTGCGCTTACATTGCAAACGCTGGCTGAACTCTACGAGATAGATCAAAATAATGTACTAAATATTGTATACTTAAAAAGGTCTACAAAAAAGTCCGCGATGGTATATGTTTAACTTTTTTTTTCCTAAACCTTCATTCGTTTGCTCTGGATTCAAAATAAAATAGTTAACACGAATTTCAACACCGAGAAAAGATTAAACATACTTTTCATAAAACAGTCAGAATTTAAAAATAACTAGTCCCACTGCAAACATTTTCGAACAAATGGATTCAGCCAAATCAGTAGGTAGTAAACATTTCGTATTTTTGAATAAGGAGTTCTGGCATTTCATTTGTAGGCAGTTCTTTAAAATATAGATTCTTTCTTTTTCCAAACGAGCATAAACGGATGCTAAAGTTTTGGCAACATTTCCGAAAATAAAAATGTAAAAATGTATGCATGGCCAGGATTTGAACCCAGTCACACACAGACATAAAGTCAAGGTACTAGTACGCGTTTAATGGTCCACTCACCCTGACGAAGATTCTCTAGATGAATCGAAACATTGTCGGTGTCCTCATTGACAATTTATCATTTACGTGAGTAATTTCCCGTTGTTGTAATAATGTGTAGTACAACTCACGAAAGTTTTGATAGTGAAATAGTCTTAAAAACTTCCAAATATAATTAAATTTTAAAAGAGCCAAATGTGTATGAGCCCTGGCGGTTGTAACTAAACTTTTGGTAGGCAATAGGAATAGAATATTCTAGCGGACGCTGTCCTGGTGTAGGTATGCTTTTAGTGCAGAATATTTATACTTTCATTGAATATGACCATTTGCGAGGAATCGCCAACTGATCGCAAATAGCTTATTGGTTAAACCAGACCAATTACCACACATCCATGACCCACGGGAGCTTAGTGCATTACTAGCGATCGCTTCTGACTTTATTCGCATACCTACTTTCGAACTAAATATTTAGGGTGATAAGGCTGTGTTGGACGAGTGGAAGGTACATCAACTTTCAATCTGAAGATCGTGGGTTCGGTGAAGGAAAACATCGTAAGGAAACCAATTAGCATTCTTGTACCTTCAGTTTTCAATATAATACGACATTTAAGACGTGTAATAAATGTTTTTGATGAATGCAGAATCGTGTTTACTCAATAACCGCAAAACATACAGTTTTGTTGTTTATGACAAAGATTACTTAAGTATATAATCTAGATTAATTATAGACAGAAACACGATTGGTGAACCATTTCACGATAGATTTATTTTTCAAAGTTGGCTCTTCAAAAACACTTAAAACTATGAATAGCTTAACAGTTCATTTTTATATAAATAGTTAGATAATCATACTCGCTAAGTCGTAAAGACAATATTTTTTTTAAGTTTGATGGTTTTTAAGATAAGTAATGCTGTTTTATCAGTTTTTCCGTCTTATCCGGGTAGACTCAGCCAATACAAAAAATCTAACATTTCAC
Source organism: Hydriomena furcata (assembly GCA_912999785.1). NCBI lineage: Eukaryota > Metazoa > Arthropoda > Insecta > Lepidoptera > Geometridae > Hydriomena > Hydriomena furcata. The sequence continues at coordinate 805,468 of OU538828.1, read as the reverse complement.
ATTCACCTAAACACCACATTAAACAAAGTACTCCCAAAATACTGTGTATAAGCAATTCATTCATATTGTATTAATAAGCGGAAATTATCGAAAGCGTCGTCGCTCACAAATATTACTTACTGTCTGTTTTATACGAGCATACATTTTCATAAGCGTGTATAAAAGGAGCTATGTGTCTTGGAGCTTATGACACAGTAGTTTAACGAGCAGTAAAGTCACTTATCTTTGGCGCAAACACGTCGTGAGTGAGCTCGTCTAAGGCACCATAATTATTTCTGCCTTCTGTAGTTGATAATAACTTTTCTAATGCTATCATAATACTAGCGACAATATTTTTTAAGTTATTTCGTCATCTAGGGTTTGGATAAGTGCTTGAATCATACAGCCAGTCTGACACTATTTCAATTAAAGTTATGACTTGCTGAGATGGCGTTTTATGATGCGGATGATATGATATGCAAATTGAAATAACGTATACATTTTTATATTAATTATTATTATATCCTATTTTAAGATTTTTACCTAGATCTCTGAAGTGTATTAGTTTTTACCAATAAATTGATTATCCTGATTATTCTGCTTTCCTAGTAGATTTTGAATGCTGGTTTTAGTAACGTTGTACACGATAAAAATGGGTAATATAGAGTGCTTGGGACCACTCGTGCCACGTCAAGCTGTTATTTAATTCTTGAGCGGTCTGTGAACTGTCAGGGTTGGCCGTAAATTTTACACATATGTAGTTATGTGATGTATAGTTGGGTACCTATGTAGTTTCTCTACTGCTGGTAAAGCTATTGTGCCTTGGCGTAGGTTTGGTCGCATCCCATCGAATCTAATATTTATGGAGAGGCGACGGGTCCCCTGCACACGTATTTCTTTATTTCGATTCCCATGCGAACGCTTTCGCCATTTCTCTTGATGATAATAGACGCGCCGAGCCCAATGGCCACACTTTCCCTTCAATTGTAAGCCTACGTATTTCCAGTAGATGTATATGATGATAATGAAGGAGTATGTATTAGCTTTCAAGAATATTTTATTAAATAAGTTTTATAAAAAATCAGACGAAAATGTTTCGACCAAACAAAAAGTCAAGAGAGGATATTCGTTTCTTAAGTTTTAATGAGGATCTTTTCGTCCTACTATATATAAAAACAATTAATAGGACCAACTTTGGAATATTCTCTGCACAGTAGAAATCATCCAAATCGAATCATCAGGTAATTGTATAACTACAAAAAACATTGAAATAAAACACCCAATAATCATCAAATTATGTAGGTATATAAGACCTCTAATTCGTCTGATTTTAATCAGAAATCGTATTGACTCGAATTATTTGTGTAACGGGTTAAAAATAATGTTTTTACGAACGGGCTGAAAATAACATTATTTTTACAGCCTGTAGGTAAATAAAACGAGTTGTTGAAAGAAACCATCAAGATTGTTTACTTACAAAGACAATCTCGCGTCGGGAGCGATATGCTTTCAATATTTCAGAGAAGGCTCATTGTTTTCATGTAGAAAGCAGGTACTATGGTAGTGGCCAGCCTCAAACGAACGGGAGGTTACTATATTGCCAACCAATCTTTTTAACCAACTTTGACAAAAGGTCAATGACATTGACTGGCCTCACAGTTCAGTTGGTAGTAACTCTGCCTTCTGCGCTGTAGGTTGTGAGTTCGATCCCTACCCGAGGCAAACATTTGTGTGATGAACATAGATGTTTGTTCTGGGTCTGGCAAGTATTAAAAAAAAATATATTTTTTATGTATTCTATCAGTTATCCCATAGTACAAGCTTTACTTAGTTCGGGGCTAGAAGGCGTTGTGTGTAAAGTCCGCTAATATTTGTAATATTCGACATACAAAAAATGTTATTATGAAAAAAAAATTGTCTTTGATGTAGACACAACTTTCTATGTAAAACCGCCTTCAACGACGAGCAGTGAATAGTCTATGGTAATAAAAACGAAGTCTCCCCGGGTGACCAATTTGCCACTTTCTTCGGCATTGGAGAGCTGGAATTCAATAACATAAGACGTTTTCGAGGTGGTACATCTATTGTCACTGTTTTTAACACAGCTGTGTTGGCCTAGTGGAAGGTATCTCGACCGAATGTCGTTGGTTCGAACCCCGGCCGTGCATTAATCTATTTCCTATTCGAAAAAATTATATGGCTACGCCTCAACACGAGCTCAAAACAGTAACAGAGAAAACCTCATAAAAGACTATAAATTTGTTATAATATATATTTGTCTAATGTAATGTTTGGACGTGCCTCTGACTACTCTCTTTGATATTTTCAAGGATCTAAGAGCCAGACGACTGTAATCCCCAAACACAGATCTATTTAGGGATTAGAGTCGCCTGCGGACCTTGGGTCCACTTTGTCATCGCAAGATATGGGTACAGATAGTGATTACACGTAGTGAAGGCTGCTAATAGTGTAATAACCGAACGCGTATCCAATAAGTGTCCGACAACCCTACGCTCAGGATATAAGCTTTATTCTAGATCTTTTCCCCATATGAGAAAGGTGAGACGTTTCTTTAGGTGGCTCAACTGTTATTTATTTATTTGTAATCATCAAAATAGTGTTTTTATATAAAAGCAACGTAAAATATTCTTGATTTCTATTCTAAAAGCTGATTTACCATACGCAACGGTTGATCCTTGGCTTAAGACATCCCCCAAAGGATATAGAAAACCTTATACCGAAAATCAACACCTTTTAGAAAGAATAACATAAATGCTGTATACCTACAAGCAGGTATGAATAGCTAAACGATATCACTCAACTCTCAAAGTCATACTCAAAATTGTCTGAAAAGGCAATTTACGATTAGAAAGAATCATTTTAAAAGAGGTTTCTTCGCTCATTCTACAAATTAGACATCACGTGCTTAGGCGCGAGGTTGGATTATGAACATCAACTTTTGTATGAGCAAGATCTGATGCATCGGCGTCATTGACCACACAGCCTATAGACCCATGCAAGGCGAACACTTTCTCACAAGAAATTAGGTTTATACTGCTGTTATAAGACACCGAGCGCGATTCACGACGCACCTCACGGCTGAGACATTGAACCAGCCAATCAGAATGCATTTTTTACCGCTCCCCCCGACCCGCACACGTCATCGGTTTGACAGAATTGTTTGTTTGAATCAATGAAGCCATTAGCTGGTCAAAAACGCTGATCTTCTTTACATTGTATCACAACCCAGGCGACATCACTAAATCACCGAGGACTTTAGTCATGGTTTATTAACAAACGACGACCGCTATGTAACAGACGTACGTAGCTAGCTTTGTTGCTAAGAAAAACCGGACAAGTGCAAATCTGACTGGCCTTATAAACTTGTATGTTGATGGTGCGTGCATCGAAGTGCGTGAATCGCAGTACAGCGGCGTCAATAAGTAATTGATTCTTTTTTAAGTTAGATAAACAATCTTTACAGATCTCCAGGAGTTCAGTGGCCTGATCACGAATCACTATGGTATGGTTAAGGTATCGTCAAAACATTCATTCATTCATTCATTCCATCAACATTACTTAAAGATCGTGTAAGAGGCTCTAAGAGGCTCTAGCCGCAGTTAAGAGAACCAGAGCTTTAGAAAACTCACTCTAATTGTTGTGGGTAGACACACAACACTGACATATTGAGTTTGCGTCGAAGTAATAACAGAGGGGCGAAACATTATTGTGTATATTATATTAAAGCTTTGAGGGAATACTGTGTCGGATGTAATTTGCGAGGATTGCAACCAAGGTCTACCTAAACCATCGACCACATAGCTCAATAGACGCCTAATGGCTTCATTTCTTCAAACAACAGATTGATGTGTGTGGGCCAGCGGGACCGGTAAAAAATGCATTTTGATTGGCCGGTTCAATGTCAGCCTGCTGCGGGGCGCGTCGTTAATCGCGCTCGGTGTCTTATATCAGCAGTGTAAGCCTCATGTGTTGTGAGAAAGTGTTTGCCTTGCATGAGGAGTCTATATGCTGTGTGGTCGATGACCCAAAGCTATGACCAAAGCCGGATACTCACTAGCGAGTCGTAACTGCAACCAAACAGATACAGTAATGAGTTCTGGTGATAAATGACACGGTCTTCGCTTTTGACATTTCAACGAGCGTCCTCGTCAGCTCTCGTACGTACACACCATGTATTTTGGTGTCAGTAACATGGAGTGGACGTGGTTACAATAATTACGGGTCGCTAGTGAGATTAGTTTACATTATAACTTTCTTGTTCAACATAACAAAAAACTCTTAATAAAAACAGTGTAACAACGGGCTGCCATCGCTAAAAGCGATCTCTTTTAGACAACCTTAGAGTGCACAGGATAGAACTTAACAAAAAAAGTAAAAACTAAGTTGAATACAATAAGAAAGTGAAGAGAAGTAAATATCCGGATTAAATAATTACGTTTAGAAAACTAAAAAGAAACCCGACGGAAATTTTCCTACCAACTAAACATTTTTATGATACTACCTATCCATTAAAAAAAGAATTTCTCAATTGATCTACTGTGTAAAAAGGTAAGCGTAGTCTAACATAAAAAAAATATAGGTAAGTATACAAAGTATACATGTCGAGTTGAGAATCTCCTCCGTTTTTTTCGTCGGTTTAAGAGACTGCAAAGCGCGGTCTTCGGGTAACTACATCGAGTACAAGGTTTTAAAAAGTAACAACGTGTCAAACGCAATGTCAACATCTGATTCTTTGTAATGAGTCCACTAGCGCCACCTGCCACGCGATCGCCTCGTTACCTCGTTACGGTGATCTTACACGGGCAATATTAAGCAGTTATTGCTCGGTTAGACTGATTCGAGGACTGATTAGTGATTAGGTCGGTGCATCCTAGAGCAATTGCAGTATTTATCTAACTGCGCCAGAAGGAGGGTAATGATTTTCGAGCGTATGTATGTTAAGTATGTACCTATATGCATTTCTTTAGTTCGCTCTATAGCTCAATAAATTTGATGGATTACGAAATCTCAATAATGGTGGGAGTAACTTAAACTTGGTTTCCCTTCCCTTTAAAGGGGGATGTAACTATTTTTTTAGTAAATTATTTTTTTGCAGTCGGTCTTTGTTTTTATAATAATTTTGTTTATGTGGTTTGCATTCAAAACTTGACTTAGCGGGCGATATTCCGGCTATGACGGATGTACCTACTTGTCCTATTTTTAAGAACTCTTAACAAAATGTACATGACTGCAAATATATATTACTAGCTGCTCGCCCCGTCTTCGCACGGGTGTTACTTGTATAAAAAGTAACCTATGTGTTATTCTGATGTATAAGCTATATTACTGTAAAGTTTCATTTAAATCCGTTCAGTAGTTTTTGCGTGAAAGAGTAACAAACACACACACCCACTCACAAACTTTCGCATTTATAATTTTAGTAGGATAAAAATCAATTATATCGCCCGTGTAAGAACAGTTGGCTCGTTAATGGCGCGCGACAAAGCGCTGATAGTTATCGCCACGGAAATAATTAATTTATAAACACAATGGCGTGAACACTTTTGTAAAGGGATAAGATATAAATCTGGTTCTAATGTAATTTCATGGCTATTCAAAGGTTTTCAACATCATCAGTGGAATTGTAGACATGCAAGGATTATTTATTTGGATATTTATGAAATTGTGGACAAAACCAGAAAGGGGGCAATTAGCGAACAGTCCGATTCAGACAAAAGTCTCCCAAAGACTATATTTTTGTTCATTTGCTTTTTTTACTAATTCTTTTTTGGTTTGGATAAATCTGCTAGGTTTATCAAAAAATAAATAAAAATAAAAAAACACGCTTATAGTACGTGATTTGATTTGTCATATACATTTGAGAAACAATATATTTTTAGTTTTTTCGCATGTATAAACAAACAGTCATAAGTTGAACTTTCTTGAATATTAAACAATTCAGTTTTCACTAGGGGCATTATTCGAAAGAAAGAAAGAAAAACGTTTATTCAAACCACCACAATAATATAAAAAAAACATATAAGGAGTACATGTATCTTCAGCTTTTAGGAACAGTCTTATTAAAGCCTGTAATTTTATAACGTCGCAGAGACAATTGTCGATAACCTATCAAAAATTCAATCTTACATCGCGTTACGACCTGTTTTAACCTCCCTGACCTTATAAAGCGAGGCCCGCTTACATCCGTTCACCATTAGAGCTATATGTCAAATAAAAGTACCCCTTAAACATTATTGACGACGATAATCTCCGATTTTCATTATCTCCGTACAAATAGCGGCCTCGATTGAGCATCAAAAAGCTGTTATATGGCCGTTGTACAGCTGTTATACAACCGTAGTACAGCTAAACAGTCATGCAAGGCTCGTAAACATTTACGATAGCACTCAAATCGAATCCTGATTAAACGATAGCCTCGCGGCATTGCCGGCAGGGGTGCACTCAGGATGCTATGTGATGTGCTCAGGATGTGAACCACAGATCTCAGTACCTATAAATAAATAAATATTGGTTAACATTATCACAGCGCCATCTAGCTCCAAACTAAGCAAAGCTTGTACTATGAGAGCTAGATAACTGATAGAAAACATAAATACATTTTTTTGTTAATACATACATTATGATACATAATACACCCAGACACAGAACAAACATCTATGTTCATCACACAAATGTTTATCGTGGATGGGGACTTGGGGTTCAAATCCACAACAACAGAGAAGAATTGAATCAATCAGACTCAAATTTGAACCAATGTCACTAAACGGCCTTTAAGGCCCTGTATGTCGACGATTGCTCTTTTTCGAAACGAAAAAAGAAATGCTTCTGAACAAGCCACATATCCTATTTTTATAAATATATTACTTCAGGTTTCTACCTAGATTTCTATTAAGCTGAAAACATAATAGCAGAAACTTTTCACGATAAAGATATTATTTCAAAATGATACGTTTTAGAATTTATGATCAAAATACTTTGATACCTACTATTAAGATCAACTTGTGATTTATTGTTAAAGATAGGTAATATGTAGTTGTAGATCTAGATTTCTACTAGAATAGGTTTTTGAAGTAATTTATATCATTAATTTATTCGAAAAGCAAAGGCGGACCACGCGCCGCCCATGGTGCCCCGTGTGTTTGTCGTCATTGCAGCGGTCGGTACGATTATTTATCGAAGTGATTAAAGATGGGTACATCTTTATTCACTTAAACTATACATTATAAAATAGGAGATGTGGCTTGTTCAAAAGTATTTCTTTTTTCGTTTCGAAAAAGAGCAATCGTCGACATACAGGGCCTTAAGTCATCGGATGGTAGGTGCCTTTTGATACAGAATGTGTTCTTCTGTATACGATTGTAAACAGCAGAAAGTAACTAACTGTCTAAGTCTGTCTACATATTCACTACAGTTTGGCAATTGGACATAACATTCACCTAGCATTGAGCAACTAGAAATTTGAGAGGATGTCTGCTATGCTATTGGATTGCAGTCGTAAACCGATATTTTTTCAAATATTTTGACGTGTAACGCGATGAAATCAAGTAGGTGTTTAGCGCAGCTACATAGTGATTATGGGAACTGATATTTGCTGAAGTATATGCTGAAGTTTAACTTGTGGTAACTTGGTGGTGGGAACCCTAAATGCGACCCTGCGTACCTTTTCCGTACCCCAAGTACGGAAAAGGTCATTCTTATTCCTGTAAAATATTTACACTGCAATAAAGAATTTTAAAAGCACCTGTATAGAAACGATCCTGAATGTTTGCACGTATTGTTTTGCAGGCGCGTATCCAAACCCTCAAAAAAGGTTGTGGTCACAGTCATGAAAGAACCGCCCCCAATCAGTAAAATTTTGATTTTGATGTCTGTGGTCATGGCATGATATGGCACGACACCCATTATGGACACCCGGACTCCTACAGTGTATTAAAGTAATCCCACATAGGCAAAAAGAAATGGGCGAACACGTGAAATGAAAATATGACACTTGGCAAAAATAAAATTGTGACGTCACAAGTATATTAGGATTGTGGGCATGCTTATAGTGGCCACAACTATGGATCCGCTTGTTGTTCTGAATGAAATACACTAGTTATATTGAAAAATTTTAATCCATCGTTGTATCTTCTGGGTCATTTATTGAAATGGGAGTTCCACAGGGCTCGATTTTAGGTCCATTTTTATTCTTAGTTTACATTAATGACCTCCCATTCTATGTAAAAGACATTTGTGACATAGTCCTATTTGCTGATGATACGTCGCTTATTTTTAAAGTCGATAGATCTAAAGTTAACTTCGATGACATAAATGCGTCACTGTCGCTAGTCTTTAATTGGTTCACTGTAAACAATCTATTGCTTAATTCTAAGAAAACAAAATGCATTAAATTCTCTTTGCCTAGTGTACGGCATACTCCGACTAACATTGAAATAAATGAAGAGGCTCTTACGCTTGTTAATTCGACTACTTTTTTAGGTCTCAATATTGATGCAAACTTACAATGGGGACCTCATATTGTAACACTTGCTGGTAAACTTAGTTCCGCTGCCTATGCAGTCCGCACGATTAGGCGGCTGGCCGATGAAGCCACAGCTAGGCTAGTTTATTTTAGTTACTTCCATAGTGTAATGTCGTATGGAATTCTTCTCTGGGGTAAGGCAGCAGACATTCAAGTTATTTTTGTTTTACAAAAACGGGCAGTACGTGCCATTTATAAAATGAAGTCCCGGGACTCTTTGAGACAAAAATTTAAAGAAATTAACATTCTCACAGTAATCTCACAATATATATATGAAAACTTACTGTATACTCATAAGAATATGGCTTTCTTTAAGAAAAAAAGTGATGTACATAGTATTAACACAAGAAATAAGAACAAATTGTACATACCCAAATTTAGATTAGAAAAAGTGAAGGGGTCGTTTATGGGGAATTGTATACTATTTTATAATAAACTGCCAGAAAACGCAACAAAACTTCCCGTTAGAAGATTTAAAGCCTATATAAAGAATAATCTTATAAACAAAGCGTATTATACTGTAGATGATTATATAAATGATAAATCCTCGTGGCCTGATGTCGCTCTGCCACTCGACAGCTAAATATTGATTTAGGTACTTAATTTCATTTTGTGTAACATTTGTCTACTTTAATTATTTTTAAGCAAATAGTTATTTTATCTGTAAGTTTCAATTCTAAATCAAGTGTAGCGTGTGTTGCTTTTTGAATTTGTGCTGAAGCTCTTTAGTTATTTTTTTTTATTGCAGTACCTACGTACTTGAGTAGTAGGTACTTTTAACTTTTAATTATTATTCTTGTTTGAGCCTTCACCTTGTTCGATTGGCACCACACTGGAGCTCTACATAGCATTAAGGAAAGGATCATAAAAAAAAAGGTAGACCCCAAGCCGTGTTTGTTGCCTGATTCTTCTAGGCTTGGTCGCGTGGAATCGGCGTAGCTTCACCTAGTTCCTAAGACGTTTCAAAGTGATCCTTGTGATTTTATTGAAATAAATGATTTTTGAATTTGAATTTGAATTTATACATGCTCTTATATCATAAAGCGCTCGGATCTATGAAGATGTTTGTTTGCAGTAGTGGACATTTCAAAATGTTCTTCTTCTACTTCGCCTTATCCCACGTCCTCGTGGGGTTGACACAACATCTAGATGTTGTCAATGGATTTGACTTGGGGGGGTTTTACAACTGGCCGCCTGTCTGACGTCAGCCCTCTTTGGGAATTTCAAAATCTATCACCGCTTATAATCATACTAATTGGATTTCTCACGATGTTTTTCTTTCACTGTTTTAAGCATGTATTTTTTCGAATAGAAAAATTCATTGATAAATTTTCTCTAGAATTTTAGGAATTTTAGACCAGGATTTGTATTATTGTTCAATAAGGTCCCGTCAATGCAAGCGTGTCCCACCGTACTAACATGCAACACGGTCAGCATGTCAGTATTTCCTATACCCCGGCAGTAAACAGAAGGTATCTATTTAGTATCTGATCCGGTCGCGGTTACCGGAAGCAATGTACTCTGTCCGGAATTTATTTAGCCCAGACATGCATTCTTTCCGCGGCAAACAAGCGATAAGTGCCCCTGAACGTTACTTACGAAGAAATAGGGAATGGTTTTTTTATCCGACCGTTAAAAAGGAGGTTGAAGTAGTAAATGCTTTCATTAAAAACCGTCCGACTAATCCGATAGTGGGTTTTGCTTGTAACTTATTCTTTCTTTGTCCTGCACTAGGGCAACTGTCAGGGAAAAGGCCAAAAACCAAGTGAACGAAATACCTATAATCTTACAGATCTACCGGCACTTATTTTAATCCTACTATTATATAAATCCGAAAGTTCGGAAGGATGTTTGATGTTTCTAATGAACGACCAAACGGATTTCAATAAAACTTAGAATATACTTAGACGGTGTTCTGAAATAGTAAATTGGCTACTATCAAAGTACCACGCGAGCAAAGACAGAAACATTGATCAAAATATTTTTTATTTTATTGCGACAGAGTTTTTTTTCATCTGGATGTTCTTTTGATACTCATAAACAAAATATTTCAAAAGGGACCCTACCTTCCCTCCGCTTGTACCGTAAAATATTCTGTAGTACATATTCCACTAATCCAATTTCAGTTTATTCAAGCGGTAACAAATCCTCTTTCAAATCAGCTAATGAAATATGAAGTCCAAAAATGACAATATTATTTGAGCGAGCGCGTCTGTCCGGTCGGTCAGCGGTAATCTCATGAATATGCACCTGACCGCGGCTGTCCGGTTACCGTCCGGACGCGACGTTGTGCGCTAGTGTATAATACCCCTTAGTGTGTGATGGCGTTGTCTTGATACTTACTTTTTTGCCAAGAACCAGTTGAGCCATCTAAAGACCGTTGTGAGTCGATAGGTAGCTCAACAGATCCAGATCACTACCAGTCGGAAGCGTGGGTACTTTTTTGCTAAGATCGGCCGATCTTGATGATCATGATTGATAAGTTAGTAATGAGCTTGTGGGATGGTGGATTTTTTAGTCGATTACGCCATGGTTTGATGTATCTTTTAGCCGGGACTAACTTAGTCAGAATTCAGAAGAGTCTAGGGTAAACTTAATAGAGTCAGGAAAATAAATACTTTTTGACGCACGGCCGGGATTTAAACCAACGACCTTTGAATTGAAAGTCGAGGTAGGTGTGGTACCTACTCGTATTATGAATGTTAAGTAAGACCCACATATGTATAACTAAATTGGTCTGTCTGATTAGTCGTAAATGTCTATGCTAACTAAGTCGTAATGGCTTCGGAAGCCTTCACTACGCGTAGTCCAACATGCGCTTAACCATTCATTTTCATAATATCAAACCATTTATCACTGAATAAAATAAGACGAAGGGAAATTATTGTTTGTTGTCTACAAACTCAAGCTCTTCGACTTCAAAAATACCTTCCAAAATGTCCCGTTTAAATACTATTCGTTGGACGATAATAATGCAAATATATTTACACGTTTCTTTAAGACATACTGGAGTTAACTATGCTAGTAAAGTGCTAAACTGAGCTGCGTTTACTAGCAATCTAGACTCGAGTAAAACCATAGTAAACACAAGGTAAAAGTTCGCACTTGGCAGAGTAAAAGCTCGTTCCGATGGAGAGTTTCTCGCCTCCGAGTTCTCAATCGAAGCTATTCCCGAAAGGATATAAAAAAGTTTTATCGTAACCTTCACTTTCGATTATCGCATGCCGAAATTATCGAGTATCGCCTTTGGGTATTGTAAATAAATAAAATAAATATTGGTGGACATTTTATACAGTGCCCCAAATTGTTCATTGTTCATCATGTTTGTCGTTGCAGGGAGAATATGTGCAGATGCAGTGCAGGGTTACCGAGATTCATTCAAATTCAATTCAAATTCAAAAATCATTTATTTCAATAAGATGAAAGACGTTTCAAAGTGATCCTTGTGATAACTTTGAAACGTCTTAGGAACTAGGTGAAGCTACGCCGATTCCACGCTACCAATGAATTAAATTAAATAAATTAAAAGTAAAATAAATATAAACGTTTTATAAATAATTAAAAAATACACTTACATAAATTAAAATATTAAATCATATGATTTACATTTACAATTAAGACGTGATTTTATTTTATTTATAATTTTAAGTTACAAGTATCAAGAAGCATAGTCCAAGAATTATTAAAACGCTGCGGGGTTAGTCTATACTATAGTCGCTGCAATAATTCGTATAACTAACGAATTTTGACCGAACTAATGGTTTTCGGATTAAATTAAAGTAATTATAGCTTTTGATCGACAACTTTTCAAACTTTTGGGTTTAGGAGGATTTTAGTGATTTGCATTACCTTTCAGTCATTTTGGATTATTGTTTGTAGCTGGTATATGTAAATAAAATAAATAAATAGGATCGCGACTGGCCTCACAGCTCAGTTAGTAGTACCTCTGGCTTCTGCGCTGCTGTAGGTTCGATTCCCACCCAGGATAAACATTTGTGTGACGAACATAACACCGAACATGTTTGTTCGGTATCTGGTGATCTCGAGGCGCTCAGATCCTTAAAGATGTTAAAAGCGTTATGAGGTACACTAAAAAGCCTAAAAGCCATCCTCTGCCTTCTGCGCTGTAGGATGCGGGTTTGATTCCCATCCAGGAAAAACATATCAACTAGACATAGAACAAACATCTATGTTCATCACACAAAGATTTATCCTGGAATGGGGATAGGTTTGACTTTGAATTTGAATTTGACAGTTTGAAAGTTCCTACCATCTAAGCAATGAGGCCAGCTTTGACACACAAAGGCGAGGACGAGGACCATTTTGCTTTCCTAAATTAGCATAAAGGAACATTTAAAATCCATTCAAGTACCATTTAGATGGTAGTAGGTATTAAGGTCGCATTATCTTCAGCATAATTGGGCCGCTCTCCTCAACTCAAGGAAACGAGATTGAAAAGATTACAATCAAATAACTCGAGAATGCATTTAAGGTAGCGTTTTCGTTCCGAAGACAGTCGATTAAAGGTAATTGTCGAGAGACTAGATGTATATAAGACTAGCTATCTGCCTCAGCTTCGCACGGATGTACTGATGAAGATTATAAACATTTTTTTAATACCTTTGATTATTTTATTGCAATTTTCTAGAATCTTTCTAATTTATTTGAAAATAAAATATGGTCATCGCTCATAATGCAGTTTTTGTTAGATGATATAATTTTTAAAAATTGGTCAGTTATTTTTTAATATGTCAAGTGCGAGTTAGGATTGTGCTATCAGTGTTCTATACAGATAAGTACCAAATATCTTATTTTATTTTAATACAACGCTGAAGTAACAAGCAACAGTTCTAAGCCTCACAAAACTTACTTATCTAAATATGCGCGTTAGACATGTTAGGTGTAGGTATTGTGTAAGGTACATTTTTTAGGTAAAATTTTAAATTTCTGCTTGTTTTGTTTGCGGGAGAAACGCATGAAGAACCAACGGAAGATCATATAACGGGTTCCGTTTTATTACTTTTACAGTAATAACCCTAAAAATTTAATTTAAGGGGCTGCCAGTCGACGATTGCTCTTTTTCGGAACGAAAAAAGTAATACTTCTGAACAAGCCACATCTCCTATTTTTATAAGTATATTACTTCAGGTTCCTACCTAGATTTCTATTAAGCTGAAAACATAATAACAGAAACTTTTCACTATAAAAATATTATTTCAAAATGATACGTTTTAGAATTTATGATCGAAATATTTTATATACCTACTATTAAAATCAACTTGTGATTTATTGTTAAAGATAGGTAATATGTAGATCTAGATTTCTATTAGGATAGATTTTTGATAAGTAATTATACATAATTTATATCATTAATTTATTCGAAGAGCTAAGGCGGACCACGCGCGGACGTGTGTTTGTCATCATTGCAGCGGTCGGTAGGATTATTTATCGAAGTGATTAAAGATGGGTACATCTTTATTCACATATACTATACATTATAAAATAGGAGATGTGGCTTGTTCACAAGTATTTCTTTTTTCGTTTCGAACAAAAATAATCGTCGACTGGCAGCGTCTTAATAGAAGATTTCAGTTATTTTGTCTCCCTTTGGAGCTCCACTACTAACTTATAATACTCGCAGTTAGTCTCTATTACATCTCGACCAACCCTTATGCCAGTAAGGGTGTCGGCGGTAACTACGTAGTTTAAGCGTGTGCGGTATACGGTGACGAATGACAGTCGACTTGTGTTTGAAAATAAATAATAAAAACAAGCAAGTGCGTGTCAGGTCACGCGCAATGTAGGGTTTCGTAGTTGACACAGCTAAGAACGTTATAATAAGTAATTTTCAATGGTATTTGTACCAAAAAAAAGAAGAATATTTATTCTTCGAATACATTTTATAGGTTGGTCGACTATTACGTCTATTACTCGAAAACTTATAACGCCTACTTTGCTGTGATAGTTATCCTTTTAAGTTCGTTATATGTACTACTACCGTGAATTTTTTCATTTGATAAAAATCTCCTGGGACTGATGACGTAATGACGTAATTAAGGCACCTCCAAAATACCGATTTAAGATATCAAACATGAGGTACTTTTCGAGAGAAAGTTCAAGGAGTCTCGAAAGTGTTTGAGTCAAGGTAGAGTCGAGGTTACAACTAAGAATATGGGCATAAGAGACAGATGAACTTCCCATAGCCCGCGGCACGCTTAGGATGAGGTAGCACTTCTCGAGGGTTTGTAGGTTCGTCTTAAGCCGGGGTCCCACGGCGCGTAAATCGACGGGCCGCGCCGGATGACGCTCCGCCTGTGTGCGACCGGCGCGTCTTGTACAGAGCGTTTCGAGCACGGGCCACCACGGATGCATCGTTCTCACGGCGCGTCCGTCCACCTTGGCGCGGTCTGGCGCGGAAAACGCGGGCCGTGGGACCCCGGCATTATAGTCGCAGCACTCCAAAGTCCACCTTACACCAGTTTCACATCTCCACTAGCTTATTCTCCGCGTTATTCGGTATTATCCGTTAATTCCGCGTTAACCGTTGTTTTTTACGGTAATCGGCCAATTTGTGTCTATGTATTTACGGACAATCGGCATCCACTCTAATTTCATTTGCAATTTCGAAGTTTTTGTCTTGAACGTTTTGAATTAATTTAGTTCAGATTTTGTTGTTATTGTTATGACAATGCGATGATGATTATGGTATTCGTAAATTTGATTTGTGATCTTCAAATTTGCGAACGTGTCTCTTTTACCCTCGTCTTCGTTCGTGTAGATTCTGGATACTGATATTCGACGTATTTATCGTAAAACATTAAAATTTCTGAAAAACAAGAGCAATTTTGGAAAAAAAGTAGCTTAAGACCATCTCAAGACTTTAAACTATTTCTATATTAAATTTCACCTCAATCAGTCCAGCGCAGCGGTTTGGCCGTGATAACGTCACAAACATACAGACAGACAGAGTTGCTTCGCATTTATAATATTAGTAAGAGATATACCAACAAAGATTTTCCGTAAAAAAATTATAGGTTCTCGATTGTAATACCCTAGCAGACTCCGCTTCAGTTGACCTGGCAAGTTCATTACACGTGGCCTACCTACCAATTTTGTTGTATTTAATATTCCATACGTTTCATAGTTGTATTACTTACGAGTATGATTGAGAGGATCTAAAAGGATTCCCTTCGGGTTTTTTAACCGTTTCACAGAGGTAATCAACTGTCAATTCCAGCTAAGGCATAAACCATCAATTAGCCGCCCTATCAATGAGCACAATGAAAAAAGATTGTAATACTTTTTTAAAACTATTTTAGTATGATTTTTAGATAATATTTTCATGAAAATTCATTGTAAAATGATAACCCCTTTTTGTGTACATCTCCAAAGGTTTTGGTTTTACAAACGGAACCACAAAAATTACTCGCAAAAATTCCATTTTGTGAGAATTCGCGACGTGGTTATCTTGGGCAGCGTGCGATCCGCCGCTTAGCAGATAAAACCAGTAGGTATAGCTGGAATAAAAGGCTCGTTACGCTAATCTCCTTATCAGCAAAAGAGTTCCGGAGTTTCCACTCTTAAGGCCTTGAAACTCGGTTTATCGCGCGTGAATTTAAGAGGGTTAGACGTGATTTTTTGGGGGGATACATCATACTCAAAACCAGCTAATAACAGTTTTAGTTTTTATAACATGTATTCTGGGTCATTTATAATCAACTTAGGCAAGAAATAACCCAATTTTAGTAGTAGAAAAATATTTTTCAACAGAAAACTTATTACTAAGAAGCTATGTTAGATTGAGAGTTTTTCAATGGTATAGACAAATTCTTCGAGAATTTAGTAGCCTAGTAGCGGAAACTCCTTTTATAAGAAACCCAAAACGTTGTGTCAGCTTTAGTTATTTATTCATAAACAATCATACAATCGTGTCTGAAATATAAAGGTAGGTACATAATTATAAAAATAGTACAGTCATAAAAATAATAAAAATCTAAAATAAAATTACATAATTAATTTCAATACAATAGTTTTATCATGTTTTATGAAATCGTCAAAAATCATGTCAAATTCTAATTGTTGTTTGACAGTTACATAACGGGAATTGACAGTTGATTACTGCACGAGCCGATTACGATTACAAATGCAGGTATACGAAAAGCAAGCTCATCTCTATTACTTTGAACAATGCTATTCAATTACCTGTACCCAACGCGAACTGTTCTAAAAGAAAGCATCGCAAACACAGGGCGGAAGTGGGTTGATGGACGGCTCCATTATGGGGTTGAAACTGTATTTTCTAAGAAGCGATGACCGTTAAATCATTGCTGTAATACAGCAGTTGCTACTGCCTCACTGCATTAAGGTGATGAGTGAAATTTTTAACGTTTTTTATGGGCTGAGTCTACCCGGATAAGACGGAAAAAGTGATAAAACTGCATTATCTCAAAAACCATCAAATTTAAAAAGAAACTGTCTGTAATTTATTTAGCCAGTATGAATATCTTACGAATAATATAAAAATAAACTGTTTAGCTATTCATAGCTTTGATTAAAAACGAACTAGTGTTTTTGAAGAGCCAACTTTGGAAAATAAATCTATTGAGAAAAGTTTCACCAATCGTGTTTCTGTCTGTAATTTATCTAGATTATATCCTTAGGTTATCTTTGTCATGAAAAAAACAAAACTGTATGTTTTGCGGTTATTGAGAAAAAGCGATTTTGCATTCATCAAAAACATTTATAGGTAAGCCCAAATATTACATCTGGCACATGCCGCCCACATTTAGTAATTGTATTATTATAATATTTAGTTTTATTTTTGTTTTTGTTTTATTAATTTGACCATCGAATATGATAAAAGAAGAAAAAGTTAACGGTGACGCATTTTAGGAAGCCGTAACTCCATCTTAGCTTAGAAAGACAGATAAGACTCTCTTCAACTATTTCTTAGTGAGGGTTGTTGAAATAATAATTACGTTTAAAAAACTTAAAAGAAAGCCGACAAAAATGTGTCGACTAATCGAAAAGCCGAAGGATGATATTATTTTTTTAAGTTATATTAAAGATGGAACCCCAAAAAATTATTGAAATTGAATCACTAGGTGAAAAGATATCCGTATGAGCACAATGCCTATATCCTGATTCTTTACTAAAATTGTCCGTCTTATAGGTATCAGAAACAATGAGTAGAAATAGAAATTTGTAGTCATGTAGAATATCAATAATAGAATTCAATAGTCGACAATAATTACGTTTACAAAACTAAAAAAAAAACAGACGAAAATGTTCCGACCAATCAAAAATATTTTTTTAGGACCAACTTCGGAGTACACCCTATATCGAATAAAAATTATCAAAATTAGTCTACTCTGTAAAAAGTTATGCGTGGTCTAACATAAAAAAATATACGTGTCGAATTGACAACCGTCTCTGTTTTTCGTCGGTCATAAAGTAAAACATTATAAAAAACAAATAAAAAATTTACTACCAACTGTATTATAATTCCGATCCAAATTACAAATTAAAAAACTTTACCAAGTCGAGTAGGCAAAAGTTTGGCAAAAAGAAAATCCCCAGCTACAGTACAAAATAGCCGTAGTAGATACGACTCGTTCATTAGTTGTCGACCAACTTTGGAATTGCCTTAGAGTGCTCCTACACCGGCGAATTAAATAGTTTCATTCATTCATCTATGTGGAGTACATTCATCAATGGATTTTTCTAGAAATACTAGACTGGCCTCACAGCTCAGTTGGTAGTAGCTCTGCTTTTCGCGCTGTAGGTTGAGGGTTCGATCCCCACCCAGGATAAACAATTGTGTAATGAACATAGATTTTTGTTCTGGGTGTTAATTTGTATATTTGTATGTTCATCACACAAATATTTGTCCTGGGTGGGGATCGAACACACAACCTACAGCGCTGAAGGCAGAGTTACTACCAACTGAGCTGTGAGGCTACCAATGCATCATATAAAAACACCCTCGTGTAAGAATCCTTCAGAACGCCGGAAGTTTTTCTTTGAGTTGTATGCAAGTTGCGAACTCATCTGCGTACGTAATGCATGTAAATAAGATTGAACTACAAGTTTAAACTCAAAATTCCGAGTTCACTTTGATTCTGTAACTAGTTAGAGAGCTGATTTAAAATTAAATAACACAGATGTATTAGCGAGTTTATCTAGCTAACTGTTTTATATTTAGAGACATATTTTAGTTAGTGCTTGTCAGTTCACCGATTTAAAGTTAAACAAGTCATTCATTCATTCATTCATTCAAGTTCAAAAATTATGTAGTTACCTAGTTACCTACAATAACATACGGTAAATCTGGTTAAGATTTTGCGTAAAAACATGTTATTATGCAGTTGAAATAAGTGTTGTGCAGTGTAAGTGTAAGTAAGTACTACGCTTAAAGAAAACAAGAACAAAGTGTCTTCCCCTTAAACAGAGACTGTAAGAAAAGTGTTAGTGGACACATCCTTAGTTTAGTAATATGGCTAGATTTAAGAATTATTAGGGTATATTATTTACGATAATACGATAACTATAATAATAAAAAAAAACAAGATTTGATTGGAATAAAAAAAAAATGCTGGTCACACAGCGCTATAAACTAATAAAGCTTGTACTAGATAACTGATAATTTTTTTGTTTTGTAAATATATATTAATATACATTATAACATCCAGTCACAGTTTTTCAACTGCAAAATTAAGTTTTGGTTTCTCATCGGACGGAAGTTTCAACCACGCGAGTTTAACTTGAACTTGTTTTATTTTAACTACTGCAAAATGCGGGCATGCACCAAAAGTACGTTTGAACGTGCCTCTGATTAACCCCTATAGAAATCTTCAAGAATCCGAGCGCCTCCGAGATCTGAGAGGATGTCTATCGTACTTGGGGATTACAGTCGTGATACTATTTCATATTTATTTGACTGGTTAGCATTCGATGTTTGTGATGAATTCGCTAGCAATTCCTAAAGATATCGATTGATGCAGTTGCGTTGAAATACCATGCCGCATCGTGTATCATCGCCCTAAGCGGTTGGCGGTGATCATCGACCACATAGCCCAATAGACGCCTAATGGCTTTATTTCTTCAAACAAACAATTCAGTCAAAACGGTGAGCGGGTCAGAGGGAGCGGTAAAAAATGCATTCTGATTGGCCGGCCGTGTTGGCCGTAGGAGGTACACCGACTTTCATTGCGAAGGTCGTGGGTTCGAATCCTGGCGTGCATCGATGTATTTTTCTGTTCGAAAAATATTTTTTTATAATTCGTTATATAATCATACTCGATAAGTAAATAACAGACAGTTTCTTTTTAAATATGATGGTTTTCAAGATAATGCAGTTTTATCACTTTTTCCGTCCTTTTTCCGTCCGGGTAGACTCAGCTCATACAAAAAGTCAAAAATTTCACTTATCACCTTAAAAGCAAATAATAATAATGTATCGTGACAGAAACACTACTATTACAACGTTTATCAATGGATTTATTTTTCAAAATTGTTACCTAAAATATACTTTTTGTGTTCAAGCTGTTTTTAATTGTGTTAACAATTATAGTACAAGGTACCTACCTTAATTATATTCTTATCACATTTTAAATTTTCAACATGATATCATAGCTCTTTGGTGTCGTTGCTACAGCGTCGGAAGTTGGATATCTGCTTGTGTTTGTTCAGTAAATCGGTGTTTGAGCTTAGTTCTCCGAAGGCTATAATGAGGTTCTAGTGAAACAATATACATTACAGCGATCACCATAGCTGGTGAGCAGCACACTTTGCATGATTAGATGAAAAGTAAAAACCCGGCCAAGTGCGAGTCAGACTCGCACACGAAGGGTTCTGTATCATTATCTATGAAAAACGGCAAAAAAATCACGTTTGTTGTATGGGAGCCTTAACACTTAAATATTTATTTTATTCTGTTATTAGTATTTTTTGTTAAAGCGGTAACAGAAATACATCATCTGTGAAAATTTCAACTGTCTAGCTATCACGGTTTATGAGATACAGCCCTGTGACAGACAGACGGACAGACGGACAGCGAAGTCATAGTAATAGAGTCCCGTTTTTACCCTTTGGGTACGGAACCCTAAAAGAGGTAGTAAGATGTAAATCTATCTATCTAATACCTTTAAACGAGCAATTATATAATATTCTAGTATATTAATCTGAATCTCGAAAATGGCTTCAACGATTTTTATGAAATTTTGTATGCAGGAGATTTCGTAGGCAATAAATCGATCTATCGATCTAGGTTCCATTTTTAGAAAACGTCGTTTTATCCGTGTTTTCAGGCAATACCAGGTATCCAGGTCATCTAGATACTGATTAATTTGTGTTCAAACGGTGAAGGAAAGCATCATTAGGAAACCAGTTCGTACTTTTATAAGTGGCGATGGACTTGCTA
This sequence comes from Hydriomena furcata, assembly GCA_912999785.1. Lineage (NCBI taxonomy): Eukaryota > Metazoa > Arthropoda > Insecta > Lepidoptera > Geometridae > Hydriomena > Hydriomena furcata. Next base: position 784,526 of record OU538828.1, on the reverse strand, counting down.
ACTGTCACGTATGAAATGCTAGCTACTGCAAAACGTAGGCATGTGCAAAATGTAATGCTTGAACGTGCCTGTCACTACTCCATTAAATCCAAGCGTATGAAACTGCTTACGGATCGCACTTGAACATTGCTCTATATTTCGTCTCTATTATAGGAGCTTCGCTGTGGAATTATAACAAACAAACGTTGGTTATTGCAGTGTTTTGATTGGTTTTCACTTGGATTAACTCAATGTTGGGCGAAGTCTCTATGATGTTTCAGCTCAGATATAGCCCGATAGAGCATATTAGCCGCGTCTGATGTTTGCGAGGCTAAAATACCCTGGAATAGGCCCATATCGAGCAGGTTACTATCGAAATACTTAAACATTTGTTCCCTCATAGATGCACTACGAACACATATCATCACTACATAGTATAAAGCAAAGTCGCTTTCCGCTTCCCGCGTCTGTATGTCTGTATGTATGTTTGCTTATATCTTTAAAACTACACAACGGATTTTGATGCGGTTTTTTTTAATAAACAGAGTGATTCAAGAGAAAGGTTTATATGTATAATACATGCATAATATAGTAGAGAAACACTGATAATTTTAGAGGTTTCTAATGTGATGTCGTAAATAAACACATTTTTTTGCGCTTTCATTGCAAATGCTGGCTGAACCCCACGAGATATATCAAAATAATGTACTACAGTATTGTACACCTTAAAAACGTCTACAAAAAAGTCAACGATGGTATTAGAAATGTCTTACGCACAGCGAAGCGGGCACGGGTCAGCTAGTACATCATACGACACAAGTGTCACAATTCGAACTGTCTACTCACCTCATTATGGCTACCACGGCTGTTAGGTTATTTAACTCTGTTTAACTCGCTACCAATTGACTTGAAAATTATAGATAGTCCTAATTTATTTAAATCAAAACTTAAAAAGCTTTTGTTGAAAGGGTGTTTCTCAGTGGAAGATTTCATAAAACATGACAAAACTAAATAATATGTAGGTATTGAAATGAAAATGTAATATTAATTTGTGTTTTTTTATATTTATGTATTTATTATTTTTTGTATTTATTATTATAATTTATTTTTTCTTTTATTATTATGTACCTAAATATTTCAGACATAAATCACTTAACTGAACTGAACTGAATTCAAAGCTGTTATGATGTTTGATGCTGATCAAAAATCACTATGTACCTAAGTAGTTCACTTTGAAAAAAATAATGAATTATGCGGTGAAAAAACCGCTTGAAATACGTATACGTTGTCATCATTATCTCCCTGCTCTTGTCCCAATTCTTGTAAGGTCGGGCAAAACATGTTTTTTGCCCACTCACATCTAACACAAAAATAGAATTTACTCTTAAACGTCATTATCTGGCATTTCTAGCAATAATCATCTAGGTAAATTAAAACTATAATTTAGATGAAAGAAAAAGATTTTGTTACTTTCTAATAAATATTACATAGTTAAGTATAAAAAATAAATAAAAATATTTTTGTATATTTTTTTTTCAAATTACTGATTCTGTGGCTAATACTCATTGACATCATCCACCAAAGTAAAGTACTTTTATTGTATATCGTGCTTGTCTGTTTGGTTGACATTACTTATATCTGCTCTGCGTCGTTTGGTAGAAGAAGTCCTTATTGGATTCTAAAAAAATAAATAAATTAATAGGGTCACGACTGTAATCCCTAAGTACGGTAGACATCTTCTTAGATCTCCAGGCGCTTAGAACTTTTGACGATGTCTAGTGGGGTCAGAGACACGTCCAAACATTATATTTGGCACATGCCCACATTTTGCAGTGATTAGCATTCCATACGTGACAGGTTGCAAGCCCATCGGCGCTTATAAGAATACTAACTGGTTTCCTCACGATATTTTCCCTCCCACTCGGCCAACACGGCATTGGAATCTATTAAGGTAAAATATAATGGATTTTGTATTTAGAACACCTAATCTATACTTGTATGTATACTTGTATAGGTAGTAGGTACTCGTATATCTGCCTCGAGTTAATCCCCGCCAATCCGCGTAGCGTCGCATCAGGTGTCGCCGCCGTAATCACCAATTACAAGAGATTACGGCCGATATTCATTGTTTGAAACGTCGACTGCTCTCCCGTAGCAGATTGAGGGGGAATATTACATTTTGTAACGTCAATAGCAATTTATCGGGCTTACTACTTGATTTTAATTTATCACTCAAATAGGTATTGAATATCCAATCAATGGTGGCGATTCTGTTGTATCCACGCTAAACCTTAAATTCCGAAAAACGATCGCTCTTATTCCTTTGTAACATCAAAGTGACAGTTCTAAAACTTAGCATAGTTTTAAATAAATTTAGGATTTTCGTACTTACGAATCACTTGATTTAGAAACGTCATGCTTTTAATCAACGTGTAATTGGTGTTGACTAAGATGACACTTGGATAAGTCAAATTATGCGAAATAAAACAGAGAAATGACTAAGTTTTAGGACTGTAATTTTGATACTACGCTAATTTCGACTTTAAAGTAAAAGGAGAGCGATCGTTTTTTACGAAAATTTAGATTAATCTTGGTTACAACAGAATCAAACCATTATCCAATCAATTTTAAGTTAAAATAAAACTGTCAAAATAGAAAAATTAGGTTTTTAAGAGGGTGTCATTCATTTCACATCAGGCTTTTACATCACGTTGTTATTATTGACTAGCTTTAGCTTGTGGCTTCACTAGCGTAGTACTTGGGTAAGTACGGGTGTATAAAACTTAACTTCACTACATAGTATAAAGCAAAGTCGCTTTCCGCTTCCCGCGTCTGTATGTATGTATGTTTGCTTATATCTTTAAAACTACACAACGGATTTTGATGCGGTTTTTTTAATAGATAGAGTGATTCAGGAGGAAGGTTTATGTGTATAATAACATGCTACCCGTGCGAAGCCGGGGCGGGTCGCTAGTTAATAATAATTACGTAAGGTAAAATTTTCGTTATAATCGGTTCATCCTTTGCGGCGTGTTTGAAGGACAAAAAACTTTAGCATTTTTAACTTCTGAAGGAAATATTTAGGATTGTTTTGCCCGTCCTAATACCCAAGAAATACCTTGGGCATATTCGTTTGACTGAACTTCTAACATACAGCGTTGAAAATAGACGAAGAAAAATGAAAACTAATTTCTTTTTAACACGTTATTTTATTCTCTGTTAAGTTTTCCTAGTCATTCTAAATGGATAAATGGATGGAGACCTTAAAAGGAACGGAGGCCTTCGTGCGTCCTTAAACCCGTCACTACACAATCTATACTGTCTGTCTGTCTGTGACGTTATAAAGGTCAAACCGCTGGGCCTCATTATCATCATCATCAACAACCTATAGTAGTCCACTGCTTCACATAGGTCTCTTCTAAGACGCGCCGTAGAGCCCGGTCTTTGACTCTTCTCATTCAGCCCTTTTCGGTGACATTTCTAAGGTCGTCGCTTCACCACATTGTGATGAAATTTCATATAGAGATAGTTTAAAGTCTTAGCAATCAGCGACTGGGAGCCTCTTAAAAGACTAAATCTTTTAAGAGGCTCCCAGTCGCTGATTGCTCTTTTTCGAAACGAAAAAAGAAATACTTCTGAACAAGCCACATCTCCTATTTTTATAAGTATATTACTTCAGGTTCCTACCTAGATTTCTTTTAAGCTGAAAACATAATAGCAGAAACTTTTCACGATAAAGATATTATTTAAAAATGATACGTTTTAGAATTTATGATCGAAATATTTTATATACCTACTATTAAAATCAACTTGTGATTTATTGTTAAAGATAGGTAATATGTAGATCTAGATTTCTATTAGAAGAGATTTTTGATAAGTAATTATACATAATTTATATCATTAATTTATTCGAAAAGCTAAGGCGGACCACGCTCCCACGTGTGTTTGTCGTCATTGCAGCGGTCGGTAGGATTATTTATCGAAGTGATTGGTACAGATGAAGATGGGTACATCTTTATTCACATATACTATACATTATAAAATAGGAGATGTGGCTTGTTCACAAGTATTTCTTTTTTCGTTTCGAACTAAAATAATCGTCAACTGGGAGCGCCTTAAGGAACATTTTTCCCATATTTTTTTATTTTCAGTAATTCAATTTTTTACGATTTTTTTCAAAAATCGTTTTTTAAGAATCTACGCGGACGAAGTCGCGGGTAAAAGCTAGTCATAAACTTACGACCACTTAACCTCCAATGCTATGTCCCTCGTATTAACAAAAAGTATAATGTTGGTTTTCGTTTTTAAGAGCCTTAAAACACATTTCGGGAGCTTTAGCTGTATCCAGTCGATTAACCGGGAATATTCGGTAAACCAGGGCATTTCGTGTTAAAAACGCCGCGAGATTATCGTGTCTCGCACCGGCCGCGTCCGTCGGCCTGTCACGGCTTGGGGGCTCACGTCTGGCACCAGTTTCTGCATAATGGCGTCGGACATTGACAAATGTCAGTTATTATATTTTTTAAATGCAAATGGCACAAATGAAGAGCGGCTTATGCCCAGCAGTGGGATGAGATATGATTACGATGATGATGATGATGATTAGGGAATGTACAATTATTCCTTCCTGTTTGTAATAATTACACATAAATATAAGTTTTTTTTTTTGGCATCGCCTTCTTTGCATTTGCCATGACTTATAAGTTATCGTTGGCGCAATTAGTACGTAGAATAAAAACTCCATAGTAGAGTTCGAATTTTAAAAATAAAATGGTGGATAACGGTTCATTGATAAAGGCTTGCAACCTGTCTCGTATGAAATGCTAACTACTGCAAAATGTGGGTATTGTGCCAAATGTAATTTTTGGATGTGCCTCTGACTACTTTCTATAGACATCTTCAAGGATTTAAACGCCTTTAGGTTTGAGAGCAAGACTTGCTGTATACTTGGAGATTTCAGTTGCCATCCTATTTTTTTATTGTCTCTGCAAAAGCTTCGCTAGTGTGTTGATAACGTCTTACATCGGTGCTAAGGGCACAGAATACAGAATAATACTATGTTCAGGCACTGAGCTTTGGACGTGGATTGAATGTAGGCTTTAGAATTTTGTTAAAAATTTTACTAGAAATATTTTTGTAAAAAAATCATACGACTGTTTCAGACACGACGGAACGTAGGTATAAATTGTTCCTCGTCATTTATCGAATTAAATTATATTGACTGACAGTATTCAATAATTATCAGTATTCAATAATTATCTTTACATCATAACTTTACATTATTTCTTTAAAAATACATACATATTATTGTTTCTTTTATTTTATTTTTTCTTTTATGTAGTTTTTTCGCCGATGTGACCGCGTTTCATAGGAACGAGTGACTAAATCAAAGGTTTCGGCAGAATAACTGCGCTGACCTATCCTCGTATAGGAAAGCATAATGCTGAGCCGGGACCCTTGTGCTGCTGTAGCACATAGCATTACATATATTTATTTTATAATTTAGTTTTTTTTTTTACTTTCTCTCCTTGTTTTTTTTAAGTGTACCTATGTTAGATGTAAGTTTAAACTGTTTTTATTTTATTTTTTTTCCTTTTATGTTATGTTGTGTTGTCACCGTTTCAAACACGTTTTTGACTCATTTAAGATTTTTCGAACAGAAAAATCTATTGATGCACTGTCGGGATTTAAACCCACGCCCCTTAGATTGAAAGTACCTCCCATTCGGCCAACACGGCTGTACGGCTAATATTAGTATAATCATAAATATCCGTTTAAATATGTATTGTGTCAATAAAATTACCAGAAATATTTTGAAACACTTTAGGAGCAAAGGTAAGCTAAAGCTAACACTGTTTCTTACAACAAAGCCTAGATCAGAGGCCCCCACTTTGGGGAACACTGGCCTAGATTAATTAATTGATCAAAGTAAACCAACAAATAGTAATAATGATAGTTGGGGATTTTGTCATTCAGACAGATCCCTTTTTTCGATATTTGTTCAAAAAAGTCCTAGGATCCTTTACTTCCTGGTTTTCATTAAAGCAGTAACATCAAATGACGACCATAATATAACTAAATAAGTCTTTTAGAAGCATCATCCATTAAGGGGAAGCTGAGCGAACATCCTACTTAATACTAGATATATTAGAGATATATTTAGAGGTATAGATTTGGACCACCGACTAAACGGATTTGGATGAAACTTAGAATATACATAGCCCATCGACTACATAGCCCAATAGACGCCTAATGGCTTCATTTCTTCAAACAAACAACTCTGTCAAGTCAGTGAGGTATGAGGTACGGGGGGAGTGGGAAAAAATGCATTCTGATTGGCCGATTCAAGATGACGTGATTCACTAGGGATGGGAAGTGTTGTCATGAGTTGTCGATTGCAGTCAGAGGCACGTCCAAATATTATATTTGGCACACACCCACATTTTGCAGTAGTTAGCATTCCATACATGACAGGTTGCAAGCCCATCGCCGCTTATAAAAATACTAACTGGTTTCCTCACGATGCGATGTTTTCCTTCACCGTTTTAAACACGTGTTTTGATGCGCATATAAAAGTCTAGTTTAATTTTACTAGGTACGTAGGTACTATTGACAACTTATTCTTAATAATATTATAAATGCGAATAGCAAATGGGTTACTTCATATCCATGTAGGTACAACGCGAGCGAAGCCGCGGACGGAAGCTAGTTGGCAATAAGTAGTTGTACTAGTTACTACCAACTGTTGTTGTTACTACTATGTAGGTTTATCGATCATCAATTGAGTAGTGGTAGGTACAACACTATTGACTTTCGACAAGGAAAATAGCCAGTGTAACTTGAGCTCTAAACAAATTCGTTCATGAAATGATTATCTTGAAATAGCTTACCTATGAAACATAATCCCATCTTTTTTGTAACTAGATGTATCGCTATAATTACCACACCATCTCACTGAACAAGGAGCCATAATTATGATTTGTGGTAATGGTTTTTTTAGAATAAACCGACGAGATGTGCACTGGTCACGGAAGTGATCGGTACTACTGCAGGTTTGACGCGCGGTCTTTTTTATCGGCCGTATAAGCCTGATGTTTTGGATGACAGTGTTCGCCTTGCATGCGGTGTCTTTTGGGCTATGTAGTCGATGACATAGCCTGATTATACCAACATATTCTAGAATATCACATAAGTTACCTTTTATCTAGGTAACACGCGAGTGGAGCCGCTGGCTAAAGCTTGTGTAGGTATAAATTCAACCATTCAAACTATGCATACGACATCACATACGAGTATGGACGTAAGGACCTAAGGACATTTTTATTCCCTTCGGTAATTATACATACATACATACATAAAATCACGCCTGTTTCACAGAGGGGTAGGCAGAGATCACGGCTTTCTACTTGCTACGATCCTGACATACTTCTTCTCTTCTTCGGTAATTATTCAATAAATAAATATGAATATTGGTGAACATTCCATCCAGCGCCTTAACTAAGCAATGCTTGTACTATGGGAACCGGATAACTGATTTAATACATATGTATATACTTTTTTTGTAAATACATACTTATTATACATATTACCAACCAAACACAGAACAAATCTATGTTCATCACACAAATATTTGCCCTGGGTGGGGATCGAAACGACAACCTACAGAGCAGAAGGCAGAGCTACTACCAACTGAGCTGTGAGGCTAGTCATTATGAAGCTCACCGTTTCTTAGGAAACCCGTTTCAATAACAATAGAAGAAGTATTAGTTCCGATATCAAAGTGACCCAATAAAAGAGCATTGGACTGAGGAATTTTTAATTTTGCCGCCATTTCTCTGCGCCTGATCCATGGATGCCTCGAAAGAGCCCAAGCACGGTAAACACAATCTTATTAATAATCAGTAGAATCACTACAATATATTCCAGATACTTAGTTTAAAGTAAAAGGTGGACATTTAACTAGACTATTGACGAAGTTTATTGTTAATTTGCTCTTACGCCGTAATATTTGTTTTTTATTTTATTTTAAACAACACCATTTAGCCCCAAATTAAGCAAAACTTGTAATGTATGAACCAGATTACTGATAAAATGCTAACTATATACTTTTTTAAATATATACGATTTTTGTGTTCATTTGTTCATCACACAAATGTTTCTGGGAATTGAACCCACAACCTACAGTACAGAAATCAGAGTTACCACCAACTATGAGAGCTGTGTGAACTGAGCTGTGAGGTCAGACAAACATCGAAAAATTTGAAACTAGATTTTTTACAATGCTGTGTAAAAACTTAGAATTTTTATATAATGACAACATTTACAACTTTTTACCTAAAACTTGGCATGTGATAATTTCTATAGGACTACATGCTACTGTTGAGTTGTTTTACTGTTTATGTGGATATACTGTGACCAGCGAGTCCGGCTTTTTTATTAGGGATCCGTAACTAGGACCCGTATAAATAAGGGCCAGTCGTTTATCTACTTGTCAGAGCAGTATCTACTTCTAAGGGTTTCGTGTATAGCTACATACTTAAATACTAAAAAGACACTTATCCGGAGATTTGTGGGAATGAGAAGAATAATGGCTTTATATTCACTAGGGTAGGAAGCACTGGTTTTTGAAGATATCTAATCACTAAATAGATCGTGGTATGAAATATATATATTATTAGAATATACAGAAAAAATACTACTGTAGGTTTTATTTGGAACAACAGATCATTATGCCCATCCAGAGTGTTGTGAACGCTTCCACCTGGTTGATCCGGATAGATGTATTTTGTTTATATTGTGTTACATGTTATGTAGGTAATACCTACCTAATAATCATATACAACCCGGTCAGAATATCTGTGCACCTCGCTGGAATGCGGCGCCTCTCCCGCTCTCTCTCTCTCCCGCCTCGCCCGTACCCATGACGTCACGAGGTCAGGTGCACAGATATTGTGACCGGGTTGTATGTATGATGATGTACAATTTTAAATGAAAAGTTATTACTTTTTTTTTTGACTGGCCTCCCAGCTCACTTGTAGTAGCTCTGCCTTCTGCGCTGTAGGTTGTAGGTTCGATTTCCACCCAGGATAAAAAAATGTGTGATGAACATAGATGCTTGTTTTGTGTCTGGATGTATACTATACATATATGTATTTACAAAAAAAAAGTATAATATACGGATTCAATCAGTTAATCAGGTTCCCATAGTACAACAGTACAAGCTTTGCTTAGTTTGGGGCTAGATGGTGGATAAATGAAGTAGTTTTTCTACCTTCATTATTTTTTATATGTCTATATAATATATATACCACAAAAAAAAAATTGAACACAAATAGCAGCTATTTGTTTAATAGTGAATGAAACAATGAAAAATGTCGAAACTCCAGTCGTAAAACAAAACGTTCACACCGATGAGGGCAATGACCCTTTTCCCCGATACAGGTACATAAAACACCGTGTTTTATTATAACTTGGAGTAAGTAGCATTTCAAGATGTTCGCTTTTACGAAAACATAAAAGGCAAACGGCTTTGTCATCCGCTCGTTCCATATTCTCAAAGCAGTATTTAGGATGACTCACGTTACACCGTGCCGGGTCCGAGCCGGGTCCGAGTCGAGTGTTGGCCGCAGCACGGTCACCGAGCTGGTTCCGTGTCTACAATCGTAGAGCATTATTTCGTTGTTCTGTCTACGTTCACAGAGATTCTATGGAATATTATAATGTTATGTATGCTCGCTCGCTTAATGTAAACGGCACTAGAGCGTGCGAAAAGTTCCTTAGAGCGTTCTTGCGTGTTCGGTTTGGACGTGCTCGCTCTCCGGAGCGGTCTATTCAAAGCGTTCTTGTATTCTAGCGATTTTAATACATTCTAGTTCTTAGTTCTCATTCTTACTCGTTGATATTTTGGTATAAACGCTGAAAACTAGCTTTTATTTGCTCTTGTTCTAGCTCTAGCTCTTTTTAAACCCATCTTTAGTTGATCGTGCTACGGCTGACACTCGGCTCGGACCCGGCTCGGACCCGGCACGGTGTAGCGTGAGTCATCCTTTTTCGTTTCAGCTCTTCCATTAGCCGCCCGCGGAAATAATCCCGCTACTTGCATTGAGTTTCAAATTGACGGCAAATTGCACGCACTGACCGTGAAACATTTTCAATTTGCGTGTCTTAACGTGGACAGTTCTGTGGGAAGTAGGTCATTATTTTGATGATTACATACGTTAAGGCTAGCCTGGGGTACAAGTACCGATTACACGTGATGAGGTACATTATCTACATCACTATATCAACACTACTGTTTGACTTGACTGGCTTCACAGCTCAGTTGGTAGTAAGTCTAGCTTCTGCGCTGTAGGTTGTGGGTATGATTCCCAACATGGACAAACATTAATGTGATAAATATAGATGTTTGTTCTGTGTCTGGGTATTATAATGTATCTTTATGTATTTATTTACAAAAAAAAGTATATCAGTAATCTGGTTTCCATAGACAAGCTTTGCTTAGTTTGGGGCTAGATGGCGAAGTGTGAAATGTCCACCAATATTTATTTATTTATTTACTTACAAAGAGGTCAAATTTGTATCTTGTATGTACCGGATAAACTAAAAAAATACTGGACCAATTTTAAAACTTCTACCACTTATCAAAAGCTACATTATTAGCGAGAAACATAAAATATATTTTATTTTCAAAAAATTACCCACTAAAATTGCAACTTAAGGTATCAAACATCAAACAGGAGTTAGTAGGTACACCCGAGCAAAACCGGACAGACTGATTGATAAAAAAAAAATCGTTCATTGAGTTGCTACTACCAAGTGAAGAATATCATAGAAAATAGTCGAATACATCTATACTTATATTTTAAATGCGAAAGTAACTCTGTCTGTTTGCCTGTGACATTATCACTGCCAAACTGCCATTTGAGATGAAATTTCATTTTTTTTTTCCGAAAATGTTCTTTAGATTTTCAGGAATTCCTATGTTTAACGATAAAGTCGTTAAAAATAAATCTCCTGAATCTACACGAAGTCGCGGGTAAAAGTTAGTTTACTATAATGCGTTGTATATTATAAGAAGTCTTAATAATAATATCAAAAGAAGTGAAGCTCTTGCGAAAAAAGACGGAAAACTCGAGATAATTAGTAAAGAGGAAACAAAAATTGCTGATTACTCTTCCTGTTGTGTTGTCATTTGATGTTTTTGATGTGCAGTAATCCGATTTATTATAATTACGGGGGTAGTACCCACCTAAATAATGGCGAGTACTTAAAAGTTAATGAGGCTGACCTTTTAGAGGGGTAAAAAAGTTAGGATTATGTTGAAGCTGTTTATTTTGACTGTTTTACCTTAGAGGTTTTGCAGACTGGACTGATGTGTAGAAGGAAATACCTATTATCATCAGTAGGATTAAAAAGTTGAAATATCGAACAGTCTTCAGAAATCAGTTAAGTCTTATAAGTGGCAATGGGCTTGCAACCTCTCACGTATAAAACGTTAACTGCAAAAAATTGGGACATGTGCCAAATGTAATGTTAGAACGTGCCTCTGACTACCCCCTTTAGAAATCGTCAATGATCTGAAAGCCTGGAGATCTGAGAAGATGCCTACCACCTTTGGGGATTACAGACGTGATCTATGTCATTTCATTTTCAGTCAAAAACAGTGACTTCAGATGTTTAGAGACATTCATTGAGATGTTTATGTTTAATTGAAATAATTACACGCAATTCTTTAAACACATTAAATTTTTATTTACCAACCTAAACATTTTTACTGTTATTATGAAGGCCCAGGCTAGCTTTAAGAGTATACTCTAGAAACACTTTTATATCGAACTGTACCTTCCATTGTATAAGGTAGAACTGTGAAATTCGTAGCATATTAGGAACTAACCGATTTTATAAGGATCAACGATAGAAACTAAGCGAATATAAGCCTGTAGTGTAGGTACATCACGACCATGCTTCAAGAAATACAACATGTCTATCATTAAACACTTACACGACAACCAACAACCAAATTAAGATTAAATACCGTACTTACCACAAAAAACAGTGAGTACTTACGATTCATATCTACAAAAGATAGCAAAAATTATTAGATATCTATTAAGTATTTTACGGACGCTCGTAGATGCCAAAATAAATATCAGAAATGACTCTACCGTTACCGGTCGGTATCAGGCAAAATAGTATGTGATCCAAACTCGTCGAAACAAAGGTTTCCAGTCTAAACGGTCCTCGTTATTTTTCCATATTAATTAAATTTACTTAATTTTAATGAACGCTTGTTAACATAAACATTTTTGTAGCCTCAGTTTATGAATACTTGCACAGATAAGTTAAAATGATAGTTAAACTTGACTTGATTAAGAAAATCCTATTATCTACACGAGGCTGTATAATCTGTACATACATAAAATAGTAGACTTGTATTTAGCCCCATTTAGCCCCAAACTAAGCAAAGCTTGTTCAATCAGTTATCTTGTTCCCATAGAACAAAATAACTGATTGAACACTTTATACTTATTTTTTTTTGTATATACATACATTTTATACATATTACTACCAAAACACAGAACAAACATCTATGTTCTTCACACAAATGTTTATTCTAGGTGGGAATCGAACCCACAACCGGACTAAAACACAGATAAAACACTATTTATCTACATTATATTATTTAAATTCATCCACGTCTTGACTTCAGCAGGATTCCCAGTTTCGTAAGTACAGTTGTTCTATCTCACGAAGGCGAGTTGGTCCTAATTGTGTGTGTAACGCTTAGTATCAGAGTCACAATCACGCACACAAAAGCGCGTGTCAACAACAAGTACTGCTCATCCGCCTTCGTGAAAAAAAACGATTGTATCAGAAACTATGAGTACCATGGTACAACAACACTTTGACCCGTAACAAAGAGTAGATCATGAATACTGATTGCTCAATTCTGGTCAGCCTTCGCGGGACCCTGGCAGATGTGAAAAATCTTAACCGCATATCGCGGACCGAATTGGACGCGGTCGGCACTTGTCGGCAGCAACTCATCAAGTTTGCGTAGCCGCGTGTTGTTCGCCACGTATGCTGTGGCGATGTGTTGCTTAGCCAACAGCCGGAGGGTTGGCTAAGCCACGTTTTCGTATAGTAAAAGTGTCAGTTTTGGCATTTGGACAATACATTGTCGATACGATAGTGGTTCGTGCTCAGGCCACAAGTCTGACCCGCCGCTATAGATGTTTCACATCAAAAATCCAGTTTAATGACTTATTGCTGTATTGCATTGCAGTCATTAAACCAACACTGGCAATAACGTAATATTTAGATTCACAAAAAAGAAACATAAAAAGGGTACCTTTGTGAAGCTAGTCAGGTAAAAAGTTGAACTTTAAAATACCACTCTGGCATTATCTTGATTGTATTACAAAGTTTGGAAACCGAAAAATCCGTAGCACCGACACTTGGCCGTAACGAAAATTAAAGTGAATTTGAAATTGGGTGCGATGTCACTTTTGGCTGGAAATTAAATACTTTTATAACGGGCCGGCCGCGCAACTTTTGATAGAAAAAGTTGAGCCGCCAACTCGTAAACAGAATTAGGGTTCGCTTCGCTCGATCTAAAAATTCAGGGATCTGTACCTAAAAAAAATGCAAACCATGCACAAATCTAGATAGAAAATGAAATCCTCCTTAGTATAAAATCCTACACGTAACATAATGAAATACTGCATAAGTATTTATAGAAGACTGTAGAAATATTTAATAAATTGACACTTGAAATTAAATCTGTGATTCATCAGAAACCTCTGCATAAGAAAGTTAACGTCCTTCCTTCTGAAATAAACGGGTTCGATTTCCACCCAGGACAAATATTTGTGGAATGAACTTAGATTTTTGTTCTGTGTCTAGGTGTTATAATGCATATTAAGAAAGTATTTACAATAAAAAGTATATTTTTATTAGTAATTTGGTACCCTCATAGTGATGGTGAATTGGTGTGAAATCTACCTTATTATCTTAACTTATTAAAGTTATTATTGGATATAATAGTTATCAAAATAATTTAGTATTTAACACACAGGTCACTGTAATGAATAAAAATAAATGTGAACCGTTATCTCAGGAAAGCCGAACAGACCCTTAAAACTATGGTTATTACATACGGAACCTTATTCACGAACGATATTTTAATATTACCCCTGAACCTCATATAAGTAGAACTAACACCCCAAAAGGGGTATTAAGGTAACACAGAAAACAATTTTCGGGCCATTACCCGTAGGTTTGCGTTTATCCGAACTGGCAGGATTGGCTGATATCCGTTAATTAATCAAAATCTCATTTACCTCCCCGCTCTTGTTTGTTTAGGGTACGACCACAAAGCGAGTATGGTTCAGCATGGTACAGTTGTTCTATCTTACGAAGATGTAGCAGCACTTGTAATTGTGAAACATGCGTTTTTGTGTTCAAGACTGATACTGAGCACACCCAAGCTTACGCACACACAAACAATGGTCAATATCAAATCTACAAACATAATTAAGATATATCCGCCTTCTTGAGATAGACCATCTACATTGGCCTGAGCACGAATCATTAACGTATGGTAAAGGTAGTCAAAACATCTAGCTTTGAAGTTTTTACTTCATACAGTGTGTTTTAACTTTATGTACTACTAGTTACCACGTTTTTTCTTGTATTGTTGACGTTTCCAGACAAATCGGATGCTCTTCATCATGAACATCGCCCATATCGCATGAGTGGTAATTAGCTGTATTTATAGTTAAAACAAACAACAGCCACGATAGTTATAATTCTACAGTATGTTTTCTTAGGTAGTTTCCAGAGATGCTGCAACATTAACACAACCTTATTGTTTTACTGAAGCGTGCAATGACATTGAGTTTAACCCTAAGCGAGCTACGGACACAAGGGGTTTTCCATTTGCATATTTTTATTAGAGGATTTTTACCGGTAGGGTCCGGTTGACCCCCACCGGCGGTCAGGTCGGCCCCTTTCGCATGGCAAAAAAACTGATAAAAATCTCTGTGTATATTAATCGTGTTTATTTTGGTTGTTTTCAGAAATGTGATGTTTTAAGGTATGTTAATTAGTTTTTATTGGTCCCCAAAGAAATTCGTTTAGTGTTAATCAGTATAAATAAATATAAATATTTGAAAACTTTATACACAGTGTCATCTAGCTCCAAATTAAGCAAAGTTTGTGCTATGGGAAACAAGATAACCGATATTTTTTACAAATACATACTTATTATAAATATTAACACCCAGACACAGAATAAACATTTGTTTATTACACAAATATTTGGCCTGGGGATCGAACCCACTACCTACAGCGCAGAAGGCAGAGTTACTACCAACTGAGCTGTGAGGCCACTCAAATGTATGAACCAATAGATAGTAGAATAGGCTCTCTAAACTTTAAATCGTGAAAGGTGAAGTAAAGATGTCTAATTGTAGTCAAACAGGCACGTTTCAAAGTCAAAGTCATAGTGAGTCGATATTTTTAGTAAACATTGAAACGGTAGTAATGACGTAGTATTCTGAGTCGTAAAATAAATTCGAGAAAAAACCGTGTCATAAGACCATTCAGTAAAATTGAATTTATGCAAATAAAAACCTTTATTTCGTTAAGTGTATGTATATTAAACTAACGATCCGCCCCGGCTTCGCACGGGTGCAAAGCTGATATCAACATATATTACAGAATGTTTTTGTATACTCGTTAACAGCATTTAAGATATTAAAAAAGCTGAGAGTCGAGCTGAGAAGCACGTTTTTATTAAGTTTGTTATTTTCATTCAGAGCTCCTATTAACGCGTGCGATCGCTGCAAATCACAAAGTCCTACAGGGAGAAGCGCGCGCTTCGACGCGTTATTTATAGGGACGCTCCGCCCCCTGCCCCCCACAACCGCGATGTCTTTACTTTTTAAATCTGCCATATCTTCAAAAATATTCATTTAAATTACATGCTGTAAAGGGCAATATTATTTCATATTAAATGCAAAATGTATTTAAGGTACTTAATTAGATAAGGATTGATGCTGTATTGCTTAAAATCGCTTCGTAAATAAGCCATTATTTCTCGTAAAAAGTAAAGGATAGAAATTGATTATTGTGGGTTATCCCTAAGAGATAAACATTACCATCGCGGACTTTTTTGTAGACCTTTTTAAGGTATACAATATTTAGTACATTATTTTTATTAGCGTTTGCAATGTAAGCGCAAAAAAATGTGTTTATTTACGACTTCATATTAGAAATCTTAAAATTATCAGTGGTTCTCTAACATATTAAACATTTTATTATACATATAAACCTTTCTCCTGAATCACTCTATCAATTAAAAAAAACCGCATCAAAATCCATTGTGTAGTTTTAAAGATATAAGCATACATACAGACATACATACAGACGCGGGAAGCGGGAAGCGACTTTGCTTTATACTATGTTCTAACGAACAGCAATTGATTTTTATATATACAGATTATCAATATTTTTCATATTATATTTTTTTTTTATATTTTTTATATTTATATTATAAACAGTTATTGTATTTAAATGTATGTAGTGTGAAAGTAGATAGATCTCGTTCGATTTCAATTATGTAACTAAAAATTATGATTACTTATGATTTGGTGTATTTTTATCCGTGTATAGGGGGGTACTGGGAAAGGAATTATTGAAATTCAACCCCTAAGAAGGTACAGCGGGGGTTGAAGTCTTTTTAAAAATAACTAAACTATCTTCGTATACTTTTGTAATTCATATACGACGTTGACACAGTAATTTTTAGGGCTTTTGTAATTATCTTGAACTAGCAATGCACTAGGTGACGGATCTATGTTCTAGTAAACTTGACAACTCTAATGACAGTACCTCAAACTGTCAAATGACTGCTGAATTACTGCAACATTAGGCTTGCGGATACTGTGGAAGCAAAAACATAGGGTGAAGCACGTACGGAGCGAATTAATCAATGTTTTTAGAAGGCTCACACACGGTTAGAAGGTAGATTTCTACTTATAGACATGGGTATTGGTGAAAAAGTCCAGTAGATTAACGGGTCGTACAATAGAATAGAATAGAATATTGTAGAAAATATTGTTTTATTTCTACCACATAATAGAGAAAATACAATAGGTAGTACAGATTTATATGTGATATTTTATCAATTACAATTAATAAAAATAAATAACATCTGCAAGCTGCATGCAGAAATAGATCCGAAATATTTGCAGATCTTTCAAACGTTTGTACCTCCCTAGAAATCGAACCCCTCTTGCGTTTGTCGAGCAATTACTTACCACGCCACCAAGGTTGTCAAATAACGTGAAGATCAAGGTTTATAAATATTTTATTTCGAGGTCTCTCTCTTACAATTATGACAAACATACATACACTTATAATTAAATAAAATGTTAATTTCAAAGGTACGAACGAATACATAACATATAGCCAAAGTTTAATTAAATATTTAAATATTGGTGGATATTTCATACAACCATCTAGCTCCAAACTAAGCAAAGCTTGTACTATAGAAAACAAACCGATAGAATACTTAAATACTTTTTTTTAATACCTTCAATAAAACCGAGACACAGAACAAACATCTATGTTCATCACACAAATGTTTGTTCTTGCTGTGAATCGAGCTCGAGTGCAGAGGCCATTCAAGCCAAATTATTATCGGCAAATTCCCGTTTGGCAACCGTCAGTTTGTTTCCCTGAACGTATTCCTTTAGAAGTACGAGTAAGTAGTTGATTAATTTGAGTCGAGGAAATGGAATATTTAATGGCAAATTGAATTATTTATGAGATATAAGTAAGTGCTTTTTATTTAAAGCCAAACATATTAAGAACTTTTTGACATCATCGCTTCGCCACCATTCGAAAGTTTACTCATAAAATTGTTTTACAAACGTAGCTCTACGACGTAGCACTTTTCGTAGACGTTCTATGATAATTTACTTTTGCGGGAAGTGAATTTTAGTCCTTGGTGACATTTCATCTCTAGATGGCTTAATGGTTGCTATATCAACAGTTTGATTGAACAGGCTTTTGATTATGCCTTTTGATACGTACCACAACACATTCAAAATTCAAATTCAAATTCAAAAATCATTTATTTCAATAAAATCACAAGGATCACTTTGAAACGTGAAGCTACACCGATTCCACGCGACCAAGCCTAGAAGAATCAGGAAACAAACACGGCTTGGGGTCTACCTTTTTTTTAATGATCCTTTCCTTAAAGTTATGTAGAGCTTCAGTATGATGCCAATCGAACAAGGTGAAGGTTCAAACAAGAATAATAATTAAAAGTACTACTCAAGTACGTAAACAATAAAATAAAAAAAAAATAATAACTAAAGAGCCTCAGCACAAATTCAAAAAGCAGCACAACACACAAATATTGACCACGCTCAACACTTGTCCCTCAGCTCCCTTAGACCAGTTATCTTGTGAGCCTTACTTTGGAGCTAGATGGCGTTGTTTGAAATGTCTAATAATGAAATGTGAATATTTGTCTATTTATTAACTAGTTTTTACCCACGCCTTCGTCCGCGTAGTTTCAGAAAATCGACTTTATCGAAAAATATTTAAATTTCTGAATATCAAAACGTATTTTTTTAAGGTAGTCTTTGTTCCTCCCAAGACTTTATATAAAGATTCATGAGAATCAGCCCAGCGGTTAAGACGTGATAAATTCACAGACAGATAGTTACTTCCGCATTTATAATATTAAAGTATAGATTTTTATATAGCTTAGGCCTTATAAAACTTTTGTAGTTCTGAACCGTGTGTCGCTAAACCATACTGCCTGGTTTTTAAATATATAAAAGCCTTGGACCCACGTTATAAATGTGGGTAATTTAAGACGCGCGTGTTGCCCTCACACCTCACGTTGCTTCCCAAATATTTTGTTTGGATAGACTTACTCAATTTTGCGTATCTGACACGTAAAGCGTAAAGTTCACTTTATATTTTGGTGCGACCTTGCGCTGCTTTTGGGATAACTGGTATTACGTGTTAAAAAAAAAGGCCAAGTGCGAGTCGGACTCGCGCACGAAGGATTACAACAATCTATAATAAACGGCAACTAAATCACGTTTGTATTTATTTTATTCTGTTTTTAGTATTTGTTGTTATAGCGGCAACAGAAATACATCATCTGTGAAAATGTCAACTGTCTAGCTATCACGGTTCACGAGATACAGCCTTGTGACAAACAGACAGACGGACGGAAAAGTCTTAATAATAGAGTCCCGTTTTTACCATTTAGGTACGGAACCATAAAAATACTTTTATGATTTTCTACATAAATACTAACTCGTGTTGTAAAATGAGTGTTCATACACAGGGTTACTAGTTATTCCACCTATTCCTACTAGGTTAACTTTTGCACTAGAATATTATGGTCTTTTTCGATGGAAGAAACCTCCCCTACAACTTCCTAGCAGGAATAGTTCGAATAACCAATAGTATATTCATACTTTTGATAAGAATTTCAAAATTTCGATCTTGCTTAACTTGCACAAAAGAGGTAATATCTATAATTTGATTTTATGTAGAACTAATGGTTCCTACATTAATCCTACATAACCTAAAAAAATAATATTGTTTTCTGACTTTTTATTGGTTGAAACATTTAAGTCGGTTTTTTTTTTTTTTTTTTGCACACTGCGCTGTTCTACCATACAAGGTGGAGAAACAAATCCGATGTTCTTGTTCTTCTTCGCCTTATCCCACATCCTCATGTGGTCGGTACAACATCTAGATGTTGCTTATGGATTTGGCTTAAGGTGTTTTACAACCGGCCGCCTGCCTGTCGTCAATCCTTCTTGGGAATGCTTGCTGGTTGTGCACTTTGTCGATGTCAGCGAAGGGCTAAAATAATAAAAAAAAAAACAATATTATATTTATGTAATCCACTGACGCCCAACCCACTCCAACCAACATCACATGCGTCAAAATGCTTAATGTAAAATAAGTTTTCTGTTGAAAAATATTTTTCAATGACAAGCTTTTGTAAAATCATTTAAACCATCGAGCACCTGTCACATAATATAACATTGTCATTGGAACTTAACAATAATGCAAAGTTTTTACTCAATCAGAGTATTTACTAAGGAGTTCCGTTGTGAGTGTTGAACAGCTCCTGACTCCATCATCAGATCAGCTCGCTGTCATATTATTGCATTGTCACCGAAGTTAAATAAGTATGCAAAATTTCAGTTCAATGGGGTGGGGGGGGGGGGGATACGTGCTTCAAAATTGAGTTGCAAGATTCCACCTTATTAAACATAGTTACATACAATACAATACATACATTGCAAGTTAAATAAAAGCTTGTAAAAAAAAACAAAAGAGGAACGGTAAGTAACGAGAAACGTTTATAGTTGGTAACATTTTCTTTACATCGTACTATGCATTGAAATTCCGCATACAAATACAAAACTATCGTCCATGAATAAACGAGCGACGGCATTTACATAGAAATAGGGAGATCGTGAGGTGTGACTACTGATGTCATCTGACACTTCTCTCTCTTCACCATTCTCTCTATACTCATTGAATACTGCAAAATATGCGCCAATTGTAATTTTTGGACGTGTTTCTGACTAACCCTTTTAGATATCTTCAATGGTTTAAGCGACTAGAGATGACTACCGTACCTACTTGGGAATTACAGTCGTATTCCTATTTCATTTTTCCACAGATAACTCAAAAGTATTGTAATAAGATAGTATCTACCCATAGTTACCCGAGTAGTGAAATAAACAACAGAGTGCTAGAAAATGAGTGCTAGCATAGATATTAATAGTTACTACTTATAGTATTAATTATTACGTTTAAAAAACTAAAAACAAAACCGACTTCATGTTTAATAAGTATTAAATTGTAGTGGGGGGGGGGGGGGGGCTCCCTCCTCCGCGAGATCTAGGAGCCCTATCCCGGCTAGCCCTCCACTCGGTGTATGCCAATGAAAGAAGGGCAAGGTCTATAGTTTAAAAACACTATTTATACCCATAAAATTTGAAGGTTTCTCTCGATTTCCCTAGGATCCCATTTAGATGCTGATTTGGTGGTAATGGAACCAACTAGGAAGTACAGGCTTTCAAATAAAAAAATAATGTTGTAAATCCGTCCACAAACGCCGGAGTAACCGCGTAACATACACACAAAAAAAAAACAAACAACATACAGGCTTACTGATAATTTTATGAACGCTCTATATTTGGTCTTTTGTTTGACAATATTCCATATACTTAAATATTTACATTATGATTAGGTAGGTACTCATTAACTTACTTTAAAGTTCTATAGTTCGATTCATGTTTGGGGATCGATAAACTTGCAAGCAAACCAAAATTGCTCAAACACAGTATTGCAGCGTAAAATGTTTATTTTAATAGTGCAATGCCAATAAACACACTTCAAGCCCTAAAATAGTCGCAAATTGGTCGTCAGCTGCAAGCGTCGCGTTACAATACAATGCATGCAGACTGTGTCCAATACCACTCTTGACCTAGTTATGGCATGTTTCCATTATCGCATCCGGTACGATATTTATGAATCGCGCACACAAAATATTCTTGCCGTGAATGCTGGTCGGGTGTGGCCCACGTCTGCTGGTGCAGCGCAGTCACGTCACGATAGATATAAGTACGTTCATATACAGCGTATTAAATCATATTATTTTTTATGTGTATTAAATTAATATATTTATGTTCCGGGTAAGGGTTGTATGTGATATATGGTCATTGAACACTGTACCTTAGTATGGATCAGCTGAAGGGGATCTAATCATCGGAAAGACTAATAAAAACCAATGATACGAACTAACTTATATACTATTTATTCATTATTTAATCACCAGAGCCCACGGAACAGAGTTAAAATAGACAATTTTTTTTTTTTTAATAATATTTATTTAAAACCAATAAGTTACAATTTATGCCTGTTATGAGAAATTGTTATTGCACTAAATATTGGTGGACACACAGCGCCATCTAGCTTCAAAGCAAAGCTTATACTATGAAAACCTAATAACTAATAGAACACTATAATAATATACTTTTTTGAAAAACATACTTATAATAATTTATAACACCTATATCTTTATCTACTACGGCCACGGCACTTTGACTTTGACAGCGTAATGAACCAAAGCCTTACTGAGTTGATCGAGAAGTGGGTTAAATTTTTGGCACAAAAGTTTGCCAAATCTACAGATATTTGTTGCGGTCTGAGTACTGTGGTACTACGATACACTTACCCTCGTATTCAGGAACGACTCTGTGAGAACACGCACCCACAGTGGACGAAATCTTTTTTTCATAAACATCACTTTATGTGTTGTGCGACACTGCATAGTGTCTAGCCAAAGTTGAGCTCTAGAGGCACACGGTAGTGTGCGCCATAGTGTCGCTCACATAAAGTGATGTTTGTGAAAAAAGATTTCGTCCACTTTGGGTGCGTGTTCTCATAGTGTCGTTCCTGAATACGGGGGTTAGTTTCTGATACTCACAACACAGGAATCCTAAATTTGGGCATACAATGTCTATGTACAACACGGTAATCCTAACTTGGGAATAATGTATGTGTTATTTTATTAATAAAATATTGACAATGGAGTCGCAAACTCATAGCCGCTCGCTCGGCAATCCGAACAGCAGACGAGTGCTCCTCAGCCCCATATTGTGCTGTAATTGGGAATATTCCAACGGTAATATGATTTTAGGTCCAGACACCAACACTGCATCCTATGGAATAGTATTGTCTAACTCGACTGGTTATCGGTACCCACTTTAACTATAAAACTCCGTAAACAATATAACCATTTCTAAATAATAGTTCTTATTTCCGTTCGTAAATAATATAACAATATAATCAAGTTCTGTTGGTACAAAAAAATATAATCAAACTAGCAGACCCGCGACAGGCTTTGTCCTGTCCAAATTTTAATAATCGCATAGTTGCTATGACGACTGATGTCAGATTTTTTTGCACTGGTGTGCCATCTATATCAAAATTATCCCTTATGCGTTTTTTTATTATTTTGATGATGTTTTTTTTCGTATTTTAAAGTAGTCTGTCTTTTATTGGTGCATTATGTCTACATCTACGGCATATTTCATCTTAATCCGTTTTGTTGTTTAGGCCTGATTGAGGCACAAACATATAAACAAACTCGCAAACCTTCGCATTCATATTATTTTATAGGAAGAATAGGATAAACATACTCGTACTTAAAAGTCAAGTTATCGTTAAATCACCGATCATTCACGTCAAAAAATATACTTGTGTAAAAATATACTATCTATTTTTAATTGCAATAGAAACAAACAAAAAAATACTTTTTACTACTAAGACTATAATAATAGCCTGCCCCTTGGGCAAACAAGTATGCTACATAGATACCTATTCACATACACCACGTTATGTCCCTAACTTGACTGACCGGTGACTTGGACCCTTCCTTCTTCACTACATAGTATAAAGCAAAGTCGCTTTCCGCTTCCCGCGTCTGTATGTCTGTATGTATGTTTGCTTATATCTTTAAAACTACACAACGGATTTTGATGCGGTTTTTTTTAATAGATAGAGTGATTCAGGAGGAAGGTTTATATGTATAATAACATGCTACCCGTGCGAAGCCGGGGCGGGTCGCTAGTTAACTATAAAAATAAAATAAATTATGATTACGACTGTAATCCACGTTCCCTAGACATCTTATCAGATCTCCAGGCGCTTAGATTCTTTGAAGATGTTTAGTGGGGGTAGTCAGAGGCACGTCCAAACAATATATTTGGCACATGCCCACATTTTGCAGTAGTTAGCATTCCATACGTGACGGTTAGCCCATCGCCGATTGTTTAACTAGGTCAATTATAAATATTTTTTTAATGAACACAAAGAGGCAACCTTTTGACCTCCTTTTGACTGGCCTCACATAGTAGCCACTAGCCAGTCACTAAGGGCAAAAGGCTATGGGTTCGATCATAAACCTCTATATACGTTACACAAATGTTTGTACTGGGTAGGGATCGAACCATCGACTACATAGCCTAATGTAGTCGATGGTTCGATCCCTACCCAGTACAAACATTTGTGTAACATAACTATAGATTTTGACACGGGTCTTTATCATGTATGGTCGCGACCATGGTTATTGTAACATAGCCGAAACGTCGGGAAAGTAAATTAAAGGTAATTACGTGATAAAGACCCGTGTCAAAATCTATAGTTATGTCTACTAATCACGATAGTTTGAAAAATAACATTTGTGTAACGTATATAGAGGTTTATTTTGTTTCTGAGAGTTATAATGTATCCTCCTCCTGCCCTTATCCCACTAAAGTATGATAAGTATATATTAAAAAAAAGAAGTAAATACTGTAAATACGGCTAATTACCAGATTTTTTCGAAACGTCAGCTATACATGAAATCAAATATGAATCAGCTTTGCTTAGTTTGCAGATAGATGGCACTGTGTGAAATTTCCACCAAAATTTAATATTATTAGTAGTCAATTTAAAAGCATCTATATTTAATGTTAAACCGAAGCAGAAATCTTAAAGTTTGTAAAAGTTGTTGTAAACGCAAAGTTTTGAACTAAAACATAGATTTTCTATAAAGCGACAACCGTTATATTGACTATCGTACTTATCACACTAATATTATGAATGCGAAAGTTTAGACGTGTGCTTGTTACACAATCACGTCATAACGAATAAATTTCAATGAAATTGTGTATACAAATAGATTACATCCTGGATTTTAGACAGGTGTGTGGTCATGGGTTCGAATCCCGGCCGTGCATCGGATTTTTCTGTTCCAAAAATTGATATGCGCATCAAAACACGTGCTCAAGACGATGAATGCAAACATCGTGAAGCAAGTTTTTAGTATTGACGGACTTGAAATCTGTCACGTGTGGAATGCTAACTACCGCAAAATGTGGGCATGTGCCAATGTAATGTTTGGACGTGACTAACACCTTCAAACATCTTCAGGGATCTGAGCGTCTGGAGATCTGAGAGGATGTCTACTGTACTTGGGGATTACGGTTGTGATCTTATTATTATTCTTTTATAGAAAAATACTCTATATAAATAGCGGTGGTTTCCAATAGTTTGCAATAAATAGCGGTCGCTGTTTTTTGGAAACGAAAGCCTAACAGCCACGAAAGCGTTAATAATAAACTTACTTTATTAATGCTGGGATTTTTTAGCTTTGTTTTAACTTGTTTGTTGATAAAGTTTGTGCGAGCTTGTATTCGTGAAGCTATTGAAGTATTTAGTGGTTAGATTTATATTGGTTGGCTTTTGCCTGTGGTTTTATTCGTATAGATAGATGAATGTTTATGATATTCCATAACATAAACGATGTATATTCCTAGTTTAATCCCAATACGTTTGGTCGTTTGAGCGTGATTGATCCACAAACATACAAACAACCTCACAAATCTTTCGGATTTATAATATTTGTAAGATTTTGCAGCCACAGTCAGTAACATGATCGTAGTACCTATTAATTAAAATACCTAACAAACCAAAAAAGTACCTTTTATTTCAAGAATTTACTAAAAAACCTAAAACAGAAGATGTAATGAGATAAGAAAGAAACTACAAATTAACATCAAGAAGGGGTTGAAAATATTTGTGACCTCAGTGGCGGATTTACACATTTGCCCCTCCCCCATTTGAACCAGATAACTGAATATATTTTTTGTAAATTTTCTAATATTTTTTTTTGTTATTATACATATTAACACCCAGACACAGAACAAACATCTATGCTGATTACACATATGTTTGTCCCGGGTGGGAATGGAACCTACCACCTACAGCGCAGAAAGCAGAGTTACCACCAACTGAGCTGTGAGGCCAGTCAATATGAACTTCGCTCCTGAAAAATAATTTCCATTTCGTTTCAAGTGAACATTGTACAAACAGTTCTTTGTTCAATTAATTGAAAAATGGTAATAAAGCGAAGCTTTTCACATTTTTATTCATCCGCTGAATGTTACCATAAAAATGAATATTGAAATATTAAATGAACATGAATTTTCACTTAAAAGGATTAAAATAGATCACTTCATCAATTTTCAGTGAATTTATATTTTCAAATACAAAAGCGGTAGCTTACGATTTTCTTCATTTCTGATTGTCATTTTGTCAATATTATGTAATTAATGGAAAACTTTTAGATTTCGTTCACTTGAAGTTATTACCAAACAGAATTCAACCCCCTCTCCTTTAATAAAGGAATTATATTCTTAGTCTTCCTACAAACCAAAATAAATAATTTTAAGTTTATAGGATCAGTGGTTTAGGTTGTGCTTAGATTGTTCTAATTAGGTACTAATAGATTGTATTATAGCGCCCCGTGTTGAGAAATTCTGTAATACCATAAGACAATTTTTGGGAACCAACTGGAACAATAAATTAATATAAATATGAATTAATATCAGCTAGTCAGTCAAACAGTAACGCAAGAGTTTTGTATATTTAGAAGAATGCATTTTGATATTTATTCTTGTCGTTGTCACTTTTATGTCTACATAATGGTAAGCAATCGATTTATCGGATATTTAAGTTATTGAAAGATAGATAGATAGATAACACTTTATTGATTACCTATTGATAAGACAGGTATATAACATTTTTTTGATTACCAAACGATTACAAATACAGTAGCGACAATTTGAGACAATACAATTGGCGGCCTTAACACTAAAAGTGACGTTTACCAACCCTCAGTATGAACTGAACTGAACAAATAAGGGATGATAAAGGGAAAAATCTAAAGCAGAAAGATATGAAAACTGGCCTTGTTTGGAAACTTTCTAAAGTAACAAAACCTTAGCTAATTTTAACTGCCGAAAAAATATGTGGTTCTCAATTACTACATCTTTTTACCTAGTGATCCGATTTCGATGATTTTTCTATTATCAAGAGAATATTCCCAAATTGGTCCCATTTAATTATATTTATGTAGGACTAACATTTAATTTAAAAAACTTAAAAAGTGAATATCGTCTCTAGACTTTTTCATTGGTCGATAAATTTTCGTCGGTTTTCTTTTTAGTTTTTTAAACGTAATTATTTTAGGGTTAGTTACATGCCAAGCCCATCAAACTAAAGCAACTATAATGCAGACGGTCATAGACTGTAGCGCTTGCGACCGACGTTCGATGGTACTTGTAGTGTCTTTGTTCCGGCACCCTTCACGAGCCTTTGTCTGAGGATAGGTTCCCAGTTCATCGAGAAGCTTCTGAAGATGGCCACCATCTAATAATATGAAGTTCGACGATATAACACTAATTACGAAATGTAATATGGGATAGGCTAGGGGTAGTCAGAGGCACGTCATAAAATTACATTTGGCACATGCCCACACATTGCAGTAGTTAATATTCCATACGTGACAGGTTGCTAGGCCATCGCCACTTATAAGAATACCAGCTGGTTTCCTCACGATGTTTTCCTTCATCGTTTGGAGCACATGTTTTGATGCGCATATAATTTTTATGAACAGAAAAATCCATTGATTTAAGCTGAGATTCGAACCGTCTATCAATATTTCTTTCATCGACATCATCATATTCCTGCCCTAATCCTACTTAAGAATAAATAAATATTTATTTATTTTATTTAAATATATATTTATTTTTAAATGTCTTTCGTTTAAATTGAGACGTTACGTAATACGTCTGCTTAACAAGATACAACTTACTAGTTGTTAGTTTGAAGCCTTACTAGTTACAACTCGTTAACTGAAGATGTTTATCTGAGGAGTAACTACTATGTAACTAGTCTACAAGTTATTCTAGAACATGTAGATAGGTTACCCGACGTTACCACATAAAAGGGTACTATGCTGAAAGGGATAATTTGGGTTAAATTACTTGTTGTATATGGATATTTTACATAACAACATCTAACCAATGCAATGCTATGAAAACTAAATAACAGATAGAATACTTATACGTGGGTACCTACTTTTTAGGGTTCCGTACCCGAAGGGTAAAATCGGAACCCTATTACTGAGACTTCGCTGTCCGTCTGTCCGTCTGTCTATCACAGGGCTGTATCTCAAGAACCGTGATAGCTAGGCAGTTGAAATTTTCACAGATGATGTATTTCTCTAAAAACTGCATAAAATAAATATTTAAGTGGGACTCCCGTACAACAAACGTGATTTTTTGCCGTTTTGATAATAGTACGGAACACTTCGTGCGCGAGTCCGACTCGCACTTGGCCGGTTTTTTTGTAAATGCACATTTTCATAACAATAATAGCTGCCCTAACATACGTTGTCTTGCCAAACAATAATCTCACAGAAAAAAAACACTTACAGTTTTTCCTGCACTTTACGCTAGATTTGCCAGAATGCGTTACGAAATATACTTCACGACCTATTCTTATACCTACCAAATACACAAATAATTTCACAATAATCGGACGAGCAGTTTCTGAGGAGTGCGACCACAAACATCGTAGCACGAGATTTTTAGAACTCAGAACAAACATCTATGTTCATCACACTAATGTTTATCCTCGTAACCATATCCTACATCGTAGTCGACACCATATCCTACATCGTCGAAGGAGCCATTATTCCCTAGATATAAACTGAAATATAAAAGGTAAAATTTGTATTCAGCTTTTAAATTGCAAGCCAGTAAGTACTACATATGAATGTCAGTATGTAGGTAGGTATGTATGGAGTAAGACCTATTGCCTCCAGTTCGAACGAGATACCAGTAAGAGGCAATAACTCAGGAGCTTCGCTATCGAGCCGAACAATATTTCTGCAATGTGCAGCTTTATACGTGTTAGTGAGAATGCCGTAATATCCATAATTTTGTTCGATGGAATCCTATTGAAGCTTTGTGCCATTTGTTACGATTTTCTATCATCATATCATCTGTCTTATCAAAAATAATTGTTAAGATTAGCTTTCCATCCGGCTTTGAACAGTGCTAATGAAGAATAAACCAATTTTTGATCTCATTTTTTTAAACAATAATATGACGTGTGTTACTCGCTGAAAAATTTAAAAGAATTATTATAATTGGTTTAGTAGATTTTAAGTTTATCCATTCCAAACAAAGACTACATAACCTAAGGTATAAAAAATCACTTACGAACGACTCAGATTAGTAATGAATCGATAACAAAACTGGATTCGATTCGAGAATCAAACCCACCACTTACGAGCACCATGCCTATACCACGATTAAGCAGCGTATCTTCTTAAGGAAATAAAATATGACTAACCTACATAGCACACTTTTTCTTAAAGACCTCTCAAACGTTTTAAGATTCGCTAATGAGACGTAGCTCTGAAGAAACTAGCAGAATTTAAATACAAAGCCACGACTATTTGTCGCAAAGTGATCTCGTCGGTCGTACGTGTCTGATACAACTGATTGGACCCAGATCACTTAAAGTACAAGCTTTGCTTAGTTTGGGCTAGATGGCGCTCTCTAAAATGTCAACCAATATTTATTTAGTATTATGATAATGATAATAATATTAATGTTCTGTGAGATTTTTATAAAATTCTGTGCCATGATATTTAGTTTAATTTAAAGTAATATATAAATAAAATATTAACAAATATGCGTTCTTCTATACTACATTAATAAAAATCTGTCTAATGACATAAGGTAAATTCTAGGAGAAACCAGTGAGACGTCAAATTAAATATTGTAAATTTTTACGTCATGACAAAGAACTATTATAAGAGTTCATAAATTTGCCTCATATTTCGCTAAAATGTAGAGCTTAGTTGAAGTCGCCCCCAAAAGTCTCTCCCGACAGTGTACACTCAGCTTAAGGCTCATTATTTCCATAGAAAGCGCGGTTAGGTGGCGATTTGAACGCGTAAGGGCCACTTCACACTGCACTAAGGGGGTGCACACACTAGTCAAGAGAGCCTTGTTAGAGCTAGTTGAGACATGCATGCGCCTTATGTTTGAATATTCTAGAAGGTAAGAATATTATACACTAGACGACCCGTGACTGACGTTGTCTTGTCAATTTTTAATAATCGCATAGTAAAAATCAATTTCAGGCTTCCAATTTATTGCGCGTTATGCGCATCATTAGTCAAAACTGCGTTGCTATGACGACTAAATGTTTTTAGTCTGTGATGTCAGATTTTGTGCTCACCAATGCCATCTATACCAAAATCATCATTTTTGCGTTTTTTTCTCATTTAAGAGTTGTTTTTCGGATTATAAGTTTATTTATTTATTCTGATTTTTTATCTACATACTACGGCAAACTTCATCTTAATCCGTTTTGACGTTTATTTTTGATTAGGGAACAAACATAGCAGCCTTATCACAAACTTTCACATTTATAATATTATTAGGATGTTACGAATTGTATGTATATGTACAGTTCAAATGACCGTACACTTAGTAAGTAGCAACTTAAAATATATGTTTGATCTCATGATTGATTTTGTTTCAACAAAGATCACATTATTCTAAGGTTTTTTTTTATTGGTTTCATATAAAAATATTTTCATGATAGACTAGCCTATTTTAAGTAATTTTCGTTCTCTTTTCTCAACCTAATATTTTAAATAGGATGTAATTTTTATTGTTATCGTCGTCAACTTAGGTTATGTTGGCTGCAATTAAAGTATGAATAAATTAAACTAAATTGGTAAAGCGTAATTATAATCGTTAAAAACCAAGCTTCTACATAATATATCTACTTGTACATCGGTTTACGAGTATTTTTTCCAGAAATGAACACAGCTATTTAAAAAACATAGGTACCATCTTTTGGAAGATAATCCATGAATTCTCTAGCAAAACTCTACAAAAGAATCTGCACAAAAAGTAGCAAAAATTTAAACACAATATTTTATAGAACTCGCCATTGTAAACTTCGGAATGAAATAAAAACACAATTTCAATTGTGTAGACTGCAGTGCTTTGTAATCCGAGCTCTGACTGTTTAAAGACACCCGAATGCAATGCGTTGTATTTGTGCAGTGCGAAAATATACTTACACAGAAAATAAACATTTCTAGTACCAGTAGGATCATTTGGAAAGATACCTCAAAAAAACACCAAACATAGCGCGGCAATCGAGTGCGGCATTCGCAGGACACAAGTTTGCCGCGTGACTAGTTTAGACTATTTGCGCGGCAGTACTGTTTTTATTCTTGATAAAATACCGTCCACATACAATCGCTGGTGAACGAACAATAACACCGTTTGCGAGGAGCACGTAGCTAGCGGCTGCCGCGCTATGTCTGATCACACATTTACATAGTTGACCTTCTTCTTCTTATCACGTCGATGCTTCATTTTATGTTTTATTGATTCTAAATGGTTTTAGAATAGTGTAGGTGGCGACCACAACCGCTCTATTTGTGTAGACTTGGCCTTACTTTACTTACAAGCAACTAGTCAAAGCAAAGGTCTTAATAATTTAAATGCTCTTACGGTTTCAACATGAGGTTGGGTAGGTCATTGCAAATTCGCTTAGTGGTCTATTAAATTAATGAAATATAATAAAATTCTAAAAAAAAACAAATAAGATCATGACTGTAATCCTTATGTATGATCATAGACATCTTTTCAGATCTCCAGGCGCTCGGATCCAATTGTTAAAAGTACCTACTTAATTAACTAATTATCTGATTTTTCACTATAAAACTCTAGATAATTACCTAAATAACCTCAAGCAGATTCCTAAGTCGAAAGATCAAATAGTTTTTTAATGTCGATCCTTGCCAAACCTTGAATTTATTGATTTTATCGGTTACCTTGAACCGGGTTTTCGTAATTACGTAGCTATAATTACTACAGAATCTGTTAATTAGGTACGATACTTACACATTAAAGGCGTTTTCAAATTAAACCATAATAATAGTGGATTCTGTTGTGTCCAAGCTAAAGCTAAGATTTCCGAAAAAATATAGCTATTATTTATTTTACGTTAAAGTCTAAATAAGCGTTACCTGCGAATGGAGGTTCTTTAATTTAAAATATTTTAGCATGTGCAAAAAAAAAACAGTCAAAATGTCATATTAGATAACACCTTTTTACATGTTGACAAAATTTACGTAAAAACATGGTAAAATGTATTTAAACTACTCTACGTTTTACAATTTAGATCTTGAGGTTACGCAAATTAAGGCTTTAACGTAATATGAATAAGAGTGATCGTATTTTTACAAAATTTTAGCTTTAGGCAGACACAACAGAATTGGCACCAATCAATGTGTAACTAAGGTATCATGTGTTTATTTTAATTAGCTGTGTGGGCTAATTGGGAGGTACCTTGAAATTCCATTCGACGACGATCGTGAGTTCGATCCATGGTTTTTTTTGTCTAAAAAACGTATGCGTCAAAAACAGTGAGGTAAAAGTGAGTGGAAACCAGTTAGCATTCTTATATGCGGCGACGGTCTTGCAAGCTGTTTCGTATGTGTTGCTAACTATTGCTGTATGTGGGTCTGTGTCAAATGTTTGGACGTGCCTTTGACTCTCTGACTATTTCCTTCCGACTTAAAAGATCTGCGCATTGAGATCTAAGAGGTCTACCGTACTTGTGGATTACAGTCGTGATCATAAACTTTTTAAATCATATATTACTAAACAATTTCATTAGTGTATTTTGAATTATATCAAGATATAACATCTTTCTCTACATAAAGATGAAATGAAAAAAGCTAATTCTAAAAAAAAATGTAAAAGCTAAAGCCATGTTGGCCAAGTACCTCGACATTCAATCTGAAGGTTGTGGGTTCGAACCCCTGCGTGCATCAATGGATTTCGTTTTTCGATTTTTTTTATGCGCATCAAAAAAACGTGCTCAAAACGGTGAAGGAAAACATAGTGAGAAAACCAGTTAGTATTCTTATAGGCGGCGATGGGCTTGCAACCTGTCACGTATGGAATGCTAACTACTGCAAAATGTGGGCTTGTGCCAAATATAATGTTTGGACTACCCCCACTAGACATCTTCGAAGGATCTAAGGGTCTGGAGATCTGAGAAGATGTCTACCGTACTTGGGGATTACAGTCGTGATCCTATTTTTTTTTTAAATTCTGAAATAAAGAAATGTTCTGAAAGCTATTTTTACACTGCGCCCAACGCCCATTGTGCAACCGATCTTGAAACAACGGACAAGCTAATCTACGAAATGGCCGAAAGAAATAAACGAATTACAGGACAAGAACAACAAAGAAGGTCGATGGGCGATGCAAAAATTCAACGTCCCATTGTGCCATTAGGTCTGAGTGGACCCAGTTTTAGGATTCGTTTTTTATTCAATCGTGTTTCGCTGAGCTGTTAAACTTAGCTTTTGTGTCGCGATATTTCGCTTCGTTTCTAATTGATACTTTTAGATTCTTCTAGCCTAAGCAAGGAACTGGCTTTGCTTAACTTAGTCATCTAGTAATTATGACTATCGTAATATTTTGTAAAAAAAACGTAAAGATGAAATAAAAATATTTGATTTGAATTAGCTCCTGAGATTATTAAGCTATCTTTATAATTTAAAAAAATAAATAATTATCTACTATTGTTTTGAATTTAAAGGATTATTATGTAAGTGCTCATGGAGTGGTATTTTAGCCTGAGGATATTCACTGCTGAACATAAGCTTCCCCTATTGATTTCCAAAGCAAATTTTATAATTTTTCGAGTAACTGTTAATATATTTATTTCATTAAAAACCTTACTCAGATTGATACATTTAATTAAAGTTGTCAAACTTTTACAGTTGTTGCGAAGTGATGATTATTCCAACAAACAATACATAATTTTAATTTATAAGTATAGTTTTTAGGATTCCGTACCCAAAGGGTAAAAACGGGAGCCTATTACTAAGACTTCGCTGTCCGTCTGTCTGTCACAGGGCTGTATCTCATGAACGGTGATAGCTAGACAGTTGAAATTTATACAGATGATGTATTTTTGTTGCCGCTAAAACAACAAATACTAAAAATAGAATAAAATAAATATTTAAGTGGGGCTCCCACACAACAAACGTATTTTTTTGGCGTTTCTATAGATAATGGTATGGAACTCTTCGTGCGCGAGTCCGACTCGCACTTGGCCGGTTTTTTTTTTATAACGTCACGTAGTTTTGGTTCTAGCAGTTATAAACAGACTTTTAGATGCTCCAAAACTCTTGTATTTTAATAATATTAATCATAAATGTGATCTTAAAGAAATTATGTGCTTATAATAAGGAAAGCTATCATATTCCATTTTGTAGATGATTGATTTTGAATATAACTCTTCAGTTCTATCAAAATTGGGCATATGATTGGCACAATTCAAAAGAGCACCTTCAATATACGAGTTTTGGAATTTGGCAACAGAATTTTGCGTTGCTTGTTTTGTTTTAGAATTTTTAATAACACTGCCATAGAGCGTAGGCAAAATACAACGAGCAATAATAGAGGTATAACCAATCAAAATAATGTTATGAAACTAAGATACATCTTTAATCAAGTGTGAAACAGACATTCTTGGTGTTTTCCTCTCAAACTCGTAAATAACGAGTATGTTACAAGAAAATCCCCAAAATTCACAACTTAATTTGAATTCTTAGTAGGTAAATAACAAGTATTTAAACTAAAGATACCTTTTATTATCTTTTGAAAACCCGACTTATTTTTATATTATTGATAATAATAATATTCTATAATAATTCAAAATTATTTTTCAATTTCAATGAATAAACCCTTTTGAATTAAAAATGAGTAAACACATTAATAATGCAACTCTATCCTCAGTTTTCCATGTTCTGTATACGCGGTGAATTTTTCAGTGGGTACCGAGTACGTTTTGTGAATCCAATGGTCTCTATGTAGTCCAAAGGTCCGAGTTAACTTCGCTTTGACTGGCCAGCTGGGGTGTACTCGCTAACCGATAACGAAATTTCGAGAAAATATTCGTTTTAAAATTACGTCGTTTCGACTATAGTTTGAACGATGAAACGACCGTAATTACTTTTGACAATTATCGATGATCGTAATCCTACTTACAAATCAGATAAACTAAACTGACTAAAGTCGAAATAATGAAATTTTGAAGTTACGAATATTGTCACGAAATTTCGTTTTCTGTTAGCGAGTAGACCCCCTGGACACTACCCATTTTGCCCACTGTTCGTACAACGGTCGTTATGAAATTTTTCATTAAGCCCAATGTCAACTAGAGCCACCTAGCTAGCCTTAATGTCTGCCGCTTTAATATCGTTAGCGTTTTCATTAGCACTCTGTTCGCTCGCTTTTAGTGGTCGTAAGCCTTTATAGTGGATGCCACTTTATTGTTATTATTTTTAGCGCGAGGAATCTTGTGATTTTTATCGTGACGTTTTATGACTCGAGCTAATCACTATCGTTAGCTAGGGGGTAATTAATATAAAAATATTATTTTATAGTTCATTCTAAAGTGGGTTTGAGATGAAAGTTTTTATGCCTTAACTAGCGAATCAATCGCAAAAGTTACTATCAACCCACCTCCCTGTTCAGTGGCCTGAGCACGAACTACTATCGTCTCGACAACGTATCGTCCACATGTCAAAACTGTCACTTTTTGTATAGTAAAAATTAAAGTTTTGGCATTTGGACGATACGTTGTCGATACAATAGTGGTTCATGCTAACCCTCTGGTGGTCTACTCGCGATCTAAAAGCGATATATCGTAACAATATTCGTATCAAAGTTACATCGTTTCGACTATAGTTTGAACGATGGAACGACCGAAATTTCTTTTGACAATCGTCGAAGTTCGTAATCCTACTTACAAATTATGTAAGTTATTGTTATTTAGATTTAAAATATATGTATATGTTGACACATAATAAATTTATACTTTTTTTCACTATTTCTTTAAATCTGTTCAAACTATAAGTAGTCTATAGTAATATTGTTACGAAATTTCGTTTTCGGTTTGCGAGTAGACCCCCTGGTGCTAACTTATGGTCGTGGAAACTCCGCATTACGTTTACCCTCAGCTCGTGGAAGAATCTTTCTTCCCTTTTTTACCTCAAAAGATCCCATCTTTTGTCGACCGCTTTTATAATAATAACAGAGCTAATATTATAAAAATTTGTATTTTTGTACCCGCCATCAACATTTTTGTAACCTGGTTTCCTTTAACAATCGAAAAGGATGGTTTGAAGTCATCTCGTTGAGAAAATTGCTA
The DNA here is from genome assembly GCA_912999785.1 of Hydriomena furcata. Classification (NCBI taxonomy): domain Eukaryota; kingdom Metazoa; phylum Arthropoda; class Insecta; order Lepidoptera; family Geometridae; genus Hydriomena; species Hydriomena furcata. The sequence goes on along the minus strand of OU538828.1, from coordinate 748,316 downwards.
AATAGAACAAGCATTTACATTTATACATTTATATCAGGCAATATACGCCCATATAGGTTTTTAGATAAGACTAACACATATATTTTATACTGGGTAATATAAACTTCTTTCACGTGAAATTATTTTCAAATAGACTTCAACTCCCGCTGCACCTTAGATGTTAATTTTCTGTTTTCCGGGTTTATTTTTTAGTGCACCTCTACACACTAGGTATAAGGAGTACCCCCCTCAAAATATCAAGTTTTTAGGACCAGTTGTTTATGCTGGATCAGTCAGCCAATCTGTCAGGCGTTTAGACAGTAGTCCAAGCTTTATATATATTAAAAACTCTGGATGCGAACGAACAGTCTCTCTCACGAAAAAAATACTTGAAGCTCATTATGATGAGAAATTAACTGCTCATACTCAACCCTCACAGCGAGCTGGGTCTTCCACATCATATACTCGACGACTTCATCAGGCTGATGAAGTGAACTCCAACTCAAACTCAAAAGGTATTTATTTAATAAAATCACAGGGATCACGTTGAAATGTCTAAGGAGCTAGGAAGCTACGCCTGCTTGCGACCATGTCTAGCAGAATCAGGCAAAAAACACAGCTAATGGCACTGTGCCATTTCAAACCCGTTTTTTTTCGATTTTTTTTTGAAATTTATGATTTTTTGAAAAATTTATTATTCGGTAACCAGAAGAGCTATCGCTTCCGGGTTTTGACTGTTACGAAGCTGACAGATGACAGTATCGTTCTGTGTAACAAAACCATTCACTTCCGGATCCGAAATATGTTTCCGCGCAAATTTAAATATTTTTTTTTTTGCGCGATTTTTTTTTAACTAAAAAAATTCACTAAAAATCCATTTATTTAGTTTATTATAAAGTTTCTTATTTATATGGTAAATAATAGCTATAGATATGATATAAAATATAAACTTCATTTAAATTGCTTTGAATTTTTTTTTATGAATATTTTAGGTTTTTTTTCAAAAAAAAAATTTTTATTACCCTATTTTTTTTTCCTAAAAATGTTATTCACACTCTAAAATGCGTTTATAGATAAGTTTGTAGGAAATTTCACGGAGAATCTAAAAATATATAGATGTCTATACCTTTTCATGCAAAATAACGAGATATAGGTGAAATAGTGCATGTAGGGCGTGACGGCGCGTGACGGCGGCGTGACGGGGCGTGGATCCATATGGTCTCGTGCCAATCACGGTTTTTGGATAAAAAAATCCCTGCCACCCACGATATGTAGAGTGTGGTGCGAACAATGTGAAGGCTCAAACAATGAACCCGAAAAACGTAGAGTGGAACCTCTGCATGCAGCAAACTCTTCGTTCCAAAGCTCAGAATCAAACCGACCGGGTGCAGTAAGCCAATTAGTTTTACGAGTCGGTTTCTTGCTCAGTAAATAGCACGCTCTGATTCACCAAGTTCGCTTTCAATCAGTGTTTAGTGTAGGCACCTGCAGCTTTTACAACCGGCGAAAACAGCAGGTTCTTAATTTGATGCATAGGTATATATTTTTGATGCTCTTTTAGGGTTCCTTAAAAACGGGACTCTATTACTAAGACTGCGCTGTCCGTCTGTCTGTCCGTCTGTAGTATGTCACCAGAATGTATCTGATGAACCGTGATAGCTAGACTGTTGGAATTTTCCAGATGATGTTTAAATATGTATTGCTGCTATAACAACAAATACTAAAAACAACAAAAAAACGATTCGAACCCTTGACCTTCAGATTGAAAGTCGGAGTACCTCCCACTCGGCCAACACGGTTCTCTTACACCATATAAGACGTAAATTTAAAATTTAAGTTGAATAGCGCCGTTATTTCTATCGAGGTAGACGAGTACACCATTGCATATTAATAACGCGTAATCTGATTAGCATGATGAAAGGATGCAGTGTAAAGTTTACGCTTTTAACCATAGGAGCCATGAATAAATTGCTGCTCAAAGAATTTTCATCTCCATACGGGCCTCCGGACATGAACCCACCAACGAGTAGAAAAAAACTGTCCGTTTTGCAAAAAATACGACACACACTATCTTATTATCACTACATAGTATAAAGCAAAGTCGCTTTCCGCTTCGCGCATCTGTATGTAATATGTATGTATGTATGTTTGCTTATATCTTTAAAACTACACAACGGATTTTGATGCGTTTTTTTTTAATAGATAGAGTGATTCAGGAGGAAGGTTTATATGTATAATAACATGCTACCCGTGCGAAGCCGGGGCGGGTTGCAAGTTATTTATATAAAAACAAGGCCGATAGAGTGTATGTCGACTCGTGTAACAAGGGTTCCGTACCGAAAATAACAAAATAATGTTAAGGTATTATTTTTCAAACTATCGTGATTAGTAGATATAACTATAGATTTATAGACAGGTCTTTATCACGTAATTAACTTTCATTTATTTTTCGACGTTTGAAGCCATGGTCACGGGCAGACTAACGGGAAAATAAATCAAAGGTAATTACGTGATAAAGACCCGTGTAAAAATATAAATAAAATGGAATTTTGACAACCGTTTACATTATTACATTTGTACTTCTCGTTACACATTTTGATATTATAGTTAGGTACTTATTAGTAGTGATTTCACTAGAAATGGGATAAATTCTATATTTTATTTTGTTTTTTTCTGCAATATACGAGTATGTTTTGACTAGTACTATTTTGTTTTTGCTGTGAAAACAACGAAAAGACCCCTAAAATGAAATAAACGGCTTGCAACCTTTAAAAAGGTAAGTTTTGCTAAAAGTGGGCATGTGCCAAACGTAAAGGTTAGTTGTGCCCCTAACTAACCCACTTAGACATCTTCAAGCATTTGAGCACTTATAGACCTGAAAGGGTGACATGAGCTTATTTTTAAAAATTAATTGACTGTAAATTTCATGAAATTAAAGTATGTTTCGAGTTTTTAAGAGGTGTTCACATAATGGTTCACAGTTTGGGTTTGGTTCAGCTTAACTGATGGTAATGAAATATATTTTATACACAACGATAAAAAAGTTTAAATTTTCATAAAACATTATAATGCATATCTAACCTTAATTCAACGCCTTAAAGTTAATTTTACAATGAGAGCAGATCCGGAGTGAACCATTCCATGTTTCGTTCCGAGTTTCTTTACCCACGCATGCGCAGAACTGCCTCGCTGATGCGGGATGGAACGAGCTCCTACATCTTCCGCAGTAGGCCATCAGCTCGCAGACGGGGTGGGCGATTCACGCCCCCGTCCACTCGGACGGACTACGTAATGCAAAATTAAATTTCTTGAATGAAAATCACGTGTAAATAAAGATATTTATAGAAAATTGTACTTAGTGCTTTGGTGTTGTATGAATATTTTAGATTTTTTGTGGACTTCAAGTTTTTTTTTTGGATACTAGGTGAGTGTTTAGTTATTTTTGTTGGTTAAATGTTTAGATGGAGATGAGGTTACGACCTCGTTTAATATTAAATAGTATAATAATCAAGATAAATATAATCGGAACAACTGCATACTGGTTATAAATAGTTAATTGATCCCTGACGTCAGCCAGGATTAGATTAATTAGGTAACTTAAGCTAAGCCAATATTGAGTAACAAAATAGCAATATTTTCCTTATTTATAACGCCATGTTTAATAAGCTTGTTTCCGATTGGCACAATATTAATCTAAACAAAAACAATGTCTTAGTTATCTGTAATAGGATTAGAAGTGGTGACCGATATATTAATAGTGGCCGAGATATAGCGGTGAAGACAAACTTACATTTTGTTAATAATGGTGATATAAATATTCGTTTATTTACTGCGTCACGAGTAATTCTTGAATATCCTGAAGCGGGTACGACGATTAGAAATAAAAAGGTGTGATTACACTAATCTTACTAATAATAAATCTGAAAGTTTGTGAAAATATTTGGATAATTGTGGCTCAATCACGCCCAAACAGATTTTAATGAAACTTAAATATTTATAGCCTTATCATGTAATGGCATATATATAGAATACTTATCTAGATTAGATACCACGTGAGTAAAGCTGCGGGTGGAAGCTAGTATTATAATGAGGTAAAGTTTGTTTGTAATTTCGTGTTGGGATGTATGAAGCAATCTCCGGGACCACTGATTAGATTTTGAAAATCTTTTACTAATAGAAAAACTACATTATTCATGAGTTATATAGGTATATTATGAGGAGGGAAGAAAGTCGTGTAATAAGAAGAATGTTAGGAATGGTTTTGGATAGATGTAGACGCAGAGGTAGACCAAAGAAAAGATGGATGGACTGTGTGAAAGATGACATTTGTCAGAAAGGAGTGAGTGATGAGATGACGATTGATAGAGAAAATAGAAGATGTACATATGTAGTGCCGACCTCACTTTAGTGGGATAAGGGCAGGAAGATGACGATGAAGATTATAGGCTATTTTTATAAAGTACAATTTACGGTTCCTATAGCTACGCTGGTGAAGTATTTTAATAATAGACAAAAAAAAGTATCGTTTTGAGTCTTAGAAATTAATGAGGCAACAAACACGACTTAGTGACTATTTTTTTTAATGTTCCTTTTCGCAAATGGTTCGTAGAAAATTCTGTACAGAGCATCATCTTAACGCTGATATTGAACACATAACAAATATTTATGTTCTTATTACAAATGTTTCTCCTGGGTGGAAATCTAATCCACAACCAACAGCGCAGAAGGCAGAGTTACTACCAACTGAGCTGTGAGGCCAGTCTGATGGTTCCGTTGGTTGTCGTATTGTCTGGCCAGGATGAAGCGAGTTGTCCTGTGAGGTCATGGAATGGCCAGTGAGGTCGTACAATGGCCACTCACCCGACGCGGCTTAATGACGTGTTAATTTAGGACCGAAATTTGTCCTGATAAGGATAGGATGGCAAACAATTAGGGGTACCAATACCTAATGCTAACCGTCTATCTCTGTAGGCAGTTTTCGACTTGGTACTTATTATTATAATGTTTTTTTTTGGGTTCCGTACCCAAACGGGAAAAATGGACCATGAACCATCTCATGAACCGTGATAGCTAGACAGTTGAAATTTTGATGATGATGTATTTCTGTTGCTTCTATAACAACAAACTAATGAAAGAAAAAAAGAAATATTTAAGTGGGGCTCTCATACAACAAACAAGTTTTTTTTTATTTGATGTTTTTTATAGGTACGGAACCCTTCGTGCGCTAGTCCGACTCGCACTTGGCCGGTTTTTTCCTTTTTATTTTTTATATTTTTTAATAGTAATTGAACAATCAAACAAATTAAAAATCATGAAAATCGGTCTAGCCGTTCACGAGTCATAAATGGTGTAACTAACGACTCTGTTTTATATAAAAGATAATATAAGAACCAAGTTGAAACTGCCTAATAATATTATTATCAGCCCCAAACTAAGCAAAGTTTGTATTATGAGAACTAGATAACTGATATAATGCATTATTATACTTTTTATAAATACATAGTTGTAACATTTGGAATGCTAAATACGAATAAACGTGGGCATGTGCCAAATGTAATGTTTGAACGTGCCTCTGACTAACCCCTTTAGATATCTTTAAGGACCTGAGTGCCTGGAGATTTGAGAGGATGTCTACCGTATTTGGAGATTACAATCGCGATGCTATTTTTTCATTTTTTTATAACACCCAGACAAAAAACAAAAACTATGTTCATCACACAAATGTTTGTCCTTGGTGGGAATAAAACCCACAACCTACATCGCAGAAGACACTGCTACTGCCAACTTAGCTATGAGTTTAGTAACAAAACACCCTATATAGCTGAACGCTCAATCACATTAGGTTCGACAATGTTCAATTGATTGTTGCGATGTTCATACATCATATTTTACCGATCTAACGGGCGGTGTTCACTTCGGACACTTTTCACCAACCTCAAAGTGATTCTTGTGATTTTATTGAAATAAATGCCTTTAGAATTTGAATTTGAATTAAATTGAGCTGTGTTGTCGATGATCTAAAGCTACGAGTTTCTATTGAACATTCCATTGAAATACCTGTAATATAATTTTTTACGTACGTCTGTTAAACTTTATTAAGGTGATACTTAAAATTTACGGTGTTTTAATGGCTCTGTCTACGAATAAGACTAGTGTGATAAAAACGCGGAATCTTAATAACATTAAAAAAAACCTTTTTTTATTTAGTTTGGTATTATAATTTAGAAAATCATAAGATTTCATCTAATTAAGTAATGTAACAGTTATCTGTTAAACATTTTTAGATTTGGAGCTGAAACAAAATAAACCGGTTAAGTGCGAGTCGGAATCACACACGAAAGGTTCCGTACTATTTATTACCTATAAAAAACGGCAAAAAAGAAAACCTTTGTTGGACGGGCCCACTTAAATATTTATTTTATTCTGTTTTAAGTATTTGTTGTTATAGCGGCAACAGAAATACATCATTTGTGGAAATTTCAACCGTCTAGCTATCACGGTTCATGAGATACAGCCTTGTGACAGACAGTGGAGTCTTAGTAATAGGGTCCTGTTTTTACCCTTCGGGTACGGAGCCCTAAATAGGGTTCTTTTGAATAGTAAATTTAATATCTAGAAAAGTTTTTGTCTTCTATTCGGATAAATTAAACCCACAAAATATATAAGTTATAACAAAAGTTGTACAAATATTAATAAAAACATACCTAACCACATTGCCAAAAAATATTAAACTCTCACGACAAAATTGAAATAGGCTCGAGCTTCGTTAGCGACGTGGTCAAAAATATACATAAATGCTGTGTCTATTAACCAACAAATTGGTATTAAAACAATATTCCGGTTTAATTAATATCTTTAAATCATTTTATGAAGGCCTAGCTATCCGCCCCGGCTTTGTACGGGTAGTGTACCTACTAATGAAAATTATAGGCAGATTTTTTATGCATTTGTCAAAGGTTATGTTGTTGTGTTTATAATTTAAAAAAAAAGTACAATAGACATCCTCACACATCTCCAGGCGCTTAAATTCTTTGACGATGTCTAGTGGGGGTAGTCAGAGGCACGTCCAATACGAGTAAGGTACAAGGTACCCTGCAAATGCCAATTAAATAAATATATCATATATACCATTCAAATTAGGTATGTGTTATTGTCTATGCCAGTTTGTACCAATGGTTAATAGTTAAGATTGGAAATTACTACAAAACGCAATATCGCGAGATCTAGAGCGAACTTGTAATTAATTTGACGTATGCTTGAAAACAGCATTCAACGCAATATTACGGGAATCTACTTTAACATATTAAAAATGTTTAGACGTACTACTGACTAACCCCACTAGACATCGTCAAAGATCTGCCCACCTAGAGATTTGAGAGGATGTCTATCGTACTAAGGGATAACAGTCGAAATTCTGTTTAGTTTTTTTAAACAATCTATGAAGCTGAGGACAAAATATCGTAGCAAGTGCTACGCCGTAGCAACTACAACGTAGCACTCTTCAAAATACCTTTAGTAGGTCACCTTCCAAACTTTCTTACAGCCCTTATAATCATAAAATAAATGTTTACGTACATAACCAATTAATTTAATTTATGTCCTTGGGGTAATACTTAGATGTTTGTGATGTGTTCTCCTTCATTAAACTTGGGTAAAACCTCATAATAATATATTACTTATATATTTTGATGTACCCCTTAGCTCGGTTTAATTTAAGTAGGTTATCACAGACAAGTCCAAACAGTAGGTATATTTAACGTACTAGGTCAAATGCAACTGATAGTCCAAATAAACTTAACTACTTAAAGTAAACAATAATTTCAGAATGACATATTTTTTCAGCTTCCGAATCATGAAAGTAGAATAAGTTTCCATTGAAACGTGCGCGGAATTAATAAAAAAAATTGTATGAAGACTTTATACTATATGGCCGCATGCAATCGCCTTTTAAGGTTCATTATCAGAAGTTTGTTTTAGTATATGGGTCTGACTAATCTTACACATCTACGCGTTATCTGTATCCATCCAAATATCAACTCAAAAATGCTTGTAAAGTGTAGGTATTATTTCCTGGTAATATAGTTAATTTTTCAATGTTTTATATGTACAAAATTATACTTATTTAATTAATAATCACATGTAAATGTAATTATTCTGCGACAATGTGTCAATAAACCATATAAGCTATTGATGTGGCTTTAAAACGTTAAAGTTATAATTATCACAAAAAAAATATTGGTAGCACAAAAAACGATTGGATGCGGGAATATAAGGTCGGAGTCCTAATGCCTCAGTTCCATCTTTCCATTCCATTGTAATAAATTCTTAAACGATTGTTTCTTCAACAAAGATATTCCATTTTTCTTCGTTGTTCCTTAATGTTTGGAATCAAAGGTCTTGTCCCCCGGGGCTTGATCATGTTTGTTCTGCTTCGCTTCGGCCTTTTGTAAAAAAGTGTCCGTTATAATGAAGTATGTAACATTTATTTAAATCGAGGTTTTTTATAAAATTATTTAAAAAAAAAGACCTAAAATCAAGACTCAAGCAAAATAAGTATGTCAGGATCGTAGCAAGTGGTAAGCCGTGGTCTCTGCTTACCCCTCAGGGAAACAGGCGTGGTTTTATGTATGTATGTAGAATCAAGACTGTAGTCATAGTATTTGACTGATCTCACAGTTCAGTTGGAAGTAGCTCTGCCTTCTGCGCTGTAGGTTGTGAGTTAGATCCCCACCCAGGACAAATATTTGTGTAATGAATATAGATGGTTGTTCGATGTCTGGGTGTTAGTATGTATTATATGTATTAAATAATATTATAATAAGTATTCTATTACTTTTTGGTTCCCATAATACAAGCTTTGCTTAGTTTGGGGATAGATGGCGTTTGTGTAATAACCATTAATATTATTTATTTATTTTTTTAGAAATATCTATTTTTTCTTCTCCTTCTTGGCCTTATCCCACTACATTTGGGGTCATAACAAGTTGAAAAAATATGTAATTTTGCAAACGTTTATAATTTTTAACAGATTTCATAAAAATAAGGATCTCAATTAGTTTGTATGTTTTTTTACAGAAATACTGCTGCTTGGTTACCAAAATTTATCTCGTATATAAATTTCGAGACAATTCAGTATTTTAATACTATTGACACTCGAAATTAATGTAAGCGCAGTACGTCCGCCAAAGAGCGACTCTGTTTTCAAACAAAACCCAGCTCAATAAAGGGAGGGTGATGATTAAATGGGGTGTTATTGTTCAGAAGTTGTTCATTATTCTGAGTGATGTAAATAATAATAAAACGCCACTTACGAAGAATGAATGAAACGTTTAAAATTACTTTCTTTTCACAACGCAATACAAAATAAGTTTTCTGTTGAAAAATATTTTTTATATGACAAGCTTTTGTAAAATCATTCAAACCATCGAGCACTAGTGCGCTATCACCTGTCACATCATATAACATTGTCATCGGAACTTGATAAGTATGCAAAGTTTTTACTCAATCGAAGTATTTACTAAGGAGTTGCGTTGCGAGTGTCCGTTGAACAGCTTCTGACTCCATTATCAGATCAGATCGTTGTCACCATATTATTGCATTGTCACCGAAGTTACTTAGGTATGCAAATTTTCAGCTCAAGCGGTTAGGGATAAGTGCTTTAAAATTTTGTTGCAAGATTCCCCTGAACAAACATAGTTATATAGCAAGTTAAATAAAAGCTTGTCAAAAACAATTTTGTTTAGGGCGCAATCAAGGTTTACAACCATAACTGCAGAAAATTCTATTTTATTAGTGTTACTGACGAAAATACTTCGTTTCCTGTAATTTAACTCATTATCAACTATCACTGTAAAAGCGAAATGATACTATATTTTTTGCACATTTTAAACGTACTTATTAACCATATTCATTTTTATGACCGAAGTTGGTCTAATGGAGTACTAGAAAAAAAATTAAAAGGAAAAACAATGCTTTTTAACCGATGAAAATAGAAAGTTCTCAAGTCGCGACGCGTTATATTCCCTTCAAAATAAAAAGTCTAACGTGTATCCACACTGCAAGCCTAGCCCGTCGCCGCCACCGCACTAGGCTCGCAGAGTGGCCACACTCTAAAGAAAATATACCCCCGTCACAAAACCTATTACCGTATCAATTTCAAAAACTCTGCGTCTCATTTTCAAGGCCTGTGACAAATGAAAATGATCTTATAAGGATTCAGTTTTCCTTTTGGCGTACGGATCCTTAATTAAGTAAAAGAATCAATACATCCTCACAGCCTCACATCCGCACATCCATCCACTAAAGCCAAACATTTGTGTGATGAACACAGATGTTTGTTCTGTGTTATAATGTATGTATTTACAAAGAAAATAAGGTACAAAAGTCAGTTTTATTTTTAAACGATCGTGATTAGAAGGCATAACTATAGAGTCTGCCCGCGACCATGGCTATTGTAACATAGCCGAAACGTCGGGAAAATAAATTAAAGATAATTACGTGATAAACACCAGTGTTAAAATCCATAGTTACAAAAGTCAGTTATTTTGTTCCCATGGTATAAACTATCTATAATATGGTATGACTAACTATCAATAACTATATCTTACTATCAAGATATAGTTATTGATAGTTATACGATTTCGGGGCTAAATAATGTATATAAATCTCCTTTGGTAGAGCGATGCTTTTCAAACAAATACCTAGGCTAGCCTCGGAATGTTTTCAAACTAAGTTATTTAGGTTGGCCGTAACTTCAAACATAATGTAGAGTTATGTAAAGTCTACGGTGTTAGCGAAAAGCGGAACGGGTATAGCGTTTATATGAATACAGACAAAAGCGCTATTCAAAAACATTTCAACTTGGAAATCGGGATCAAAAGAATTTCTTCCTCATACTTGAATTCGGTTTTTTTGATAACTACTGCAAAAGGTGAACATGTTCCTAATAAACATTTTGGACGTGTCTCTTGCTACTCCTTTAAGACATATTTGATGATTTGAGCGAGCGGAGATCTGAGAATGTCTACCGTACAGTTGTGATTATACCTATTTCTATTTTCTATTCAGACGAAGACGTGATTTGCTAGCGATTTAAAAACATACGAGCTCTACATTTCTTAGAAACAGAAGAAATATTATAAAGCAACAAAGATTAGTGGCAAAGTTGCGTAGCAAAAGTTCATTTCAAACAGTCAATGAACTTTTCAAATCGATTTGGCAAACTCTTTTGTTTTTGATCGGAGCTGAATATTTGCAATATGCCGATGCGTTGGCAAGCTTATCCTGCAAAAACCATCGACAAAATATTACACTTTGTTTTGATGAAATAGGCTACGTTTCAATAGGACAAAAACGCGGCTTATAATATAAGTATCTACATTCCGCATTTACACTTCTTCATCTTCACAAAAACTATACTTTATTCAAATATAGCCTACTAGCTTTTACACGCGACTTCAACGGCGTAGATTCATAGATCTATCGGAAATTCTAAAAAAATCAAAAGAAAATTTTGGGTAAAAAGTAGCCAATGTCTATGTGAGTAACTTTCACATTTAAAATATTAGTATTAGTAGTGAGAGAAATTTCAGAATTTAATCAGTAGATCTGGAGATCACAACATAGTATAAAGCAAAGTCGCTTTCCGCTTCCCGCGTCTGTATGTCTGTATGTATGTTTGCTTATATCTTTAAAACTACACAACGGATTTTGATGCGGTTTTTTTTAATAGATAGAGTAATTCAGGAGGAAGGTTTATATGTATAATAACATGCTACCCGTGCGAAGCCGGGGCGGGTCGCTAGTACTCTTATAATTATTGACAATAGCAAAATTACGGTAATTCTAGCCAAACGCCATAAGTAAAAGTGGAAGAAAAACAATAGAATAGGATCACGACTATAATCCCCAAGTTCGGTAGACATCCTCTCAGATCTCCAGGCACTCAGATCCTTCAATATGCTGAAACGGGTAATCACTGGCACGTTCTAACATTACATTTGGCACATGCCCACATTTTACAAAAGTTAGCAAATTCTAATTCAAAAAACATTTATTTCAATAAATCACAGGGATCACTTTAAAACGTCTTAGGAACTAGGTGAAGCTACGCCGATTCCTCGCGTCGCGACCAAGCCTAGAAGAATCAGGCAACCTAACTATCTAAAGGGTCTACCTTTTTTTCAATGATCCTTTCCTTATAGCTATGTAGAGCTCCAGTGTGTTGCCGAACAAGGTGAAGGCTCAAACAAGAATAATAATTAAAAGTAAGTACTACTCAAGTACGTACAACAATAAAAAGCAATAAAAAGGTTCTCTTTGAAATTACTTTTTTTGTGGTTATTAGAGCCTATTCTATAAGACACCACATTCTACACCATACCCGGATCATCCAAATTTATAGCCACACTATTAGGTGTGTCCATAAACAGTAAGTTCCTAAATTAAATGTACCAACACATATTCCTTAGATGCTTAGTGCGAACACTCCAGGGTCCCCGATTTACTCGTATATCACTACATAGTATAAAGCAAAGTCGCTTTCCGCTTCCCGCGTATGTATGTATGTATGTATGTATGTTTGCTTATATCTTTAAAACTACACAACGGATTTTGATGCGGTTTTTTTTAATAAATAGAGTGATTCAAGAGGAAGGTTTATATGTATAATACATGCATAATATAGTAGAGAAACACTGATAACTTTAGAGGTTTCTAATGTGATGTCGTAAATAAACACATTTTTTTGCGCTTACATTGCAAATGCTGGCTGAACCCCACGAGATATATCAAAATAATGTACTTCAGTATTGTACATTAAAAACGTCTACAAAAAAGTCCACGATGGTATTAGAAATATCTTACGCACAGCGAAGCGGGCACGGGTCAGCTAGTAACTAATAAAATACCTTGTTAATGTGCTTTTTTAAATGCGCAAAATGAGCTAGCATTATTTATAATTGACGGTAGTTTGTTATAAAGTTGTACTCCTTCAAAATGTAAACATCTTTTTTCCGTAATTGGTTCTTACTTTGGGCAAAACATTGAAACTTGCGCGACGAGTGCTACGCTTTGTTATTTGCTTTGATTTTATGAATGCTAAGTTAGTATGGAGAGAGCTACTTAAAATTTTGTGAACTAAAATGCATGTATTATAAATGTACATTTGTTTGATGATCATTATTTTTGTTTCTTTGTTGTGCGTTATGTGTCGGAGCGAACCTAGAAGCGACGAAAGTTTAGTTCGTATTTTTTCAATGTGCGTATTCTACGTCAAGCCACTATCAATATGTAAACCTAAATACTTTTCACCACATTTTTCTTCGATATTAATGTTATTTATTGTCAAGCTTATAAGAGGTGCAATTATTTTGTCTTTAGCTTTAAAAATAGTATAACATGTTTTTGAGATATTTATTGTTCAAAGATTATATTTAAACCAGTTATGTAAAGTATTCAAGTCATCTTGCGCTTTTTCTACAATTTCATGTATTGATGTGCCAAAATAAAACAAGCATGTATCATCAGCATACAGAGATATATGACCGTGTAGTCCTAGTTCATGTATATTGTTTATATATATTAGAAAAAGCAACGGACCCAAAATTGACCCTTGTGGGACACCATATGTGATAGGTAACTTGCCACTTACAGTATTTTCAATTTTCACCACTTGGAATCTGTTAGACAAATATGATTTAAACATTTTTAGTGCAATACCTGTGACACCTATACTTTCTAGTTTTCTTAACAGAAGCGTATGGCTAATAGTGTCAAAGGCTTTTTTTAAATCAATAAAAACACCTAATACAATGTTTTTATTGTCAATATTAGATCTTATTTTAGTTATTATGTCAATGGTTGCGGTAAGAGTGTTTCTTTTAGGTGTAAATCCAAATTGGTGTTTATAAATAAAGTTGATTGAATTTAAATAAATTTGTAAACGGTTATGTAGTAGTTTCTCTAGAATTTTCGAAATTATAGGGAGGACCGAAATCGGTCTATAATTTCCCGGGTCCCATTTTGATCCCGACTTATAAATTGGAGTGACCTTTGCTATTTTTAGTGATTTAGGGAACTCCCCTTTTAAAAGAAGTTTGTTAAAGCATTTATTTATTCTGTCTAAGCCTGCACTTGTATTGAAATTTAAGCCTTTGATAATTTCATCTACTTCTTTTAAACCACGTGGTTCAAAGATTGATAATTCCGAATTTTGTATATCGGTATGAGGTAAACCAAGATTTGAGTTGATGTGATAGTGTTTAGGAATTTCATTTGCCAAAGCTGATCCTATCGTAGAAAAATATTGGTTGAAAACTTGACAGACGTCTCCCAAGTCCGTCGTTTACCCTTTGGGTTCAAAACCCTAAAAAGTCTATAAACACAACGTCTTGATTGTAAAATTACTTTAATTCCCACTCGGCCATCACAGCTTGGCCGAACTCAAACAATCTATGTAGCGGCAATCATTCACTCTGTATTTGGCAACATTAAACAAACACATTTATCCGCGTCCCACTGTAAATCATAAGTGAATAGATTGCGGACATTTGTTATCAGGCCCAACGATCATTTACAGGCCGCAACAAACTTTCGTCCATTAAAGTGAGCTGTATTAATAGGGTATCTTTGCAAATCAATTTAATAATTATATTATAACAATAAATTAATTTTAATTTTAACAAAGCCGTGTTGGTCGAGTGGGAGTTACCTCGACTTTCATTCTGAAGGACGGACAGACGGACATACAGACGATCAGCGAAGTCTTAGTCAATACTGTCTCGTGTTTACCCTTTGGGTACGGAACCCTAAAAAATATCTTATTACTACAGAAAGGGGTTTTTACTAGCCTTTTTCAACTAACAGACGGATTTTGTGGCTTAATGGTCCACGTCAATTCCAAATGTATTAATAAAACACAAATATATCTTTGAAAGGTGCTTGACCGGTTTATTTACTTCAAAAAAACATCACTTGTATTACTTTTATTTTCTACGTCAAAATAGTCAAGGAAAAACAAAAAAAAAACAATTACATAGCATAATTCATACTCCAAACGACCGAAAACCTGCGACTTTGCAAAAGGCAGTCAAACAATAACATCAGGAAATTATGTTAAACGACCAGCTATAAATAATTTACGAGCCCTTGAGCATTGGGACACACTACCAAAATCACAGTTCAGTTGGTAGTAGCTCTGCTTTCTGCGCTGTAGGTTGGGGTTAGTATGGGGCTAGACGGCGTTGTGTCGAATGTCCACCAATATTTATATATCTATACTTATAATAAATCTGTAGAGAGGTCAATTCTGTACATGAAATATATTTCCAAAATAACTATTAGGGGGTGATTAGGGATCGATACTGATGCCAAAAATGCAATCAGTAAAATTTTTGTCTGTCTGTCTGTCTGTCTGTCTGTCTGTCTGTCTGTCTGTCTGTCTGTATAACCGTTATAGAAACAAAAACTACTCGACGGATTTTAACGAAACTTGGTACAATTAATTTTCATACTCCTGAGCTGGTTATAGTATACTTTTTATCACGCTGCAATCAATAGGAGCAGAGCAGTGAAGGAAAATGTTGGGTAAACGGGAGAAGTTACTCCATTTTTTGAGCTTCCGTCGCGTGTGCAACCTTAATGGTTAAAGCTACACAGAATTCATGTATGACGGAAATGTTCTCCTTAAAATTATATAAAAAATATCCCACGACAGCATATGTCTATCTTTTATGGTTGACTCACAATAACACGTGTAACTCCCGATAGCTTAGCAGTTCGAAGCTTTCTGATTATATTTGTCTACTCTTACGTTTATAACACTCTCAGTCATCCCTAATTAAAAACGCGAACGCACAGGCAGGCGTCTTGCTTGGTACCTAGAGGCTAGCGAGTCACCTAGCGAGTAGCTTCGTAAAACGAACATTCTCGAACGTTCGCGACCGGCCTAACAGATAGGCGTCAAACGCGCAGTTCGGCCGGTCGCGAACGTTCGAGAAAAAAAGAAATCATCAATAATTGTCTAATGACAAAAAAGCTGTGAAAAAAAAACGTTTTATATAAAGACATTCTGTAGTATATTTAGTATCAGCATTGCACCCGTGCGAAGCCCGGGCGGGTCGCTAGTTTAAAATAAACGTATATACAGTCGCGATCCTATTCGTTTCAAGTCAAGTCCTACTAATCCTACTAATATTATAAATTCTAAAGTTTGTGAGTGTGTGTGTGTGTGTGTGTGTGTGTGTGAGAGTGTGTGTGTGTGTGTGTGTGTGTGTGTTTGTGTGTGTGTGTGTGTGTGTGTGTGTGTTTGTGTTTGTGTTTGTTACTCTTTCTCGCAAAAACAACTGAACGGATTAAAATGAAACTTACAGTAATATATAGCTTAAACATCAGAATAACACATAGGCTACTTTTTATGCAGGTACCACCCGTGCGAATCTGGGGCGAGCAGCTAGTAAATAAAAAAATATAAAAAGGAGAAGAAATAAAAAAGCTCGTAAGTATTGGAGCTTTCTCAGAACCTAACTGTAATCTCAATATACGAATTCATAAAGTATATTTTTTTATAATAACAATCGTTTATTTTCGGAAAAGTTTAGTATGATTGTAACAAAAAATGTGTCTTCAATTTATTACCGTTCCCAGAAAAAGAAAACAGAAAGTCAAGATTCCACAAATTTGAACAATACAACTTGTTCCATATATAATATTAAGTATGTTCCTTGGAAATGGGCTCGAGCGTTTTTTTTTGTGTACTTTCAGTAGTTCTGAGAATAGGTGGTAGAGTATGTTTTATACCCCTAAGTGATAAGGGTGGCGTAAAGTTCTGGAAAAACTGAAAGCGCTTTTTTCTGTGGGATTATTGAAATTTGACAGGACAACGTCTAGGGACAGCTAGTATACTTATACATGTTGTGTAAGAAGTTTTTCATCAAGATGTCTACCTAAAACAAGTATTATAATTAAGTTTGCAGTTTTTAAACTTTTTAAATTTCTTTCAGAACACTATTAATATTTAAAACGGGTATTTATCGCGTTAATACCTTTTTATTTACAACCCTTGTTGTGTCTGAAAAAACATAAAAATGTTGATGTTCTAAAAGTTGTAGAACAAACGGCTTTCACACCGACACCAGGTGAATGGCCTCTTACGAGGTAATATATTTTATATAGGTACTATGAAATGCCATAATGCGAATATCGCTTACACTATCAGATTATTGTCCGAAATATCATATTCTGTAATCTATCATTTTTTATTTGTCCAAATGTCAACGACAAAGCTTATTTTGTGCCTATTGTGTGGTGACCTTTGTTTGGTCAATAGGGTTCTGCGGTCAATGAGGTCAAAAGAGGTACTAGAAAAGCGGTATTGGAAACCGGTATCGGGACTCGAAACGCCATCTGGTAGATCGTAGTTGTATTGGTTTCTATTAGTTTCTTTTGTTTTGCAATTTTTTTTGAAACAATTGTTTGGTAAGAGTTTGTTTTTACAAGAATAAAACGGCATATTGTTATAAATCCTAAAAAAATACAATGTTTGTAGTATAATACTAAAAAATATACTTGTATTTGTATATACTTGTATTATATACTGTATATTCTAAGGTAAATGTTGTGGTGTGTGTATGGTCGGAGAGCTCTAGTCTTGGCTCTAGTCTTACAAGGCCAAAGTGTATAACTAATACAGTTTAAATCTGTAGGTACTAATATTATAAATGCGAAAGTGTATGGCTGTCTGTGACGTTATTACGGCCAAACCGCTGGGCCGATTGTGATGAAATTTTATATAGTCATAGTTTAAAGTATTGGGACGGACATTAAATACTTTTTTACCAAAAATATTTTTTGATTTTAGGGAATTTCACTATGAAAAAACAATTTCAATATTTTACGGAAGTCGTAAAGATCTAAAGTCGCGAGTAAAAGCAAGTACTAAATACAGTTAACTTTTAAAAGACCGTTTCGCTACAACCTTACCATGAAAACCTTATAATAAAAGTCGAAAACACTTAAACTTCATTACGTACCACTGAGTTGTCCTAAATCTTTGATTATTGAATCCTTTAACGGGTTGAGCGGGCAGCCGCGAGTGCCGCTATGAATAAAATATCTAGAACAGTTTCGTTCCTGATTTGTGTGCGGATTAGCTTGGTACTGCAGTTTCATTTTTAATTTTTGAACCGGCTGGCTTGCAACTTTTTGCACTCTCGGGTTCAGAAGAGGTCGTTCAATATGTAACCTTTTTTCGTATATTTTTACTTTAGCCTCGGTTAGGTTTAATTGGCGGTAGGAATGACACGCCTCACAGCTAGGGCTGCCATCTCTAAAATTTGGCAACCAGGACAAGACACGTGAAAACCCCGGACTCACAATTCCGGCACAGTGCTTGTGTCGCGGGTGGCCAAATTTTAAACCAGGACTACAAATGAAACCCCGCCCGGACGCCCCCCGGACGCCCTCTAAACTAGGACAAATCCGGGGAAACCCGGACAGATGGCAGCCCTACTCACAGCTCAGTTGGCAGCAGCTCTGCCTTCTGTGCTGTAGTTTACGGGTTAGATTTCTACGCAGGATAAACTTTGTGCAAGTAACATAGATGGTTGTTCTGTGACTGGGTCTCGTATGCTTATGTATTTACAAAAGCATAAACGGTTTCTGGTCCTCAAAGTGCAAGTTTGAATTAGTTTTGATTGGTTTGGGGCTAGATGGCGCTGCGTGAATTGTCATCAATATTTATTTATGTTGAAGTCCTCTACTGTTGGGAATTTACCTTTTCGTTAAGAAATAAAGCAGTGAGCCGTAATCATTGAATCGTGCAATATGCCTAATCGCAAGGAACAGGCGTAGGTAGCTTCATCTAGCTCCTAAAACGTTTCAAAGTGATCCTTGTAATTTTATTGAAATAAATACCTTTTGACTTTGATTTTCACATCCTCCTCTGGAATTCCGCTTGACACTATTTTTGGGACATCCTGCATAGTTCGTAACGTGGCTACTAATAAATAAATAGGCTTTACTTTACACCCGAGTAAAATGCGAACGAACCCACGGGCGGAAGCTAGAAACAATAATATATGCCGACAATTTACATACAGGGTACGCACTCAAACATAGTGCTTACCCATGTAGAATAACACACGGAAATGCTAGACCCTAATCGTTAGGTACACATAAAATCATCAGATTACCTCCCACACATAACTGGCGGGGTCTGGCGGACCTAACATGTACGTAATCTGATCCCAAATCGCAGAAACCTAAGCGTATGTACTTATCTCGTGACGTTGATGAGGGATGGCTCCGTTTCTCATGTTATGTTTCTTTACTTGATGTGACCTATAATAACAGAGGCAAGCGGGAGTTTTAACTGCCCAAGTGACCCTTTTTTACAGAAAGAATATAGGTAGGATATACATAGGTACATGTTACACACTAGCATTCCTTTTCGGATTCGCACGGGTGTAATGGAAATAGGCAAATTTTTAATACCTTAGGTTACATTATTGCAATTTTCGTTGGGATCTCTAATGCCTGGCGCACAATGGAGGACCGACTGAATTAAATAGTTATTGAAATATATACATTATTTTGATTGGATAACTATTAAATTCAATAAATAAATTGTAAATCCTATAAGCGCCGTACGCCAATGTGTGCTGATCCATAGCAGTGTAAAAAAATGTACTCATAGATGTACAAAATAAATATTGAGCTAGATTCTGTAATTTTCATAAAAACTCGTACATATAAAACTATCCTTACATCTTTTATGTACATAATCTAAAACTATAAAATTGCTTCTACTCTCCTATTCACAAACTATAATTGATTCAAGTTTCATAAAAATCGTTGTATAAACTCAAATGAATAAACATTTTAAATGTACTTTAGCGTGCCAAACTGATCCTTCATGGTAGACATTTGGCTAGTCTAGGATTTTTGTTCTGGTTTATACTCAATTTAAAAATAAGTATAGATACACTAGTTTCCACCCGCGGCTTCGCTTGCGTAGTTACTATTCTATAACGCTATTCCAGGACATAAGCTTTGTATAGTTACATTCAAATCAGTTCAGTCGGTTGGTCAAATTCAAAGTCAAAAGATATTTATTTCAATAAAATCTCAAGGATCATTTTGTATCGTCTTGGGAGCCAAGTGAAGCTACGCCTGTTCCTCGCGACCAAGCCTGGACAAGCCAAGAAGAATCAGCCAACAAACACAAACATACAAAAATTTTCACAAACTTTAGGATTTATAATATGCTTAGTATTCAATATTAGATTAGGTATCTATAATGGAACAGTTATTTCAAATTGAGTAGTATTAAAAACAAAAGCTATCGAGGTAGGTAGGGTAAAAAACTTCTTCCAACATTTTCCAACATAATAATAGAATCTGGTTCGCTTCCTCTCCTCGAGCACTACAATGGACAGAAGTTCAAAGGTCTGCTTTGAATTCTTAATTCAACGGACCGTCTCAAGGATTTTCTTACTTCATAGTTGTTTCACATTCTTTTAGAATACTAAGCACTGTTGACCGACGTTATTTTGCGCGATATAGTATGCAGTGCGGTATTTTCCATTTCTGGTTTTCAGCTATGCGTAAATTATGTATTTTACGTGTATACTATGTAGTATACAGGAATTATATGCTTTTGCCCCCCTGCTTTGTCCTCTTAAGAGGAAAAGCAATAATATATTTTTTTATCTATCTATCTAATCTAAAAAAATGTGTCAAGACAAGATACAAAGTACTTTTTTTAGAGGTCGGTACACACATTAATAAAACAAACCCTAGTGATTTAATTTCTAAATTCCTGAATTTATTAAAAAGCATAAGTAGTTAGACAATGATGAATGTAGACCCTAATGTTAATAAAACAATGTTACAATTTGTTACGTTGTATTTAGTTTTTTTTTTGTTTTTTTTTAGAACACTATAAAAGTATAAAACTTTTATGGTACTAAGTTAACTTCATAGTTTGTTCATTAACCTGCGTTTGAAAATCAGAACGCATAAAAAGAAAATCGAAAGTTTGTATAAAAACAATTACACTTTTAAGCTTTACCTGTTATTTGGTTTGTACACACCTTCCAATTATTATGATTTTATTATTTAACTGTAATCTTCTTTTACCTCTAGATTGTATTAGTATTCTACAAGCAGGCAGATATATTTAGAGCCTTTTACTATCCCCAAGAACGACCATCTCAGAAAACGGCCATAGCTCAACGGCGTCGAACAGTGTACGCCATCCATTACCGCCCTCAATAACGGAGCACAGCGTTTTGTTACACAAAACAGGCAATCTATTACGCTTCATTCGATTATAGCATGCAGGTAATTGATAGGAATTGAGATTCGGCTTTCAAAGGCTGTTAGAGAAAACATCGTTTGATTTCGCTGTACAAACTGACAATTTAATCATTTTATACCACTAGTATTACTTTTGTTTTACAAGCTTTTATGTATGTAACTATGTTTGTTCGGGTGGAATTTTGCAACACAATTTTGAAGTAGTTCCCCAACCGATTGAGCTGTAATTTTACATACACCTTTTAGGTCTGGTGACAATACAATAATATGGTGAAAGTGAGCTGAGAGCTGTTCAACAGTCACTCACAACGGAACACCTTATTAAATACTTCGATTGAGTAAAAACTTTGCATTCTTGTCAAATACCGATGACAATGTTATATGATGTGACAAGTGATAACGCGGTGGTGCTCAATGATTAAATTATGTTTGTGAACAAAAATTTGAAATGAAATAAGATCACGACTCAAATCCGTACAATAGACATCCGTTTAGATCTACAGGCACAACAGATCCTTAATAATATCAAAAGGGGTGGGTAATCATAAACCTTTCTAAACATTATATTTGGCTCATGCCTACATTTTACAGTACCAACTGTACAGTAGATCTTCAACTGTACAGTAGTTCTACTACTCTACAGTACTGTACATGTACAGTGCAGTAGTGCACAGTAGCAGTAGTAGTGTGTACTACTGTGCAGTAGTTCTACCTTGTACAGTAGTTCAGGTTGCAAGCCCGTCGCCGACCGTATAAGATTACTTACTCCACTGATTCCACACAAAAATTGTGTGAACATCTTTCTTTTTTTATAAATATTTTTTTTTGTTATAAATTTGGTAACTAACACGACTCTGGTGTTCTGGTGCTGGACCGATTTTCATGATTTTTGATTTGTTGTGTTTGTCTCGGTCCCAGATATTGTATATAGTACATTCGCGCGAAATCGGGGCAGACAACCAGTTAAAGCTAAAATATAGGTATGGACCGTTCCTTTCACGAAGTTATAAAAGCAACACGTTCCGAAATTCATACTGTCCAGGCCATATTATTTTATCTAACAGTCGTGTCGTGTGGTCGAAAGTGTTCGGTTTAACCTCGACGGACGTTATTGAGCAGTTTTGGATCAGTTATGGAGCAGTTATGCCGAGGATTCAATTTAAATGGAGGTTACTTACCGATTTGAGAAGTGTTGGAGACCGTTTGGGAGTTAACTGAACTTTATTATTTGGACTAACCGTTTGAAAAATGTTAACCCTGAATGTGAAATAATTTCAGCCATTTGATTTTAAATTCGTTGATCGTGTGATTCGTGCTTGGAATTTTTAACTTTTTCAAAAATTAAAGATATGCATATTTTTCGTATTCCTAAAGTAAAAAAAAAATGTGAGCATGTCTCAATGTCAATATGTCATGTCATGTCTCAATGTCCTAATCAAAATAAAGGACAAAACGGATTAAGATGAAATTATTTGCTGTAGTATGTAGATAAAAAATCAGAATATATAAAGGGGGAACTTCAAATACGAAAAACAACCCCTAAATGATAAAAAAAACGCAAAAAGGATGATTTTGGTATAGATGGCGTTGGTGTGTAACAAATCTGACATCACAGATTGAAAACATTTAGTCTTCTTTGAAACGCATTTTGACTAATGAATTATAAGCATTCTACCAAAATTCGTAATTTATTTTATACCATACCTACTTTAAAAAGCTTATTTTATTCACGCAAAACAGTGAATAAAAAGGCCTTTTATTCACTGTTTTGTTTTTATTGACTATTTTGGTGTTTGAATTTGGAACACAAAATATATCCGGTCTCTATTTCAATGCTTACACAAACTCCTTGCGCTGAGATTCGAAATTCAAAACTCTTTGGTGCAAATAAATTCTCGAGATTTGATTGGTCGATATTTGCGACAAGGAGTTTGGCATTAGATTAAATAAATATTCTCGTAGTCATGGTATAAAGTATAGTATGCAACTCCTGAATAAAATACGAATTTATATCGAGGGCCATGAATCACTCGCGTCGTTCAGGATTCTAATGATTGAATCACTCGCTGCGCTCGTGATTCAATCATTAGAATCCTTCACTACGGCCATCTACGGCCCTCGCTTTAAATCCGTCCTTTATTCACTAGTTGCATGATATACTATTTCATCTCACCATCTCGGAAAGATTATTTTTGCTCTTCAATATCTGAGTGCAAAATCCGTTTTTATTCTCTAGAGGATAAAGTAAATTGAATTTAGAACATCGTGTGCACTAAGTTTGTGAATTAAAAAAATCATTAAACCTATTTAATGCTACCTCTA
The DNA here is from genome assembly GCA_912999785.1 of Hydriomena furcata. NCBI lineage: Eukaryota > Metazoa > Arthropoda > Insecta > Lepidoptera > Geometridae > Hydriomena > Hydriomena furcata. The sequence goes on along the minus strand of OU538828.1, from coordinate 724,697 downwards.
TGGTGGCGAATATATCATACAACTTTTTTTTAATTTGTTAAAAACTCAGACTCGGAACCTTCTTGGTGTTCTTTTTAGGGTTCCGTACCCAAAGGGTAAAAACGGGACCCTATTACTAAGACTTCGCTGTCCGTCTGTCTGTCCGTCAGTCTGTCTGTCTGTCACAGGGCTCATCTCATAAACCATGATAGCTAGACAGTTGAAATTTTCACAGATTATGTATTTATATTGCAAACAACAAATACTAAAAACAGAATAAAATAAATAATTAAGGGGGGCTCCCATACAACAAACGTGATTTTCGCATTCCAGCGCCATCTAGTTTCACTAGATGTTACGTTATTAGAGGTACCTTTCGCGGTCTCATGCGACCGCTCGGAGTTTGAGAGGTAAGATGAAAGATGTTTGCAATTCCGCTGGTAGGTGGCGCTATTTTACCACTATCGGTAAAATAAGTCGGTAGGTAAATAGGTCAAATAGGACATGATCGACTAAAAAGTTTGAAATTGAATTATTGAATTCATGTAGTTAGAAATAGGTACCTAGGTAGATATTATTAATTTCAAATTAATTTCGAGTTCGAATCCTGGCCATGCATCAATGGATATTTCTTTTCGAAAAATGTATATGCGCGTTACACATGTATAAATAACGGCGAAGGAAAACATCGTGAGGAAACCCGTTAGTATTCTTGAAAGCGGCGACGGGCTTGCAACCTGTCACGTGTGGAATGCTAACTACGTAGTTAGGTAAATAGGTAGGTTACGAGATATTATGAATTATTTTTTATGTTTTTAGGGTTCCGTACCTAAAGGGTAAAAAAGGGGACTACTAAGACACCGCTGTCCGTCTGTCTGTCACCAGGCTGTATCTCGTGAACCGTGATAGCTAGACAGTTGAAATTTTCACAGGTGATGTATTTCTCTTAAAACAGCATAAAATAAATATTTAAGTGGGACAACAAACGTGATTTTTTTTTTCAATTTGCTTTGTACGCGGTTCTTTACGCGGCATTTTTTCACGTCATTATTAAGATTATTCTGTAATACTTACCTGTCCTATTGTAGTAGTTAATACCTACACTGAAATAAAAGTACCTATCTTGTGATTGTAAATTTTTTTTTTTTGCATTTAGTCATTTCCTCGCTGAGGTGGAATGAAAAGTTACGTGTTGCACTCGAGTGCAAAGATTTTTCACCTCGTGCTCTTTTGATTCCCTCGCTGACGCTCAGGATTCTAATTTTGAATCACTCGCTGCGCTCGTGATTCAATTTTAGAATCCTTCGCTTGCTCGGTCATCAAAATTGAACACGCGGTTAAAAAGCAACTTTGCACTCTTGTATAACAAATAACTATTATCAGTATAAAGTTTGTAGAGAAAATTTGGAAGTTTCCAGAAATAGCTTTTTCCTATGCAATTATTAAATTTTGTCAGGACAACGTCCTTTAGACATATTCAAGAATTTGAGAAATCTGAGAAATGTCTACCGTACTCCTGAGTACGGTACTGTCGTGATTCTACGGTAGAGTTACAGTCGTGATTCTATTTCTATATTTTATACTAGCTGACCCGTGCGCGCTTCGCTGTGCGTAAGACATTTCTAATACCATCGTGGACTTTTTTGTAGACTTTTTAAGGTATACAATACTGTAGTACATTATTTTGATATATCTCGTGGGGTTCAGCCAGCATTTGCAATGTAAGCGCAAAAAAATGTGTTTATTTACGACATCACATTAGAAACCTCTAAAATTATCAGTGTTTCTCTACTATATTATGCATGTATTATACATATAAACCTTCCTCTTGAATCACTCTATTTATAAAAAAAAACCGCATCAAAATCCGTTGTATAGTTTTAAAGATATAAGCAAACATACATACATACATATTACATATTACATACAGACGCGGGAAGCGGAAAGCGACTTTGCTTTATGATGTAGTGATTAAACATTCGTTTTAGAGATAATGAAAATATTTTCTACTGAACTGTGAAAGGGAAATTTCTCAATTGATAAGAGGTAGTTACTAAGCTGTGGTTGAAGTCAACAATAGTAATGAAATATTTCCTTTGACGTAGAATTTTACAAGTAAATATTTATCTCTATTTTATTTTTATTAAAAACTTTTAACAAAAGCTTTGAACGTAATTGTTTATATACCTTTAACATTCGGTAATTTTCAAAGTGAATAAATACCTTTCGCTTTGTCTGTCTGTCATTACCATTGAAAAAAATTATGTAAAACATTTTTAGAAACTATCGCATAAAATAAATTCTCTTTTTGAATATTCAGATAAAGTGGAGTTTCTGTGAGAATGTTATTAAAAGTGCGGTGTTCTCTGAATTTACACACGTAATATTACGATGCGGGTTAGGGTGTACTCCAAGTGATAGCGATCGCTTGTAAAGCCGTGTTTATAAGAAAATTAAGGGTCACGACTGTAATCCCCACATTCGATGGACCTACTTTAGATTTCCAAGTGCTATAATTCTTGAAGATATAGTGAATACCAGTAGTTCCATATGCGGCAGATTGCAAGTCCATCATTGCTTGTCAGAACACTCACTTTTCTCACGATTTTTAAAGGGAGGAAATCAGTTGATGTTCTTAAAAGTGGCAATGAGGTTGTGGCCCGAAGCAAATGTAGTCATAATTATGTTAGTTTCAGGTAGGTAGGTTATAGTTTAGTTTTTAGTTGAATGTATGTATTCATATATACATAAAACCACATCTGTTTCTCAGAGGGTAGGCAGAGACCACGACTTTCCACTTGCTATGATACTACATACCTCTTTTGCTTCAGTTTAGTTTAAAAAGTAATTAAATATTTTGTTATTTATTCGCTCGCAGAATGGCTTAGTAATATTTTAAATTTGCAGGTCGCCCACATACTGCCCACACCCAATTAATGTGCTTCTGTCTTGCGACTCAGACTTTTAATGCTGAGATACAAGGTTTTGCAAATTTACATTATAATGAGCGTGTTGAGTTCATACTAGGTGTATAAAAATAAGGTGTGCAAAAAATAGGTTGACGACTGTAATCGCCTTTTAGATCTTCGAGTGCTAACATTTTTGAAAATATTAAGGATAGAAAGCCAAAAATTACGTTTGGAATGCCCGCATTTTGCATTTCATTCGTGACAAATTGATAGTCCATGGCTTCTTATAAGAATACTACCTGGTTATAACGTTCTTATAACGTTTTTTACCGTTTAGAACGCATGTTAATGTGCAATATGCATATAACTTTATGGTATAAAAAACTTCATTGATGTAAGATTAGGATTCGAAACCACAACCTTCGAATCGAAAGTCCAAGTACCGGGCCGTAAATTTAAACGATGGTTATTATTCTGTTAATTTGAGGGTAATCCTCGTCAAAACCCTGTTTTTTGTGTTGAGAAAATTAATTTAGTTAATATTTAAACCTAATTCTTTAACGATCCTATGTATTTACAATGTATATATATACTATGTATAATGTCTAATTAGTATTTTGTTAAGAAATTGTTCAGTAATGTGAATCTGTTTATTAACGTAAATTAATTCTGTATACATTCATTAGAATATTTAGAATAGACAATATAAACAATCCTCTATTTAACTCTCCACAATGTAGTCATTGTTATTCTGCTAAAATGTTAAACCTAGCCTCAGGAAAATCCTACTTTACACCAACCAAAATTGAAGGTTTAAACACAGAGTCCCAAAGCACCACCGTTTTAGTCCTGATGTTATAAAATTAAACATAAAATGAATTCATGCCATTTACATGCACTATCCGAGCGTGTAATCTATTTCAGTGAATCCTTTTCATTTCAGCTTTAGGTACCCCAAAAGGGGCATATTATAACGAAATTTCTTTGTTCCTCCAAGTTATTTCAAAAGGTATTCGAGCAACCGTAAGATTCATCCTTCCACACAACAAGTTGAATAAATAATAGGCTGTTACGAATGTCTGTCTGAAAGCCGAGAGGTCCCAGAAGGTACTTCATACTTTGACTCTAAATTGGGTTTCATTGGCTGGGGAGCTCACCAAGGTCGCTTCTGATATTCATGGAATTTTTATCATTCTATCATTTTGTGCGGAACGAACAAATCGTGTTTGCCTTTCCAAATTAAATTGGGTTTTTCGATGACCGGCCTTGACGTTAAATGGACGTTCAAATACGAATAAAAGTCAATTGTATTCAATGTAAACTAAAAACCAACTCATAAGTAGGTGTTCTATCTTTAGAATGTAGACTTAACTATCGGCAATAATAATTGCTGAATTACTTTTTAAATAACTTTGTTTCAAAAACTAAATCGAAACGTCAGCAATACAAGTAAAAACGTGGTAATTAGCCGTATTTCTATTTAAAATAAATAGAAATCTGACGAAAATGTTTCAACCAATCGGGAATTCAAAGCACTATATTAGTTTTCCGAAAAAGCTATTAACCCTACATTACATACAATTTAAATGATACCAACTACGAACTATTTCCCAAACAATAGATTTATTTTCATCAAATTCGGATCACCAAGTATAATATGAAGGTAAAAGCTAATATGAGCTGAGCATGTCGGCCATCTTTGTAAAATAATATAGAGGAACTGACCAAATGGTTTTGAAACAACTAAATATAAATAAATATTGGTGGGCTTTACACACAGCTCCATCTAGCACCAAACTAAGCAAAGCTTGTACTATGGGAACCAGATAACTGATAGAATACCTAAATACTTTCGAGAATTTTATCTATGTCGGGAAAATAAATAAAAAGATAAAGACCTATGTCAAAATCTATAGTTTTTGTGAATACATATTTATTATACATCCACCCAGACACAGAACAAACATCTACGTTTAACACACAAATATTTTGCCTAGGTGAGGATCGAACCGACAACCTACAGCGCAGAAGGCAGAGTTACTACCAACTGAGCTTTGAGGCCAGTGAAGATAAATACTCTAAAACGCTATTTACATTTCTGTCTGGCCCGCTACTTGCCAAGTTTTGATATTCAGCTCAAAAGCGACGGATGGTATTCCGTTGATTGGTTTCAAACTGTCTTGTTTTACAAACGGAAGCTTAGTTTGTAAATAGAAGGATCAACTGTTGAAACTAACTTCCAAGGTTTGCAATTCTAAGCGCATTAATTTTACATTTTGTAGTCGTTTCTGTAAAATTGGCTTGCACACCTGTCTAATATATTATATTAGATGCCCAAAGATTAAATAAATAAATATTGGTGGACTTTACACACAGCGCCATCTAGTCCCAAATTAAGCAAAGCTTGTACTATGGGAACTAGATAACTGATAGAATATTAATATACTTTTTTTTTGTAAATACCTTATTAAACATTTAAGCTCCAGACACAAAACAAACATCTATGTTCATCACACGAATGTTTGCCCTTAATCGAACACAGCCTACAGCGCAGGCAGAGCTACTACCAACTGAGCTGTGAGGCCAGTCAATTAGAGCTACTATGTGATGTAGTTCAGTAGGCACTCGAACAGCAATCTACGAAGTATAATCTGCGCTTTTCATTCATCCGTGTCTCAAGACGCCAATATCTCCACGGAAACGTTAGTTGCACAAAAAGGGGCTACTTTTCTCTTTCCCGGCCAATAACTACCGTTTATTATTTCGCAATATCTCGCCACTAGAAATGTGGAAATGAAAAGCGATCAACCTTTCTGAAGAAGCACTTAACTACAAAATAGAAACAGGTACAGCTACTTCACTAATGTTTTGTATATAACCTTTGATATTATAACACTAATTCTAATATATAAAATTCTGCACAGTTTTTTTTGTATATATTAAATCAGTAGGTCCGAGAATAGGTCGTAGGGTATTTTTTATATTCCTAAGCGATAAGGGTAAGTTAGTAAGTTTTTATACCCCTAAGCTAAAGTTCGTAAAAAACTCAAAGTGCTTTTTTCTGTGGGATTATTGAAATTTGACAGGACAATGTCTGTTGGGACAGCAAGTAAAAATATAATCAAAAATTAACCTAGTTTGTCTACCGTACTTAGGAATTACAGTTGTGATCCAATTTTTTTTTTCATGTTCAAGTTATAGAGCAATATTGTAATAGAAAAGTTAGTGATATTTTCTTCGTCTTTGTATTCCATCTAGTACACATTAAACCCGTTTATTACGAACCTGTTGTTAGAAAGACATATTACCAAGTAGAAAATAATTGTTACCTAATAGGTATATTGGTAACATTATACTTATGTTACTATGGTACATTAAACGTTATGTGTTGTTCTATCAAGCGACAGAATTCCCGCAAATTAATTATAATTCCAACATCAAATGCGTTTGATATTCTGACAATATTTGATGGAAATGTGATAATTGCGTGAAAGTGGTGGTTCTGTTTGAAAATGTTTACGTTTTGATTATGTCATGCTAATATATATATTACTACCGCGTAACACTTGTTCTACTGGATTGCAGTACTAAATATAAAAATATAACTAGCTGTCCCGACAGACGTTGTCATGTCAATTTAACGCTGGAAGAACCTTCTCCTGACTTTAACAAATACAACAAAAAAGAATTAGCAAAATCGGTCCAGCCGTTTACGCGTGATGCTATGACCAAGGGAACTAGGGTTCTTTTTTAGGGTTCCGTACCAAAAGGGTAAGGGACCCTATTACTAAGAATTTGCTGTGCGTCTGTCCGTCTGTTTGTCTGTCTGTCACAGGGCTGTATCTGATGAACCGTGATAGCTAGACAGTTGAAATTTTCACAGATAATGTATACCTGTTGTTGCTAAAACAGCAAATACTAAAAACAGAATAAAATATATATCTAAGTGGGGGCTCCCATATAACAAACGTGATTTTTTTGCCATTTTTATAGTTAATGGTACGGAACCCTCCGTGCGCGAGTCCGACTGGCGCTTGGTTTTTATATAATAGATAATATAAATTTAATATCGTACTTATGAAATGTCTTTACGGCTTCTAGCTCCTAAAACATTTCATTGAAATTTCATTTCGTTTTTATTGAAATAAAAACCATTTGACTTTGACTTTGACTTTGACTTTGAAATAGTAACGGTAAACGGTACTCTACGAGTATTTCGACTCGTATTGTTTTATACGAGTTGTAGTAAAGTAAAATAAAGCGTCGCTTGATAGCATACTTATCAGATCGTCAAAGTAACGCAACCTTCAGCGCAGTTACCAAATAAATGGGTGACCGCTATTGGCATTCCGTGTTTCCGTGCTTCAATGTACGTTAAGATGTCGGTCCCGGCTTTCAAAAGTAAAGCATAATGGAGGCTTAAAAACTGCGTCACTAGAGTTGGCTCATACGAACTTAACTCACATTAATATTGGTGGACATTATCACACAGAGCCATCCCTAAAACTAAGCAAAGGTTGTACTATGGGAACTAGATAACTGATAGAATACTTAAACATAATACACCCAGACATAGAACAAACATCTACAACCCGGTCACAATATCTGTGCACCTGACCTCGTGACGTCATGGTACGGGCGAGGCGGGAGAGAGAGAGAGCGGGAGAGGCGCCGCATTCCAGCAAGGTGCACAGATATTCTGACCGGGTTGTATGTTCAGCACACAAATATATTTCTTGGGTGGGGATTGAGCCCACAACCTACAGCGCAGAAAGCAGAGTAACTTCCAACTGAGCTATAAGGTAAATCGATAACAACTTCTAAAGATCCGTGCCTTGATTCCACCAATTTACTACCGAAAACTATACCCTTTTATTTGTAGATAGTAGATACCTCTGCAGATTTCTTTTCTACGGAAAATCTCCAAGTTTCCCTGATTTGGAGGAGGCACGTCAGAGGCGGGATAGTTTGTACGTCATCGTTTAGTGGGCTATCGGGCGGCGGAGTTCACGCGTCATTTCCCGCGGTCGAGGGGAACTTTCGCTGAATCCCGAACGATGTATTGTGTTCTAATGGGCGATGGGGAAGGGAATATTTCAATCTGGTTAGAAAAAGTTCAGTATTGTGTTGAATAAACTTTGCTCAATGGGATATAAAAAAAAAACGATCGACCACGGTAATAACCAAGAATGATAGAAAATCTCGGTTGTCAGAGGCACGTTCAAACATTACATCCGGCACATGACCATTTGTGCAGTAGTAAGCATTCCATACGTGACAGGTTGCAAGCCCATCGCCGCTCACAAGAATACTAACTAGTTTCCTTATATGACATATACATTTTTTGAACTGAAAAATCCATTGATGCACGCCACGGTTCAAACCCACGACCTTTAGATTGAAAGTCGAGGTACTTCCACTCGCCCAACGTGGCTTTTTTACATCTATACATATAATAAAACTATAGAAAAGTTCAATTCTGTACATTGAATAAAAACTAAAAAAAATACTCCTAGGGGTCTTCATACAAGTAAAACAAGCCAAAAAAATCATTTTTAAATTTTTGTCTGTCTGTCTGTCTGTTGTCCGGCTTTCACGCAAACACTACCGGACGGATTTTGATGAAACTTTTTTGTTATATAGCTATTAGTAGTCGGCAACTTATAGGCTATAATTTCGGAAGATCGGAAATTTAGAAATGTCTGTCACCCAGCGAAGCGGGCACGGGTTATCTAGTTAAGAAATAAAACAATGAAATGTTAGGAAATAAAACTGAGTAGCACCAACTGTTACTAGTCTATGAATGTTAAGTATCTACTCGTTAAGTAAATATTGTGTTCCAACTTAAGTTACATAGAATGAAGTAAGTACAGGCACTGAATTCGCAAAGTAAACTCTATCGCGGTTTATTTAGAAACTTTATCCCATGATCTCTCAGTTGGATAATTTGTGTATGTAGAAATTATGCAACCAGAATTTAATAAAAACCGGCCAAGTGACAGTCGGACTCACTCACGCACGAAGGGTTCCGTACCATTATCTATACAAAAACGCCAAAAAAACACGTTTGGTGTATGAGAGCCCCACTTCATTATTTATTTTATTCTGTTGTTAGTATTATGTACAAAATTATTATGTAATTGGTGTTGTTATAGCAGCAACTGAAATACATAATCTGTGAAAATTTCAACTGTCTAGCTATCACGGTTCATGAGACAGCCTTTTGCCAAACAGACAGAACAGATGGACAGACGGACAGAAAGACCGTTTTTACCCTTTGGGTACGGAACCCTAAAACGAATATCTATACACAAGCGAGTAGGTATTGTGAAAAAGTACGGATATTTACATCAATTGTTAACTATACGATGAAAGAAACTTTACTTGATAAGGAAACACAATAAACATAAATTGGAACCCCTTTAGATTTGGCATCCTTAGAACTTTCGATAAATACCTCAGATTCCAACATTTCTCAGAACCTTAGCAATAAATTGAACATTGTTAAGATTGTAACTCATGATGGAATTCGACTTTAAATAATAACACGCAACAAACACAGCTTATGTTGAGTCCTTTTTGGCCTCAACACGTTTTATTCACATTTACCCATACTTATCTTGTTGATTTCTATGGGAATGAAAAAGTGCTTATTCTTTCTTTCTTTTTTTTCATACATAGCTCTGACCGCATACTATCCCACTACACAACGACATGATTTTCTGTATCTTAGGTATTTAAAACTTTATATAAATAAATATATAAATATTGGCGGACTTTACACACAGCGCCATCTAGCCCCAAACTAAGCAAAGCTTGTACTATGGGAACCAGATAACTGATAGAATACTTATATACTTTTTTTTTGTAAATACATACTTATTATACGTATTAACACCCAGACAAAGAACAAACATCTATGTTCATCACACAAATGTTTGCCCTGGGTGGGGATCGAACCCACAACCTATGTTAAGTAAAGTAAATAATAATAATCCTTACCAACTTTGAGTACTATGTTACCACAACATCCAGATCCGTTACATGTATTTGCCGATCATGCAAAGACCCTTTTGCGTCTCAGTCGAGCGCTATTTTTTTTATGTTCGATACCAAATGTCAAAACTGATACTTATACCACACGATAAGTGTCAGTCTTGACATTTGGTAGTGATTCGTGCTCACGTCAGTGTAAATTCAAACTCTTTTCTTTTCGCCAATATCAAGCACGCACCTTTTGATTCTCAGTCTTACACTCTTCCACAACTCCGAAGTCGAAATTCTCAACCATAGAAATGCACGTGATATGATGACAGTGACACTGACAGGCTCGGGTGCACTCTCGTTAGCTGCATGTTTCCACAATCAAATGTCAACTCGCACTATAAAAACTGTCAGTTCTAAGTCAGATTTGCGTAGAGAGGGTTTCGTTCTATTTTTATGTTCACGAATATTATACAGAAGAAAGACAGAATTAGATTTCCTATAAACTACAAAATTTCTTCCTTCGTCTTTTTAAACTATACGTTTGTGATGACATTTCTACTCTTTCCGTACGTTACATTAGGAGAAATAGCTTATGTTTCAGACGGATGACAGACAGACACGAAAGTTCCGTTTTTTGATTGGATGAACGGAACCTTCAATACAATCCAGATTTTGAGGCAAAATCGTTTTAACTACGCCGGAAATTTAACGTACCTTTGATTCGCGCTAATATGCATAATGTTTGGGAAGGCACACAAGAAAGGCGAATGCGTGCAGGCCTATGAGCCCGAGGCCTCAGTCAACAAGCGAAGTAATTTAATTCTGAATAATCGCGTCTGGCCCGTGGGCCATTAAGTGCGTACCTGGGCCTTTTCAATAGGTTTTCTTTATCTCCGAGCTGGCATCCGGACATTATGCTCGGTTACCCGGGTTTAGGGGATGGTCCAAGTTTGATAGTATGGAATTACGAAAAAATAATTTTTGAACTAAGTTTTTTAAATCGGATCAGCATTGCCGTATAGCGTGGCAATGCCGCCAGTATTTCGAGAACACTTCCGACTAATAATAATAATAAATTATATTTATTCATAAACTTAGTTCTAAGATGAACATTATACAATTTATACTATGACTGGTAGTGATATGAATCAGTTGAGTTATCTACAGACTGTTTGCATCGGTATTAAGATGGCTCCACCTGGTTCTTGTGTACTTTATAAATATTCTGTATTATATTAGTAATATAAATATGTTATTTGTTTCCGTAATAAATATTAATTTAAAAAAAGTTTTCTCTTGGGTTCTAAAGAGGCTGAATTTCATAGGAGTAATCTAAGTTTGTATCTTTGGAAATTTGTGGTTGAAGTTAGAATACTAGTGTTACATCTGTAATGGAAGGGTAACAGGGCTTACAACACATGTCTAAATGACTTAGCGTAGGCTTTGTCTAACTTGTAATGATATACAACCCATTACTTTGAAAGCCATCTTAATTATATCTGTTTATTTTATGTGTGTGCTTTATTTACATAAATTTAAACTGAAATTATATACTCGTATACCGCAGCCTAGCATCACACACATTTGATCTTCTAAGCGGTTATTCGCTTTGCTTGAAGATAAAGATGAATCGTAGGTTATTTTAAAATAAGTAAAAAGAGAGAAAGTAAAGATTTTGAGTAAAATTCTACCAATTTATGGCACAAAATATGGGAATGTGCCAAATGTAACGTTTTTACATGCCTCAGACGTCCCCCTTAAGAGGCTGCCAGTCGCTGATTGCTCTTTTTCGAAACGAAAAAAGAAATACTTCTGAACAAGCCACATCTCCTATTTTTATAAGTATATTACTTCAGGTTCCTACCTAGATTTCTATTAAGCTGAAAACATAATAGCAGAAACTTTTCACTATAAAAATATTAATTTCAAAATGATACGTTTTAGAATTTATGATCGAAATATTTTATATACCTACTATTAAAATCAACTTGTGATTTATTGTTAAAGATAGGTAATATGTAGATCTAGATTTCTATTAGGATAGATTTTTGATACATAATTTATATCATTAATTTATTCGAAAAGCTAAGGCGGACCACGCGCGGACGTGTGTTTGTCATCAATGCAGCGGTCGGTAGGATTATTTATCGAAGTGATTAAAGATGGGTACATCTTTATTCACATATACTATCACTACATAGTATAAAGCAAAGTCGCTTTCCGCTTCCCGCGTATGTATGTTTGCTTATATCTTTAAAACTACACAACGGATTTTGATGCGGTTTTTTTTAATAGATAGAGTGATTCAGGAGGAAGGTTTATATGTATAATAATAACATGCTACCCGTGCGAAGCCGGGGCGGGTCGCTAGTACATTATAAAATAGGAGATGTGGCTTGTTCACAAGTATTTCTTTTTTCGTTTCGAACAAAAATAATCGTCGACTGGCAGCGTCTTAAGGCATCTTCAAAGATCGTAGCTCCTGTAGATCTGAGAGGATGTCTACTGTACTTGGGGATTACAGTCGTGTTCCTATTTATTACCAATAATACAAAAAATAATCTTAATAAAATGTGTTCACTTATTGTTTAAAATATGTTGCAGTCGATTTCAGTGGACGTTCAGTAAGTTAAAACAGATTTAAAAAAGCTTTTATCCGTATACCGTGTAGCCTTTGGGCCACACGTTACTCGGTTAATATCCCATTGATCCGACTACCGGAGTTACGAGATCCGGTTTACGACATCGTCTAATGTGTAACCCATCCCCGACCGGATAAAAATTAATTGCCTCCATATTGAACCTTGGAACTTTTTTGTGTTACTAAAACTCAAAGGATTCTCTGCCTGTTTGGAGTATATCGTGGGTTTGTATAGTTCACAAATTGAAAGTAAATAAAAGCTTCCATAATATCATTATGTGTGACCGCGACGTGTGATAAAATTATATGAAAGAATAGAGTTTAGTTTAGTTAGATTATATAAGTAATTCGGTATTGTTATTTTATCTAGATGGCACTAGCACATATTTATTTCAGTAACCTAGGATTCGCAGTTTTTTTATCCTTATCCTTATAATATTATAAATGCGTAAGTTTGTAAAAAGAGTTATAAGTTTGTGACCTCATCAGGCTTTTGACCAAACTGATTAAAATTACATTTGCTGTAGTATCTAGTTGCTAGTTGTTAAATATAATGTTGCACTTAAACCAATTTGAATCCGCATTATGTATTATACTTTCTTTAATTTTACCTACGAGTAGGTATGTGTGTAAGTACTCTGAGTAGAATCGCGGGAAAAAGCCTGTTTTGATAATAACCTGCAGTTTATGGCTCAATTTCGCCCGAAACGTTTTTTTTTGTCAATTCTTTGATTGACTTCGCCGCTTACCTTATTTACGACTCAAAAATGATTGAAAAAGTATGATGAAAGAACTTTTTCATTTGATATTGCTTCGGGACATGTTCTTCCAAATATATTGTGAGTTTTTCTAAATATTCGTTGGTATTGATGATAACTTGATAATGTGAATAATAAATAATTAACAAAATCTATATTAATAAACTTAGTTCTAAGATAAACAAAACTAATTATAGGTAAACATTTATACTATGCCTGAACTAGAAAAAACCTGTATCTCTGGTGAAATACCAGGTTACATGAATTTAAGGTACAACCAAATTTTTCCTTTATATAATATCCACCTGTCCTATAACCCGCCTCAAATTGTTCCCCAAAACCCTTTAATTCGCATCGTTTTAATTTCCAAAGTCCCAAGATTTTGTCCCCGGAGCACATCATTCATGCGAGTGTCCCTAGAGAGGAGTTATTAAGCCCAAGGACCCGAAGGTCCAACATAAATACGGCTTAGAAATTAAGCGAGTCCACCACCATTGTGCAGTGTTATGCGTGCTCGGATATTTATTGTCCTTGAGCCGCAAATCTGGTTATTGTTTGGCAAAATTTAGGAAAGGGTATCTTATTGGATAATGCGTATACATCTAGCTGTACCTGCGCAACTTCGTTAGGGTGAACATAATACGTTGTCTGTCATAATAAAATGGCGAGGAAATAAGGTTTCATACAAAAAGTACCAAAAAATAAAGTGCTGGCCAGTCTTTTTATTGTTATGTAAAATAATAAAAAATAAACATAATGCAAATATTTGTTTTGGGTTCCAAATCAGTTCAAACACAATTAAACAGTCCTGAGTTAAGGTAATTGTACTTTTATTATTTAGATGTGGGTGGTTTGGTAAAAACAAACCCATTAAAAAAAGTTAGGTCAAAATTTGAATAGTAATTTGATATAATATATTTTATTATTTCGTTTCTTTCAATTTAAAAATAAGCTCTTCTCGGGTTTCTATGCTATAAGTAATTACGAAGGTCGTTATGTAGAAGGTTTCACGCTATTGAAGCCAACCCTGCGACCTGATCCAAAAGCAGTTAACTCCAAGCTCTAGTTTCAGTGTAAGGCAAAGGCTAGACGTTCAGTATAATATATTGTGTCAATCAATATGAGAAATACTGATGGACCACATTCCACTGACGGTTTAAACAGGCAAGGATGTTTAATATTTATACCGTCAATATTGTAACGTTCATACAGACGTAAAATACAAACAGAGACAAAATTAAAGCATGTGTGGTTATTATCTTAGCTTTTTATTTAAAAAGAAGAATGAATAGAATAAATTATATAAAATACTGACTCGTTATATTGACTGGATGCCAGAATTTGTTACAAACTGCCATTCCAGAATTCAGATATCTAGAAATATGTGATAAATATACTGGTATCCGTTTGTATCTATCCTAAATTATAATCAATAAATACCACATGATTTGGTAAAATAATCTGTAGACCACAATACTGAACGTCTAACCTTTGCCTTATTTGTTGTAAGCAATGAGTACGTAGGTATTTTTTACAACGGCTAATATTTAAGCTTGAAGGGCAATTTAGAGGCAAACGAGGAACGCTTAACCTGAAAAACTGTTCCTGCCTGTTTTTTGTTCCATTAAAATGCTTTCAACCAAAGCACATTTACAAAAGCGGTTCCCGAAGCTGCCGCAAATTATTAAGGTACTGTCTAGATTTTAGACAAAAATAAAACGTGACCATTTCGAGGGTAACGTTCTCGTTCAAAATAAAATACTGCGAGCAACAAATTAGATCAGATTGATAAAATCCCAGTTTAGCAAATAACGCCAGGTAGCTCCAAGGGTCTACTCGCGAACCGAAAACGAAATTCGTGACAATATTCGTATGTCGAACTGATTTGTATGTAGCATTACGAACATCAATGATTGTCATAAGTATCCCACCAAAAACATTCTGTAAAAAACTAGCCAAGTCTCGATGGAGCTGCTTGTTTATCTCTAAAAAGTAATGAAATCTAGACAAAGTCGTGTCAAGTCTGAGGTTCTTTACTGCGATTTCTTTATTATTATAGAATGTTGTGTGACTTGGCCGTTGAACATTCTTTATACGTTAGTGGGTACAAGTCAATTTTGTTTACACGTAATGTTATATCTGTTGTAACTACCTATGTTTGTTAAGCGAGATAATAGCCAATACAGGTATTGGTAATTGGACGCTAGTGTCTTATTTTAGGCTGTTGTTGATCGTGCAACACATGCATATTCAGCATTGACAATGCTGACTTCTGCTGTCTTCTTTTTGGAGCGTCAAATCGACCACCGATCTAACATAAAATAGACGTATTTTTTATACTGTTTGTTTCAGGCTCGCCTTTACATAAGTATTATTGAAATACGCAGCTTTATGAAGCCCAATTGACTGGTTATTGAATCAACGTTTTCTAAGTGGCAATTTTCCATCGTTAATGGGTAGCGGTTCTGGCGACAGATTGGTGCAATGGTGTCATGGAGCACCTGGTTTTGTACCCTTGTGTACTCTTCAACGGCCAAGTCACATAACATTCTATAATAATAAAGAAATCGCAGTAAAGAACCTCAGACTTGACACGACTTTGTCTAGATTTCATTACTTTTTAGAGATAAACAAGCAGCTCCATCGAGACTTGGCTAGTTTTTTACAGAATGTTTTTGGTGGGATTTCACTTCTTTTTGTAGAAACGTGGGCTTATTGATTTATTTTATTAGATTTTCTTATTTGACACAGTTTTTTTTCTTTTTATGAGTAGTTTTTTTATTATAAAAACAAATCGTAAGCGCCACTCTTATTTTGAGCGAAATTAATATTTTAGTTTATTTAATTTGTTAATTTGTTTATTAAATTTGTGTAATGTTCGAGTAGAATAAAGTTAATCGTTCGACTATTTCTTCTTGTAAACTTGTAAGTATAAGTAATTATAAAAGCCAGTCTAGTCTTATCCAGAGTTTTCCTTTAATTTTATTGCGTACTAGCAGTCCGCCCCGGCGTCGCACGGATGTAATAATGATATTATAGGTAGTTTTTTTTACACCTTGGGTTACATTATCGAATTTTTCATAAGGATCCCTAATAAAACATTTAGTATCGCAGACTTTTTTTGTAGATATTGATGTCCTCTTTAAAACTGTAGTACATCACTTTGCTCTATCGTCAACAATTTCCGCAGAGTACGCGATATAAGGATTTTTTTGGATTTTTTTCACACGTTGGGTTACATTATCGAAGTTTTCATACGGATCCCTAATAGTTAGACATAGGGTATTACATACTTTTTTGTAGATATTGATGTCCTCTTTAAAACTGTAGTACATTACTTTGCTCTATTGTCAATAATTTCCGCACCAAACGCAATATAAGGATTTATTTTTTATTTTTTTCACACTTTGGATTACATTATCGATGTTTTCATACGGATCCCTAATATTTTTGAAAATATACTATAGCCTATGTTCATCAGGGATCTGGTTTTCTAATGGTGAAAGAATTTTTCAAATCGGTCCAGTAGTTGAATATTTTTTGTAAAGGCGGTATGTCGATCTCTAATAGTTTGGTTAGGCTCTTGTGTTTTCTTATCAGGGTCACCAGGTACTCCAGATCTTCGATTATTCTAGTTTTTATGGTTTTCCCTTTATGTGGCCATTAAACCCTTACTCTGTACCAAATTTCAGCTCTCTGAGTTTATGGGAAGTACTAGTTCTATTCTGATGATCATGAGTGAGTGAGTGAGTGAGTGAGTGAGTGAGTGAGTGAGTGAGTGTCTGTCTAAAATGCGAAACTTTGCTTTCGCTTAACTTCGTAACTAAATGACCTACAGACTTGAAATTTTGGATTTTAAGTATGTGATTATGGCTTACTGGATGACGAAAATTTCAGCGTTCTGGTCTTATCCAGAGGTTCTCAAATAGGGGCCTGAAAATGCGGCGAAATGGTTCCAGTAAAGGATGGTACGGCAGTGTTTGCTTCGCGCTCGACTTGGCGGGGGCACTGCCGTGCCCCCAAATTTACGGCCGTTCCATCGTTCAAATTATAGTCGAACCGATATAACTTTGATATAATTTTAACACACTCATTTCATCTTAATTTTTTTTTTGCTAGTTACTAGTTTAGTTTTCTTTTTATAAAAGCCTATGCTCTAGGAACATTGTAACTTATATTCGGAGGAGGGCGCTGCTATCTGCGACACAGTATTATTACCTCTGCAGGTATCATAATTTTTCATTTTTACTGTTATAATATGTTTAGTTTTTATTAAAAACTTTTATTTATTATTATTATTATTATTATTATTATATTTAGTTTTCGGTTTGCGAGTAGACCCCCAGTTGCGGGCCGATTGGGAGCAGGTAATTGCTAAATCTAGTCAATTGAAAATTTATTACGTCTCTTTGGTCGTATCTGTTTCGGTGATCGCAAATTCTATTTGTCAGAATTTGCGGGAATCGGGGTAGATGCGGACGGGCTTGATTTGATTCTGTGCTATCGCGAGCAGTACGATTTTACTGGCCCATGGTACCATTTTCCTCTTTACGTAATGACGCCATCTTTAAAGTATGTAATGCTTATACCGATTTAACTTAAACTAGTTGACAGGTACCTATTTCCCTTAATAGGTACGTTCATAGATTATGTAGTGATAGTTATGAAATGATTCAGTGTGAACTTCTTTTCTGGTAACAATTTATCTTGTAACAAACATTATAAGGAAAGAAATCAGTTGAATGAATCAGATTTAAAATTTATGAATTGAATTTAATAGTTATCCAAAAAAATAAAGCATCGCACGCAGCGCAGCAAATTGATAATTTCCTCCATTGTGCGCCAGGCATTAGTCTGCTTATATGTATGCATGTATCTGAGATCTGAGAGTATATGTACCATACTTGGGGATTACAGTCATGATCTTATACATAACATACTAAAATAACATTATTAAAAAGATGAACCTCCTGGAAGCTCAGTTGCAAATATCACGGGCACCCTCCAAAGCGTTGACCATGCCAAAATTCGCTTAACCAACGAGCGTTTGATCTTTACGAACGACTAGCTTTGCTAAGCCATGGTTTAATTCTGTATACCAGCGCTTTTGTGATCCTGCGTCGTTGGTGTAACGATATTTTACGATGCTATGAGATTGGTTAAAACAATTTTACCCTCGTAAAGTTTGTGTCTCGAGGCTAGATTGTTCTAGGGACGGAGTTCGGACGATCGAAGCCACGTCATTTGTTAATCTGTGGTTAGACCCTCCCATACACGTACGGTTACAATACATGTAGTATAAAGATGAATGAGTAAGAAACTGTTTTTCCACATGGAAGTATGAAATTTATTTATCATCACTACAGTACTAGTATAAAGCAAAGTCGCTTCCCGCTTCCCGCGTCTGTATGTATGTCTGTATGTATGTATGCTTATATCTTTAAAACTACACAGCGGATTTTGATGCGTTTTTTTTTAATAAATAGAGTGATTCAAGAGGAAGGTTTATATGTATAATACATGTATAATATAGTAGAGAAACACTGATAATTTTAGAGGTTTCTAATGTGATGTCGTAAATAAACTCATTTTTTAGCGCTTACATTGCAAATGCTGGCTGAACCCCACGAGATATATCAAAATAATGTACTACAGTATTGTACACCTTAAAAACGTCTACAAAAAAGTCCACGATGGTATTAGAAATGTCTTACGCACAGCGAAGCGGGCACGGGTCAGCTAGTTTAGATATAAAATAACAATAATTCAGATATTATTTTGAACATTTACTACATTATTTTCACATAACACACATGGGTGGCGATTCTGTTGTGTCCATAGTAAAATTTAGGATTCCTGAAACACGATCGCTCTTATTTCTTTTATATTAAAGTCTAAATTCGTAAAACGTAGGCTAGTTTTAAGTAATTAAACGTTTTTTACGTCTTTTACGTAAATCTAGTCAGCTTGTATAAAGTGAAATTCTGATATTTAAATTTTTTTTGCACATCTGAAATATACGAAAAAAATTACTTTAATATCTTAATTAGAGGAACTTCCATTTTAAGCTTATGCGAATTTAGACTTTCACGCGCGCGTGTTTTTTGCGCGTGTCTTTCAAAAGCGAGCGTGTTTTAGGAATCCAAAATTTTTGAGTGGACATAACAAAATCGCCACCAATATCCAGCTAGTCATACCCAGCTCCATAAATTAGATTATGTGAAACAATCTATAAAAAGAAAGGGACATACTCGTATTTTCTAGTTATGTAGCGTCAGGTAGATCTTTCTACTCACGGCTCTCTACAATGTGTAGAGGTATGTTCTTATTGGAAATGGATAGTGTCCTTGGTCGAGAGCCTTGTCATTTGTCAATCCGGTGGTGGTTTGCCACCCTTGGGGTGTGTTTTCTGGCAGCTATACGCGGTTTTGAAGTCATTTGAGATGGGAAAGTGGATGACAGCGAAGTTTGAATGTAGTATACAGAAATGTAGTAAACAAAGTTGATAGTTTTATGTTTAGATTTTAAATTTTACTATCACACGAATATAAAACCCAATAAAAACCGGCCAAGTGCGAGATAGATTTGCGCACGAAGGGTTCCGTACCATTATATTAAAAGAGAGGCAAAAAAAAACGTTTGTTGTATGGGAGCCCCACTTAAATATTTATTTTATTCTGTTTTTAATATTTGTTGTTATAGCGGCAACAGAAATATATCATCTGTAAAAATTTCAACTGTCTAGCTATCACGGTTTATGAGATACAGCCCAGTGATAGACAGATAGACGGACAGCGGAGTCTTAGTGATAGAGTCCCATTTATATATTTATATTTATTTTTGGAACCTTAAAAATAAGACATAAACATTTTTACAATGAAAAAGCTAACTTTCATTGGTAACTTTCGAACAATCACGCCTGGTTTATCGATTACCTAGGCTGAAACTTGGAACAGATGTAACAGTGTAACAGATGTGATCTGAATTAGCGTAGAGGCTTCCGTTTCTGGTCTACGCGAGTAAAGCCGCGGGTGTTAGCAAATACATGAACAAATCAATAAGTTTCTTTTTATTAATCTAGCAATGGTTTTGCCGCTAGTATCTTGGGAACGCTTCCTACTGGTAGTGATCTGGATCAGTTGAGCTACCTATAGTATAGACTGTTTGCAACGGTATTTAGATGGCTCAACTTGTTCTTATGTATTTTGTGTTGTAATTTTACCGTATTGGCCGAGTGGGAAGTACCTCAACTTTCAATCTGAAGGTCGTGGGTTCGAATCCCGGATGGATTTTTCTGTTCGAAAAATTTATATGCGCATCAAAAACACGTGCTCAAAACGGTGAAGGAAAACATCGTGAGGAAACCAGTTAGTGTTCTTATAAGCGGCGGTGGGCTTGCAACCTGTCACGTATGGAATGCTAACTACTGCAAAATGTGGGTACCTTCCAAATATAATGTTTGGACGTGCCTCTGACTACCCCCACTAGACATCTTCAAAGGATTTAAGCGTCTGGAGATCTGAGAGTATGTCTACCGTATTTGGGGATTACAGTCGTGATCCTATATATATTTTTTATTTTTAGTATTACATGTAAAAAAAACAGGGTCACGACTGTAATCCCCAAGTACGATAGACATCCTTTCAGATAACAATGTCAATTCATTAATAATGTCAATAGAACTTACAGGTCTTAACTAAAATAACTATTTTTAAGTACGAGTATTAGATAAAGAAACCCGATCTCTTTGAAAATATTATGATTACGTAAATCGTAGAGTTATTAAAAAAAATCTTGCAAACTTAAACCGATTGTTACATAATAAGTTATAACATTATTGTTCAACATGGTTAGAGAGATAAATTCTTAACCTAAGAAATAGAAAATAGTTAAGCGTAAAAAACCGTCGATTGTAGATTTTCATGTTTCTATTTGGTTTACTTGTGTAAAAACAATAAATAATTTCCATTCATTTATTCATTGATAGTTATTATTTTACCTTATTAAAATATTTTTTGAATGTGTGTTTTGTGGCTTCACTGAACCAATATTTTGTATGGACTACAATTTATTGACTGTAATTCATATTCGAAATTATCGGAAACTTATAGAATGTACAGTACAAACTGGTTGAAGCATAAATTAATTTCGTATTAATTTATGGCATAGCCTTTGACCTGCGTACACACGGGTGGTAGGTAGGTACTTATGAAGCGATTATGTTGAAATTTCAGTGATTAAATGTGCTTTGATAGTGTACTGTTGTTTTCAGCACAACGAACGGTGAGGTGGAGGATTGTTAGACTGAAACGCAAAAGGTGCGGATTGAGTCTCACGTAGTCAGGACCAATGATTGCATGATCTGTAAACATGTTTCTCTGTTATTTACAAGTAGCTTAATCATACAACACAATCTCTCTAAAAGGTACTCGTTAATCTCAAAACTTCAATTCACTTTTCCAATTTAAAGTATTTTTTATAACACGCAAAATGATTGTTCTCTCATATGAAACAATGTTATCTGTTATGTGTAACACTGCAAGTTTATGCTTTAGGTGAGTTATTTTATAAAAACACTAGCTGTGCCCTGCAGTTTCATCCGCTCTAGCGTAATGCTAGATAGCCTATTAGCCGTCCTCATGAATGTGGCATCATACAAAAATATTTAATCAAATCAGACCGGTCATTCCAGAGATTAGCGCTTTCAAACAAACAAACTCCTCAGCTTTATTATATTAGTAGATACTCCACCAAGTTGAGAACCTCTTCTTGCTTTAGAACTTATCTAAATGAGAAAGCTCATTGTTAATTTTCATTGAGTAGCTCATTGAGTATCAAATAGCTCATATGACACACTTTCCTGAATTCCTTAAAATACCGGGAGTGCCGGAAAAGGAATACTTCAGTCAGTGGCCGAGGCTGGTATTTGACCCAGGCCGGTATTTCGACACGGACCGGTATTTTGCCGGTATTCACCGCTTCTGTACCGGCTAATGCGACGGGATTTCACATCACCTGTGAAGTATTTTAAGTGAGTCAGAGTTTAAAGGCAAAGTCACTCGGAGTGAGTAGATCACTTGATTTCTGAATCAAGTGTAGCGTGTTCTGCTTTTAGAATTACTTGGTTATTACTTTTAATTATTATTCTTGTGTGAGCCTTTACCATGTTAACATAACTGATTCTTCTAGGCTTGGTCGCGTGGAATCGGCGTAGCTTCACCTAGTTCCTAAGACGTTTCAAAGTGATACTTGTGATTTTATTAAAATAAATGATTTTTGAATTTGAATTTGAATTTAACCATTTTCTCATTTTCAATCTTTTTCTCATCAATCTTTTTCAATTTTTTTCTCACTTCGATAAATAACTCTTGCTACCAACCGCTGCAATGACATCAAACACACGTTTGACGTTGACAGTGATCACAGCGGTACTGATTAATGGGCTGCGCGCGGTCCGCCTTTGCTATTCGAATAAATTAATGATTTCAATTAAATATAATTTCTTATCAAAAAACTATCTTAGTGAGAATCTAGATCTACATATAACCTATCTTTAACAATAAATCACAAGTTGATCTTAATAATAGGTATCAAAGTAGTTCGATAATAAATTCTAAAATGTATCATTTTGAAAAAATATCTTTATCGTGAAAAGTTTCTGCTATTATGTTTTCAGCTTAGAAAAGTCTAGGTAGGAACCTGAAGTAATATATTTATAAAAATAGGAGACGTGCCGTTCAGAAGTTTTTTTTTCATATCGAAAAAGAACAAACGTCGACATGGAGCGCCTTAAGTAGTAGTACTAGTATAATAAGAGATACATTTCAAATACTCAATTTCAAATTACGAAACGTGCCTCATAGCGAGTATTCCATAGTTAATTTATGTAGTTAAGGGTAGTTTCAAAAATAAGCTAACTCATGGTTGACATCCTCCCGAATCTCTAGATTCTGAGATTTGAAGATGAAGGGAGTAGTCAGATGAAAATACAAAGCTCGCCCTACATGACACTGATTTTTTTTACACTCTGACGGACCCCTGAAAATTACTAGAAAATGTTGAGTATGTGGTTCAGCAATTGTAAATACATTTACAATTTGTATGTACCCATTAAAGTTAATCCAAAACTTTAATCATCTAAGTAGGTACTTCACTAAAATTTGAAAGGTTGACTGTAAACCTTGTAGAAGCAGCTAGGTACCTCCAACATTTATAGAGCAGAAAACGAATTTGATGTGTGTATGTAGTCAGTATTTAGCCTTTTATGAGACGGCTACATACATACATAATGCAAAAAAGGTAAATTACTTATTTAAAAAACCGGGCCAGTGCGAGTCGGATTCGCGCACGAAGGATTTCGTACGTTTGTTGTAAGGGGGCCCAACTTTAATATTTAATTTATTCTGTATTTAGTATTTGTTGCTATAGCGGCAACAGAAATACATCATCTGTGAAAATGTCAACTGTCTAGCTATCACGGTTCATGAGGTACAGCCATTGTTACAATCAGACATACGGAAAGACACACACACTTTGAGTACGGAACCTTAGAATAATAATTGTGTGTAGTAGTACCACTCACGAAATTTTTGAAATTGAAATGACTACATTACCTACTTTGTTTGATACTAATAAATGTTTTTGCTACAAGTATCTGCAACTAGCTTGCCATCACCTTGCAGCTTGCATTGTGTGGCTGGACCTTTACAGTTATAGTAGTTAGGTATTCGATAGGTAAGCCAGTAACACGATGTCTTTATCGATCTCTCCGTCGAAGCTTTTACGCCGTACTTTTCGCTAATTTATAAGTTGCGTGAGCGAAATAGGAAGTAGAATTTTGTCAACCTGCGTTTCATAATACCTTCCCACTTTGTGCTTTTAGCGGAAGTTTGATTTCCTTGTCATATTTTTGAATAAGCAGATGACCGAGCCTTATGTGGCATGTTCTGTACCTTACGAGTATCCATCATCTCACACAAAATACTGATTCGTAGATTACGAATACACAAATCGCGCCCTACGATAAACTGCCTTGCATCTGCCAACTTTAGGCAAGTATTTTTTACCTATATTCAAAAAATTGCTCAAAATTTTGAGGGAAAACATTGTAAGGAAACTTGTTAGTATTCTCACATGCGGCGATGAGCTTGTAACCTGTCGCGTATGGAGTGCTAACTAATTATTTGTAACTCTTTAGGACATTTTTATGTAACTATTGTTCATAAAGGATTATACCAACGAATTAGTACTTATTTGTAACTTCAGACACAATCGTATAATCGTTTGTGAAATAAATAACTGAAAGTGAAAAATGAGAGAATGTGCCAAATATAATATTCGAACTGCTATCTGTCTTAGATATTCTTAAGGTTCCCAAGAGATCTCAGAGGATGTCTAACATGCTTAGGAATTACAGTCGTTAGACTTTTTTAGGGTTCCGTATCCAAATTGCAAAAACGGGACCCCATTACTAAGACTTCGCTGTCCGTCTGTCCGTCTGTCCGTCTGTCTGTATCTCATGAACCGTGATAGCTAGACAGTTGTAATTTTGACAGATGATGTCTGTATTTCTGTTGCTGTGATAACAACAAATACGAAAAAAATATATATTTAAGTAGGTCTCCCATAAAACAAACGTGTTTTTTGGCCGTTTTATAGATAATTGGTACGGAACCCTTCGTGCGCGAGTCCGACTCGCGCTTGGCCGGTTTTTTTTATTTTTTTGTTTTTACAAGTAATATCACAGAATATCATAGTAGTACCTAGGTACTATTTTGCGCCAATATTTACCAATGTTAAAAGATGACGGAACTTCAGCAATAAATAAAATATGTAATTGCCCGAAAAAATATGTCGTATGGACATGGAGATGTCGTATGGATATGAGCAGTTATTTTATTGCTTTTTCTACTAAGTAATGACTTGGCACGCGTACCTTCTTGTACACAAACAAAATACACAGGGAAAATGTTCAGATAATTATAGTAGATTGGGTGGAATAACATACTTGATAAAGTTAGAGATAAATGTGTTGATTCTGATATATTAACTATGTGGAATAACTGAAAGATGGAGTGAAAAATAACGCGATAAGAGAATATTTTAGAGTGAAAGAATACGTAGTGATGAAGATTGAGAAAGGGATGCTTCGATGGTTGGGGCATGTAGAAAGAATACTCTGGGAAACAGGCGTGATTTTATGTATGTATGTATGTATGTATATACTAACTTAAATTGACTGCATTAAATTGTAGTCATTCCTCTCATATAACAAAATAATAACGTTTAAGAAACTAAACACATAACCGACATGCTTCATGCTATGTATATATGTTGTTATGAATTTAATTGAATATGTCAATACAAAATTTCTCCCCTATTTTTTTACCTTTAAAAGTGGTATTTTTCCTTAAATTTAAATAGAACTACACGGGGAGCACCAGCTTTCAAATAAAATAACCATCAAATCGGTTCACCTAGTCGAATGTTCTAAGGTAACAAACATAAAAAATACAGTCGAATTGAGAACCTCCTTCTTTTAAAGTTGGATAAAAAACAAGGTCGGCTATAATTTGAGCGCTGTCAAATTAAGTTGGTTTAGCATAATCCAACACAGAAGCGAATGTCTGCCTGTCACGCTATCTAGACTAACATTTTGATTGGAATAGATATATTTAATTTAAAAAATCAAGCATGGTAGATATTTTCAAAGATCTTCAGGCCCTCAGAGAATTGAAGATGACTTAGTATAATGCCAGAGGCACGTCCAAACATTATACATGCCCATGCCCATTTTTGAAGAGGCAACAAGTCTAAAATCCTTTTTTTAAAGACTAAGTTACTAAGTTAGACGCCTAAGTTTTACTTAAAATACTTTTGGGGATGTATATTTTTAATGTGTGGTCATTATAATTTAGCCATGTCCAATTACAAGATTTTCGATTTTCGACGTCCGATTGGTTTCATAGATCAAAAGATACGGACCTATTTTATCAAAATCTAATTAAGTAGTACTTAGTTATTTTTTTATTCTTTTCAACTTTACATTTAGTTTTTAAGCTATCGTGTTACCATAACTAAAAATAAATTAAAGGTAACACGTGATACAGACCCGTGTAAAAATCAATGTTATAAACTTTGTCTGTTTAATATCTGAAGAAAAATGAATGAATGTAACAATCTTTCTCTGACGGCCGGTAAAATCCGCAATCATAAAACGATTTCGCCATTAGAACAGCAATCGAAACCTATCCGCGTCCGATCGCCAGTAATTGTACAAGACGGGAGCTGCCCGCAGGCGCAGTCTATATCTACAGGCCGCTTCAAAACGTGCTTTTCCTTTATTATCCGAAATCATTTTTGGTGGCATTAGGGTGAGTTTCCATCTACGCGGAGCTGTGTGGAGCGGACCAATGACAGCGCGCAAATATTCGAGTTTGAAAATGTCGAGCGTGGTTGGTCCGCTCCGCATAGTTTAGCATAGTTTCGCACAGCTCCGCGTAGGTGGAAACTCACCCTTAGGGCGGGGCGGTAACGGTGGGCAAAAGCGTGATAGTGACACATGCCATTTGTTTCCATCGATGAAAAATAAAGGAAGTCTCATGTCGACTGGAATAATAATATATTTTTTATGATTACGCATATTTATTACCTGGTGTGGCAATCTGCTTGCGACCGTGTCATCTATGATCTGCTAACTACTGTAAAATATGGGCATGTGCCAAATATAATGTTTGGAAATATCTCTGATTACCTATTTTAGACATCTTCGATGATCTAAGCGCATGGAGATTTGAGATGTCTACCGTACTTGGGTATTACTGTCGTGATCTTATTTCTTTTTATTTTCTTATAGATCAATAAAACAAAGACCGCTATATTTTTAGCGCTGTTAAATCAAGTTAGTTTAAACATTGTAATTCTGATACTGAAGTATATAAAGCGTAGGTATATAAAGTGTTTTTAAAACTGGAAAGGTTGTGGTATCAAGTTTAAAGCTACTGGGACCAGTAGGCGGTCGTCACGACATCGCCCGAGCAGCCATGAGAAATGCATGAGCTGGGGCCACATGATCTACAACCTAGTAACACTACAGCTGGCTATTTTTACTAAGACACTAAGACTCCGCCGTCCGTATGTCTGTCACAAGGCTGTATCTTATAAACCGTGATAGTTAGACAGTTGAAATTTTTAGAGATCATGTATTTCTGTTGCGGCTATAACGATTTAAGACAGAATAAAATAAATATTTAAGTGGGGCTCCCATATAACAACATTTTTTTGCCGTTTTTAATAGATAATGGTACGGAAACCTTCGTGCGCGAGTCCGACTCATACTTGTCCGGTTTTTTAATCTGAGCATTCCCTATTATCACTGATTGGCCTAACAGCTTAGTTGGTAATAATAACTCAGCCTTCCGCGCTTTAGGTTGTTGGTTCGATCCCCATCTAGGGCAAATATTCGTGTGATGAACATAGATGTTTGTTACATAAGTATTCTATTAGTTACCTTGTTCCCATAGTACAAGCTTTGCATAGTTTGGAGCTAGATGACTATGTGTAAAATATCCACCAATATTATTATAATTATTATAATCCACCATTGTCTCATTGTAAAGAAGATTCGTCAACTTACACCATTGAAATGGTGGTATATTTTTGTAAATAATAAACAAAATGTGATTAGGCTCTCGACTGTAATCCCCAAGTACAGAGATCCTGTCAGATTACCAGGCGCTCAGATTCTTGAAGATGTTTAAGGAGGGGAGTTAGAAGCACGAGCAAACATTACAATTGGCATAAGCTCACGATTTACAGCATTCCTTGACAGGTTAAATACCCATCGCCGTATAAAAATACTAACCGCTTTTCTCGAATTTTCTTTCTATTTTAATTTTGAATATAATATACAATTTGTCAAAACTCCCAGTAGCTGTCGTGTAGAGGTCAGACACATAACGGGTTAAGTTGCTTGTTCAATCGATATTGTTTTGTTGGGAGTTTGGTAATTAGGGTTACTTCGTAGTATAATAAATACTAGGGCAGTGTGATAAATAGACGCGGGGGACGTGAAGTAAGTTCTTGGACTTTGGGTTCGATCGACTACTTACTATAAAAGAGAAAAAAAAAAACTTACTACACTTTTATAGCCTAATAGTGGATATCCCCATAAATCTTAAAGGCAGGAGACGCAAAAGATGCATGTAAGGGCGGAACCAGCTTTGGTGCGGGGAGGGGGGGGGGGGCACGAGAACATTACTAGGGCTAAATATTGGCTTTAATCAGGGTTTGAAGTATGCAGTAATGTACACATGTACATTTTAAAATAGAGTGTCCAAAGACAAAACATATACTTAATTAAATACAAATTTTGCTGCGGTAACGTTGTTTTCGCAAAATATTATCGAAATAATGGAAGTAGCCAAAAACTAACTAGTAGGTTGGGTAGCTTATATTTGTGTGTGCTTATGAGCCAAAAAAATAAATCTGTGTGTCCAAAGACTCCAGAGATTTGCAGGTCACTTCAAAGTACTTTTACAAGAGTTTTACATGGACCTGATCCCAGCCCAGAGGGAGGTCATGACTCCCATGACCCCCCCCCTTCCTGGATCCGCCTTTGGATGCATGTGACACATTGTATGTTTGACACCACTAGCATTAATATAGAGTGAATTACGACTACTAAAGAAAACGGATACTTTTACTTATTACGGTTATCCTTACCTTATTATGGTTATTGTAACATAGCCGAAACATTATTTTTCAAACTATCGTGATTAGTAGACATAACTATTGATTTTAACACGGGTGTTTATCACGTTTTAACACGGGAAAATAAATTAAAGGTAAAAACGTGATAAACACCCGTGTTAAAATCAATAGTTATAGCCGAAACGTCGGGAAAGTAAATTAAAGGTAATTACGTGATAAAGACCCGTGTCAAAATCTATAGTTATGTTAGGGATCCGTATGAAAACTTCGAAAATGTAACCCAAAGTGTGAAAAAAAATCCTAAAAATATCTTTATATCGCGTTTGCTGCGAAAATTATTGACAATAGAGCAAAGTAATGTACTATAGTTTTATAGAAAACATCAATATCTACAAAAAAAATATAATACTATAAGTCTAACTATTAGGGATCCGTATGAAAACTTCGATAATGTAACCCAACGTGTGATAAAAAATCCAAAAATATCTTTATATCGCGTATGCTTCGGAAATTATTGACAATAGAGCAAAGTAATGTACTACAGTTTTAAAGAGAACATCAATATCTACAAATAAGTCAAGAATACCATATGTCTAACTATTAGGGATCCGTATGAAAACTTCGATAATGTAACGTGTGATAAAAAATCCAAAAAAATCTTTATATCGCGTATGCTGCGGAAATTATTGACAATAGAGCAAAGTAATGTACTACAGTTTTAAAGAAGATATCAATATCTACAAATAAATCAACAATACCATATGTCTAACTATTAGGGATCCGTATGAAAACTTCAATAATGTAACCCAAATGTGATAAGAAATCCAAAAAAATCTTTATATCGCGTATGCTGCGGAAATTATTGACAATAGAGCAAAGTGATGAACTGCAGTTTTAAAGATCACATCAATATTCACAAATAAGTCAGCAATACCATAATTATGTCCAACTATTACAGTTATGTCACAATAACTACTTTTTCATGTTAAAATATGCAATGGTAACGCCGCCTGTACAAACTAGGCCACATTATTCGTACCTGGGTTATTCGTTCCCAAATTCCATACCATTCAAAAGTTATTATGAGTGTAATAATCTATAGGTACTAATATTATTATGAGGAAAGATGTTTTGTATATTTGTATGGAATAAATACAAAAACTACTGGATATATTTAAAAAAATCGTTTACTTTTAGAATGCTACATTATCTCTGAGTAACATAGGCCATATTTATTGTTTGAAAAAAATAGGCATTCCTATTAAAACTTCGATAATGTAACCTGGGTAAAAAAATACCCATAAAATCGTTATAATACGTTACTCCCGTGCGGAGCCGGGGCGGACTGCTAGTATCATATAACATTGTGATCTGAACTTGACAAGTATGCAAAGTTTTTACTCAATCGAAGTATTTACTAAGGAGTTCCATTGTGAGTGTCTGTTGAACAGCTTCTGACACCCTCATCAGATCAGCTTGCTGTCACCATATTATTGCATTGTCATTGTTACATAAGTATACGAAATTTCAGCTCAATCGTCAAAATTGAGTTGCAAGATTACACCTTAACAAACATAGTTACATATTTACATACATACATTGCAAGTTAAATAAAAGCTTGTAAAATAGAACCTTCACTCACAGAGAAAACCTAAACAAAAATCTCAAGTTTTTGAATTCTGGATGTTTAGACCATGCAACTGGACGGATTTTATGGTTAACACTAAGAGCATTGGTGTACTTTTGTCTTCCGTTTGTGGGCGTAGTTTTAAAACACTGTATATGATACACCCAGATTCTTCAAACTGAAAAGCGGGAACAAAAAAGTGAGTAATGGACCAGAACGGAACCATCGACCACCGAATATTAAGGTAGCCATCAATTTTATTATATAGAACTTGTTTTTGCAAGTTTGAAACAAACATTATCTACAGTTCTCAGGCTGAATTATGGTCTGCGCACATTGGCGGACGGGAAAGCGTATCAATTTAATTTAATGATTAATCTCGGCCTCGGAGCAATGCAATCTGCGCTGCGATTCTCCGAGACCTAGGAGGAATATATACCTTACTAGCCGACCCGTGACAGACGTTGTCCTGTCGAATTTCAATAACTGATTGACAGCAAAATCCCCATTTACAGAATGATCCGCCATTTATTGAATTCATTTGTTACAAAAAATGTGATAAATGAAGAACCGCTCTACATAGTGCAAACTTCACATAAACCATCTACTAAATAGTCCGAACAAAGCCTAAACATTTGGTTTGGCTAGGTGAGCCCGTTCTTGAGTAATAAAATTACAACAAAAAGTGGTGTTGATTTATACATATACGAGTATAGATTTCGATTGATAACTATTGAATTAAATTGATAAATTAGAAATCCTCTGCCGTCCCATCCGACAATGTGCGCAGGCCCTAACGCTTACCAGAGCCTACCAAAATCAACTCGCGGAATCAACATTTACCTTAATTCGAGTCAACTTAACTCAGAGTTAGATGCTATCCTTTTGGTGTAAGCATCTTATCGTTAGGTAACTGGAATTTCATTGAGTAAGTTTCTGTTCACATTAAAATTTTCAGGGTTTAGCGTAAACTCCGTTTTTTTAAGAAACTATGCCCGTAATATGACGTTGAACATGCAGTACCGCACTGCCACGTTTTGTTTTAGCGGTTACGTAATTTGACAGTTTCAAAAAACGTACGAATTATCGTTGACAGATTTCCTCATTTGAATGGCACGGGTATAAAGACGTCATAAAGAATAATAATTATATTTTCCTGGGCAACATGAAAATAAAACTTTTCTTCTTAGACCCAAATAAATTATTTACGTTTGCTTTGTTTTTAGGGTTCCGTACACAATTGTAGAAATGGTACCCTATTACTAAAACTTCGCTGTCTGTCTGTCCGTCCGTCTGTCTGCACAAGTCTGTATCTCATGAATCGTAATAGCTAGACAGTTTAAATTTTTGCAGATGATGATGTATCTCTGTTGCCGCTTTAACAAAAAATACCAAAAACAGAATAAAATAAAAATATATAAGTGGGGCTCCAATACAACAAACACGTACAACAAGCCGTTTTTTTATAGATAATAGTACGGAACACTTCGTGCGCGAGTCCAACTCGCACTTGGCTGGTTTTTTAATAAATTACAGCCGCTTTACTACAGTCAAGATTTTAGGGAAACATGGAATAAATTGGGCGTCTGCGCGGTTGTTTAGAAGAATAAACAGAATTACTTAATGGAAATGACTTTTGATGTTTGCTTCGCATCATATTTTAACTTGCTTTTATTGAACTCGTCATGTTTTTCGCTGTCTTTAAGAGGCTTGACGTTTCAAGCCGATTTTTTCTTTTATCCTATTGAACACACAAAAGTTCCGAAGCCGTTTTGATATCAATCCTAGCAACCAATTTGATCCTACTGACTTGTAAAAGAAAAGTAGGTATCTAGAGGTAAACCAAAGAAAATAAATATATGTGTATAAAAGATAACAAAATCATGTAAAGATAAATATAGCATACCTATTTCTGTAGACCCAGCTATGATGAAAAGGATAAGTTTTGGTTCTTGATTATCTTTCATCAAAGAGTTATTTTATCTTTAGGTTTTATTTCTAAATCAAGTGTAGCGTGTGCTGCTTTTTGAATTTGTGCTGAAGTTCTTCAGAGTGATCCTTGTGATTTTATTGAAATAAATGATTTTTGAATTGGAATTTGATAAGGTAACCAGAAAAAAAAACAAAAAAAGAGCACGGTTAAAGTATTCACTGCGCCTCGCAGCCCCCTTTTAACTGGCTGAAAGGTGGTTTTCCAAGAAGAAAGACCTTGGCTTCTATTCACTTCACCCTTTCTGCAAATAAGTTTATCTCTTTATCCTATTGGCAGTTACCAGTAGGGAAGGGAGGAGTACTATTAACTGAGCGTCGTAATCTCAATGGAGTTCTCGAATTAGCATTTCAAATCAGCACTCGAGTAAGCCTATCTGTCTGACCTTATTTGACAATCCAAGTCGCTTGTTCCGACTCAACACGTAAAACATTGTAGCTATAAAATTACGAATACTTGTTTGAGCAATTAAACATTTGTTGGAGATTATGATTGGATATTCAAAGATGGTTGGCTTGAGAGTATTCCTGGTCAGGCGTTTTTCTATACAAACGTGTTCTCCTATTTCCTCCCTGGATAATGACACTAGAGCAAATATATTTCTACCATACCATCTAAAATTTGAAATTTGAAAATACAATCTGTGAGAACCACTGTGTATCTATGTTTGCTGCTTGCATTGCCTCTTAAAGCGCGCATACGTTTCACTTTTCACTCATCATTTATTATAATGTAGTGATGAGTATCATCACGTTTCGTAATGTACGCCCAACTCAATACAAAGTGCTCTTAGACCAGATCCAGAACCAGATCTTAAGTTAAATAAATTACTATTTATCTTTTTATCAGGTGAGTAGGTACAACTCGCAAGTTCAATATTTTAATATTACAATTTTAAATCCCCTTTTACCAAAGTGAGTACTTTAGAATATTTTTTTACGCAAAATATAAGAAAGAAAATTCCCGTAGAAGATTTTATCGCGGTATTTAATGAATTTTGTAGATTAAAAGATGAGTGCTCCTGTAATGAGTTAATTAAGATGCCTTCGAAGTAAGAAGAAAATATAATTTTACTGCTTTGAAAATGAGAGCAATTAGCAACATTCCTGCATAATTAAATGCCATTTAATTTATATAATATTTTCTAAACTACATATTTATTATACCTGTATAATTAAAATTGTCGTACTTGATAGGAGCGCGGTTAATAACCAAGTTTCACACTTGTACTGCAGTCACAATATATTTACTTGTTATTACCTAATTTAATTAATACAAAAAGTAAAAAAAAAAACATTGCCAATTACAGTAGTTTTACTAAGAAGGTGAATTCAATAGATATTTGAAAAATAAAAATAAATAAAATAGGATCACAGACACAGCCAGAGTTATTGTTATTTTTACAATACATAACACCAATGTAAAAAAAACGAATGTGTTGTTAATCATTATTAATATAAATACGGCTGATTACCACGTTATTTTCTTGTATTGCAGACGTTTCAAGACAAATCAGATGCTCTTCATCATGACCAACGCCCGCGACCACGATCAACGGTCGCCGATCTCGTTTATTGAGATCACGATCGTTGAATTGTCTCGAAACGCCAGCAATACAAGAAAATATCGTGGTAATTAGCCGTATTTATATAAAAAATATAAGTTCAGAGAAAGATACAAGTCAAACACGATCGAATAACCCGAAATAACAGAAGCTATCTTTGACAAGACTCTTGATTGAACGGAAATTGTAATGACCGCTAAATCATTTGAGCCATCTATCGCATCAATCAAATCACCTTTGCCTCTCGGGAGGAGCATTACCAAAAATGATTGATGTTTCCAAGGAAGGCAAAACTTTCCGAAATTAATTCAGCATTTACAAAACAATTTCCCAGCGGGATTAGAATGATGTGCGCAGGAAATCCTAAATGGACCGTAGGGTAAGTAAAATGAATTTCGCTTCTCACTGTCACAGATAACTAATGTATAACCGTACAGAATATTCACTTACATCGTTACTAGCAGATAACTCGATTGACGAAGGTACTATCGACCCACAACCCTAGAAAAGGGACCGAACGTTTTTTGAGTTTGTTAGGTCATCCGCCGTTCCTAGACCGTTTCAGAAAAAAACATTTATGCTTAAACAAATAAATAGAAAAATATTGATGGACATTTCACACAGCGCCATCTAGCCTCAAACTATGGGAACCAGATAACTGGTAGAATACATATATACTTATTATACATATTAACACCAAGACACAGAACAAACATCTACGTTTATCACAAAAATATTTATTCTGGGTGGGGATTTAACCCACAACCTAAATCGCAGAAGGCAGAGCTACTACCAACTGAGCTGTGAGGCCAGCTCATTTGTCCAGCTTTAAGGGGAGATTAAAGTAGGTAGTACTTTTACAAGATTCTATATAACTTGCTCTGTTCGTACGTTTGTTTGTCTGTGTAAGTTGTTCGTCAAAATTAGCAAACCATTTTTTGTTTATTTGTTGGTATCCGATTGAGCTGAAATTTTACATACACCTTTATTTCTGGTGACAATTCAATGTTTGTTTGCTTCGCGCTCGACTTGGCGGGGGCACTGCCGTGCCCCCAAATAATAATGTTGACAGCGAGCTGATTTAATGATGGAGTCAAGAGCTGTTCAACGGACTTTTCATACCTGTCAAGGTCCAATGACGATGTATTATTATGTGACAGGTGATAGCGCGCTGCTCTAAATTTATAAAAATTATTTTGAAAAAATATTTTTCATTAATATATATTTTACGAGAGACTTAAAAACTCAAAAATCGAAGTAATAAAGTTTACTGTAGATCCAAAATTCGACAGAAGTGAGGAAGGCCCTTCCAAGAATTCGTATTAGCTTTTTATGATTTCCCCAAATTCCTTGAAATTATTTCTCATCTGAACTTTGTCGGCTTTCATCAGATCATTCTGTAAAGCCGCCTTCAGTGCGGGCTGTTAGATGGATTCAGTTATTTACCAGGAAATGAATACCGTCTTATACATGACAGCATTAGTAAAAAACCGGCCTAGTGCGAGTCGGACTCGCGCACGAAGGGTTCCGTACACTTCTATAAAAAAAACACGTTTTTTGTACGAGAAATACTTTTTCTCTAATATTTATTTGATTCTGTTTTTAGTATTTGTTGTTATAGCGACAACAGAAATTCATAATCTTTAAAAAATTAAATGGTCTAGCTAGCACGGTTCATGAGATATAGCCTTATGACAGACAGACAGACAGTCAATAAGATGGACAGCGGAGTCTTAGTAATAGGATCCCGTTTTTTCCCTTTGGGTACGGAACCCTAAAAAGGTTTAACAAGAATAATTAAAGCCATGGCTTAAAAACTATTTATAGATTAGCACTGAATCGATCAGTTGTTAAAAGCGCTAGCGATAATGAAGTTTGCGTTATATTATATACTAAAAGTACTAAAATATGTTTAGCTACAGAAGATATTTTATAGAATATTTAAATAGAGATGTAATAATACCTATAAAATTTGCGGGTTTAAGCCAATCACGCGCAAGCGAAATTAGAAACAGTTTAAGCACCTAGTCCGTCTTAAAGCTGCTTCGAGTTTCAAGATTATCTTAAAGTCTGTTTAGTTTTGTCTGTACTCTGTTGGCCCCAACAAGTTGCAACTTAGTTTTATCTATCACCCCCCCCGGCTTCGCACGGGTAGCATGTTATTATACATATAAACCTTCCTCCTGAATAACTCTATCTATTAAAAAAACCGCATCAAAATCCGTTGTGTAGTTTTAAAGATATAAGCAAACATACATACATACATACATACATACAGATTACAGACGCGGGAAGCGGAAAGCGACTTTGCTTTATACCATGTAGTGAAATGTTATGTTGCAGTGTGCGTGTAAACTAAAGACTTGAATAAAGTGTCAACTTCAGATTCAAATTCAAGAGGCATTTATTTCAATAAAATCACATGGATCACTTTGAAACTTTTTAGGAGCTAGGTGAAGATACGCTTGTTCCTCGCGATCAAGCCTAGAAGAATCAGGCAACAAACACGGCTTGGGGTCTATAATTTTTTTCAATGGGGGATAAACCGGGATAAACATTTTTGTGATGAACATAGATGTTTGTTCTGTATCTGGGTGTTAATATGTATAATAAGTATAAGTATGTATTTAGAACAAAAAACTAGTTTGGGGCTAGATGGCGCTGTGTGAAAAAAAAAAAAAAAAAAAAAAACTTTTTCTTGCTATGTAGAGCTCCAGTGTGGTGTAAGAACAAGGTGAAAGCTCAAACAAGAATAATAATTTAAAGTACTAACCAAGTATAAGTAGTAATTATATGTTCGGAAATTGTTTTACTGCTAATTTTGTACAAGCGTGTTTTTCTACTGTGAACAGCAAAAGACTGGGTCTTGTTTTAAATTATTAATAGCATGATTACTTGGAGATGGCGTACCGGGCGTTTATTCCCGACGGACAAGACATTAATGAGACGACAGCATGTAGACTAGAATCATTTTACAGAGAGCTTGTCTATACTCCTCTATATATAATTCACAGTGAGTTTTCTCAAAGATTGAGATTGAAAAAATCAATGACGAACCAATGATTACTATTAGTAGTCGTTGTTGTCGACACACCTTAAAATAATAGAGAGATTATGGTTTAGCAGACATTAGCCTTTTTGTAAAGTGAAGTACTGTTATATTTCGAACAGTGTATCCAAGATGTTAATCAGTATCGTTCACGCCACCGACCACCCCCACCCGCCCTAGCAGATCAATCAGCGCTTTCAATGGCTTATTAACTCGATAACTCAATTAAATAACGATAGCGATTAGTTTCAGGCATTTGCGGGGATTTCAGTTATGATTATTTGAATTGAGGTATTTGATCTGTGAAGGTTCCAAATCTTCATTAATCAGTACATTTTGGCGTAGTGAATGGAGATTTTCTGTTTGTCGTAGTTAATCCTTTCATGACATTAATTAGTTGTTTCGTGAAGTACATTTTGGCGATGGGCTTGCAATCTGTCACGTATAAATAAATAAATAAATATTGGCTGACTTTACACACAGCGCCATCTAGCCCCAAACTAAGCAAAGCTTGTACTATGGGAACCAGATAACTGATAGAATACTAATATACTTTTTTTAAATACAACTACATATTAACACCCAGACACAGAACAAACATCTATGTTCATCACACAAATGTTTGCCCTAATGCTAACTACTGCAAAATGTGGGCATATGCCAAATATAATGTTTGGACGTACCTCTGACTACCCCCACTAGACATCTTCAAAGGATCTAAGCGCCTGGAGATCTGAAAAGATGTCTACCGTACTTGGGGATTACAATTGTAATCCTATTTATTTTTTATTTTTTTATTTAAGTATGTATCAGAACGTAAAAAATTGGCAGTGATCATAAAACCGAAGCACATAACACACCATTGTTACGAGTAGGTTTGCGGTAAAATAACCTGGATCAACAGAAAGCCTGGCATTCAAGCGTAACAATAGAACACCGCTTTAAATCACTTGTTTGAGTGCACTGTAAAGCCATTGCAAAGCAGATAATAGCGAAGAAAGCGCTGAACAGTGCCACATCCGCTGGATGGTCAGCGGACGTGTTTTACAACGAACACAAATATTTGCGCCGTGCCTACTGTATCAGAAAGTCATACGTAGGGTTTGGTCCAAGCGTTTGAAAAGGATCATATAAAAATAAAAGGCCTCAAGCCATGTTTGTTGCCTGATTCTTCTAGGCTTGGTCGCGAGGAACAGTCGTAGTTTCATCTAGCACTTTAACGTTTCAAAGTGAGGTATAAAAAATAAGATATTAATTTCAAAAGATTTTATTGAAATAAAATGCCTTTTGAAGGGGTAGGCAGACCTCATTTAATCTTATTACATTTTTGCATAGCTTTTTTATAACAAATACAACTAGTAGCAACCCACGCGACTTTGTTCACGTGAAGTTGTTTTCAAACGTACTTGCAGCTATAGCTGCACCACCTTAGGGGTCTTTTCCTCCTTTCTTAGTGCACTTTAAAATTTCATCACAATCGGCCAAGCGGTTTGGCCGTGATAACGTCACAAACAGACATACAGACAGAGTTCATTTCGAATTTATTATATTATTAGTTGCTCTCCCCGGCTTCGCACGCGTGATAACAAGTAACCTATGTGTTATTCTGATGCATAAGCTATATTACTGTAAAGTTTCATTTTAATCTGATCATAGTTTTTGCGTGAAAGAGTAACAAACACACACACACACACTAACTTACTCACACACACACTAACAACTTTCGCATTTGTAATATTAGTAGGATATACGATTTTATAATATCGTAATATAATTATATCCTAATATAAATGCGAAAGTTTGTATGTTTGTGCCTTCAGGCAATCAGGCCTCAACGACAAAACGGATTAAGTTAAAGTTTGCTGTAGATGTAGATATAATGCCAGAATAAAAATATGAAAAACATTCCCAAAATGGTGAAAAACGCAAAAGGGATGATTTTGGTATAGATGGCGCTGGTATGCATCAAATATGACATCACAGACTAAAAAAAAATGACTTTTTTATTCAATTATTGAAATTTGACAGGACAACGTATGTCACGGATATTTCCTAAATAATAATATTTAATATAATATTTTTTTAATATTTCTTACTAGCCGTAAGAAATATTTAGTAAAATAAGTAAGCTCTTGTAACTTGCAGCGTACAACGCGTCAGTAGCGAAGGCATCCATCCGTAAACCGATATAAGGTGAAGTTTGAATTGCAAAACTACACTTCGCTTCGTACTCGTAGCTGCGGCTCCGCCATTTTATTCTCCATTCATATATCGGCCATTCCTTTTGGACCAGTGGGTATTTGCTAACTATTGTTGCCGACAATGTTACTTCCTGTTGGGTTCTATTTTAAATGTATTCCAAATTGTTGAGTGGAAAAGTCA
This sequence comes from Hydriomena furcata, assembly GCA_912999785.1. Taxonomy (NCBI): domain Eukaryota; kingdom Metazoa; phylum Arthropoda; class Insecta; order Lepidoptera; family Geometridae; genus Hydriomena; species Hydriomena furcata. Next base: position 685,100 of record OU538828.1, on the reverse strand, counting down.
AAAACTGTTGTATAGCTACGGGAAAGTTTCGCTTTTATACTATACATTAATTACAATGCGAGAATCCTTTAGGATAAAACAGAATAAAAAAATACCATGATAATTCTATGGTAGACATCCTCTCAGATTTCAAGGCGCTTAGATCCTGAAAAATGTCTAAATCGGGCACGTTCAAAAATTACATCTATACTTTTTTATAAATACGAAAGTAACTCTGTCTCTCTTTTTGTGACGTTATCGCGGTCAAACCGCTAGGCCGATTGTGATGAAATTTCATTTAGAGATAGTTAAAGTATTGAAAGGAAACATGCTACTTTAAAAAAAATAGATTTTCTGGAATTTCAATGTTTTACGATAAACTGCAAAAATAGATCTTGAATATACACGGGCAAAGTCGTGGTTAAAAGCTAGTTTATCATATGCCCTCATTATGTAGTAGTTAGCATTCCATCCGTGACAGGTTGCAAGCTCACTGCCGCATCTGCCTAATAGATAATAACAAATAGTCATACATAACAAGTAAAAGGCAATAAAACTAGAACATATATAATTCGACACTCGCATTTCGGATATTACAAGACTCGAGTATGTGTCGAGGCGTTTTCTTCCGCCATCGATCACCGGATATTTGTCTGATACTTTCATAAAGTAGATACAACTTCAACGGATTGAGAATAATACTCATGTTTTTCGATAATTACTTGTATAATGCTTAAGACGGTGAAGGAAAACATTGTGAGGAAACCATTTAGAATTCTTGTAAGCGACGGACTTGCAACCTGTCACGTGTGGAATGCTAACTGCTGCAAAATGTGGGCATATGGCAAATGTAATGTTTGGACGTGCCTCTGACCAACCCCTTTAGACATCTTCAAAGATCTGAGCACCTGGAGATCCGTGAGGATGTCTACCGTACTTGGGAATTACACTGTCGTGATCACATTTTTATTTTACTTTAGTGATATCCAAAGGCTGCAGATGTTGAGAAAGTTGACGATAAACATGAAAATGACATGAATGATAGTGAAAAAAACATTGTCTTCGCTGTTATTCACTGTTTTTTTTTTCTTTATCTCTTTTTATGTTTTTTTTCCTACACGCAACGTTCGGACCACGACCGCGAGTGCTCGCTTGTTTTCTAAAGTCCTGGTTTCCAAAGCTAACAGTGCCGTCCACCGTTAGTGAACGTCGATTGAATATCAATTACTTTATTAATCAGACGCCGCCGATGAAACGGCGTCGTCATCCTAAATTAGTAGAAAAGACGACGACGGACCGTTTGCTTAGGAAACCACGGTCTAAGGACGCGGCATTATATTCTATCTATTCACGCTCGAAATCCGTAAAGCAATGAATTTATTATAGTACATACAGGATAGTCAGAACATTTAGGCGGAATTGTGAATAAATAATGCGGAACCCGGCGGTTGTACTACAACCTGTGTGGTAATTTGTAATTTACTGCGCAACCCTGCGCTTTGATAGTGGTTTCATTGTTGGCTGTTTAGTTTTGCGTGAATAGATTCTCTTTGCATTGTGTCTACTAACTGAACTGATATTTTTTTAATACCACTACCCTCATAGTTCAGTTGGTAGCAGTTCTGTGCTGTCCTACCTATCAAAAGCTACATTATCAGTTAATAAATCTTTTATATAAAAAAATAAAGATCCCTACGATAATAGGAATAATGTAACTTAAGGTAACAAAAATTTGCCTATATTCTTCATTAGTACAACCGAGCGAAGCCTGGACGGACAGCTAATAAAACTAATTACTTTACGTAATACTTATTTTAACTGAAAATTAAATAACAAAATTTAGACAAGATAACAAGGATATTTGGTACATAACGATAATAATAATAGTACAAAAATACATAGTATAAGATAATTTGTTTAACTGGTATAAAAAAAGCTTTCGCCGCACCCCGCACCCCCATTCAGGTTAGGTAAGTGACGGAGTATACCCCTTTCTAAGTTATAGCTTGGCTGCGTGTTGGTTGGCAAACACGACCTGTTTAAATAAGAAGATAGAAAACATCAATTCATACTGGTTTTATCTCGAACATTCTGTCGATATAAAGGGATGGACGCGTAGTTTTGTACAATGTACATTTCGGGTGTTGTCCACATTGACCTGTCCCTTGAAGTATAAATCAACTGGAGATAGCAACACTTCGGTTTCCTTCTTATAAAATAAATTGGTTCACGACTGTAACCCCCAAGTTCGGTAGAAATCCTCTCAGATCTCCAGACGCTTAGATCCTTGAATTTTATCGAACAGAAAAATCCATTGATGCCGGGATTCGAATTCACGACCTTCAAATTGAAAGTGGAGGAACCTCCTACTCGGCCAACACGGCTATATACACTCGCCTCATCTTATATATCTGTTTAATCTATCTACCTTTATTTCATTCTCTTTACATACCTAAACATTTTAAACATACTTTTCTCAATCCTCATAACTAGCCCTCGTATTCAAGAACGACACTATGAGAACACGCACCCACAGTGGACGAAATCTTTTTTCATAAAAATCACTTTATGTGTTGTGCGACACTGCATAGTGTGACTATAGGCACATTGTCGTGTGCCTCTAGCCAAAGTTGAGCTCTAAAGGCACACGGTAGCGTGCGCCATAGTGCCGCTCAACCCATAAAGTGATTTTTATGAAAAAAGATTTCGTCCACTGTGGGTGCGTGTTCTCATAGTGTCGTTCTTGAATACGAGGGTAAGTCTTTTATAAATCTACAACGTTCTCTTATCACACTATTCCTCGCTCTTTCTTCCAAAGTTATCCCACACATCTTCTGATTAATCTTTTGTTGATGGGCACAATAGCACTAAAAGCTGTACAACCTACGCTCACGCAAAACGTTATGCTAAGAGCACGTACGTTAGCCCAAACTGTCTATTATAGTCGCTATAAGCCTATAAAGCCTATAATATGGCTTACATTTACTACAAGTACCACGGTAAAACAAAACCCAAATATTGAGAATGTAGATATATATTTGCAGATCTTGCCAACAATCTGTGGCGCAGTGAACAGTGGCTTCACAGATCAGTTGGTAGTGACTCTGCCTCCTGCGCTGTAGGTTGTGAGTTCGATCCTAACCTAGGACAAATATTTGTGAACATGGATGTTTGTTCTGAGTATATGTATAATAAGTATGAATTTACAAAGAAAAGTATTTAAGTATTTTATCAGTAATCTGGATCCCATAGTACAAGCTTTGCTTAGTTTAGAGCTAGATGGCGCTGTGTGTAAAATCCGCCAATGTTTATTATGTATTATTATTATTATTATCACACACAAGGTCATTGTACAACGCGTCTTGGTTGGTCAAATTGGTTGTGTAGAGGCAACTTTGCCTTGTCCAGTTCAAGCCTGTCTTAGATCTGTCCTAATTCAATACGTGACCGCTGTACAGTGGCGCCAGCGGGCACGTACCATAGACTACACAGGCAAGACTCCTCATGCAAGGCGAACACTGTCAGACAACACATACGGACTACAGATCCTGTGTAAACCACCGAGCGCGACTCACGACGCGCCCCGCGGCAGGCTTTGATATTAAACCGGCCAATTAGAATGCATATTTTTACATCCGCACACCTCAACGTTTTGACAGAATTGTTGGTTTGAAGAAATGAAGCCATTAGGCGTCTATTGGGCTATGTGGTCGATGGCACGTACCGATTTCTCGAATGTACTTGTATCGTGTACTCTGACAGGAAGGATGACCTACATTTGAAATGTACGAGTCGGGATTTAGAGAAAATTTTGGGGTGACTTTTATGGTGCAACGTACGAGTTGAAATAACCAAGAAATATATGAAATATTGAATAAAACAAGATAAAAAATATATATAATTTTTTAACTTGTTTTATTCACGTACATTCTTATATATTTCACTTTTTTGTAACTTTTTTTTAACAATTCTACTAAATACTATCTATTAATATAGTCTAAATTTGAAAAAGAAACACTTTATTTTATTTTGTAGCGACATTTATCAGCATAGGTTATTTTTTGGTTATTTCAACTCGTACGTTGCACCATAAAAGTCACCCCAAAATTTTCTAACAATACTAAATTTCATAACAATGTACAACAATGTAACAATATATAATTATGTATTTGTATATGTAATGTATAATTATGTATTTGTATATGTAATGTATAATTACATATACAAATACATAATTATATATTGTTACATTGTTGTACATTGTTATTGATTTATCTATGCGTAAAAGGCATTTTTGTCATCATTTAACTTGTTTTATAGTTTTTTGGCTCTCTTCAACTTATATTAATAATAAATAATATTGGCGGACACACAACGCCATCTAGCCCCAAACTAAGCAAAACTATAATTTTTTTTAGGATTACTCGCTAGCAACTGCTAGCAAGCAATTCGTTAACGTAAACTTGTTATAGTTATAGTTATAGTACGTCTCAGTCACGTATAAAATAGATGTATTTAGAAAGTCACCTTTGATTATTCAAGTGTTGAAGCTTTGCATTTAAATGAAGTCATTATAACGCTACACACGACGGTTTTCCTTTCATGTCATCGGATAGTTTAGTATTTAGCCTAATTTAGTAATTTGACAGATTACAGCCGTGTTGGAGGTACCTGGACTTATAAACCAAAGGTTGTGCGTTCGAAAACGAACAAAAAATTAAAAAAGAAAAAACAACAAAAAATATTATAGAAGGGAGAAGATGCATAATTATATTTATTTGTAGATTCCCTCCACAAACCAAACAAAATACCGTTCCGTATCGTTATTTATAAAAACGACAAAAAAAAACACTTTTGTCAAATGTTAGCCTCACTTAAATATTTATTTTATTCTGTTTTTAGTATTTGTTGTTATAACAGAAATACATCATCTGTGAAATTTTCAACTGTCTAGCTATCACGGTTCATGAGATACAGCCTTGTATCAGACAGACGGACGGATAGACGGACAGCGGAGTCTAAGTAATAGGATCCCGTTTTTACCCTTTAAATACGGAAATCTAAAAACATAAATATGAGAAATATCTAAAAACATCAAATGAAACTAGATGGCGCTGGAATGCAAAAATCAAGTTTGTTGTATGGGAGCCCCCCTTAAATATTTATTTTATTCTGTTTTTAGTATTTGTTGTTCGAGCAGCAATAGAAATACATAATCTGTGAAAATTTCAACTGTCTAGCTATCATGGTTCATGAGATACAGCCCTGTGACAGACAGACAGACGGACAGACGGACAGACAGACGGACAGCGAAGTCTTAGTAATAGGGTTCCGATTTTACAATTTGGGTACGGAACCCTAAAAACAGTTACACATAATGTATTAGAAATCGGCAAATGTTTAAAAACTCTAATCGGCAATAAATATATAAAGCAAGTTGGCTAGATTCGAAATGTAAGCTAAATAACTACTCTGACCCATGTCAGAGAATCATTTTGAAGACAGACAGAAAAATCCCAGCTGTAGATCAAGATTGTTCTGTTCGAGTTAAAATATTATTTGCTAACACGTACTCAGAATGGCGAAAAAAACCCGTGGCTTAGTTCCGCACGTATTGACCATGTCTTTTCTGTGGATAAAGCCGAATACGGCATAAAATTATCCAAAGATTTTTATAATAGCTTTACATCCCGTTATAAAGTGAATTTTAAAAAATCTTTTGTTAAAGAGCGCCTACCTCCTCACAGTGTCACAGTGAGAAATTTCAGAGTTTTTGTACTTAATGGGTTTCAGAGATTTCATGATTTTTGGAACCTTACTCGTAGGTACATTATTTACTAGATTTATGTATTTTAGTATTTAAAGTAAACTTACAGCTATGTATATACGTGGTACATGAGGTACACAAGAAAATACTAATTCAAATATTACACACAATATTTTCTAGTAGGTACTCGTGGCGTAGTAAAGTATTTTGCAAGATATACCTTCGGCACGATCACCAAATGGATCGGTGGCCGCTAACAACCGAGACCTTCGAGGTCCCAGCTTTAAGGCATGAGGCCTTTTTAGGCGGCCTAAATACTCCGTCACTTGAGTTGGTCACTAGCTTATACAACAGTCGTATGAGCCACATACTATATTATGCCACAAAAAGTTGCTGCATATTAAATTGAAAATAGTAACTATAGTTGTGCCAAATGTTACTTTTGAACGTGCATCTGACTACCCCTTTTAGACATGTTCAAGGATCCGAGCGCCTAGAGATCTGAGAGGTTGTCTACCGTACTTGGGGATTAACGTCGTAATCCTATTTCATTTCATTTTTAAATTGAAATTTAAATAAAAAACAAACAACAAAGTTTTTATACGGCGATAAGTCACCGGACGTGTCAACACTCAGAGATTGATGTACTACACTTTACTAGTAGTGCAGTGTGGACTTTAAGCACACAGCTCGATCAATTAGCCGCCACCATTGCATTAGTGAACACTGCACGTGAACATAGTACCGCAACAGTTAGAGGTGCCAATTACAGACTAAAAGTTTAAATAAATAAAGTTTAGTTTTTTCATTTTCAAAAGCCAACGCGACAGATCAAACTCAGCCTGATGAAGATTCTCTTATTCTAGATGCAGGCACATTGTAGGTGCCTGCATCGACTTTATATTTTTCCGTGAGTAAACTACTCACTCCCGTTTTGACTATATGTAAAATTTAGGAACCTACTCTAGTAACTACAATCTCACTATTATATATTTGAGCTGTAATTTGTAGGTCCTAATCCTAATCAAAAAATGAGTGGATGTTTGGACTTTCGACTACTGAATTGATTTTGATGAAACATAGAATAGATTGGACGCAGAACCTGGTATATTAAAGAGTCTATTTATATCTAAATATCACAACACAAACACTAAAATACACAAAAAAAATCAAATAAATATTTTTTTTTATTATTATAATATAATAATAATAATAAAGCTTTATTTCCATAACACTATTAACTTAAATAACATATTTTCTTATTCTATAAATATTATGTATGCTTTAGTTTAAATAATATTTTTAAATTTCAGTGTAAGGGTCGCTATCAGCGATAAAAGCCTCCTCCATTTGCTTCTATCTCTCCCTGTCCCTAGCTGCTGTGCTCCATGCCTTTCCTGCTACTATAACGATGTCGTCGCTCCATCTCACGTGTGGTCTGCCTGGTCTGCGTTTTTTATCGATCGGGTACCACTCAGTTGTAGTTTTTGACCACCTTTCGTCTGATACTCTTTGTACGTGTCCCCGTATTTTTATTATAAAAGTAATTAATTATGTACTAGGACTAGGAAACAAATTTATTTGAAAGAGCGTGACCAAAATTGGCTATAGAAACTCCGCATTATGCGGTACTGTACAAAGTACGTGCTCCCCCGATATCTGGCGGCATTATATCCTTTGGAAACTAATTATGAGTTCCCCGAGCACATAGTCCTAACTATCTTTAGTGAGTTTTACGTAATTCAGTAACGCCCAACTTGCTTCAAACTTGTCAATTTAATTAAGTAGCGCTTCGAGTGCTTTCTTCAGAATTTTTTTCGAGGAAAAGGAAATAAAAGAAAACTAAAAACAAATTTACACGCTGTCTAAACTAAGTTTTAACACACAATAAAACTGTCCAAGACTGTACCGAGTCACGTTGTGTTACGAGTCCCCAATTTGTAAGTATAATTTCTTAAGAACTTACTCATAGAAGTTATGTTACTCTAAATTTCCATATCTAAAAGTGAAGTAATAATCGGTGTATGACAAACAACCAGACGCCTGAAACTTAAATAGGTGGAACTAAAAGGTTTTGCACAAAGAAAAACATCTAATATTAAGATGATAAGTGAAATTTTTGACTTTTTGTATGGGCTGAGTCTACCCGGGTAAGACGGAAAAAGTGATAAAACTGCATTATCTTGAAAACCATCAAATTTAAAAAAAAGCTGTCTTTAGTTTAGGTAGCTAGTATGATTATCTAACGAATAATATAAAAATGATCTATTTAACTATTCATAGTTTTGATTAAAAACGAAACTAGTGTTTTTGGAGAGCTAACTATGGAAAATAAATCTATCGAGTAAAGTTTCACCAATCGTGTTTCTGTCTTTAATTTATCTAGATTAAATCCTTAAGTTATCTTTGTCATAAAAAACAAAACTATATGTTATGCGATTATTGAGAAACGATTCTGCATTCATCAAAAACATTTATTACTCGTCTTAATATATTACAGAATATAGTATACAAAATACATAAGTACCATCATTGCCGTCCAGCGTGGTAATGCCGCCAGTATCTTGAGAACGCTTACTACTGGTAGTGATCTGGATCAGTTAAGCTACCTATAGGCTGTTTGCAACGGCTCTTTAGATGGCTCAACTGGTTTTTGTGAACATACTCGTACATACAAAAAACTTGAGAACTTCCACCTTTTTGAGGTGTAATGACACTCTTGAGCACAATCTACTAATAGCTAGTAATGGGTTATTCGTCGCTAGACCCCACAAAATTAGTCCCACCTGGGTCCCGGTGACCAACACGTTTTAGTATTCATATTTTGGGCCTGCCTCCAACAAACTAGTTACTTTATATTTTACTCGGCTTATATTTTAGAATTAGGCAATTTACACTCGAAGCTCGTAATTATAAAAAAAAATTAAAAAGGATCAATACTGTAATTCCTAAATACGGTATACATCCTCCCAGGCGCTCAGATCATTGAAAATGTCTAAAGGGGTTAGTCAAAGGCACGTCCGAACATAAAATTTGGCACATGCCTACATTTTGCAATAATTAGCATAAATGCATAACTGGTTTACTAACGATGTTTTCCTTTACCGTTATAAGCACGTGCTAATGCGCATATAAATTTTTCGAACAGATAAATCCATTGATGTGCATCAATGAGATAGGCCGGGATTCAGGTATATAAATGCTCGTAAATATCTTGTGAGATATCTAGGTACGTAGATACCCAGATAGACGGTGGGCCATAAACGTCTGGAGCAGACAAATTCTGCGAACATTCAGACGTTGTACGGAAAATTAGATTTGAATATCATCGTTGCTCGGATTTCCATAAAACAAGCTTTGTTTGAAATCGGAACGCTGGTATTTTGTGTTATACCTTGTTTGTCATATGATAAGCCGCAGGGAAAGCTAGCTCAATGAAATTAAATTTTAGTGGAAACGTTCACATCTGTAATGAAACTCACGATTATATTAGATTTTTTTTTTCATCTACTGTCATTTGCCAACATTACCCAACTGGGCTCAATTCAAGAAGACCAAGAAAGAGCCAAGCAAGCAATTAAATTGTACTATTCATGTACTATCAATGTATGTAACAGGGTAACACGCCGCAAGATAAGCTTGTGTGGTTCGACCCAAAATGGGGAACTTAAATTGTTACTAGATTGGTTTTTCCCAAACATAATAATTGTATTTTACGAGTATTAAGTACACATAACACTACAGTTAGTTACACTACAAATAACACTACAGCTACACAAACGAGACTACACACTAAATTAGGATTCCCTTTGTCGTGTTTATCAGACTACGAGTAATAAGGTAACAACACCCAGAAACGGAACAAATATTTTCAAATCATGCAAATATTTGTACGCAATTTTATCCATTATTTAGGTACAAAATCACTTTAATAGATCAGACTAAAATTGAAATATTTCGTCCACTCTCCGTCGGTTAAACCTAGAATATTAGAAACTACAAACAAAGTTAATGGATATTGTTTAGTCTTTGCAAAGCTAAAATGTTCAAGAGGCTAACTCGCCTAAAATAATTTCGCCCCAGAGACAAATATTTCCATTCGAAAGCTTTTAACGGAATTATGGGAGAGACAAGTAGGCGACCTCGCCAGATACGCACATTTTAAACTGATGAGATTTCGATGTAGACAGCCACTTGGAGGCGGAAGTATTTTACATTTTATTTTTCTACAAATAAACAGTGTTGTAACTGTTAACATACATAACGTAATGGCTACTTTTCTGTTACCGATGTGCAGGTAAGTAAACGGTGAGCGAGGTCAAAAGGTGTAGCTTCATTTAGGTAATAAGACGTATTAAAGTTGTTGTTTTCGTATAAATAAAATCTGCTTTAGATAAAAAGAACATTAAATTCGAGAAAAAATTAAGTGTTTTTTATGGGACTATTGAAATTTGGACAAGACGTCTAGTCTAGTCTGAAATAAAACGAATGTCTTAACATTTACCTTTATTCTTCATTACAGGTTGATTGTAAACAAGTTTACCGTCCGTAAAGCCACAAGCGGCTAATCTCCCGCTTGTTCCTAATTCGATTAAACTTGCGAGTCTTGGCAGAAGTTGGTAACTCTTGCCAGACTCTTAATTATGTTTTCGGTTTTCCCAAGAGGGTAGGTCACGCAATTCCTTTAGGGATCGATGCGTCCAGGGCATCCGTTCAGTGGGGCTGTATTGTAAAAACATGAATGCGATAAGTACTGAATGCCTTAATACCTACGCTTTTTATGCTTTTTAGGCACCTATACGCTTCCAATAAAATGCCTACGCAGAAGCGTATGTATAGGTGCATAAACAGTGAATAGTTACTATAAAAAGTGTACAGATTTGGTATTCTCTTACATTTGTTATTACATTCAACATCATAATATAATAATCATGTTTTTACAAAATAGCCCTGCAGGCTTAGTAAGACAAAAACATGTCACTGTGACTTTTGATAAGCTAGGTAAGTCTGTTTCCCGAGACCAAGCCTAGAAGAATCAGGCAACAAACGCGGTTTGTTACGTATGCTATGTAGAGTTCTAGTTTGGTGCCGATCGAACAAAGTGAAGGCTCAAACAAGATAAGCCAAATTGGTCTAGCTATATTTGTGTTTTTACGAGACAAACGCACAATTGTTTTTTTATATGTATGATAGATGTATTGTTTAATCAAATAAATAAATATATGCTTAAATAGATAGTGACCAGGGCAGGAAAATGATGATAAAGGTAGTTAGAGAAAAAAAATGCAATTAAATAGGATCACGACCGTGATCCCCAAGAAATGATAGACATACTCTCAGATCTTAAGGTGTTTAGACCCTTGTAGATTTATAAATGTGGTAGTCAGAGGCACGTCCAAACATTATGCTTGGCATAATACCCAAATTTTTTAGTTGCATGCACATCGCCGCGATTGAGATTGGGGGAAATTAAGTTTTACTGAAAAATACATAACTTTTATTAAATTTGTTTCTTTATAACTCAAAAAACGATGAAAAACTGATATCGTGTCAATCGAAACGAAATAAAATAAACCGAAAGTAGTATTATTGAATTTATCCGGTTGTTTTTACTCTAAAAGTATTTCACATACTCGCTAACACGTGCCTTGAGGCTTCCACGCCATTATTGACGTTATTTAGTTCTCCAACTTTAGAAGGGACTAGGGAATTTCCCACTATAACTACACCTCCCCAATTTATCCGGAACACAGAGTAGATAGGGATAGTTTTTTGAAACTTTTATCAGATCACTAAGTGGATGGGTGAGTCTGAGTATAGAGTTAGGAACTGAGTGCTTCCTTGCACTCTAAGATCAGCAGCTTAAAAGACGTTACATGAAGATAAATAGATAGATAATTAAACACCAGAAATTAACATGAATCACAAACAAATAATTTTCTAATTAAGTACAATGGGCGGCCTTATCGCTAAAAAGCGATTTCAAATTCAAAAGGCATTTATTTCAATAAGATCATAAGGATCACTTTGAAACGTCTTAGAAGCTAGAAGCTACTGCAACCAACTTAAGCATTAAGCCATGACGGAGGGCTTTTGGTGGCTTAGAAAACTTGTCACTAAAGCTTACATAAGTGAACTAAAAGGGTAGATTTATAATAGACCGGGCCGTGCCCGGGGCGTGCCGTGTACGTGGCTCGGACGGGGCACGGATTTGAACCGTTACATACATTTTGTATGAAGCAGTTTATATTAAACAGTGCCTGATCCGTGATCCGTCCGGGCCCGTCTACTAAAGGCTCTGGTACGGCCCGGACACGGTCTAATATAAATGTCCCTTACACTGTGTAGCAATGAAATCTCCGCGCAATATGACGTACCATTATTCTCTGAATAAAATTTTTCACTAAAAACTCTTGTAAAAAACGATGCAATTACGAATATCCAAGCTTTAAAAGAGAGCTATCTACTTTAGCCGGGACTGTAATAAAAGCAACGTGAAAAACTAAAGCAAACTACTAATGAAAAATTATTCTACCTCTAAACATTTATAAGGACATTGCCAGACGGCCACCAACTAAATCCGAGCCTAAAGGCCCGGCGGGACGTAACTTTGTCTATCCAGCACAAAACTTCGAGCTCCTTCCTTATCTTGATAAGCGATATTTTTTAACAATTTGCGGGAGTAAACATGTTTTCCTTAGAACCTGATGCCGTCATAAAACGACCGTTTTATAGCCATGAGCGCAAAATTTAAAAAACGCAGCCTGTTTGTGCAAACCGCTTGCATCTGAGATTGTTTGATTAGTCTCCTAGAGTAAGCGCCAAATATTAATTTACTAGAGAGGTCAGAAGAGAGTTGTTGGTCTAGTGGACACTGGTTTTTCGATCCAAATTCGCAGCTTCGAATCCAGAACACGCATCAACAAAAAAACTAGCGCTACATTTAAAAGTCCAAACAGGGACGTGGCTCTGATTGGACCCTTAGATATTTTTAAGGATAGCACCTCGAGACCCGGAAGGATTTCATGCTTGGAAATTAAAGTCGTGAACTAGTAATAAGATTTTAATAGGTTTTTTATAAATTAAAAAACCACGACTGTAATGCCCAAGTACGAAAGATTATGCTTTCAGATCATTGAAGTTAGCATTTCATACGTGACTGGTTTTAAGCCCATCGCTAGGTACATAAGAATATCAAATAAGTTCCTTGCAATGTTTTTCTTTACCTTCCTAGACTACACAATTTACGCTACGTTCTACGCAATTTGCTGCAAATTATCGACTCGTTTATTTAGCGGACTGGCATCTGCAAACTATTTACTAAGTCAAGCCAAGCTTTATGGTGAGTTTCCACCAGCGCGGAACTGTGCGGAGCGGACCAATCACAGCGCTCGACATTTCCATACTCGAATATTGGAGTGCTGTTATTGGTCCGCCCCGCACAGCTTCGCACTGTTACCAAAGTAGCCGCTATACAACGGGCATGGCTTCATAGAAAATAATAGTCAAGATACAGAACCAACTTCGGGAATAATAAATTGAGTAAGTTGGAACAAAGTGCGATGGTATCTGATTTGTATTATTTTGCGTTTAGGATAAAGTGACACTTGTTTTGTGAACTAGCTGGTTCCTTCTAGGTCAATGCGTATTACATCAGATTTTCTAAAAGAAAAAAATAAGATCAGACAACTACTTTGGGTACCAGTTGCTATGTACCAGCTATGTTGCTTTGGGTACCAGTTCTCGGAACCCAGTATGTCTTATTGGATAAAATCAACGTGGTAAAATGTTCAATGCAAAGTTGCTTACATTCTTTATATAATTTTCTCATCTTTTATCCGATTTGCTAAAAGATCAACGTGTTATCAACCACTAAAGTACCTAAGATCGTACTAGCTAGATACCAACTCTAGCTATGAGGTTTTAAAGTCGTCTAAATACCTTTGTTATAGCTTAAATACTTTGTTTTTAAGCTAAGACTTGTTCTCTGAAGCACAAAAGCGATTAGCTATTATAATTATCATTTGGTAACCGCGGTAAAAGTCGCCTGAAACAATCGGTTATAAAACATCACTTTTCTTGTAAACCACTAATATTTATGGATTGAACTCACAGGTGAATCCTTTGGTCACGTCAATTATAACAGACCCTACTAAGTACAGACCCCACGTCAGAAACTATGTCAAACTACCCACACACAGACATTAATCCTACATTTGTCTGGTTCATCGACATGTATGTAAGCCAACATAAACCTCTTACAAATATTATGAACGTTACTAATCCCCGGATTATTCGTAGGGCCGTCGCAACGGTCGTCAATCATGACCGGTAATATCTATTTCTCTACTTCTATCCATCGATTGGGTACACTGTCAAATGGAGCATTGCTTGGACGCGCAGGTATTATACGCTTCATAAAACAGTGGTCATACGCGTAACGGTATACCAGACCGGTACACCTGAACAGATTCATGGTGAGTTTTTACCTACGCGGAGCTTCGCTAAGCTGTGCGGAGTGGACCAAACATAGCGCTTGACATTTTAAATCCTAATCCTAATAATATTATAAATGCGAAAGTTTGTGATAAGGCTGCTATGTTTGTTTCCTAATTAAAAATAAACGACAAAACAGATTAAGATGAAATTTGCTGTAGTATGTAGATAAAAAATCAGAATAAATAAAATGGGAACTTATAATCCGAAAAACAACCCCTAAATCATAAAAAAAAAACACAATATGGATGATTTTGTCGTGTCAAAATCTATAGTTATGTCTACTAATCACGATAGTTTGAAAAATAATGGTGTGCAACAAATCTGACATCATAGACTACAAACATTTAGTCGTCATAGCAACGCACTTTTGACTAATTAATGATATGCATGTGCAAATATGCATTCTACCAAAATTCGTAATTTATTTTATCAGTACAAGATTTGTAAGGAAAAAATTGAAAACTGCCTGAAACAGCATTTTCCTATGTGATTATTACAAAAAAAATTTACAGAACAACGTTTGTCACGGGTTTGCTAGTCTCGAATATTTGAGCGCTGTCAGTGGTCCGCTCCGCACAGCTTCGTATAGCTCCGCGTAAGTGGAAATTCACCCTTAGGAGTAAATCCGGAACGTGTATGTGATAAAACTATTCTGTTATCCTTACCATACACGTTCCTTTTTACTTGAAACCAGTTAGTATTCTTATAAGCGGCGATGGGCTTGCAACCTGTCACGAATGGAATGCTAATAACTGCAAAATGTGGGCATGTGCTAAATGTAAACTAAACATCTTCAAAGTATCTAAGCGTCTAGAGATCTGGGATCTATCGTACTTGGGGATTACAGTCGTGAAATATATTTTTTTTTTTTTTTTTTTTGGTTAATGAAGTTCTATATTCAGTGACATAATTAAATGCGCGAGAATTTTTTCACTTGGTCACCTTCAATTATTGTCTCTTAGTTTTGAAAACGTCGTTTCTTATTTTAAACAATGTGTCGGACTACGTAGTTGCTTAGTAACAGAATATTTAACCTGACTTTGAAATAGCTCACTGTCAAGATGACAAATGACAATAAAATGAAAAAAATAGGTTAAAAGGCCAATTACTACACAGAAACCAATGTTTTTACGACTGATTTCGTAAAAATGTCTAGACCTTTCCTTGGCTCTGATATTAGTCCGTGAAAGTTGAGATCAATTAATCATACTTAATCAAATATTTTGTCCTACCTATTGGACAGCTAACATTGAGGTTAAGCTTTGATTTTCTAAAAACTGACAACCGTCATTAAGATAATTATGGAGGGGTATACAATACATATACACATTATTTGAATTATTAATGTACCGTGAGTTTACAAACTACATTTTTAAGAATTTTGAGTACCTTTTATAATATTTTTACTTGACTTGTAGTGGAATATTTACCTTCACAGCTCAGTTGTGGTAGCTTTGCTTTTTGTGCTGTAGGTTGTGTGTTCATCACACAAATATTTGAGTGGATGTTTGTTCTGCGTCTGGGTGTTATAATGTATGATAGTTGTATTTAAAAAAAGTATATAAGTATTCTATCAGTTAACTAGTTCCCATATTTCAAGCTTTGCTTAGTTTGGAGCTAGATGGCGATGTGTGAAATGTCTACTAATATTTTATTTTATCTTGCTTGTTGCTGTAACGACCATAAAATAGCGGTAACGGTTTCTGTAAAATTTAATCCTTAATTGGAGGTTATTGATGGCATGCTGTCATGTCCACTGTTTTCAATGTCCGCGGTAATTATGTCCGATGAGCTGTTCGAACGGTTATGGCGGCAAACACAACGATTGGTTAGATTTCGGTAGCAAACACGCTGATTGATTTGCTTGTCGGCCTCAAGTTCTGGGATTGGTTGGAATAAAAAAAGCCAAACACTAGGAGTAATTTATACGTCTGCTAACAGCATTATCTAATATCTAGTCTAGGGCTCGTATTCAAGAACATCACTAAGCTAAGTGTAGGTGTTCTCACTGCAAAGTTTCCGATTTCTCACAATATCGAATATGTCCATACATTCGTTTCATGAACAACACTTAAGTATTCCTTAGCTCAGTGAACGCATAGGGGTGGATTCGGCGTTGTGATTGGTGGTTGGTTTTGGACCTAACTTCAAGCAATGGTAAACGTCATTAATATCAATCAATCAAAGAAACAAACCACAGAGTATTTTGTATAAACAAACAAATGTCATGTCGGCTCATCAGCTGTGGCCGTACCACAAGTTAAAAAGGAATATCAAAACAATATTAATTACGGTGCAAAAGTGACAACGCAATTTTTCTGATATTACTTTAGGACCTTGTGGTATGACCCCTGATATCTGTTGGATTAATAAATTATAATAAAATTTTCTTGTATGTAGTAAATATAAATAGTATCGTTTTTTCGTCGACCGAATAAAATAATCATCAAAATCATCCTCATTTGTACTAATTTTTAAGTTAAATTTACTTGAGGATAAACGTATGACAATACAACCAACACTATGCGTTCGGTAAAGTAGCTGTTCAGGTACTTTGGCTAGAGGAACACTGAAGTGTACGCATAGTGTCGCACAACACTCAAGTGATGTTTATGAAACAAGATATTGTCCACTGTGGGTCGGAGCCTACTATGCGTTCTCTTAGTGTCGTTCTTGAATACGAGCCTAGAGATATAGAATTAAAACATCCTGTATAATATTTAAATGCCTTACTTATACGTTCTCTCTTATTATGTCTTTTAAAGGCTGAAGAAGGCTGCAAAAAAGAAATAGAAACCATTAATCTGCGTTGTTACAGAATAAGCTACAAATTATTATAATATTAAGAAAATCCTAACGCAAAAACCATATTGAAATCAATTTAGCTACTTCAAAGACAAGAATCTTATTTTATAACCTAGTAGTCTGGGGAAGATTTCACGAAATTCCAAAAGACACATTCAGTGTCGTCTGTCTAAAGCAGTGACCGGCATTTAGCGGTCGTTAATGTTCTTACCGGCAATGGCCTTGCAACTTGTAACGTATGGAATGCTAACTACTGCATAATGTGGGTATTGTGCCAAACGTGTCTCTGACTATGCCCTTTAAACAATTTTTAAAGGATCTAAGCGCCTTAAGATCTTAGAGTATGTTTACCGTACTTGGGAATTACAGACGTAATCCTATTATTTATAAAATCTTTTTTTAATGTCTTTACCTTCATAAATAACTACTCAATTGTCTGTTACGAACAGTTAGGTTTTAACTACTTGTTACGAACAGTTAGGTTTTAAAATCTCACAAAAAAAGAAACAGGCTTACGAGTGTAATTACTAATCACTTAATGAAATCCATGGTTGACATTCTCTCAGATCTACAGGTGTTCAGAACATTTAAGACGTCAGAGGCATGTCCAAACATTTAATTTTGCAAGCATTACATACATTACAGTTTCTTTGCAACGTTCTGATCACATTTAATGCACGACCGGGATTCAAACCCAAGATATTTGGATCAAAATATACTTTCTACTAAGCCAACCCGGCCTTCAAAGATATTTCATAATTTGTGTTGCTGCTTTATTACGGCTGTTACTAAATAATGGAAATCTTTTCCGGCCGTAATTTTATTTTCCGAGACACAAATTTTCCTCTTTCCGTCTGTAAAATTGCAGTAAAAAGAAAGGAAGGCCGGCTAGCTATAACATAATGAATTTATTTATAAGTGGAGATACGTCATAGTGAGGATCACCGGAAAAAAAGACCAAGATCTGAGGACGCAAATAAGCCTATAAAGGTACAAACAATTGAACAGCCTCTCTACTATTCAGTTCATAGATATTTATTCTCAAAAAAGATATACAATTCTTACATGAATATAACTTAAAAGTAAAAAGTACTTAGCTATAAATGTGACATAAAAGAAGTAATTTTCAAAAATAAAGAGTTACAATATGATTTAAATGTGGTAAATGAGACTATTGGGAACTATAAAGAATACATCGGTTAGCTATATATCATTAAAGGATCTCAATTACTTAGGTAAGTAATTCTGCAATGTAGTTCTTGAATCACAGAATGATACCATATATATCAACGTCAAAGATATTATTTTGCCATGCTATATAGCGGTTGACACTTTTTAAGAAACAAGCGCGCCCGAACTCCCAGATAAATTGCCCGAGTAGGAAATGAAACGTCAGTGAATTTCTCAACGTCTCGCAAACAGAGGATAATGGTATAAAGCCATCGAGATTTTAATTCACAGTATGGAGGGAGTTGCGGAAACAAAGCATTAGCATTTCAAATTCACTGCCGGCAATGTATGAAGATTTTATAGACAGATGCTCCTCGTGTTTGTTTGGTTATGTTTGATGCATGTTAGCATGTTCTATGGAACCGGGTATGAATAGGTAATAAATTAAAAAATAACATTTACATAGTCCTGACCCCACATAGGGTTCTCTGTGACGTGGATATAGTTGTTCTATCAAACAAGGGCGGGTGAGCAGTACTTGTAGTATTGTTGTTACACGCACGTGATGTGTATAGACACGCGCTTTTGTGTGCATGACTTTCCCTTACGCACACACAAACAATATCAATGTCAAATCTACACATACAATTAAGACCTACTCACCTTCGAGACACAATAACTATATCAAAAACTGCGAGTAGGTACCTACTTACCGTTCCTAGATCTGTTTTGTTTAACATTTACACAACTACGAGTATTAAGGTATAAGTAAATTAGTCTGATGCTAGGGGTTTACTCTTTAAAACGTCACATCGTTTTCGACTATATTTTAAAGGATGGAACTACTGACATTCCTTTTGAGAATTGACATCATACATTCTTCTACAGACGACGATTTCTAAGAGTGCGGTTTGAATTATCGGAGCGCTGTCACTATCGCCGATAATGTCGTAATCGTTTTTCAGAATAAGGGCAGACTATCGCGCTATCGTTTGTTGTCAAAAGTGTAACTACAGCTTGCCAGTACTAGAAACAGGGAGCAACTAAATCTGTAGATCTAGTCACTAGCGCTATTAATAAAAATTTACTTATCCAAAGATCATCTGAGGTTACACCAAGACTTGTTAATACCAGCCTAATGTAATCAACTCCATTTCTAATCCTTGTTTATTAATATTGAATTCGACTAGTCCAAACGTAAGCGTTGGACTAAATTTAATCCTGCGCTAGTGTACGTTTATTAATGAGACGGTAAATGTTTGCGAGACGAGATATTTGCGAGCTGGTGTTGCAATCTGAGTACTCAGTATATGTATTGTCACGTCTTACACTCGTATCTTAGCCACTACACTATTTGAGACTCAATGATCTAAAGATTGTTTTTTTTCAACTTTACATCCCAAGTAGAGATCTGAAATGAAATTTATGATTTTTAAAATATCTGCTATGCTCAATTAATATTTTAGCACTATAATCTCAGGACTGTGAATGTTCGTTTGTATCTTGCTCGTTGTTGCTTTATACTTATTAGTGGAATACCTTATCGCTTCCGGGTTTTGACTGTTACGAAGCTGACAGATGACAGTATCGTTCTGTGTAACAAAACCCACTTCCGGATCCGAAATATGTTTCCATGCAAATTAAATTTTTTTTTTTTTTTTTTTTGCGCGATTTTTTTTATTTACTAAAAAAATTCACTAGAAATCCATTTATTTAGTTTATTATAAAGTTTCTTATTTATATGGTAAACAATAGCTATTGTTATGATATAAAAAAGAAACTTCATTTAAATTGCTTTGAATTTTTTTTTTATGAATTTTTTAGGTTTTTTTTCTATTTTTTTTTTATTACCCTATTTTTTTTCCTAAAAATGTTATTTACACTCTAAATTGAATTTATAGATAAGTTTGTAGAAAATTTCACGGTGAATCCAAAAATATATAGATGTCTATACCTTTTCATGCAAAATAACGAGATATAGGTGAAATAGTGCATGTAGGGCGTGACGGCGGCGTGTCGGGGCGTGATTCATAAATACCTCCCGGCACTCGAAAAGTTATAAGTAAAAAATGTAACAAACTAGCTATCCCGGCAAACTTTGTACATCAATTTTAAATATTTTCCATAAAAACCTTCTCCTTCTACTGACGAATACAACAAAAAAAGTATTAGCAAAATCGGTCCAGCCGTTCACGCGTAATAACCAAGGGAAATAGGGATTTATTTTGCTTTTGATTAATTCCCAAGTTATGAAAACAAACGTTTTACCGTTTTTTAGTGCCAATCTCATTAGAACCCTAGATAAATCAATTAAGGTAGGTATATCTAATTCTCCAATATAAAAACGTATCGTATATTTTATGCGACATAAAAAGCTTCCCAAAATCGATTAACACAACATCACGTACAATGTTTTCGCTCAGAAAAAATCTTTGCAGAATTCGTGCCTCTTACATTAAACCCACATAATAAGAAAACAACAATACAATGTTTATAAATCATTTCTGTCTTTGTTTCAGAGTTACCGGCAGCCATAAATCAAGCTTTTAAAAAAGTCGTGTAGCATCCACCAAGAATTATAAAAAGTATGGACAAGTGCGAGTAAATTTAATGCCCTGAGGTTCTCACACCGATAGCATAGTAAGATAATTTCATGGTAGGACCAAATACATACAAGTTCACCATAAATTGTAGCGATTGTCAACTTCTCTTTCTCCAAGTCGAGTCCAGGTTTGCCACAACATTTGCATTATTATGTCAATTCAGTAAATAATGTTAATTATTAATTTAGATTTCAAACGGTAACATATTTATAGTGTTAGATATTTCTTATTTATTCTGACAAACATTTCGAAAGTACAATTAATCTTGATCACGGGAAGACATGAAAAAGTCCAAATAATATTCTAGATGTAAAAAGTCTAAATAATTATTAACGCAACTTATGTTACCCAAAACGAAGGGACAAACTTAACGCTAACTGGTCGTCCGTTTTTTTATTCCCAGCCGAAACCCTAAAAGTTGAAAGCAAAAAGGCTCGGGTCGGGTAAAAAAATAACTTATACTCGGGTGGATCGTTTACCCGCCTGGAACCAGCACTCATGAATATGACATCAGGCTGACCCGCGATGCTGATATATTCGGTGACGGCGATCCATCAAACGTGTACGAGTTTGGATTAGGCTGGGAATATACAGCAGCCAATAGCCGCTCCAACCCTCAATCTGGACGATAAACACTGCAATAAATCATAGATGTACAGTCGTCTTAACAAGTGTATTTAGACAGGTGTAATAATAATAAATATTTTTATTGCGTTTTAAAAGAACAATATTTTTAACAATGATGAGATCTTATATAATACTTGTCATAGAAGATTTCGCTTTTGCTTAGGTCAATTTTTACAGTTATTTGTGTGGTGGTAGGTAGGTTTAAAATTTAATAATTAATGATTTAATATTGGATGGAAATTTCAAGGCGTAAAACTAGGCAAAGTTATAGGAACTAGATAACTGATAGAATACTTTATATAGGTTATTTTTTTTGTAAATACATAATCTATGATACATAACGTCCAAACACAGAACAAACATATTATGTTCATTACAGAAATGTTTGTCCTGGTCAGGGATCGAACCCAAAACTTACAGCGTAGAAGGTAGAATTACCACCAACTGAACATGTAAAATAAAAATTGAAACATAGCACAGATACGATAGTCCATGCTTCGTAAAGTTAAATCTCTCGGGAAAATGTAAACTAAACAATTGGCAATTGTGTTTGTTTAAAAAATAAAAAACCAAAGCTTTCAAGCTTGACTATACTTTACTAATATCAAATACCTATATCAACATTTAAAACAACAGTATCACTGATCGGTTTGACTTTAGCGACGAAATCGAGTCGAAAGTCAGCAGTCTTACCCGTGTACTCCCAGCTTAAACAGCACGAGGCCCACTTTTGGCCAGAACTGGTTAGAAACAACCTTCCGTGCGAAGCTAGTTGTTTGCCAATTGCGTATGCATGAAGCTCAGAGTGGTGATATATCAAATCGATGAGGTATTCTGTTTGCTTTCTGGGAAAATTGCTTTGTTCGAGTTTGTAGCATTTATAACGTGAATATATCGAGCGTTTATAACCAAACAAACGTTTGAACGCGACTGTACAACGAAAAACGTTTATTAAAGAAGCCGTGAATTATACAGTCGTTTTGATTACAATATTATATAAATATATTACGTTTTACAAAAATTTAAAAAAACCGACGAAAATGTTACGAGTTATCAAAAAGTCAAAAGATGATAAATATTAGTTTTTTCAGTGTTATAAAGAAAAAATTTGCCCTACATGAATACAATTTAAATGGGACTTACTTTGGACTATTCTCTATACAATAGAAAAAAACCTGCCAAGTACGAGTCGGACTCGCGTACGCAGGGTTCGAATTCAAATTCAAAAGGCATATATTTCAATAAAATCACAAGGATCACTTTGAAACATTTTATGAGCTAGGTGAAGCTACGCCTGTTCCTTGCGACCAAGCCTAGAAGAATTAGCCAACAAACACGGCTTGGGGCCTATCATTTTTTCAATGATCCTTTCCTTAATGCTATGTAGAGCTCCAGTGTGTTGCCGTAAGAACAGTTCCATACAATTTATCTATAAAAAACGGCAAAAAAATCACGTTTGTTATAACAATATATATTTTACTCTGTTTTTAGTATTGGTCTTATAGCGGCAACAGAAATACATCATCTGTGAAAAAACTGTCAACTGTCTAGCTATCACGGTTCTTGCGATACAGCCTAGTGACAGACAGACGGACATACGGACCCTAAAAAACATAGAAATTAGATCACTGTGTTCTTTAAAAATTATGCGCGGTCATAAGTAAAAAAACACGTCAAAGATCCTCCTTTTTTCGTTAGTTTAAAATCAATTAAAATCATTAAATCAAAAGGACAATTAAAATCATAATAGTGGTTTTAATAGTTTAATGGGACATTCAGTAGGTAAGTTATTATAGGTAAATAATGTATTGGGGTTGATAATTAAGCCAGACCTCCGTTTATGTTAAATAGAATGGACAATGGATCTATTATCATTTTCATGAGTGCATTAGGTTACCACAGGCAATCAACTGTATTTGAATATGAATTCGAAATAAATTCAATGCAATACCTAATTCAGATCGTACTAAATCGAAATCCTAATAATATTATAAATGCGAAAGTTTGTGAGGCTGTTTATATGTTTTATAGTCAATCAGGCCTAAACGACAAAACGGCTTAAGACGCTGCCAGTCGAGGATTATTTTTGTTCGAAACGAAAAAAGAAATACTTGTGAACAAGCCACATCTCCTATTTTATAATGTATAGTATATGTGAATAAAGATGTACCCATCTTTAATCTCTTCGATAAATAATCCTACCGACCGCTGCAATGATGACAAACACACGTCCGCGTGTGGTCCGCCTTAGCTTTTCGAATAAATTAATGATATAAATTATGTATAATTACTTATCAAAAATCTATCCTAATAGAAATCTAGATCTACATATTACCTATCTTTAACAATAAATCACAAGTTGATTTTAATAGTAGGTATATAAAATATTTCGATCAGAAATTCTAAAACGTATCATTTTGAAATAATATTTTCATCGTGAAAAGTTTCTGCTATTATGTTTTCAGCTTAATAGAAATCTAGGTAGGAACCTGAAGTAATATACTTATAAAAAAAGGAGATGTGGCTTGTTCAGAAGTATTACTTTTTTCGTTCCGAAAAAGAGCAATCGTCGACTGGCAGCCTCTTAAGTTGAAATTAAATGTAGATGCAGATTATTACCTGAATTAAAATATAGGAGTGCTTATAATCCGAAAAACATCCCCAAAATTATAAAAAGACGCAAAAGGGATTATTTGGGTATAGATGGCGTTGGTGTGCAAAAAATCTAACATCAGTGTTCACATCAGTCGTCATAGCAATGTTAATTTATTTATGCGATTATTGAAATTTAGACAGGACAACGTCTGTCGCGGGTTTGATTGTATAATACTAGTTTAATGGTAATTAGCTCTGGCGTCGCACGGGTATTCTATTTAAGATTATTTTTATAGTTCTGTTATTCGGGTCAAACTCAAAAATCATGAAAATCGGTTCAGCCGTTTTTGAGTTTTAAATGGTATTACTAACATGACTCTGTTTTATAATATAAGATAAAATCACAATAGATTAGCTGTAGATTGTTGGTTCAATCTCCACCCAGAACAAACATTTGTGTGATGAACATCGATGTTTGTTCTGTGTCTGGGTGTTATAAATGTTTACAGAAAAAATAGAAACTATTTATTCTATCAGTTCTCCTCATAGTACAAGCTTGGCTTAGTCTGGGGCTAGATAGCGCTGTGTGAAATGTCCACCAATATTTAATTGTTAATTTGCTGAAGAAAAAATCTTGTGCAAGAACAGTGCAGATGTAATAGCAATATAATACGAAATGCTGACTAAAAGTTCGTGCTAACAAACGCGCTGACCAAAACAGTTCGTACAAAATATGCTGACTAAACAAGTGCTCAAAAGTGTTACAAAATGAGACGTCGCCCATTACCACCGGTGCGCGAAGAGGTGACACAGAAACCTTGGAAAGTGTTATGCGAGAGTGATTGGGTGGTTTACGCCCTGGTGGCTTCAGTTGGTGCACTGACGTATGCTAACAGTTTAAATGGCGAGTTCGTGCATGATGACATCCCCGCTATAGTATCGAACGGGGACGTGAACGGACGAAACAGTGTGTACAAAGTGTTTAAGAATGACTTTTGGGGTACTCCGATGTCGGACGCGAGCAGCCACAAGTCGTACCGGCCGCTGACAACACTTTCCTTCAGGTGAGTGAAGCTTTGTTGGTATGAAATTTGTTTAACAGGATTTTTTGCTACAATTTGTGTGGTGACAGAACGTTGCAAGCTCTTTGAAAATATTTATTTTTTTAGAACGAATTACTATTGAATGTTTATAGTTTGGTACTCAACTATTTAACATTACTACTGGAACGACGTGTTAATCTTATTGGTACGAAAAAATTGCATATATATTTCTCATTTACATCAAATTTAACGCTTTTCCCAATTAAAATTTTCAAGAAACATTCAATGTACTTACAGATTTCGCTCAGTTACAGTTTATTACAGTAAGAAGATTTACTTATAAGCCGCATGTCGTCGCTGTGATAGTCAGCTCAGGGGTCTTACCACAAGCTCTTAAAGTTATATTAAAACAGTACTACACGCAGTGCAAAAGTGACAACGCTAGACGTTATATATCTTAGCTTGTGGTACCAGATAAGAAAACCAGCCAACTGCGAGTCGAATTCGCGTACAAAGGGTTCCGTACCATTATCTATAAAATACTGCAAAAAACACATTTATTGTAAGGGAGCCCTACGTAAATAATGATTTTATTATGTTTTTATAGGGGGGGCAACAGAATTACATCATCTGTGAAAATTTCAACTGTTTAGCTATCACGGTTCTTGAGATAGACAGCCCTGTGACAGACAGACGGACAGATGGACAGACAGACGAACAGATAGGCGGACAGCGAAGTCTCAGTAATAGGGTCCCGTTTTTACCCTTTGGGTATACGGCACCCTAAATAACCCACACCCGTCAAGTAGCAAATGAGAAAAGGTAATTTCAGATCACTGTCAGATTTATTAGTTACTTCAAATAATTATTACAAATGTTTGGAATATTTAATTCTACTCTCCAGCTTCTGTTTTCCCACTACAGGGGCTCATCTATCATAGGAAACACTCGCGCCGTACCACATAGCCGTTTTTACCCTTAAGATATCAAATAAATATTTGATATTCAATTGCAAGGCAAATATGAAAATGAGACTGGATGAACGTAATATATAAGCTGTATTATGACTACTCCTGAAAACTTAAACTAGATGTTCAGATCATTTATTTGGATCTATGATCACCGAAAAAAACGAAAAATATATGGTGAAATTCACAACTAATTGTTTTTTTTTTCTTTGTATTCGATTCAATAACGGTCATTATTCCTCTATAGCTTGTAGTATTTCTAACTATAGGATTACTTAAAAATCAATTTTAAGTTTGTTCGAATTAATACGAATTTATATATATTTAGGATTAGGCAATTTGGGTTTTTACTAAAAGCCAATGCTTTTTAGGTTTCCGTACCCAAAGGGTAAAAACGGGACCCTATTACTAAGACTTTTCTGTCCGTCTGTCTGTCTGTCCGTCTGTCTGTCACAAGGCTGTATCTCATGAACCGTGATAGCTAGACAGTTGGAATTTTCACAGATGATGTATTTTTGTTGCCGCTATAACAACAAATACTAAAAACAGAAAGAACAGAATGTTTTTTTGCCGTTTTTTATAGATAATGGTACGGAACTCTTCGTGCGCGAGCCCAACTCGCACTTGGCCGGTTTTTCTTACCAATGTAAGGGTAAGTGTGCCTTCAATATTCGCAAGTCGTCTTATTACGCCTTATTTTGTTTTTAACCAAACATTTATCATTCAGCCACTGTCTTCTCTGACAGAACCTGTCAAATTGAGATAAAAACGAAAACGAAATATATTCAGTTACTTTCAAGGGGTGCGCTTACGAAACCATATTTTCACCCTTCCCCCTGCAGTTCTAAAATGTACTGTTATTAGTTAATACATTTTTGAGATTAAGATTGTATTATAAATATAATTTATTTATTTTATTCTCTTAGATAAACAAACAGTTCTTAATAAAACTGGCCAAGTGCGAGTCGGAATCACGCACGAAGTGTTCCGTGCCATTATCTATAAAAAACGAAAAAAAAAAATAACGTTCGTTGTATAGGAGCCCACGTGAAAATGTATTTTATTCTGTTATAGTAAATGTAGTTATAGCGGCAACAGAAATACATAATCTGTGAAAAATTTTTAACTGTTTAGCTATCACGGTTCATGAGATACACCTTGTGACTGACAGACGGACAAACAGACGGAGAGCGAAGTCTTAATAAAAAAATCCCTTGTTTATTCTCTGGGTACGGAACACTAAAAAATAAACACTATACTAAAAAAAACAGCAGTTAACCATTTATACATTTTCACATATTGAATATATATGTAAAGAAAAATTATAAGTATTTTATCAGTAATTTGGTTTCCATAAAACAAGCTTTGCTAGGGGTTTATTTTGTTTACTTTTTATCCAGTATCCGGATATTGTATCTCGTACCTATGCTTTTAACCCATCCGACACAAAACCAATAGATATCTATGAAAATAACTGATTGCTGAACTCATGGATCAATTGGCGCAAACAAAGGATAAAATAATAAAACTTGACTAAAAATAAAAAGGACCGGAAATTTTTCAACAAAAATATTATAACGAACGTCTCGCAGTTCAGTTGGTAGTAATTCTGCCTTCTGCGCTGTAGGTTGTGGGTTCGATTTTCACCAAAAACAAGCTTTTGTGTGATGAACATAGATGTTCGATCTATGTTGGTTATTATATGAGTATGTGTAGTAAGTAATTATTTACAAATAAAAAAAGTATATTTTAAGTATTCTAACTGTTATCTGGTTCGTAAGCTTTGCTTAGTTTGGGGCTAGATGGCGCTGTGTGTAAAGTCCGACAATATTTTTTTATTGTACGATTTTTAACTCGCCGATTATCGAATTAATTTAGTTAGCGAGTTTTCGAAATAATAGGAAAAAAATGTACGTACAGCTCGTTAACGCTAAATATTGCTGACAACTCAAACGAGAAAATAGAAAAATGTTGTGGAAACTGTTGATTGTAGCGGTTTTTAACAATCACGAAAAAATAAGTAAATAACTGAAAAACTGGTGAATCGGCAAATCGAAAATTCATAAAAAAACTCATATTTCAAGGCACTTGAGGCGATCCTTGAAGACGTCTAAAGGTAGTCAGAGGCATGACCAAATATATTATCATTCAATAAAATTATAGTCAGGGGTACGTCCAAACATTACGCTTAGACGTGTATAAAATTACAAGCAAAAACATCGCGAAGAAAAGGTATTATCCCCGATCCATGAACAAAGCATTCGATCACTTCAACAAAGAGGCTTATCAATGTTTTTATTTTCACTTCGCCTCCCGATTTACATAAGGGCCCCTTAAGGTAAATGACCCTAGACGAGTGACCCCTGTAAATCATACTCGTATCGGTATCCTCCCGATGAATACATGGCACAATAGGCTTCGTTTCACTCAGGTGTGTGGACTGTGGAAATAGCCGATGGCGGGTTTAGTTACCTTTATTTTGTTTTTGCTTAAAATTGTGAATGATTTTTAGAAAATAGACTGTTTTAGACGAAATGACAGAAATATCGATAGACACGAGAGTGATTTTATAAAGATTTTTCAGCGGATGACGTAACCCTAAAAGGTATTGATTTAGTTTTTCAATGATTTCAAAACAATTATCAATCATTTGGACGCCACCGCGCTATCCCCTGTCACATCATATAACATTGTCATCGAAACTTGACAAGAATGCAAAGTTTTTACTCAACCGAAGTATTATAAGGAGTTCCATTGTGAGTGTCTGTTGAACAGCTCCAGACACTATCATCAGACCAGCTCATTGTCATCATATTATTGCATTGTCACCGGAGTTACATAAGTATGCAAGATTTAGCTCAATCGGCTGGTGATAACTGCTTCAAAATTAAGCTGCAAGATTCCACCCGAACATACATACATACATTGCAAGTTAAATAAAAGCTTGTAAAATATTAATAGTGCCATGTCAGTTTTGAAATAAAATGCTATGCATCATCCATGCCACCGTTACGCCTATCCATTTGAAGTTTGCGGATCCTGTCACAGAGCCGGTAATGACGGCAGACACGCGACCTGTCACTTTCATTACCGGCACTGACGTTTGGCAAAGTTTGTGCGGGTGATTAAACGTTTTGGATATTCAATGGTTATCGTTTTTCCACCACCACACCTATATTGGAAATCGTACTAAAAGTTAATTTAGCTGGCTTCACAGCTCAGTTGGTAGTAACTCTGCCTTCTGCGCTGTAGGTTGTGCGTTAGATCCCCACCCGAGGCAAACATTTGTGTGATGAACATAGATGCTTGTTCTGGGTGTATATTTAGGGGTATGTAACAGATAATACGCTTTATATGTAAGATTTTTTTTATAGTTTTATTAAAAACATTCTGGTAAGGTGCATCTAATACATATTTTGGAAGATAGTTGTACAGTGTAGATGTTTATGTTTTAAATACATCAGGAGAATTAAATTCAAATTATTTTACTTGCTCTTAAAGTTGAATTTTAACTAGGTACTAAACAATCAGAACAGTCATAAGTCCAGTCCTGAACCCACACTAGGATTACTTTTGTGTCTAAACTATGAGAAACAATCACCACTACACGCAAATCTAGAACAGCATATCTTGTTAGATAGTCGGTCATCGGTCCAACACACCAACGAAGTCGTCAATGTCTAATAAACAGCATAATCATCTCAAATTCTCACATAATTTAGTCAAATCAAACAACAATCTTCACCGCTCAATCCACACGTCTCATTCCCGCCACCGGCGTCATTCCCGTCGTTCCCGCGTCACGCCGCGTGACAAATGACACGTGCTGTCACTCAGACGTGACATTATTAGTATCGCGAACGAGTGTCTTCTGAGGATTGTGGGCTATCCACATTTATGTACAAGTAATTATTTTTACAAAACATCTTATTTCAACAGGAATGTTTTAATATTTTCGAAGAAGGTAGTAACAGCAGATGTATCTAACTCATCTTGTGGTGGAAAATGGTTTTTATGATATGTTTCCTCTGACGCAGAGCTGTGCGGAGCGGACCGTGAATTCACCAATCACAACGTTAGAAATAGTTTATCAAAAATTTCGAGCCCTGTGAATAGTCAATTCACGGTCCGCTCCTCCCAGCTCCGCATTAGTAGAAACCCAACTTTACTGTAACTTTTCTTTGTGTTTGGCTAAATAATGTTTACAGTGTTTAGTAAAACCTTAATTAATGACATAATATTGATCACACTTTATAAAATTTACTATTTTTTTCATCTTCAAACGATTTCATTACATTCTTAGTTTACCTTTTTATACAATATTCACCAGATCGTATCATAAAATAATTCTAAAGATACCCGATGGCGTACAATCGCA
The DNA here is from genome assembly GCA_912999785.1 of Hydriomena furcata. Classification (NCBI taxonomy): domain Eukaryota; kingdom Metazoa; phylum Arthropoda; class Insecta; order Lepidoptera; family Geometridae; genus Hydriomena; species Hydriomena furcata. Next base: position 654,666 of record OU538828.1, on the reverse strand, counting down.
ACCTTTTCGCGTAGCACTTTCGTAGTACCTTCGTAGCATCTTGTAGCGGCGTAGCGGGTGCTACGCTCTATACAGGTTTACGACAAAAGATGAACCCGAGTGCGAGTCGAGAGATAAAGACGTTCATTTAACGTAATTACGTCGTCAGAAATAAGATATAGCCTTATATTTCACGGAACACACATTAAAATAAGGTTGTGTTTCATAACGAATGTCGTAACGTACCTTACCTAGTTAATTGATTTATGTTTGTTTTTCTCAGTATCTGAGCTGAAGCTTTTGTTTCAACGGATATTACACTCGCATTATGAATATAAAAAATATTACTCAACTTAATGTGTAATGTGTAATGTGTATTGTGTCACTGAATTTTCAGTAAATATTTTTTATTGGATTTTGTATCTCTAATGTGTGGGAAATGTGCTTCTTCGAGGTGGATATATAAAGCTTAAAAACTAAATCATCGCTTTATTTCTTTAATTTTTCATAATCTAGGTAACTTTGATGTTTAATTTATAACAGTTTTTTAATTTTTATGGAATGATAGTCACTGCATAATTTTAGTATTATGCCAATCATAATGTTTGAACATGCCTCTGACTACCCCCTTTAGACATCTTCAAGGATCTAAGCGCCTTAAGATCTGAGAATATGACCTACCATACTTGGGGATTATAGTCGTGATCCTATATATTTTTATTACTTATAATTTTAGTACCTACAAAATTCAACATTATTGTTTAAAAAATCCGGCCATTGAAAAAGTTTTGAAAACAATGTGAAAGCAATTTCGGCATTACGAAGGATAGCTGAAGGAGCGAATTCCCGACTAATGTTTATAAAGCTGTTTCCATTAGCTTATCAATATTTAAAATCATCGTTAAAAGCAAAATATTGCTTGTGGAAATGGTTATTTATCGAGGGAAAAACGTAAATTTCCAAATAGGTCCATTAATGGTCGGTTTATGGTCTCGTTAGATATTTGCTGACTTATAAATGTTTAAATTCTGGGTAACTTATCTAACCCTTGGTAAGTTATAATGATTGAAACTATCTTAACTATGATTGTATTAAAATATAAGTTACCTATTTTGTCAATTAACTCGCTGCCCGCCCCGGCTTTGCACGGGTGTACTAATGAAGATTATAGGCAAATTTTTGATACATGATGTACATAAATGATATTGATGTACATCACTTTGTGTTTAATTCCGTACATGTATATTTTATATTATTTATTACTATTGATATTCGTTTTTTTTAGTAAATTATTTGCTACCTATGTTTATTTCACCATAAATTATTTGTATTTTTTTTTATTTAAAAAATTCCAGAGCCCTGTCATTTATGTGTAAATTGTCGTACCTCGAGTTAACACACATATGTTGTTTGTGATTATTATACAGTATATGTATATACAAACATACTAAAAAAACTCTTTATAAATTAGTGTAAAAAAAATCTTCTGTATTTAAAATGTTTTAAAAACGTGTTATAAATCGAGTGAAATTATAATGCATTTTTAAAACATTTTTTTTTCAAAAACTTGTCTAAGCTACGCTCGTTAAAATTAAAAATTATGAAATAATATATACATTATTTATGTAAAATAAATATTCTGTAATTGGATACTCTGCCATATTTACGGTTGGCTTGGCAACTGACATTTAGATTTGTTTGATATGCTTATAGAGATTTTTTGTCTAACAATCTTCTAAATAATATATTACATTCGCCCGTTTATTCATTAACTAGCGACCCGCCCCGGCTTCGCACGGGTGCAAAGCTGATACCAAAATATATTACAGAATGTATTTGTATACTCGTTAACAGCATTCATTTTTTACATTTTTACTTATTATACATATAAACCTTTCTCCGGAATCACTCTATCTATTGAAAAAAACCGCATCAAAATCCGTTGTGTAGTTTTAAAGATATAAGCATACATACAGACGCGGGAAGCGGGAAGCGACTTTGCTTTATACTATGTAGTGATTATCTAATCAGTCATAAAATAACAAAAATGTTAAAGGGATCTCTGTAAGACAAACAAAACTTTAAGGTATATTTTCATTTCTGCCAACAACAAATCTCGGAGGTCAATCGGGAGGGTAAAATAAATAAACTTGGCTAAAAGAGGGTTCGTGAAACTTTCACTAGTTTCCGAGTTATTTCAGAGCGAACCTATGTAAGAGATCTTGGTTTATATATGTACTCTTACGTCACTACCTATTTGGCTTAAAGTGGAGTTCTGTGTGGCGCGTCAGTTGAAAAAAAGCTACCTATACCCGCTACAATGACGCGTTCGGTTGTTGTCGAAAGCGGATCTATAAAATGTTTATAATGTTTAATGCGGACTTTTGTGCGTGATAAACACTATAATAAACGCTAATATAACATAATACGAGTATCACATTAATCTTACTAATATTAAAAACTTTTTATATTTTAACGACTAAATGGATTTCAATGAAACTTAGAATATATGTGGATAGCCATGGAATAGCAAATAGGCTTCGGAAATAGCATAAGGCTTTCTACCTAGGTACTATACGACATAAGTCAGAAGCTATGCTAAATAAGTCGCGATGCGTCTGTCACACAATTGTATCACGGAATGCCACCTTAACTGATATACGAGAACAAGCAAATAGCTTAATGATGTTTATTTTAATTGGTTTATGTTTAGTAAACACTAGGTTCCGCCCGCGGCTTCTTACGAGTGGTAACCACATATAAATTACAAGCTTTTACCTTACACTTCATTCGCGTCTATTCAGGAAATCAATTTTTAATGACTTTGTCGTAAAACATTGAAATTCCGGAAAATCAAAAGAAAATTATGAAACTATGACTTTAAACTATCTCTATATGAAATTTAACCCCAATCGGCTCAGCAGGTTGGTCGTGATAACGACACAGACGGACAGACAAACAGACAGAGTTACTTTCGCATTTATAATATTAGTATAGATGTTATTTCGTCCAATATTTTATTTATATATCAAATTTCATCAACATCAGTTTAGCCGTTACGTCGTAATTGAGTAAGAGACGAACATTTGAATTAAGAATATTGTAGTCATACATCAAATCTATAAAACATTAAAACCTTATGAATAGTCTTTTAAAATCTGAATACCCAAATATCATAGCTTGTTTGCTTTGTATGAAGATTAAATACGTGAATCCATCTATTTATCTAAGTAAGTCCTAATGAGCCTACTTGGTGGCTGAAACAGTCAAAGCCTCTCTCTACTCCTTCAATCAGGTGCAAAACTCTGGTTTCTTAAAAATCGGTAACCTTTAATCACGTGGTTCCTTCAATCATCAAAAACGTAGTTTACCACCATTTTATCGCGTCACCAACTCATTGAAATGTTTTGGTCTGTATTTTTTGTCGCTATTAGATAAATAGATAGATGGAAAATTTCTTATTGCACAATACAATAAAATGTACATAGGCGAACTTAATGCTAGTTATCCTTTTCTTCCAGCTAACCTTAGTGGAATTTGGATTGCTATGAAAGAGAGCAATCATTTAATAATTTATATTTATACTTAATAAAAATATAAATAAATACATAAACTTACATATTATATACCATAATAATATCTACAAAAAAAATTATGTTTATGGTAAGTGCGCAAATTAGATCAGTATTCGCTATTCTTTTCTTGACATTATTTTCACAGCAATTTTAGTCAGATTTGATTAATCCAATCAAATTTGACCTTACTTGTTGGGTCACCGGTTCTTTCTTGCTCGTCTTGAATTAGGTCTATGAAAATTTCTCCTGGATTAACTAAAAGTTGGTCCCCGCTACACTACGGCCGCGATTTGTCGATAACAGTTTCTTAAGAAAACAGATTCAGCCTTGGGAATGGAGGAAGTGGCGCGCGCCCTCTCATTACCTCCGATATCCGCTGTGAATAAATTTGAATTGCCCCACAATCTGTTTCCGAATGAATTTCACGCCGTTTTTAAGCAGGATATTCAATATTGCGTGATATTTTCTATAGAAACAGTGTTTTCTTTGGCTTGCTTCTATCATGGTAAGGTATCAGAAAGTATTCAGTTTTTTTACAGTGCTAACAGAATGACAATCGTGTATTATTGTTTATTTTTTATTATATTACTAGGCAAGCTTTAATAATAAGAAATATGGTCTATAAAATAAATTTTACTACTTCTACTAAAACATGCACATGGAAGGTTTACCTTGATATAAATAATTTATAATTGTACCAAAATTGTTTATAATTATTATGTTATTTATTGTTTTAACAATTGTTATTAAAAAAAACAGCAGGAAACAGGTAAAATTATTATAAATAAATAAATAAATAAATATTGGTGGACATTTTTACACAACAACACAGATGGCGATCTGGCCCCAAACTGATCAAAGCTTGTACTATTGGATTTAGATAATACGTATATACTTTTTTTTGTAAATACCTATTATAGGTACATTGGTATTAAAGTACTAAAATGATATTATGCATTTTCGATAAACGCTAAATATAAATAACTGAGTTACTGAAGCTATGGATGAATGATCAAAATAGCAATTTCGGAATCCGCTCGTGTACATTTCATATTTACATGAAAATAAAAATTGTATCACGACTGTAATCCGATCTTTTGAAGATGTCTAGTGGGGGTAGTCGGAGGCAAGTCCAAACATTATATTTGGCACATGCCCACATATTGCAGTAGTTAGCATTCCATACGTGTCAGGTTGCAAGCCCATCGCCGCTTATAAGAATTCTAACTGGTTTCCTCACGATGTTTTCCTTCACTGTTTTGAGCACGTGTTTTTGATGCGCATATAAATTTTTCGAACAGTAAAATCCTGTCATGCACTTCGGGATTCACACCCACGAACTTCAAATTGAATGTCGAGGTATAAAAATACCATGTTTTCATATTTCAAACATTCACGACTCTCAAAAAATATGAATGGTGTGTGTTGCCTACAATTATTTTAGGTTATTTAATATCCAAGACGTTCTGAGCGGAACAATTTTTCACTCCCCCTTTCTCATTTATTTTGTTTATAAACAGTAATATATTTATTTGGTGCATAATTAAACTAATAATTATAAATGATATTTTTTTATAGCAAATAAATGGAATTTAACTGATATCAGAGACGCACTCCTAACATGAAAAGACATTTCAGCTGATGTAATGTTAAATTTATTAATGGTTACAATAATAGGGGAACAAGTATAGGTACATATTTTACATCAAAGGTTCTTAAAAATATATAAAAATATAGGGTCACGATTGTAATCCCCAAGTCATCCTTTCAGATCTCGAGACGCTTAGATCCTTTGAAGATGTCTAGCGAGAGTAGTCAGAGGCACGTCCAAACATTATATTTGGTACATGCTTACATTTTGCAGTAGTAAGCATTCCATTCGTGACAGGTTGCAAACCCATCGCCGCTAGATAGAGATTTTAAAAATACTAATAATAAATAATTATAAGCCCAAATAGATACGGACAGACTGCAAGTTGTAAATCCTAATAATATTATAAATGCGAAAGTGTGTGAGGATGTTTGTATGTTTGAAAGTCAATCAGGACTAAACGACAAAACGGATTAAGATTAAATTTGCTGTAGATGACGATATAATGCCAAAATAAAACGTAACAAAATGATAAAAAATGTAAAAGGGATAATTTTGGTACAGATTTCGCTGGTGTGCAAAAAATCTGATATCAGTTTTGACTACACAAGACAGGACAAAGTCTGTCACAGGTCGGCTAGTATAATATATTTTATATATACCTCCTTTAAATGCTACACATTTAAGAATAAAATTAATTCTTATTCGTTTAATATACAATCACGTTTGATGCATGAAACTTTAATGCTTCTGTAAAATATTTCATGACGCCTGTAAAATAAAAGACTGTTAACGAAAGTTTTCATTTTGTTCGTGATTTACTGTGTCGGGTATCAGACTTTGACGCGTCGAAACGAGAAAAAATAATTTCTTTCCCCGGATGATGGTGTCTCGCGAGGAAATATAGAGACGCCATTACTTTGAAACGTATTATCATGTTTGGTTCATATGCTAAATATTTTGGAAGTCTGCTCCGGAAATATACTTTTTAACCGACGAAAAACGGAGAAGGCTCTCAAGTCGATGTGTATATAAATATATATTTTTTTTATGTATGATCATGCATAACTTTTTACAGAGTAGTTCGATTTTTATAATTGTCTTAAATTTAATTTAATTATTTTTTTAAGTCAGACATACATAGGTTCATTTTTTGTTAGTATTATTGTATTAAAAACTATGTTAATATTTATAAAATGTAAGCACAATATAGCAAACACCTACTCTTTACTCTAACTTAACATTTATAACATTTAAATCGAGCGATCAACTCAATTTGTACCACCTAAGAATTTTATCATTTTAGTTAATTAAGTATTCTCATGTAAGTGACTGTTGTCTTTTTTGAGAATAAATGTCTTTAAACCTAAACCGGTGTACAATAGGTAGGTAGTATAATAGAAAGAGAATTAAAGAGACAGTGTAAAATTCCTATATATTTATTCTTCATAAAAATATTTAAGAAATTTCACTTAAAAATTGCTTTAATATTAATAAACCATATTATTACTTCCATTTTTCCGCAATCAGCTTTTAGTACTCATTAAAGAACTGCATATTTTTGTTCATTTTTTACCCCTTCTGTCTTGAGCTCAACGATGGAGCCCGAGCGAACTTCAACTTTAATACAACAGTGTTACGACAGAATTTTGAATGGCATTACAATTTATGCTTGTTAAAAATGTTGTAATAATGTATTGTTATATGTTATATGACCAAATCCATTCAAAGGAGCTCGTAAATATGTAGTTAATAATATTGAAGACCACATCCACATCCACATCGTTTAGCTTATGATTACCTGGAACTTTATGTGGAAAAAGAAAAGCATATTTTATATTCTAACGTCAAAAGATTTCCACAATCATCCTTTAAATATCTAATGAAACGTTCTAAAAGATTTTTACGTTTTCTTCCACAAAAAATCACTTATTTTCCGTCAACAAAATGCCTTATTTATTCTGACTTGAGGGGAATTCATCACAGGAAAAATCAGGCCTTGACGTATTCAATAGAAAGGTTATTTCAAGATGAAATTGAGCTCCAAAGCGTAAAAAATCGGACAACTGCGAGTCGGACTCACGCACGAAGGGTTCCATACCATTATCTATAAAAAAACGGAAAAACAACGATATCGATAATACGATGAACATGGGAACCCCCCTTAAATATTTATTTTATTCTGTTTCAGTACTTGTTGTTATATTGTTATAGCGGCAATAGAAATACATCATTTTTGAAAACTGTCTCTGTCTCAACTGTCTAGTTATAACGGTTCATGAGATACAGCCTGGTGACAGATAGACAGACAGACGGGCAGACAGACGGACAACGGAGTCTTAGTGATAGGGTCCCGTTTCTACCCTTTGGATACGGAACCCTAAAAATCATTTGACAGAATCAATCTTTGAAAATTATCATTGCTTATCAATAAAAACGTTGTGATTTTAAGTCTTCTGAACCTTTGTGAATGTATGTGAAACTTTACCCAAGAAATAAAGATTTCGGGTATCATTTAGGCATGAATGGAAATATAGAGCGAAGAAAAACGCGGGCTTGTTAAGGAAAATACACGAAATCAGGCATCGGCTCTATCAATTTCGCAAATTATATTTTTCCAAGAGACTTGCTATCCATCATTGCGTTTAATTTACACGGGAGATTTTTCAAACTCATTGTTCTGTCATTTATCATGCCTTGAGTTTTGTCTTGATGGGCGTAGAACATGAATTTTCTTTTCATGGTGTACGCTTTGATAGAGGTGGCAACGAAACAAAAAGTTTAGATTCTAATTTCATCGCAATCGGTTCAGCTCATTTCGGCAATGGGCTTGCAACCTGTCACGTATAAAATATGGGCATGTGCAAATAATGTTTTGACGTGCCTCTAACTACATCTCCTAGGATGTAAGCGTCTGAAGACCCGAGTGTAAGTCTACCGTACTTGGAGCGTACAATTGTGATACTATTTATTTAAACCATTACCTTCGGAATGATAGTCGAGGTACCCACTAAGCAAACACGACTCCACAAACGTATTTAAATTCATTATTTAGGTAAGGTTCACTTGTTCCGCTAAAATTACACGTCTTTTTACACAGGATTTAAGCAAGGTGTCTCTGGATAGCAATGAGGAAATTTCCTTTAAATTCTCTGCGGGTGTGACCTACATCTGACGCGAAGCCTCGCTGATGTCAGTGTTTGATGTAAGTTTTGCGGGTAATATTTGGGGAGTGTATTAAGGAAGCAGGAATTTATAAGACGAGTGTGGCTGAGCGTTCTCTGACGTAGACGTGAATTCGTCTAAATAATAGAATTTAAAAAACAAAACAGAAACCAACTTCTATTTTGAGGAATTTCTTTCTTTGTATCTCAGAAAATGTTAAAGCTAAATTATATGAGACTACCTAACTAACCAACCAAGTGCCAGTCGGACTCGCGTTCGATAAGTTTCTTACCATTATCTATATAAAACGGTAAA